>JAVGWX010000006.1:98601359-99201359 GCA_036924085.1 Ariolimax columbianus | reverse complement strand
GCATGAAGTCAACGCCAAATTGTAGAACTTGAAAAGATTACAAATCTGCAATCCATGACCGATAGAAGAGACAGCAAAGCCCAGCAGCAAGCAGAGAAATTCAGAAGACTAACAGACCATCCAATGCATCAGAGACAAAATAGATTTGGAAATGGGAAACTAAAGCGGAGAAACTTTGCAGAAATAGCCAAAGCAAAGATGAGCGAAGACCCTATGAACACCATGACAACACCAAAGTCTATCCCTACTGTATGCAAACCCACATGGAAGCAGCATATCATTCCAGAGGTGGTAGAAAATATACCAGGTATTGGAAACAAGAACAGCCAGACTGAAAAAGAAAGAAGAGACATAACCTTGAGGTACATACTGAAAAACTACCCAAACATGAACTGGACCCATGCATACACTGGCGGTTCTGTAACAAACACAACACAGAATGGAAGGGGAGGGGTATTCCTGCGCCTAACAAATGATAGAAAAATAACACTGTCAGTGGCAACTAGAAAATTCTCTAGCAATTTCAGAGCGGAGACAGAGGCACTAAAGGCTGCAGTAAAAGCAATGCTGACAGGTGAAAGCAATGAAAGCCAGATAGTCTTCTTTACAGATGCCCTGGCCGTGGTTACAGCACTAAAAAGCCAGAAAAATACTGAACTTAATGATTTAAGAGCAGTACTCTGTCAACTATGCCAGCAATCCGCACCAAAAAGAGTAGTGGTACAGTGGGTTCCATCCCACTGTAACATTCAAGGCAACGAGGAGGCAGACAGACTGGCAAAAAACGGTGCAAGATTACCACAACCAGATTCTAGTGTGACCTACGAAGAATCCAAAAGGTTTATTAGGGCCAGATACATGGCCAAATGGGAAACAGGGCATACTGGCTACACAAAAAATGATGCCTATTACCAGTTGAACAGAAGAGAGCAGGTCGTGGTCTTCAGACTCCGCAGAGGCCACAACAGACTGAGGTACCCTCTATTCAATAAACTGAAGATAGGTGGCACTGATGAATGCACCTGTGGTACAGGGAAAATAACCGCTGAAAATCTGCTGCAAAATTGCCCGACATACGAGGACCAAGAAAGCACATGTGGCCATCACAAGTGCCAACACTAGACAAGCTCTATGGCAGTTTCAACAGCCTCTGGATGACAGCTGCTTTCTTCAAACAAATACAAGTTGACGTCTGACAGCGTACAAAGACGAAGAAGAAGAAGAAATCCATATTTTATTGCATTAATAAGTCCAACTATTCTCCCACTCAAGATGTGAGGTAACACCTGTACAATTTATCATAATTGTTTTCTTTATGGTCTTTGATCAACTTGGTGAGGGATAGGAGATTTAACAATCACATTCATGGGAGACTTCAAGACAGAAAAGTTAATAATCCCTCTTCTGACGTATAATCATGAGTGTGTTGTAATTATTGTGTTTATAATATTTTTACATTGATTTACACTGGATACTAATTGTTTATTCTTACATTGATAACTTTGTCCTACATTTATTCAGTCCTTGGAGTCAGTGCATTTCAGATGACACCATCGGCTCTAACTGCTAATCAAATGAGAGAGTTTTTTAACTCCTGTCAAAAGCAAGTGGACAACAATCTCTTAGCTATGCCATTTACAAATAATACTGGTACTATGCTTCCAGTTTTATCACCGTGTGATGGTATGTTTTTTTCAATTACATCAGTTTGTTTCTGAGCATGCATATGTGTGTGTATGTATGTATATACACCCATGCATGAAAGAGAGAGACAGAGAATAAGACAGAGAGAAATAGGGAGCGAGAGAGAGAGTATAATGTGGATGATGGAAATATTAAAATCCACAATCAGTCCTTTGGTTTAAATAATTGTTTGAATATATTTGTATGGATATATATGGACAAAGTATCTCTGTCTTTGCACCACCTTCTTTTTCCATGTGTAAAACTCAGTTGGTTTAGGAATCTCTCATTTAGTGCAGTGATCCTCTGAGGCATACTGTAAATTAAGTAGGTACTTATTGGGGTGAGGGTTAAAGTAAACAATTTTATTGATTGCTGTAGAAATTATGTGTACTTCTGGCCAGGTCATATTCTAATCAAGCAAACAATATTTATTGTCAATAGTTTTATATGCACCGTTTCCAAGCTTATCACTATTTAGTATATTGAATTGCCCATATTTGCTTGTCTTGTGAGGCACACGTAAGCTACATTATTATAATAATAGCTATCACATTGGCTCTTTCCATCTTGTCGGACGGACAATAGTAATTGTGCTTTGAAAAAAAGGTATGTAACTACAGTCCATAACGGTAACGAACGTGACTCGTAAGACCAATCCGGGCAGAGAAGCGTTTTCCACAGTGTGTGCAAGGAAAGTCAGGACTGTTTGCGGGATCGCATGGTGTGATGTGTCTTCTCAAACGCTGAGTCTTCAGCCTATCAGCAATCAGTATCTCCTTTGTCTGTATTCCATGCTTAATCCTGCCCCTCCATGTCACAAAATCCATGACATCCTGTTCCCATGATTCCAAATCAATGCTTGCATCATTCATATCCCGCTTGTATTCATCCTTGTACCAAAAAGGTGGCCAGCCACAAGATCTTTTCCCCAGCTGTAATTCTTCTCTAAATGGGTTTGTGCTTTGCTGTGAAGATTTCTTAGGTCTCAGTTTGATGCGGGCAACGACCAATGTGTGGTCAGTATCACAGTCAGCACTCGGGTAGCTGCGTGTTAATTGTGTGTGATTGAGATGTTTTCTCCTGGTAATAATAAAGTCCAATTGGTGCCAATGATCGGATCTTGGGTGTTTTCATAATACCTTAAGCCGATCTTTTGTTGCAAAGTAGAAGTTTGTGATGGAAATTGTTTTTTGTGTAGAAGTCCAGCAGCCTTTGTCCATTTTCATTCATGCAACCCAATATTGTGTTTGCCTAAATAAACTGGCCATGACATCAAGTCTGATCCCACACAAACATTTAGATCACCAAGTATGTATAGGCAGTCCGATTTTGAAATTGCATTCACTGCATTGTCTAACTACATAGAAGGAATCCTTTGCATCTTCCGCTGATGTGAGCAATGACAGCGATGAGTGTTAGGAATCCCCACGAGGTAGACAATCTGATAGTTAACATTCTTTTATATCCTCCAACAAAAGCAAGTTCTTCACTGCAAAACCCACCCCATGTTGTTGGGTGTCTTCCTTCCTCTACCTTTCCAAAAAAAAAAAAAAAGGTATAATTGTTCTTCCTAAGTGACCCATCCTCAGGGAGGGGTGTCTCCTGCAGACCAGCAATATCTGTACCAAGACGATTAAGTTCGACATCAGTAACAGCCATTTTTCTCACGTCAAAAATATCTCTGTAGTCAGTGGCTTGGCTCAGACACATGGTCCTGACATTCCAAATTGCAAGCCAAAGCCTGAAGTTTTCATTTTTAGTTTTATTGCCTGGTACACTTGATTTACAGCCTGCGATTTGGATTTTGTCCTAGCTCCAAGTACCCATTAAAGCAGACAGACTGTGGCGGATCAACACCTTATTGGCTGGGGCTGCCCAGCTTGAGGTGGGCGTTAGTTGATCAATGACACCCAAAAGTGTCTTCCACAATTGGAGACAGAACGTCGTGCCTCTGCGTACTTCAATTGGCAAGGGCTTGTAACCTGTAAACTGCTGTCTCCCATTTTGATTCCAAGAGCTGTTAAGGCCAAGGTTGGATTTGCACCTCTCCATAGCACAAAGCGCGGGCTGAAATATAGAGACCATTTGTTGCCCATGCAGTATGGTTCCTCTCTTAGTCTGCCTAGTTTGCTCCAAGGGAAAGCTGATACAAATACATTTGGAACAAAGCAAGCTGCAGAAGCTGCCAGATCAGCAGAGCAATGCTCTATCTGTTCGCCTATCAGAGCTTCCCTCCTAGACCAGCCACCAACCAAGGCTAACGGCCTGGTCTGCCTCAACACAACACTCTTCTAGGTTGCCCTTCCTCGCTGTAGGATAAGGCTTTGTATCCTCTTGTGTGTGCTCCTTCGCTCATCGTTGGTTGCCAGGCATGGTAGGCCATATTTAACACTATTAAATTTTACATGAAGTTTAATTTTTGAAAACATGTTTTAGATTACACACTTGCTGACAAAAAAATCAATTTATGCAATGACCAGTAATCAGTGTAAGGTGAAACATACTGATTAAGAACCCACCTCATGTCCCCATTCATGCTCCTTGAAACAGGCTATGCCACAGTAGTAAGGCCAACAAGATGGAGATCAACACTGCCATTTCTATAGTGGTTAACTTACTGAGAAGCCTTACATTCCACTACAGTCAGGAGGACCTTGGTCCACTTTTTCAAGTAGACCTGGGGATAAAAATAGAGCCACTTTAACAAACTACCACAGAAACATCAAGAATTAACTTAATGTGAGTAGCTTCGGACAACACTAGAATTGATTTAATATGTAGCAAAATCAATATTGAATCGTAAAACAAAAAACTGCATGAAACTAGTAGACACAGAAACCCTTGAACCACTCCCATCTCTATGGATCATGTCAGTAAACTGGTAACAATATTGCCCTGGATTTAAAGGTCACATGGTATCTCACACATGCCAAGAAAATTGGGTTATTTGCCAATAAACAATTTACATTTTGCGAATAACGCCTTCAGGAAATAAGAAAAAATGGCAGAGCCACCATGGTTTCTTCTATCCCGGTCCCTGGGAGCAAATTACAATATGTGGCTGACCCACATTACACAACTCAATATGAATCGTACACAACAAAGATCAGTTTACTGCCAGCAACTGTTATAGCAGTGAGACAATGGACACACTAGGCATATCGATACATTTACTTCTGCTTTACTCTAAAACTTCCTAACTATTCTATCCAGCCATACGTGTATAGTATACAGGTGTAGGGTTGGTGCTAAGTTACCAGGATTTGTTCACAAGGATCACTATGCAATCTGGTTTTCTACCACTTCTAAGCTACGTCCTTTCTTTCTTGGTTGAACTATTTTGGCAGAAATTGCATGTTGGACTGCCCTAACTTCTGACTCAATGAATGAATTTTAAGCTGACACTACAACTAGAAGAAAAATTATATTTACCACGGAGAACTGCATCTGTCTGTCAGGTTGTTGTTCATTTCTCGACTTGACTCTGCTCAGTGTGTCTCTCAACTACTGGTGTCCAATCTACTTGTAACCAATCTCTCAGCTAGTTGTGTCCGATCTACCTGTGCCTGATCTCTCAACCACATGTGTTTGATCTCTCAACTACCTGTGTCCAATCTCTCAACCACTTGTGTCCAATCTCTCAACCACTTGTGTCCAATCTCTCAACCACTTGTGTCCAATCTCTCAACCACTTGTGTCCAATCTCTCAACCAGTTGTGTCCAATCTCTCAACCACTTGTGTCCAATCTCTCAACTACTTGTGACCAATCTCTCAGCTATATGTTTGATCTATCTGTGTCTGATCTCTCAACCACTTGTGTCCAATCTTTCAACCACTTGTGTCCAATCTGTCAACCACTTGTGTCCAATCTCTCAACCACTTGTGTCCAATCTCTCAACTACTTATGTCCAATCTCTCAACCACTTGTGTCCAATCTCTCAACCACTTGTGTCCAATCTCTCAACCACCACTTGTGTCCAATCTCTCAACCACTTGTGTCCAATCTCTCAACTACTTGTGACCAATCTCTCAGCTATGTGTTTGATCTATCTGTGTCTGATCTCTCAACCACTTGTGTCCAATCTCTCAACCACTTGTGTCCAATCTCTCAACCACTTGTGTCTGATAGTTGTCTCTCATCTCTTGTCTATCAGCTACTTGTGTCCCATCTCTCAACCACTTGTGTCTGATCTGTTCTCTCTCATCTCTTGTCTATCAGCTACTTGTGTCCAATCTCTCAACCACTTGTGTCCCATCTCTCAACCACTTGTGTCTGATCTGTTCTCTCTCATCTCTTGTCTATCAGCTACTTGTGTCCCATCTCTCAACCACTTGTGTCCGATCTCTCAACCACTTGTGTCCAATCTCTCAACCACTTGTGTCTGATCTGTTCTCTCTCATCTCTTGTCTATCAGCTACTTGTGTCCCATCTCTCAACCACTTGTGTCTGATCTGTTCTCTCTCATCTCTTGTCTATCAGCTACTTGTGTCCAATCTCTCAACCACTTGTGTCCCATCTCTCAACCACTTGTGTCTGATCTGTTCTCTCTCATCTCTTGTCTATCAGCTACTTGTGTCCCATCTCTCAACCACTTGTGTCTGATCTGTTCTCTCTCATCTCTTGTCTATCAGCTACTTGTTGTGTCCCATCTCTCAACCACTTGTGTCCGATCTCTCAACCACTTGTGTCCAATCTCTCAACCACTTGTGTCTGATCTGTTCTCTCTCATCTCTTGTCTATCAGCTACTTGTTGTGTCCCATCTCTCAACCACTTGTGTCCGATCTCTCAACCACTTGTGTCCCATCTCTCAACCACTTGTGTCTGATCTGTTCTCTCTCATCTCTTGTCTATCAGCTACTTGTGTCCCATCTCTCAACCACTTGTGTCCGATCTCTCAACCACTTGTGTCCAATCTCTCAACCAATTGTGTCTGATAGTTGTCTCTCATCTCTTGTCTATCAGCTACTTGTGTCCCATCTCTCAACCACTTGTGTCTGATCTGTTCTCTCTCATCTCTTGTCTATCAGCTACTTGTGTCCAATCTCTCAACCACTTGTGTCTGATCTGTTCTCTCTCATCTCTTGTCTATCAGCTACTTGTGTCCAATCTCTCAACCACTTGTGTCCCATCTCTCAACCACTTGTGTCTGATCTGTTCTCTCTCATCTCTTGTCTATCAGCTACTTGTGTCCCATCTCTCAACCACTTGTGTCCGATCTCTCAACCACTTGTGTCCAATCTCTCAACCACTTGTGTCTGATAGTTGTCTCTCATCTCTTGTCTATCAGCTACTTGTGTCCAATCTCTCAACCACTTGTGTCCCATCTCTCAACCACTTGTGTCTGATCTGTTCTCTCTCATCTCTTGTCTATCAGCTACTTGTGTCCCATCTCTCAACCACTTGTGTCCGATCTCTCAACCACTTGTGTCCGATCTCTCAACCACTTGTGTCCAATCTCTCAACCACTTGTGTCTGATAGTTGTCTCTCATCTCTTGTCTATCAGCTACTTGTGTCCCATCTCTCAACCACTTGTGTCCGATCTCTCAACCACTTGTGTCCGATCTCTCAACCACTTGTGTCCAATCTCTCAACCACTTGTGTCTGATCTGTTTTCTCTCATCTCTTGTCTATCAGCTACTTGTTAACCAACTGCCTCCAATCTTTGTATGTCAGATCTCTCACATCTCAACTGCTCTTTAATTCAAGGTGTGTCAGGCTTCAATAGTCTCCTTTGGTTCTGTTATCTGATGCATCTTCCATTTTTGCAGGAAAAATCAATCTCTGCATTCCTTACATTTTTTGCCCAATGGTCAGCGTGCTTTGAGAGGCATTGTTCCCACTGAGTTATTACACCTTTAAACAGACTCTGGCTAAAGGGTTCTAAAACTGAAGTATGGTAAAAAAACAACTTACCTACTTATATTTTCTGGTTTCTAAACTGCAGGGTGCTCTGATGGGGTGACCCATGGGTGGATTTGCCACACAAATGATGGGAAATAAGTTGAACTGATCTACAAATTGTTCATAGAATGTTTAATGACAATTTTAGCTCGATATGTCCTTCTGTGTGTGTCAGACACGCGCACGCGCGCACACACACACACACACACACACACACAAATATTGAGTTTTGTAGCATTAGATATACTCACATGCAAACTTATCTTCATTTATATCTGCATCCATGAGCTTGTGGCCACATGTGTGCCTGTATATATGGAAATATTAGTCCTTAATTCACACATACATGCAATATATTTACAACATATTCATACATATGAGTTTACATAAATACTTGTTAATAGAAACTGAACAACACCTTCCTTATTAAAATAAGACTGACTAAAGATATTTATGTATTTTTAGTTCCTTTGTTTCTGTTTTCCCTCTGATTCGTCTTCTTTTTCTTCGTCGTTCATTCTCATATCAAGGTCCCAGTTTCTTTTACAAAGGACACTGTTGTTTGTAAGGCTGTTTTATCTCCATAAGAGCTTTTGTCTCATATCTGCCTTGCGAGGTCTGTATTATTCTCTTTCTTCCTGAGTGAGCTTGCAGCTTTGTAGGATGTGTTCCATGGTCCTGATATGCTCCCCACATGGACACTTGTCATCTGTACCAATCCTTAATTTGTTGTAAAAATGACGCTTTAGTCTGTTAGTCCCAGTTCTTGGCCTAAAGATGATGACTTGCTCTTCTCTAGTTAAAATAAAGTAGCTGTCTTCTTTTTGGAAGTCAGGGTGTTGTTCAGTCCATATTTCCCTGAAATTGACTTTAATTATGGTCTTGGCCTCATTATATCTGATGCTCAGGTCTGTATGTGGGGATACTCCTCCACACTTTGCTAGTTTGTCAGCAGCTTCTTTGCCTTAAATATTGCAGTGGGATGAAATCCACTGTATAACCAACCTTGGGTGTTCAGCTGAGAGCTGTGTCAGAGAGAACACACATTGCTTGAGATCTTCATCTTTGTGTTGTTTTAGCAACACTAATGCGGATGAGGCATTAATCAAGAATACTATGTTTTCTTGGTGGATATCTTCATCTTGCATTGCAAGCTCAGCTGCAGCCTTCATTGCCTCTGCTTCTGCATGGAAGTTATTTCTAGTATGTTCTAATAATTGATACTCAACTTTTTCTTAGTCTGTAATAGACCCCTCTGCCTTCATTGGATGTGGCTTTGTTAGATGAGCCATCTGTATATACATGTATCTATGTTTCTGGTGTGTATACTCTTGTGAGATAATTTTCTGTGATATATTTTCTTTCTAAATCTGTCTGAGTTTCCTTCTAACCTATTCCCTAAATGGTTTCTACCATCTCGGGGGATTTGGCATTTTTCCATGGTGGAATTTGAGATGTTTGTTTTAGATCTTTAAGTGCTGCCTGACTTATGATTTGGTCTGCTCTTGCAAGTTCTTTTGTTTTGTATATGAAGTTGTTTCTCTTTAATCTCCCTCTTTCCATGCAATTTATCCTGTCATAAATTAGGTGATCTGACATTTGTTTGATCTTCTCTCTCTGCTAGAGTGTTTTTTGGTCTCTGTGTGTTTCCATACTTCCAATTCCTGTGATGTTCTCCATTGCATTTATTGGTGTTTTTCTCATAGCTTCAGTGATGATACACATACCTTGGTTTTGGTTTGTATTCATTTTTTAGAAGTTATTTTTTGTTGCTGTGGACCAAGCTGCTATTCTATCACTGGTCTCACATAACCTGTGTACAGTTTCTTTAGGGTTGCTCGTGTCAGCTTCCCATGTTGAGCCCGATATCTTTCTCATTGTGGCCATTCTTTTCTTAGCTTTGTTGGTGACTTTTTGTATCTCGTTTTTCCATGTGAGTCATTGGTCCATTGTATTTGTAGATAAGTTTGACTTATGTCAAGAGGGAGAGTCTGGCCATTTACTATTAGGATCACATCATGTGGTTCGGGAGATAGGGATTGTAAGTGATTTTGGTTTTGTTTATATCGATTTGTCATTTATTTGTCCATATCTTTATATTATTTAGGGTCTCTTGCATTTGGTTTCTACTTATAAGTGTAGACTCTTCGGATGTCCATAGTGCCAAGTCATCTGCATATAGTGCACTGTGTACTCTTTTAGGGATTTCTGTGATTATATCATTGATGTATATGAGGAACAGCATGAGAGAGAGTATTCCAACTTGTGGAACTTGTTGTTCCATTTTCATCTTTTTGCTGAGGTGTCCATGGAGTTGTAATCCTGCTGTCCTGTTATCTAAGTAATCCCTGATCCATTTGTATACAATGTTGTACTAATTTGCAGTAGTTTGAGTTTTAACTCGCTGTTACATATTCTATCAAAGGCTTTTTCTAGATCTACCCAGACTGCCAATGTTTTCTTTTTTTTCTTGAAGTGTATCTTCTATCTAATGCAAGATATATGACATATGATCTTTGGTCGATCTGTTTCTATGAAAACTCAGAAAACCTGCTTGCTGGGGAAGAAGTACATTTTTTTATTCCATATGCCAGGTTATTCTAGGGTTAATGGTTCTTTCCATTAGTTTCTCCAATAAGCCGAGTAGATTTAAAGGTCTGTAACTGCCTGTCTTCATGCTGTCCTTTCCATGTTTAAATTTACTCTGATTCACAAGTATTCAGATAAACAATCTTGGATAATTATGATCCTGCCAAAGACAGATGTGTTGAACCAAAAGGTGCAAATATAGCAGTCAAACTGTAAACTAGCAACACAATACAAATCCGTTCTCTGGACTACATCCTGCTACTTGCAAAGCCTTGTTCAGGCTTTGGTAGCGGGAGATTGAGAATGAACGCAGAAGAAGAAGAAGAAGAAGAAGAAGAAGAAGAAGAAGATTATTATATTGGGTCATGTGATAATAGTAATTGCCATTAGTGTTGTTAATTAGTCTCAAATTCTAAAGTTAATCTAAAGTTAACAGCACACATCTAATGTTAATATTTTCAGATATAGACAACTGCATAGGTAATCCATGTGGTCTTCATGGCACATGTTTTGATGGAGATAACAAATTTACTTGTGAATGCAGTGACCTATGGTCAGGTAACAGATGCCAGGTTCCACCAAACTTCTGCTTAAACCATACTTGTGCCAACGAAGCAACATGCATAAACCACATCGAATATGCAAACTTCACCTGCGTGTGTTCCTCTGGATATAAGGGGCGATTATGCAAAGAAGAAATTGGTAAGCAGACTAGTTGATGTCCATTCCCCATTATTTTTCTTATAGGTTTATAGGCCAAGGCAGACATTCAAAATTTATCTAATTGCAATTAGAATTTAAAATGGAAATAACTTAACATCAGAATGTTGCTTGGAACAATATGTCACAACTCTGTCTCCACAATCATTAGGCCAAAATGTATATGAAACGGTGTGTCAGTACTGCTCTCCACAATCATTAGGCCAAAATGTATATGAAACAGTGTGTCAGTACTGCTCTCCACAATCATTAGGCCAAAATGTATATGAAACAGTGTGTCAGTACTGCTCTCCACAATCATTAGGCCAAAATGTATATGAAACAGTGTGTCAGTACTGCTCTCCACAATCATTAGAATAGAATGTAGCAGTAAATAATCATGATCACTTCATATTTATCATCATGTTGCTTCCAAACATTTCCTTTGTAGTGTGATTTAATAAACCCCATTCTTGATTCTTGTCAATGCCATGAAATTAAATTATTCAAAATCTTCTCTTTCTATCCTCCATTTGTAAATTCTCAGAAATTTTGTCTACTGTCATCATTTATTCCAACTTTCATCATTTCATGATGTGTCAAAGAAATCAGAAGTTTCATTTCTTATGTGAATACTCATTTTTGTTTCCATTGATTATGAAATGCTCTAGATTAAATCAGATCAGCTACCACCTCTATAGTGAAGGTTGGCTGCAGTGGTTCTCTAACATTCTCTACATCTGGCCATGATGGTGGAATCCAACAGACATATTCCTGCCTATATCTTTTCTGTTACTTTCCAAC
Source organism: Ariolimax columbianus (assembly GCA_036924085.1). Classification (NCBI taxonomy): domain Eukaryota; kingdom Metazoa; phylum Mollusca; class Gastropoda; order Stylommatophora; family Arionidae; genus Ariolimax; species Ariolimax columbianus. The sequence goes on along the minus strand of JAVGWX010000006.1, from coordinate 99,189,676 downwards.
TGCTTTATTTCTGCCAGTATGGTTTTCAGCAAGGAGTCATTATCTTTGATGTGGCCAAAATATTTTAACTGTCTGACTGGTTTTGTTCATTAAATCTCTTTTTTCAGCACATTGTTCTAAGAACTTTTTTCTTTTATTTTCATACCACAAGATGCACCCTACCCTCCTATATTCCCACATTTAGAAGGTCTCATTTCATCTCTTCCAGTTGTTTATTCATAATATATGTTTCTGCATCATTCCGTAATGAGGAGTAAACAGAAAACTTTATTGCTTTCATTTTTCTATTGTAAATTATTTGCTTGTGTGTCACTATTTTATGTGAAGTAGGTGAAAACAGTTTTGACTATTTCTATCATCTTCCTGATTTGTTTTCAACCTATTATCCTTTGTTATTATATTTCTAGGAATGGCGAACCTCTTTATCTTATCATTTATTCTCATCTGTAAAGCTGATTTTGTGCCTATCTTGCTAATTATCCTAGTTTTTTGTTTTTGCAATGTTAATGGCAAAATACTGAACTTAACTTAATTTCTTTATACTGATTTAGAAGACTGTGCAGAGTCTGTATACAACCAGTTTCATTTACATTTTCTTGCTCTAAAAGCTATGTACATCCAATCTATTCTTAAATGCATTAATTGTCTCTGCCTCCACTTCTTCTCATTTTGTCGGTGTTGATGCTAGATCTAACCCTCCTCTGGACCAGTATATAATGAATTTGGCTGTGCACTTCATTGTTTGGATTATACCATTTCCAATGTCTAGACAGCTTGTTATACCTGAACATGAGGCTCCGGTCATTAGTTTCCTTGTTTCTGTATGGGCCACATGTTCCTCTCAATCATAGACTGCATCTTCTCCAATTTTTGAGTTCCAATCCCATTGGACTACCAATATGTCCTTTTCTGGCGTTTCGGTTTTCAGACTCTAAAGTTGATCATAGAATGCCTCTATTTCACAATCTTCATAGTCTGCAGTGAGTGCATAGCACTGTATTATTATAATATTAAACAGTTTAGCCGTAAGATGATAAAACAGCTAGCTATTGGATGACAACACAATATGCATTTGGCTGTGTCTTTATTTACCAGTATCCCCGCTGGTGAGGAAATAGAGCAGGTCACACGTTTTGAATATCTGGGCTCCAGAATTGACACAAATGGTGACTGCTCGAAAGAAATCAGAAGAAGACTAGCTATGGCAATGCAGAGACTGAACAGCCTGAAGAAATTATGGCAGGGCACCAACAAAATGATAAAAGTAAAAGTCTTGAGAGCCTGTGTTTTTCCTGTGGCAGCTTATGGTTGTGAAGCATGGACGATTACCAAAACTTCTAGACAAAGAATCGAATTCTTCGAGTCCAAATGTTACAGAAAGATCCTCAGAATACCCTGGACAGAGAAAAGAACAAATGCAGACATTCGGCAAGAGTTGAACATAGACGAGAACTGGTTTATCAATTCCATTTTGGCTAGAAAATGTAAATACTTTGGTCACATCTAGAGACACAATGGTCTTGAGAGAACGGTGATGGAAGGTATGGTGCCAGGCAAAAGAGGAAGGGGTAGGCCAAGAAGACGATGGCACCAAGATATCCAGGAATGCCTGAGTATGACAGTGGCGGAGGCTGGTGTTTTGGCAAGAGACCGAGTTTCTTTCAGACAGACTGCGATGGGAGCGACGTTCTATAAAGGACATGCTACATGATGATGATCCCCGCTCCATGTGTTTGTCCTCCTTGCCACTGAAGTAGAACTTGTGGCCCTCCTTTGTGGTAAACTCATCAAAGTTTTTCCATTGGATATAGGAAGTGACCACGATTTTGTTATGACTTTGCGTCTGAGATTGAAGCGAGTCGAAAAAAAAGAAGTGACTAGACTAAATTATGACCGGGACATACTAAAAACCCAACAATCATCAAAATGTTCCAATCAAGGGTAGGAGGAAGATTTGCTCCACAGTTAGCACTCAGAGAGGGAGTGGATACCAATACAGTAACAAAGTCTCTTAACTCAGCACTTATTGATACAGCACCAAAGAAAAACCAAAAACATCCACCTGATGAGGTTGGCAGATATAAAGAGGTCAAGAAAGCGATACAACAAAAGATGAGAGAGGTGAAAGAAGCGTGTATAAGTGAGCAATGTACAACATCAAAGAGAGAATAGACAGAAATGACGCTAAGGAGCATACAAGGTGGTCAAAGAACGGTTAACACCAAGACAAGGCAGGAACTTTATGATCCCGGAAAAAAGCAGCAAATGCCTTATTGAGGACAATGACATACTGGCATAATGAACAGAGTACTGTTGCAAGTTATACAATTATGAGGGATGGACCCCGAACGAACATGGGAAAACAATCCCTCCAACACCAAGAACTATAGAGGATAACCAATTGATAACAAAGGAGGAGGTAGCTGGAGCAGTAAAGACATTGAGAAGAGGGAAGATGGCCAGCATGGACAATATACCAGCAGAGCTCTTACAAGCAGGTGGGGAGGTAGTGGTGGAGTACTGTGTACAGGTGTGGAGTCCTTATCAGAGAGGGGATAAAAACATGCTGGAAAGAATACAAAAAAGAGCGACAAAGCTGATAGTGGGATTCCAGAATTACAGTTATGAGGAAAGATTAAACAGAACCGGCTTACAGTGTCTAGAAGAGAGAAGAATTCGTGGTGACTTGATACAGGTGTATAAGATGATCAGAGGAATGGATAAGGTAGACTATAACAAGTTTTTTTAAATACAACCACCAACAAGAACAAGAGGGCACAGCTACAAGTTGACTAAGGAGAGGTCCAGATTAGATATTAGGAAGTATTTTTTTAGCCAGAGAGTTGTGAATGCTTGGAATGCATTGCCAAGGGAGGTGGTGGAGGCTGGGACGGTTAATGCATTTAAGAATAGATTGGATGAGTACAGCTTTTAGAGCAAGGTGATGTAAATGGAACTGGTTGTAAACAGACTCTGCAGAGTCTTCTAAACCAGTATAAAGACGTTAAGTTAAGTTAAGTTAAGTCCTGACACACATCTGCAACAAAATATGGATGACAGGAAACTGGCTGGACTTATGGACAAAATCGATGGTTATACCATTACCTAAGTCTGGAAACCTAAAGCTGAAACCTAAAACAATAAGCCTCATCAGCCACTTTAGCAAGGTTATGCTTAGATTAATCTTCTATCGATTGCAACCCCAAGCAGAGAACATTATTTCTGAAGAACAAGCAGGGTTCAGACAGGAAAGAAGCACTACAGAACATATATTTAATTTATCTATAACAGATATCTAGAACAGCAGCAAAAACTGTATCATGTGTTTGTTGATTTCAAGAAGGCCTTTGATAGGGTATGGCATAAAGTGCTATAGAGGTTGTATGTATAAAATCAACGGAAATATTATAGAGGTCCTTGAACACCTGTATGACAAGGCGTCCAGTGCAGTCCTTATGAATGGGAGGCACAGGGACTGGTTTCACACATCAGTCGGTGTGAGACAGGGTTGTACACTCTCCCAAACACTTTTCAACATATTCCTTGAGGGAATTATGAGTGTGGCACTTAGAGATCACGTTGGTACTGTCAAGATAGGGGGCAGAATGATTACCAACCTTTATTTTGTAGATGACATGGATGGGTTGGCAGACACAGAAGCAGAACTCCAGAAATGGTTCAGAAGGCTCAATGAAACAGTTCTTGACAATGGTATAGAGAAACTGGTTGTATACAGACTAAACTGGTTGTATAGAGACTGCAGAGTCTACTAAACCAGTATAAAGACGTTAAGTTAAAGTTAAGTTCAAATTAACGCTGGAAAGACAAAATTAATGACCAACAACGTCGAGGGCTTTAACAGCAGGATTAAAGCTAATGACCAGGAACTCAAAGTGGTCGACCGTTTTAAATATCTGGGTTCGACTGTCAGTGATGAAGGATCAAAATGTGACGTATTGGCCAGAATAGACCAGACAATAGCGAAACTTGCACGGCTTAAAAAAATCTGGCAAGATAAATAGTTAGCAATATACACGAAAATCATATTAATGGGTACAACATAAAAGAATGGACCAATCTCTGACCAGAAGAGGCACAGGGAGTGATCGCTGACAGAGTGGGATGGTGTGGGGTTGTGAGGATGCCTTTATGTGTGCCCCAATGAGCTCACTGGTTACGGAATGACTTGACCTGACCTGACTGACCACTACTTCCTGTGGCAATGCATTCCAAGCATTCACCACTCTCTGACTAAAAAAATATTTCCTAATATCTAATCTGGACCTTTCTTCAGTTAATTTATAGCTGTGCCCTCTTGTTCTTGTAGGTAGTTGTATTTTGAAAAAAACTTGTTATAGCGTAATTTATCTTTTTCTTTGATTATCTTACAAACCTGTATTGTCACCTCTAATTCTTCTCTTTTCTAGACACTGTAGGCTGGTTTTTCTGAATCATATTCTAAATTTATAATTTTTACTTTCTAAGCACTAGTTCCAGACAAATTGCAGCACCAGAAGTTGAATGCAAAATGTGAAGTGAAGAAACAAAATCATCAAATGAACTGCTCTTTGCAGATGACCAAAGTCTAAGATGTGCGGATAATGGACTACCAAATCATAGGAGCGCACATGGTGCAGTCCATGAAAAATAGAATATGAAGATTAGTACATCAAAGATGGAAACTATGAAGATCAGCAGATCACTAGGTCACATTAAAGTACATGTAAAAATTATAAAACTTAAGCAAACCCAAGAATTCCAATACATGAGAAGTATTTTTACAGGAGTTGGAAGGCTTGCTAGAGAAATTGAAACTAAATGTCCGCCTCTGTTGCAGCTTATCAGCTATCACCTTTACTTACACAAGAGCATCAACTTGGCGATAAAACAACTGATAATCAGTATATTTATATCAAGTCTTGGCTGCTAATGTCAAATTTAAACTTTATCCAAGATACAGGACAGGAAAATTACAAAATGGGGAATCAAATGTGAAAAGAAAGTCATCAGTGTCACAAGAAGAAATAAAATGAGAAATGATGGCATTAGAAATATTGTGAGAACTGCCCTTTGTGCTGGATACATTTCAAGGCAAAGAATTAGATGGAACTGTCATCTCATGAGAATGCATCCTCACCAACCACCACTAAACACTTATAACACAAAGAAGATCTGTCTTCATAGAATAAAGAAGGCTGTGTCACAGATAGATAGATAACATGACAGAAGTCCAAAAACAACACAGACTTACAACAACTGACGGAACATATTTGGCCTGAGAAGACAACTTAACGACACAAGGGGATGGAAAAGTAAACAAGCTCCTAGCTATTCATATTCACTTGCAGCCAGCAGAACTGTATTTTCACAAATGTGAGGTTATTTTTTGGCACATCTCTGAAGATAGGTCCTGACATTTCTTTTATTTGAAATTTGTATTGTGTAAATATACATATTCCTTTTATATCCACATATGGTTTAAATAATTATTTGTTTATTATATTGTACATAGTTCTTTTGTGTTTATGGAATACTGTTTTTATTGAGCTATTCTTTTCATTATTTACTACACCATTCTTATTTCTTCTTCCTCTTTGGTATTCATTCTGAAAAGGACACTTGTGATGTTGTATTGTAGTTTACAGCAAGACTGCGATATCTGCGCTTTTTAGCCTGACACAACTGATTTCAGCACTGCATTTTTTAAAATCAAATGTTTTTCCTGTTTGATCCCTAATCTCTTAGCCAGGCTGCATGGTTGCAGTCTGTTTTCAGGGCTGCCTTTTGGGGGAAGAATAGAGTCTTGGTCAGTTATGGGTCACAGACCCTGATGCAGGCAGCCAGCTATGATTGCAGGCTGCTGAAAGCTTATTCCCTGCTGCATGTTTGGCCACGCTTCAACATTCATGTAATGTCTTCTGAATATTTAGACTAAGACCTTTATTTTAAATGTCCGAACTGTACCATGTCAATCATGCATTATATGTCATTGAATAGTATGTCAGTGAGGCACATTATCATAGAATAAGGGTATATTTGCGCCTACATTATTTTGTCAGTATCAGGTTATTAGCATAGCTCAGTGATATCCATTGTTTTGATGTTCATCTTGTATGCTATATGTCTTCTGGACACACACAATCTTGTATGGTCAAGTAATTCCAAGACATCATCATTGACAAACTAAAGAACCGGTAAAAGAAAGCAAATCATTTATTTATCTAAAAGAACATCTTTAATGAATAACAATTTGATTGCTTTTTGTATTTACAAGCTGATTCAAAAATTAATTTATTTGACTGAAATTAAACCATATCATGTTAATTATTAGGTTTTTTGAATATTATATTTAATGATCAACACATAATTTAGTTATTTCAACAACACAACACTGTAATTAAGGTGTTTACCCCTATTGCATGGGTGCAGCTTGAGGGTTTTTAGAGCTGAGCAATAAAGAATTCTAGCCCCTCCCTTCAGTCTTCTTTTTTGACATTCGTCCTGAAAAGGACGTTGTGTCGCAGTTTACAGAGACTGCGATATCCGTACCTTTCAGTCCATCTGATTTTAGCTAAATTTTTTGAGTACCAGGTTTGCCTTCCAACTGTAATCCCTATCCCTTGGCCAAAATACACTAGTGACTAGTGCAGTCTGAACCAGGGCCACCACATGGAGGCGGAATAGGGTTTCTGTTAGTTATGGTTTAGTGACCCTAATGCAAGCAGCCAGCTATGAGTCACTGGCTACTGCCAGTTCATTCATTGCTGCTTCTAGACCCCCTTCTTTTAGTGACAATGCAGTGTACAGGCTAGGAATAAAGGCCACTTGTCCCTTCTTTCAGTCACAATGCAGTCTACAGATTATGTATTTATTTTTACCTCTGATTTGATCAAGCCTTGACTATAATGTGGTATTGAAACCATATCCCCATGATCAGGACATTGGTATCACAACTGATCAACCACACTCTCCTCTGATGAAGTTATTAAATGGCATGAAAATGCAATGATTATCTTCTTATGTCCTCACAGTGAATGGTGGCTGGGGTTTTTGGAATGAATGGTCTACCTGCTCAGAAGATTGTGGTTCCGGTCAGAGGTCACGGGTGAGGATGTGTGACAGCCCGAGACCAGACTCTTTTGGAGATAGTTGTCGTGGTGACCAAGAACAACAACAAAAATGTTTTGGAGATCAATGTCCAGGTTGAAGATTATATGACATTTGTGTTTTCTTTGTAGCAGAAACTTTAAAAAGTGTATAACTATGAAATATACTTAAAATGTTGCAGTACTGCGTGAGCTATATCATTTTATTTTAAAAAAATGTTAATCTTCAACTATTTTTAGTAATATTATCACCACTGCCAGAATCAGTAGCAGCTTTCTTAATCATTTTAGGTTGCTAAGAACTTTGACCACATCATCTGTATTGCTGGTTAGCAGAACTTGCATCAATGTGCTCTGGTTATACCCATTGGAGCTCATACTTACGCAGATGGAAATGCAAATACATGCTGATGATTCCTGCAGCATGCTAGTCATTCACGCTCCTGATCTACCTTTAGAGGCCCTTTCATCAAAGTTCTACTTTGAATCAACATTTATAGCCTCAGTATTACTGCTTCCAAAATAAAAATCTTTAACTTCAACATAAAATCCATTCTATTATATGGTTCTGAAACATGGAGGGCATCACAGGTACTTGTGAAAAAGTTACAGACTTTCGTAAATGGTTGTCTGCACAAAATACAAGGACGGAAATGGTTCAACAAGATCATCAACTTGGAACTAATGGGGAAAATGGGACAAATACTAGTGGAGCATGAAATATGCAGGAGGCGATGATGATGGATAGGCTATACATAACGGAAACTAGACATTACCAGACAAGCTCTGTTCTGGAATTCATAGGGCAAAAGAAGTAGAGGAAGATCAAGACTCTAATGGAAGAGGGAACTGGAAGCAAATATAAAGGCAGCAAACAGGACATGGACAGAATTGGCTCAGATGGGTATTGATAGAAAGACTTGGCAAGTATTTGTTGAAGACCTCTTCTCCACAATGAGTTGATAGGTCTTTGATTGATTGATTGATTACTGCTTCATTGATTCTCATGTCATAGTCTAACAGGTACTCACTCATTGATTAGCTTTAGAATATCCTGTTTATCCAAATGAAATGCACTATTTGCACTTTTGAATCTTGCATGTCAGCAATTTGTGTGTGTGCGAAACCCTATGTGCCCAGGACAGTAGCTGCAAAAATACTGCTGAAAGTTTGAGGCCTCTATGTAAACTTTCCATTCATTTCATAGCAATCCGTATTGGACCATTCAAAGTTGGGAGTGAGGGCCAAAAAGTTATCTGAGAACCGCGCTAACTTAAACTTAACTTAACGTTTTTATACTGGCTTAGAAGACTCTGCAGTCTGAATACAACCAGTTTCTTGAAGGGTGGTTAACCGATGCTTGAGTCCATCTTAATAGACTCAAACACTAAAACAAAGTAGACCTACAGCCTGTTAGGCGCCAACCACTGCTGCATATAGCATTTGTAATCCCTATTCTGAGACTGAAGGTTGTTGATGTGCAACCTCCACTCTGTTTGGTCAAGAATTTCCATCCTGATTTATTTAAAATCAAATTGATTAGACCCAACAGTGTATACAGTAGCGTAATGGTTCTTTGTGTTATCAGTTGTTTAGTTTGAAAGTCTACTTTCCCTTGTACTATTCTCTACATGCCAAGTCAAAGCTGATGATGATTGCTTTTTAGTAGTTTGTTATTTTCTCACAAATGAATTTTTCATATCATGTTAATAAACATTTCTCAGGCAGCTATGACTTTTTAAAGTGAGACATCTTTAAGATCTACACATTTTTCTATTTGGTTTTAAATTATAGTGAATGGTGTATATGGAGCCTGGTCCGACTGGTCTCTTTGTAGTGCCGCATGTGGAGGTGGTGAGTCAGTCAGGAGACGCTTTTGTGATAATCCTGCTCCTAGAAATAAAGGTTCTGCATGTGAAGGTAGTGGAATCAACAGCATTCCATGTAATTATTTCAAATGTCCAGGTATGTGGTGATTTTTTTTCTGATCAAACATAATGTTTCTGAGGGACACAATTTGTGAATTATTTATACTACCTTATCTTTGTGCACATTAACCATGAAACTGATTCTGTTCAGAATGCTAGATGGATGACTTGACACTCCAGAGCATTTTTTGTGGGCTCTGAGAGTTGCTCTGTTAAATACTTGATCTACATTTTAAATACTTTTTTTCTGTTCTCCTTTCCAGAGAAAATGTAATTATGTATACCATGATGGTTAGTCTAGTATTTATTCTAATCTGCTATTTAAGCTAATTCATTTAGTTTTACTGTATCTATTTTATGAATGATTTATATTGAATATTAAATCAGAATTCTTCAGAATTTTCATGCACACATGTTAGTAGAATTTTACATATATATTGTGTTATATTATGCATTATTGGCACTCATGTAGCATCACATTAAAAAGTACAAATTGAAGTAATTATATTTCATTTATATAACATTTTATTATTATTTAATTTTAATTTTAGATTGCTCACCTCTGAACACCCGCCCAGGTCATCAGAAACTGGACTGTAAAAAAAATGCAGATAAAACTATGATGACTTGCCAGATAATCTGTAATTCTGGACTGACTATTATACCTGAAGTCATAAACAGGTTCCAATGTGGATCCCTGACAAACTACACTTGGATACATCAGACAGACAACAATCCTACTGCAATTCTGCCAGATTGTGCAGGTAAGTGATATATAACATGACAGCAGATATGGTTAAATATAACTGTTCCATTTTTTAAGTTATTAATATTACTTCTTCCTTTTTCTTATACTACCGGGCTTTAAATGACAACCTTAAATATATTTTTTTCTGGACTTATTTTTGAAAAAGTGAAACACAACTGTATCATTTTTCAATGTAGTCACCATTGCATTCGATACAAATTCCCCAACACCTATAAAGTGCATGGATTCCTGTAGAAAGAATTATCTTTGTCGAGTGTGTGACCACTAATGCACCACCTGCTGGTCCTCTTCATTGGACCTGAAAGTCTTTTCTTCTAATGTCTCTTTTAGTCATCTAAAGATGTAGAAATCACTTGGGACTAGGTCTGGTGAGTATAGCGGATGTGGCAGACACTGAAAGTGAAGGCCCTTGATGGTTGCAGCCATTGCACAGCAATATGTGGTAGAGTATTGCCATGTTGCAAAAGGATACCTTTACTTAGAACTCCACGTTGTTTGTATTATCTGTATATGTGGCACTGGTGACAGTGTTCCTCCTTGGCATGCAGAGTTCTAAAATAATATCTTGTTCATCCCAAAAGAGAGTCTGCATAACCTTCCCTGCAGATTGCGGAATTTCTTTGGTTGTGGTGAGGAGGAATGACGTCATTCCTTGTTTGCTCTCTTGATGTCAGGTTTGTGTTAATGAACCAAGGTTTCATCCCCAGCAACAATTCTTGCTAGGAAACCATTACCTTCTGTTTTAAAGTGGCGCAAAAGTAACTGACAGGCATCATTGCGTTGTTTCTTCTTCTTCGTACACTGTCAGACGTCAACCTGTATTTTTTCGAAAAAAGCAGCAGTCATCCTGAGGCTGTCGACACTGCCATAGAGCTTGTCTAGTGTTGGCACTGGTGATGGCCACATCTGCTTTCTCTGATCCTCATATGTCGGGCAGTTTTGCAGCAATTGTTCAGAAGTCATTTTCCCGGTACCACACGAGCATTCGTCAGTGTCACCTATCTTCAATTTGTTGAATAGGTGGTACCTCAGTCTATTGTGGCCAGTGCAAAGTCTGAAGACCACGACCTGCTCTCTTCTGTTCAACTGGTAATAGGCATCGTTTTTGGTGTAGCCAGTATGTTCTGTTTCCCATTTGGTCATGTATCTATCTAGCTCTAATAAGCTTTTTTGACTCTTCGCATGTCACACTAGTATCTGGTTGTGGTAGTCTTGCACCTTCTTTTGCCAGTCTGTCTGCCTCCTCGTTGCCTTGGATGTTACAGTGGGATGGAACCCACTGTACCACTACTCTTTTTGGTGCGGACTGCTGGCATAGTTGACAGAGTACTGCTATTAAATCATTAAGTTCAGTATTTTTCTGGCTATTTAGTACTGTGACTACGGCCAGGGCATCTGTAAGCAGGACTATATGGCTTTCATTCCTTTTACCTGTCACAATTTCTTCTACTGCAACCCTCAGTGTCTCTGCCTCCGCTCTGAAATTGCTTGACCCCATCCAGTAGGCGATCAATCAATCATCCCAAGATGCACCTCACACTTGATCATTATAATTATTACCAGTAGCAAATGATAGTGTTATTTTTCTGCCATTTGGTAGGTTAAGGATAGCTCCTGCCCCTCCGTTCTGTGTTGTGTTTGTTACAGAACCGTCGGTGTATGCATGGGTCCAGTCCATGCTTGGGTAGTTTTCTGTTATGTACCTCAGGGTTGTATCTCTTCTTTCTTTTTCAGTCTGGCTGTTTTTGTTTCCAATACCTGGTATATTTTCTACCACCTCTGGAAATATATGCTGCCTCCAGGTAGGTTTGCGTACAGTAGGGATGGGCTTTGGTGTTGTTAGTTGCGTTCATAGGGTCTTCGTTCATCTTTGCTTTGGCTATTTCTGCAAAGTTTCTCCACTTTAGTTTCCCATTTCCAAAATTTTTTAGTCTCTGATGCATTGGATGGTCAGTCAGTCTTCTGAGTTTCTCTGCTTGCTGCTAGGCTCTGCAGTCTCTTCTGTCGGTCATGGATTATTGCGTCGTTTCAATTTTAAAGTAAGCTGCTATGTCACCCACCCTGCAAAGACTTTGTGGTACTGTAGCACATCATGGATGATGTGGTGTTCTGAACCTTGACTGTTGTCCAGACGTCAAGAAATTTAATTCACAGTCTATTGACGATTCTCCTATATGAGATGGTTAACGGCTGCAATCGACTCTGGGTTCACTTTTCATTGCGCCTGACCCGATCGAGAACAGTCTGTCACAGAACTCATGCTGTTTTTGGAACTTTCTACTTCCCTCAAACATTTGCTAGAATGAAAGGCATGCATCACCATACTGGACTTTCATTCACTGATGAATTTCTATAGGTTTCACCCCTTTGCTGCTAAAAAAATGTGCAAAGTCAATACTGGGTTGGCCATCTTTTACTGCAATTATGACATCATGTTGTTCATCTGCATTGTGATGGTAGGTTTACAACACTCTTGACATCTATAAAACCATATTAACAAGTTACAATACAAAGGCATAGTTTTTCTAATTTCTAACCCACTTTTAAGGTTTTCAATTGAAGTTTCCTCGTACCATGTCTATTAGCATAAATGATCATGGTTCTCCGTAACTTCTGGTCCTTTGTTTTGTTTATTACCTTTATTGTTGGCTTTTTATTGAATCAGAATAATAAATTGTCCAGCATCTTCTTTCTTTGTCATCTTCTGTCTGTTCATTGCCACAGTGTACTCAAACATTTTAAAATAATTTTCACCGAAACAATGATTGTTCCTTTCTGATGTGCTTAATGAGTTTATTTTGTGGCTTATGCACATCCTTTTTTGGTAGTTTTGTCAATATCATGTTTGCATTCTTCTTTAAAACTAAATTCCAGTGTCTATGATTGATTTTCACGTTTGTCTAATTGTTTTCTGAAATTTGCTGATTTGCTACCATATGTCAGGAAGGGCATCATGTAACGTAATGTAAAGTGCTCTGTTACTTTCATCAAAAAAGACTTCTGTTATAAAAATTACCATTCATTTTCTGCAAAGCTGTATTTGCATAAGCTTTTCTATTAAAATTGTTGAGCCTCATCTCATCACCCTTTAAATGTTACTAGAACTAACAAGTTATTTTCTTCAAATGTGAACTTTTTTCCTATACAGTTTCATTTACATTAAATTTGAAGTTTGGGGAAAATTGATCACATCACTTTTATTACTATTTTGTCAGAGACCTTAATTGTATTTTCTATCATGTTCTTTTCTTTCACTTTTTACTATTGAGACAATGTAATGAGCATCTCATATGCTGTTATGCTGTCCAATAACTGAAATTGGTGTCATTTCCTCTGCCAATATTAGCGTATTTTTCTTTTCCAGCAGAAATGATTGGATGACAGTATACATCCTTACTTAATTTATTTTATCTGCTTGAAATTTCCGATATGGGTGTCAATTTATATAACCATAATGTTTTCCATATATGTTATTTTGAAATTTTTCTCAGTTTGCTCCCAAAAGTTCAGCTGAGAAACCAGATTTATATAATATGTAAAAATACTTTTAAAAATAAGTTTTTGTAATACAATGCTTTTCAAATATGTTTAGAACTAGTACAACCTTCAAAAACAAGTTTGGTGATCACATATGTCTCTGAAACTGCAAAAGGCAGTGCTGTCCAATCTTTCAACAATGTCACAGAGTATGTAAAGAAGGATATCTTGGAAGCACTCAACTGCAACAGCCCTCGCTGCAACCAGAATGTAATAGTTACAGCCACTTGTGAAGGTATGTCACTTTTTGTCTTTCAGCTACCTGTTGAGCAAAGAGCATTATCAGTTATCGCCCAGAAATATTCAGTTGAGAACATTCACACAAAATTCTATTCATACTTATATTGCCATTCCACCACTGCGTCAGGAAGCAATGATAAGATTGGGATCTGGGGCTCGCGTCTCAGCCCAACCTGGTCGAGCCACAGAAAGAGGTCTCTGCCATCCCGCCGATCTAAGCGGGCGAGGACCTGTCCGATATTCACCCCACGCGGCGTGGAGGTATGAAATCATTTGTAGACGACTTGAGATATCATGAGATATCTTCGCACACCAGGCGAACAACATCTCCGTGCCATGACCAGGCTTGTCTCCTGGCAAAATGCACTCTTACCTCGTTCTTTACTTTTGTCTCCCATCAGTCATCCCAATGGACACAGAAGAGATGCAGGCCAGCGGACATTGCACATCTGACCCTTTGTGACAACCTCCCAGGTGGCGAGGAATGCTAGGCGTACTATCACTGCAGATGAGCCGAGAATACTAAAGGGGAGCAAGGAGATACCCCCACTCACATGTATATGCTACGTTTCTGGCAGGACGTGATGATCCTAGGACACAGACACACTGGACTGCCTCTCTTCTGGGACACTTGAAAAACTAGTACATAAGTCCATCATATCACCATCACCCTTTTGACACGAGTGGGGAAGACTCGATAGTCCTGCAAGACAACTTTCCTAAGAGAGAGACAACTCTGACCCCAAACAACTGCTGCCTTGCAGATGGGCTGGGGACAGCCAAAGGCTAAGGAGGGCATCCCTACAGAAACACCTGTTGAAATCGGATGCAATGGTCCACAGGCTTAACGAAACAGTGCAACGTATATCGCTGTATGATGACGTTACAACCTAACAGAAGAAAGTATGGTGCTCATCCTGTGGAGTCCCGTCAGGCAGCGAGAGTGCCGGGCCCCACGCCTGGAAGGGGCCCACCTGATGCTACTGGTGGTCACCCACCCATGTGCTGTGGGGTCAAGGCACACGGAGATGGGGCAAGAGCTATTGACCAAAAACTTAAGACACTTAAAATACTACAGTGGAACGCGGAGGGAGTCCTGAACAAAAAAGCTTTCCCTAACAAATCGCCTGGACGAAGATAAGATTGATGTGGCATGTATCCAAGAAACGCACCTCAACAAAAACCACAGATTCTCAATCAGAGGATACCAGACCTTCCGTCTTGATAGAGAAGGTCACAAAGGAGGAGTTCTGATACTGACACGAAACTGCATACCAAGTAGCGCAGTATCTGTAAATCACACGGGACAAGCAGAAATTATAGGAGTCGACATAATGACACAGGAAAAGAAAACCCGTATAGTCAACCTGTATGGCCCACCCAACAAAGACCTGTCGCTCTCGAGTATGGAAATCAAGGACTCCAGCTGCCTAGTGGTTGGAGACTTCAACAGTCACTCTGAGAGATGGGGATATTCAGATACAGACAGCAGAAGTGATGAACTGGAAGACTGAGAGATAAACACAAATCTCTATCTTATCAATAGGTCGGACGACAGCCCTAGCTTCTATTCTAGAACATAGCATGCCACTTCCACCCCAGACTTGGCCTTCTCCACGAGGGATATTCACCACAAAATAGATCTTCAGGTGCTCGACCAATTGGCAGGTAGCGACCACAGGCCAATTAGGCTAGAAATTTATATGGAAGTAGGCCCCCAGGAAATAAAACCACTGCCACGTTGGAACTATAGATGTGCCGACTGGAACAGATTTGCAATGCTGACAGATGGACTGTGTGAAACCATCAACACACGAAATAACAATATGAAACCTATGGTGGAAAGCCTAAGCAAAGCAATACTGCAAGCAGCCACCGAAACCATCCCAAGAGAGGCAAGGAAAAACTACAAGCCATATTGGAATCGTGAACTGCAGAAAGCCGAGGATGAAGTCTCAAAGGCTAGGAACATGGCAGAGCAATCTATGGAAGCCAATATTGCCCTCAAGGCCATCACTGCGAAATACAAAGGAACACTTAACCAAATAACAAGAGACAGCTGGATGAACAAAACAGAAAGCCTCAATTTAGACAAAGAAGGGAACAAACTATAGAATTTAGTCAGAGCCATGAATGATGAAACACCATCAAATAAACACATTACCATCAAGCAGGGCGCCAACATGCTTATCGGAAAAAAAGCAGCAAATGCCTTTATAGAACATTATGCCAGAGCAAACCACATTGATGTCCCTTCAGACAGGCATACAGACATTAGTGAAGAACAAAAGAGCCACGACAACATCAAGATGGCACCAGAGGAGCACATGATGGCAAAACTAACAATGAATGAAATGGATGAGGCCATGAGAACTTTAAAGAAAAAGAAATCGCCCGGAAAAGATGGGGTAACAAACGAAATGCTGATGGGGTTGGGCCAAACAGCAAAGAGGAAGTTACTATCAGTCCTGAACCAAAGCTGGAAAAGGGGAATTGTCCCGCAGGCATGGAAAGAAGCTGTACTTATACCAGTACCAAAGAAAGAAAAAGATAGAATAGATCCAAATGGATACAGGCCCATCAGTCTACTTAGCTGTGTAGGCAAACTGATAATAGCTGTCCATCGTTGTCGATGAGGACCGCCGACATCATCCTTGTCATAGATTTCCCTGTTGGATGTGGGTGCGCATGTGGCTGAACAGGTCAATGCGAGCACGAAAACATCTGCTACATATCGGGCACACGAGGTTTGTAGAAGGGGATGGTGTTCCCGCTGCTCGGGATTTCCGCGTCTCGCGTCTGTTCTGGGCTTTCACAACACGGTCATCTTCACCAGCAGCTACACCCGATTTGACTGCGCTTCTCCAGTCAGATCTGTTTTTCGCAAGACATTCCCAGGTGTTGATGTCTATCTGGCAACTTTTTAGTGAGTCCTTCAGACCGTCTTTAAAACGTTTCTTTGGGCGCCCCCTCTCGCGCCATCCCTCTCTCAGCTCGCCGTAGAGAAGCTTCTTTGGGAGCCGCTCGTCTGACATAGGGACGAGGTGTCCGGCCCATCCTAGTCATGCTTTTTCTAGCAGTGCTTGGATGCTGGGCATGTTAGCCCTCGAGAGAACCTCGATGTCAGTGACACGATCTTGCCATCGGATGTGGAATATTCGCCTCAGGCAACCTGTGTGGAAGTGGTTTAACCTCCTTGCATGTCCAGAGTATACAGTCCAGCTTTCGCAAGCGTATAGTAGGGTTGGAATGATGGTTGCATGGTAGACTTTGAGTTTGGTCTTGACGCTGATGCCACGACGTGCCCAGACCATCAAGCGCATTCTACCAAAGGATGTGCTGGCCTTTGCTATTCTGCTTGCCACCTCATCGTCTAGGCTGACAGATCTCGACAGCGTGCTGCCCAGATATGTGAATTTGTCTACGGCTTTCAACGTCTGACTGTAGTCTCTGGTTTTGTGTACGGCATGCCTGGTGCTGGTTGGTACATGACCTCTGTTTTTTTGGCATTTATGGTCAGACCAAAATTTTCGCATGCGGCAGAGAACTGGTCCATTCCAACCTGCATGTTCAGTTCTGAGTTGCTCATTAGAGCGCAGTCGTCAGCAAATACAAGTTCCCTGATTATGTCGCCAGCCACTTTGGTTTTGGCCTTCATTCTTCTGGAATTGAGTAACTTGCCATCTGTGCGGTACTTTATGGGTATTCCAAGCTCCAATGATCTGAAGGCGTCTGTCATCGTGGCCGCGAACATCATGCTGAACAAAGTCGGGGCGAGTACACATCCTTGTTTTACTCCGTTTGATACTAGAAACGTTTTAGAGACTGCACCGCTGTCCAGTACACGAGCACACATGCCTTCGTGTAGCTGTTTCACCATTGTTATGAACTTGTTGGGGCAGCCAAACTTAGACATTATCATCCACAGCCCTTCTCTGTTTACTGTATCAAATGCCTTTGTCAAATCAATAAATGTGGTGTACAAGGCCTGATTTTGCTCTCGACACTTCTCTTGTACTTGGCGAGCGGCAAAAATCATGTCTACTGTTCCTCTTCCGGCTCTGAATCCACATTGGCTTTCTAGGAGGTGGTGGCTTTGTTCAAGGTGTTTGTTGAGCCTGTTTAGCAGTAAGCGCGCTAGGATCTTGCCTGCTACGGAGAGTAGCGATATTCCACGATGATTGTCGCATTCCTGACGATTGCCTTTTCTTTTGTATAGGTGAACGATTGAGGCGTCCTTTAGCTCCTGCGGAATTTTACCTTCAGCCCACATGTGACAGAAGAGTTCAGTGATCCTTCTGGTGAGGGATGGGCCAGCTGTCTTATATACCTCTGCTGGTATTGCATCAGCTCCTGGAGCTTTTCCTATAGATAGTGAACTGATTGCCCTGTCGACTTCCTCCTCAGTAATTACTTCATCCAACGCCAGGTTCAGTTCCACCTGCGGCATTCGCCGGATGGCCTCTTCATTTATGGACGATGGGTGGTTTAGTATTTTGCAGAAGTGGTCTGCCCATCTGTCTAGAATCTGAACCTTATCTGTTAGCAGTACCCCATCCGCACTGCGAACTGGAGTATTACTAGAGGGCTGCGGGCCGTAGAGAGCTTTCAGTGCCTCGTAAAACCGTTTGGTGTCATGACGCTCGGCGAACATCTCAATTTCGTCAGCTCTTTTGCTGAGCCAGGAGTCTTGCAAACTGATGGAGCGTATGATAAACACCAGACTGATGTGGCACCTAGAAGAAAAGCACATATTAATCCCACAGCAAGCAGGTTTTAGACAACACAGATCCACTGAGGACCAGATCACTCTCATAGCACAGGAAATAGAGTATGCCTACCAAGAGAAAAAGCATACAGTAGCGGTTTTGGTGGATCTAGAGAAGGCATTCGACAAGGTGGGGAAAGAGGGACTTAGTCAAGCTACGAAGAAGTGTAGTATCTGGAAAAATGTACAGATGGATCAGCCATTACTTCGAAAACAGAACAGCCAGGGTTCAAGTACAAGGGCAGATGAGCAAAAAGGTGACACTGGAGCAAGGAGTACCTCAAGGGGGGGTACTGTCACTCACACTTTTCCTGGTGTATATAAAAAACATCACAGAGAATCTACCAAGAAGAGTCCACAGCTCCATGTTTGCAGACGATCTGGCTATGTGGACCTCTGAAAAAAATCTCACCGTAGCAAACAATTGGATACAGCAGACCATAACATCGTTGGAAGAGTGGGCGAAATCATGGCTGGTCAAAATAAACGAGGAAAAAAACAACATGTACAATATTCTCGCTTTCAAATAAACCACAGAACATCAAAATAAGTCTTACCGTCTTAACGGCAAATACCTGAGGCCAAACGACTACCCAAACTACTTGGGTCACATTTGATTGGCGCATGACATGGAAAAGTCAGATCGAGAGAAACCAAATGAGAGCCAGACAAAGAATGGCAATCATGAGGAAACTTGCTGGCACAAGCTGGGGAGCAGACGAAAGAATACTAAAGAAACTGTACACTGGAAGAGTGAGACCAGTTCTCGAGTATGGCATTGCAGCATGGACAACAGCAGCAAAATCGAACTTTGATAAAATTAGCAAACTTCAAAATAAAGCCATGAGAGTTATAACCGGAGGCATGAAGTCAACGCCAATTGTAGAACTTGAAAAGATTACAAATCTGCAATCCATGACCAACAGAAGAGACTGCAGAGCCCAACAGCAAGCAGATAAACTCAGAAGACTGACAGACCATCCAATGCATCAGAGACTAAATACATTTGGAAATGGGAAATTAAAGCGGAGAAACTTTGCAGAAATAGCCAAAGCAAAGATGAGCGAAGACCCTATGAACACCGTAACAATACCAAAACCCATCCCTACTGTACGCAAACCCACCTGGTAGCAGCATATCATTCCGGAGGTGGTAGAAAATATACCAGGTATAGGAAACAAGAACAGCCAGACTGAAAAAGAAAGAAGAGACATAACCCTGAGGTACATAACGGAAAACTACCCAAGCATGGACTGGACCCATGCATACACCGACGGTTCTGTAACAAACACAACACAGAACGGAGGGGCAGGGGCATTCCTGAGCCTACCAAATGGTAGAAAAATAACACTGTCAGTGGCAACTGGAAAATTCTCAAGCAATTTCAGAGCGGAGGCAGAGGCACTGAGGGCTGCAGTAGAAGCAATGCTCACAGGCGATAGCAATGAAAGCCAGATAGTCCTGTTTACAGATGCCCTGGCCGTAGTTACAGCACTAAAAAGCCAGAAAAATACTGAACTTAATGATTTAAGAGCAGTACTCTGTCAACTATGCCAGCAGTCAGCACCAAAAAGAGTAGTGGCACAATGGGTTCCATCCCACTGTAACATCCAAGGCAACAAGGAGGCAGACAGACTGGCAAAAAAAGGTGCAAGACTACCACAACCAGATTCTAGTGTGACTTACGAAGAGTCCAAAAGGCTTATTAGGTGCAGATACATGGCCAAATGGGAAACAGAACATACTGGCTACACACAAAAATGATGCCTATTACCAGAAGAGAGCAGGCCGTGGTCTTTAGACTCCGCACAGGCCACAACAGACTGAGGTACCACCTATTCAATAAACTGAAGATAGGTGGCACTGACGCGAATGCACTTGTGGTACAGGGAAAATGACCGCTGAACACCTGCTGCAAAACTGCCCGTTTTACGAGGACCAGAGAAAGCACATGTGGCCATCACCTGTGGCAACACTAGACAAGCTCTATGGAAGTGTCGACAATCTCAGGATGACCGCTGCTTTCTTCGAAAAAATACAGGTTGACGTCTGACAGCGTACGAAGAAAAAGAAGAAGTTATTGCCATTCTTATTTATGTTTCCACTTTTCTTCTCATGTGTTATCTGGTAAATGTATCTGTAATTATGCATATTACTCTAGTATATCACATTCAGAAATGCATGCCATTGGAATTAATGTATTATCTTAATAATTCATAAACCTGTCAATTTGTATTTGTGCATGTACCCTTATTTTCATTACGACGTTAATGTGTTATGCATAAATATATGAACACTATACATATTTAATAAAAATACATTTCTTTTATTGTTTTTGTGAGGCTCATAGTTATTCTTTATATACACAATACTTGTTATAGCAGGTCTATTAATTCATAGTACGTTAAGAGCTGTAGGTGTTTCTTTATTTAACTTAGGAGTATGAGAAAATTATTTGTCCTTATAAATGTGCATTAATGTTTATAATATATGGATTTCCAGTAAGAGCTGTGTGTTAAAAGAACATTCTATGACTAATGTTTGTGTCTGTGTTTTTAAAAAACATGATAAGTGTTATTGTTGTTGAATGCCCACAATGAGTAAGTTTACTCTATTGTGCGCCCTAAAAAGGACGTTAAGTGACGGGTTGTCGTAGCTTTCCTCACATCCTGAGCGTGCTGATGAAGCTGGACCGGGGTCCTCCAGGTGGTTGTTCTATGTTTGGCTTCATCTGCGTGTCGCTCACTACTATGGGGATCACGTCAAACCTCACCTTGTTAGCCAGACTGTTGTCCTCGACAACAGCCCGTTTCCAGGATGACCATCGAGGTGGTCAGGTGAGGGTCTTGGCCAGTTTATTTCTCCTGACCCTGGCTAACATTGATCAGTGTGTTTTACCTGACCAGACATTAGCCTCATTGTTCCTATGATAAGTGTAAATATGTATTCATTAATTAAATTTGTGCCTTAAATATACATATACGCAGATTATACTCACCTTATTGAGAATCAAATAGCTCAAAGAGATTGGCGACTCTTGCAGGCTGAATGAATTGTAAATGACCTATCTGTCAATAATGATCTTCCTCTCAAGGTCCTCACATTTTTCCAGGATTGTTTGTCAATATTTGAGAGGGCACCATATGCAATACTCTTTACATCTGATTGTTTGAAGGTTTAGTTGTCACTTGTCACCAGTTCTTTTACCTTTGCCCATTCTATTAGATTTTAGTGTGAATGGTACAGTGGCTTCTCAAACACCTATGACCCTGCTCCTGGATTACTTTGTCAATGTGAAATTGCTTTGTCCTGTGTGAATTCTTTACTTAACTTAACTTAACGTCTTTATACTGGTTTAGAAGACCCTGCAGAGTCTGTATACAACCAGTTACATTTACATCACCTTGCTCTAAAATCTATGCGCATCCAGTTTATTCTTAAACGCATTAACTGTCCCTGCCTCCACCACCTCCCCTGGCAATGCATTCCAAGCAGACACCACTCTCTGACTAAAAAAATATTTCCTAATATCTAACCTGGACCTCTCTTTAATCAGCTTGTAGCTATGCCCTCGTGTTATTGTAGGTGGCTGTATTTTAAAAAACTTGTTATAGTCTAATTTATCGATTCCTCTGATCATCTTATAAACCTGTATTAAGTCACCACGAATTCTTCTCTCTTCGAGACACTGTAGGCCCGTTTTTCTGAGTCGTTCCTCATAACTGTAATTCTGGAATCCAACTATCATCTTTGTCGCTCTTTTTTGTATTCTTTCTAGCATGTTTATGTCCCCTCTATGATAAGGACTCCACACCTGTACACAGTACTCCAATCTAGGTCTAACTAAAGCTTTATACAGTTTGACGATCACTTCCTTGCTCCTATGTTTAATATTTCTTTTTATCATACCTAACATTGCATTTGCCTTTTTCACTGCTACCTTAACTTGCTCACTCACCTTTCCTGTATGATCTATTATAACCCCTAGGTCCCTTTCCTTATCTATCTTTCTAATATTGTTTTCTCCCATTCTGTATTTATGTTCCATATTGGATCTACCCATGTGGATGACTGTACATTTATCTACATTAAACTCCATTTGCCAGCTTACAGACCATTCTCGAATTTTATCTAAATCCGACATCAATATATCCACTTCCGCTTTAGATGAGACACTACTGCATAGTTTTGTGTCATCAGCAAATTTTGCAATCATGGATCTCATATCAATGTCCAAATCATTTATATATATCAAGAACAAAATTGGTCCCAAAACCGAGCCCTGTGGCACACCACTTTTCACTTCACTCCACTCAGAGTACTCCTTATTTATGCCCACCCTCTGCCTTCTTCCTGTTAACCAATTTTCAATCCATTTGGCAACTTCGCCACCTATTCCATGTGATTTTAACTTTCGAAATAATCTTTGATGAGGTACTCTATCAAAGGCCTTTGCAAAGTCTAGATAAATAACATCCACTGGCTCCCCTTTATCTATGATTTTAGTAACCTCCTCCATGAATTCTAATAGATTTGTTAAGCATGATCTCCCTCTAGTAAACCCATGCTGACTATTTCTAATTAGATTACATTTTTCTAAATGCATTACAATTTACGACTGACAACAATTCAGGTTTACGGTAAATTTCAATAAATTCTTTTTCTCCGGTTATTATCAGATCCAGGTTCTGGTTTCTCTTAAAAAAAACAATATTGCTTGTAAGGCTATTTTATCCTCATACAGCTTTTTGTCTCATATCTGTCTCATGAGGTCAGTATTGAACTTTTTCTTCCTGAGTGAGCAAGCAGCTTTGTAGGATGTGTTCCACGATCAATATATGCTCCTTACATGAGCACCTGTCATCTGTTCCAATCTTCATTTTGTGGTAAATATAACACTTAAGCCTGTCATGCCGAGTTCTCAGTTTGAAGATGATGACCTTCTTTTCTCTAGTTAAATCATAGTAGTTGTCATCTTGTCTGAATTAGTTGTTTTGATAAGCCCATTATTCCGGAAGTTGGCTTCAACCATGGCCGTGGCCTCATTATACATGATGCTCAAATCTGTTTGTGGGGAAGTTCCTCCACACTTTGCTAGTTTGTCTGCAGCTTTATTGCCTTCAATATTGCAGGGGAATGGGATCCACTGTATGAACAACAATGGGTGTTCTGCTGAGAGCTGTGTCAGGGAGTGCATATATTTCTTGAGATCTTCATCTTTTGTGTTGTTTTAGCGCTGCTAATACTTACAAGGCATCAGTCAGGAATACTATGTTTTCTTGCTGGATATCTTCATCTTGGATTAGGAGTTCAGCAGCAGCCTTCAGTGGTTCAGCTTCTGCACGGAAGTTATTGAAGCATGCTCCAGTTGTTAGTACTAGTTTTTTTTTTTTCTTAATTCCTTAGTCTGTAATAGACCCCTCCACCTTCTCTGGATGGGACTTTGTTAGCTGAACTTTCTGTGTATATGTGTATCCATGCTTCTGGTGGATATATTATATGCTTCTAAGACATTCTTCTGCGATAAATTTCCTTTCTAAATCTGTCTCAGTTCATTTCATTCCTCCTCGCTATATGATGTATGCAATATAACTTTCTTGGTTTTGTTGTTATCCACTCCTAATCTCGCCTCTGTTAGTTGAAGTTCCATCTGTCGCACTTCTGGTGACCATTATGGTTTGTACTTTCTTCTGGCACCTTTTGGAATGTTTTCCATTGTTGTCTTTAAGAGGCACTGGTTGAATTTACTTTCCACTTACTCTCCTGTGATGGGTGTTGATGGACTGGCAGTTAAGATTTGTATTTGTGGCAAACTTCATCCAGTCTGATTTCTTATAGTTCCTTCTAGGCATTGGCTTGTGATCTGATGAAATGTTTCCCAGGTTTATGGTAAGTTTGATGGGTCTCTAGTCACTTTCTACCAGAGGTGCAAGGACTGTTCTTATTGATTTTTGACATAGGTAATGGTGGTAAAAGCAAGGTCAGAGGATGATATTGATGACCTTGAATAGAACACTAGAGAGTTGTCTGGGATGTTGATCAGGTAGAGGTTGCTGTCAACCTCCAATTCCTTAGTTCATGTCCCGATCTTTGCGAAACCTCACCTATTATATGACTGAATGTTAAAATCTCCAGCCACTATGGCTGTCTGGTCCATAACTACATAATATTTATTTCTTCTATGGCCATACATTTTGTTGGTGGGCAGTATGTATTATAGATTCTTACTGTTTGATTTGGTAAAGTCGTCCAGTCCTATTGTTTTGTCTTCTCCATTAGTTCCATCGAGATAACTCTTGAAGGGATTTATATTTTAAAGAGGATAAGCACTCCTACTTTGTGTCCATCCCTATCCAGTCTGTGGATTTCTTCTTCTTCTTCTTCTTCTTCTTCTTCTTCTTCTTTAGTCATTCTCAATCTTCTGCTACCAAGCTTTGAAAACAGTTTTGCAAGTAGCAGGATGTTGTCCAAAGAATGTAATGCTTTGTGTCATAGTTTACAGCTTGAATGTGATATTTGCACCTTTCGGTTCTATAGATCCGACTTCAGCAGACATTTTTGAGTACTGGATTAGCCTTCCGCTTTTCAATTTTTTTTCCTTAGCCAGTCTGATCTGTTGCAGCCTGTTAACCTGGATCACTGCTTAGATGTGTAGAAGGGTCTTGGCTGCTCTGGTTTGCAGACCTTGATGCTAGCAGTTAGCTATGGGTTGCTGACCACTTCAGCTCATGCACTGCTCAGCATCTTGATCCCATCTGTGGGTTTCATATTCTTTTAAGCAAAATCTGGGCTTGAGATTAAGGTGTAATTCTGGATGCAGCAATATGTACTCCTTTGTTTAGTAGTCTTCTGGACAGTGCCTATTTTTTGTTGTATTTACCTTCAGCATTCCATTGCAACATTTGCAGGGTTTGGGTGATAGATGTGTCAGTGTGTCCATAGTGGGAGAGACATGTCTTTGTGTGTGTGGGTACTCTATTGTGTCTCTTTGTATAGTCCGGGTCATGATTGTTCTTGGATAAAATACGTAGTGTCATGGTTTGTAGCAATGAGCTGTTTATATGTACCTTTCGGTCCAACACTTATATTGTTTGATGGAGTAGTTATACGGTTTATACAGCACATTGACAATTGTGGTGCATTTTATTATACATATAGTAAAATGTTGCTAAATATTTAGTTGTTTATTCATTACATTATAAAAGCGAAGTGGTTAAGCTGTCGGCCTCGTGATCAGGTGATGTGGGTTCAACTCTGGACTCCGCCATCTTTTTCATGGGTGCTTGATGCGGAGTCCCCTGCATCTCGTAGTCGCCCCCTAGTTGTCTTGTCCTGGACTTTCCAAAGGGAACGGGCGGCATGAGACGAGAGAGTGAGGATAAAAAGTAGCGCAGTTAATCCTTACTAAAAATAGCGCTAGCAAAATTAATTATGTCATCATCGTCTACGATAGACGGCGGCCTTTACCTTTGCCTTTTTTTTACAAAAGCATAGTTATATGTGTAACGTCTGTACTAATGTTAAATTGTGAGTTTTGGTTCTATTTTTAAAATTATAATGTTATTTTCAATTAGGAGAGAGTCCCGTCTCTGGAATACTTCGAGTGGAAATCATCCATGATGCAGAAACATTTACAGGTAAAAGCAGCCACACATTATCACACTGAATCTGTGCTTTGTAAATGTTGTGGTTCATATTATAAATCTGTGAGAAGACAAGTGAAGTTCAAGGTTCAGATTTAGAGAACAAAATTGGTAACCATTATTTTCTAGACAAGTAGATTATTTGTACTTAGAAGTCATATCTCTCAATTAGACAAGAGGAAAGGAAAACAAAAATTACATTTTGTCTGTTACTCATGGCTCATGGACAAATTTAATATGTGCAAACTCAGTGTCATTATGGATAGGACACAATTTCAGAAAAGTAGCTAGGCCAGTGGTTCCCAAAACTGTTCAGCACACGGCATCCTTAGTATACCAGAATTATACCACGACGCTCCACGTCAGAAAATAAGCCTACCTAACAGTTGTAGGGCACAGGTGATGCAGTTAAGTTGGTTAACTGAAAAAAATTAATGAAACAGATTATGTAAAAAGTAAATAAGTACATACCTTGAACAATTACATAATTGAATAACTGTAATCAGTGGGACCGGTGAGCCTGTTGTTCACTGTACATCTTCTCAAATCTTGGAATCAAACTGGACACAGCTACTCATTTCCTGTTCTACATCAATTTTTGCACAATACTTGTATTTTATAACAGCGACCTCCAAAAATCCAGCTTCGCACAAATATGACATCGCAAATGGAATTAAGATTCACAAATCTTTACCACTTAGCAGCAGATATTCATCTTTTACTGATATCCAAAAGCCAATTAGTTCCATTCTGCAAATATTTGTCTTCAGTGTACAATAAGATTTTTATTTTTTTACATAAGTCAATTCAGATGGAGATTTGGCCCTGAAGGGGTCTTGAATTCATGAGAACTTGTCAATATTATATTCTTGAAAGTATTTTTCAAACTAGTTGATAAGCTGTGATAGGTGCTCTTTGAGAACATTGTATGTTGTGAGAGAAAACAACTTCATTGAATAGCAATGAATATTACGCTTAGGTGACTAGGGCCCATTGCTTTGAATGATCATGCCCATGACCACATCTGATGACAGCATCCCACTGTAGTGCTCTCCAGGTCTCGAAGCCATACACTGCAAACAATCTTTGCCACCATCTTCATTCATTTTAATTCTCCATAGCTGTAATTTGTTTCTCAAAGCTTAAACCTTCTTGACCAATATTAAAATGTGCATGTTGCTTCCCAGCAGGGAAAGATTTAAACACATTTAACTTTTCAAAGATATCACACAAGTTTGCTAGTTTTATCAAAAAATATGTTTCTTTTAAATGTTTTGCGCACTCAATGTTTTTCTTCTTCAAGAAAAATGTACATTTCCTGAAGTAATTCAATCGTGCGGGGCAATACATTGTCATTAGAGAGCCATCGTGTACTTTGTCCACACCACATTATTTTCAACAGCAAATGAGTCCAGAATCTCAAACGAATCTTGAGCCTTTGTACTTACAGTGATACTTTGACAAAAGTGAAGGTTTTCTACAATGTTATCACTATCTATGAACCGTACATAGCAAATCAAATGTGCATCCTTATTACTGCTCGTGACCTCATCCAGCTGCAAGCCAAATTCCTTCCATTTTATTTGTTCATTCAATTCATAATTGAGATTCTCTGCTATGTGATTGATTCTGTGAATGATAGTTTTGTTAGACAAAGGCATCTTTGACATCATTTTCTCTGCAGACTCACCGATCATAATGTTCCCAAAATCTACAGCAGAGAGTAGAATTAGTTGTTATACAATGCTGTGGGGGATTTTTACATGACTCCATACTCAACCTTGTGTAATGCTAGCAAAACATTGCTTGGAATTGACACCTGCTGAGAAAAAGTAATTTTTGTTTTGTTTTAATTCTTTTAACTTTCTGGTAAAATAGTCATGAAGTTTACTAACCATGTTTCCATGACTGGTTTCTATGTGGTGTTTTAGTTTACTTAGAGCCATGCACTCTGGTGCCAAAACTGTCATATACAGTACATTCTGCAGCCTCTCTTCATCATTCACATGTGTAGATGTAAAACCAGTATCCTAATAACTGTCATCATATTTATGACATTTTGTTTCTTCACACCAACGCCACTAGTTTGTGGTGTGTCCTCTTATTTTCACGAATGCAACATTTACTGTTAATGTTCAATACAAATTTTTCCATTTTTAGGAAGAAAAAGAACAACAACTTTTAAAAATTGACTTGATCGCAACACAATTTAGTTGGTTCCACCTCCAATAATTGAGGATCACAGAGACAGCTATTTATATACAAACATCAAGTATTGAGAAAGTTTGATAAATAACTAGCCAGAATTAAAACAGTCCAGTCACAATTCTCATATTGATGTATTGTAATGTTAACCAACTTTCAGCGCCATCCATATTAAAATATACTGACCATCCACCTCCACGATCACTCCCACTTACATGTACCGATACCAAAGACAAAGCTACATCATGCTTCTGATCTCAGAGACTAGACAAATTTGTGTAGTTCAGTTTCTGATCATCAAAGGTGCCAACCTACACTGACTTTGAATATCTGAGTTGGTCCAAAAATGTGTTCAACTGACACAATCATTTCTCTTTTGTCTGCACTTGTCTAAATGTCCTTAGATGTTCTTTTGATCATTGCAACACCACATTGATGGTCCGATTCTAAGACCACGAATGCTAAGTGTCATTTCAGTTAAAATATTGGAATGTTTCGCAACACCCCTGTAAACGGGTCACGGCATCCCAGAGTGTTGAGGCACACAGTTTGAGAATCACTGAGCTAGACGGTACCAGAAATGAGCTGAATCAAAACCCACATTGGCTATGAGAACACTAAAGAAAAGGAAATCTCCCGGAAAAGACGGGATAACAAACGAAATGCTGATGGGGCTGGGCCAAACAGCGAAGAGGAAACTGCTATCGGTCCTGAACCAAAGCTGGAAAAGGGGAATTGTACCACAGGCATGGAAAGACGCAATACTGGTACCAGTACCAAAAACAGGAAAGGACAAAACAGATCCAAATGGATACAGGCCCATAAGCCTACTGAGCTGTGTCGGCAAGCTGATGGAACGGATGATAAACACCAGACTGATGTGGCATCTGGAAGAAAAACGAATACTAATTCCACAGCAAGCCGGCTTTAGACAGCACAGATCCACTGAGGACCAGGTCATCCTCATAGCCCAGGAGATAGAAGATGCCTACCAGGCACAGAAACACACAGTAGCTGTTTGGGTGGATCTGGAAAAGGCATTTGACAAAGTCTGGAAAGATGGACTTAGAGTCAAGCTAAGAAGAAGTGATGTTTGTGGGAAGATGTACAAGTGGATCAACCACTACCTCAAACAAAGAACGGCCAGAGTCCAAGTACAAGGGCAGATGAGCAAAAAGGTGACACTCGAGCAGGGAGTACCCCAAGGGGGAGTACTGTCACCCACACTCTTCCTGGTATATATAAACGATATTACAGAGAATATACCAAGAAGAGTCCATAGCTCAATGTTTGCAGACGATCTGGCTATGTGGACCTCTGAAAAGAATCTCACCATAGCAAGAAATCGGATGCAGACGGCCATAACATCGCTGGAAGAGTGGGCGAACTCATGGCTGGTCAAAATAAACGAGGAGAAAACCACATGCACAATATTCTCGCTTTCATTAAAACCCCAAAGTACCAAATTAAGTCTAAATGGCAAATTCCTGCAGCCAAACGACAACCCAACCTATCTGGGAGTCACATTTGATCGGCGCATGACATGGAAAAGTCACATTGAGAGAAACCGAATGAAAGCCAGAGAAAGAATGGCAATCATGAGGAAACTTGCTGGCACAAGCTGGGGAGCAGACGAAGGCATACTAAAGAAACTGTACACTGGAAGAGTGAGACCAGTTCTCGAGTATGGCATTGCGGCATGGACAACAGCAGCGAAGGCGTACTTCGATAAAGTTAACAAACTTCAAAACCAAGCCATGAGAATTATAACAGGTGGCATGAAGTCAACGCCAATTGTAGAACTTGAAAAGATTACAAAACTGCAATCCATGACCGATAGAAGAGACTGCAGAGCCCAGCTGCAGTCAGAGAAACTCCGAAGACTGACCGACCATCCAATGCACCAGAGACTAAACAATTTGCGAAATGGGAAACTAAAGCGGAGAAACTTTGCAGAAATAGCCAAAGCAAAGATGCACGAAGATCCCATAAACGCACTAACAACACCAAAACCCATCACTACTGTACGAAAACCTACCTGGAGGCAGGATATATTTCCAGAGGTGGTAGAAAATATACCAGGTATTGCAAACAAAAACTGCCAGACTGAAAAAGAAAGGAGAGATACTACCCTAAGCTTCATAACGAAAAGCTACCCAAGCATGGACTGGACCCATGCATACACCGACGGTTCTGTAACAAACACAACACAGAACGGAGGGGCAGGAGCATTCCTGAACCTACCAAATGGCAGAAAAATAACACTGTCATTCGCTACTGGTAAGTACACAAGCAATTTCAGAGCGGAGGCAGAGGCACTGAGGGCGGCAGTGGAAGAAATGGTGACACACAGTGAAAATGAGAGCCATATAGTCCTGCTGACAGAAAAATAACACTGTCATTCGCTACTGGTAAGTACACAAGCAATTTCAGAGCGGAGGCAGAGGCACTGAGGGCGGCAGTGGAAGAAATGGTGACACACAGTGAAAATGAGAGCCATATAGTCCTGCTGACAGAAAAATAACACTGTCATTCGCTACTGGTAAGTACACAAGCAATTTCAGAGCGGAGGCAGAGGCACTGAGGGCGGCAGTGGAAGAAATGGTGACACACAGTGAAAATGAGAGCCATATAGTCCTGCTGACAGAAAAATAACACTGTCATTTGCTACTGGTAAGTACACAAGCAATTTCAGAGCGGAGGCAGAGGCACTGAGGGCGGCAGTGGAAGAAATGGTGACACACAGTGAAAATCAGAGCCATACAGTCCTGCTGACAGATGCTCTCGCCGTAGTCACAGCGCTAAAAAGCCAGAAAAACACTGAGCTTAATGACTTAAGAGCAGCACTCTGCAAACTGTGCCAGCAGTCCGCACCAAAAAGGGTAGTGGTACAGTGGGTCCCATCACACTGCAACATCCAAGGCAACGAGGAGGCAGACAGACTGGCAAAAGAAGGTGCAAGACTACAAGAAACAGATACCAGTATGACGTACGAAGAGTCAAAACGGCTTATCAAAGCCAGATACATGACCAAATGGGAAACCGAACATACTGGTTACACCAAAAACGATGCCCATTACCAGTTGAACTGAAGAGAGCAGGTCGTTGCCTTCAGACTTCGCACTGGCCACAATAGACTGAGATACCACCTATTCAACAAATTGAAGATAGGGTGTACCGACGAATGCCCGTGCGGTACTGGTAAAATGACCGCTGAACATCTGCTGCAGAACTGCCCGACATACGAGGATCAGAGAGAGCAGATGTGGCCATTACCAGTGGAACTGCAAGACAAGCTCTATGGCAGTGTCGACAGCCTCAGGATGACCGCCGCTTTTTTCGAAAAAATAATGGTTACTGTCTGACTGCGTACGCAGAAGAAGAAGAAGAAAACCCACATAGAAAGAGAAAAGTGGGAGCCCACCAAGAAACACATAGTTGAGAAAGCTGGAAGAGGAAGCCAGTTAAGTATGAGTCTTGTGGGTAGAACTGAAGAGGATAGCACAGAAAAGAAACTTTGTTCTAAGATAAATAAAAGACGATCATGATGTAAATTTAAAATATTTAATACCGGTACTAAAATCAAATTTCTTGGCCATTTCATTTTTGTTGTTGATTCTGCATAACATAACACAACATAATTCATTTGTGTAGGTGTGTGTGTTTCAAAATTATCACCTGACTCAGTTCTCATACAATATATAAATATATTTCTGCTATTTAAACTTGATGCTTTATCGTAACTGTTTAGGTGAGGACAACAAAACAGTTTTGAGCACATCACAAATGCTTGACAATGTTTTCAACAACATAACCACCACATCTGCATATCTTTTACGAGCATGTATCGATGGTGCAGATTATGCATGGCATATTGAGATGGTCTCCTTAACTTTACAGTGCCCAGATGGTTCTGGATATAGTGGCAGTGTCTGTGGTATGTTATAAAGTTAAAACTAATATTGGGATATTAAAAAATAAATTTTACTTTATTTAAGTGGAAGAAACAATAAACTTTCAAATGTTGATTACAAACACTGATTTTATTAACAGTATACAGCATCATCTGGAGGACCCCAGTCTACCTTCATCAGCATGCTCGAGATATGTGAGGAAAGTTACTGCAACCCGCAACTTAATGTCCTTTTGAGGGCCCACAAAAGAGTAAATTACTCATTGTGGACATTCGCAAACAGCAACAACAGAATCATCTTGTATCATTAATGTAAACTTTTGCGATTGGAATAATTTATATAATTGTGCAGTGAAATATCAAAATTAACTAACAACATATTATATTGATTTGTGAAACAATAATTTGACAAATGTTATTTTATTATTTTAAATCTTCGAATGAATTTGTTCTGTTTTGTTTTTTTAAGTTGATTGCCCTACAGGGTCATATTCTGCTGGTAATGGTTCTTGTATTTTGTGTGGGAAAGACACTTATCAGGATCAAGCTAAAATGACATCCTGTAAGACATGTCCTGAATGTGAGTACCACAAAGAGTTAATGTCTTGATACAAGGTAGCTGTAAAAAGCAATTGCATTGTAGGTATGATAAAAAGAAATATTAAACATAGGAGCAGAGAAGTGATAGTCAAACTGTATAAAGCATTAGATAAACCTAGATTGAAGTTCTGTGTACTGGTGTGGAATCCTTATTGTAGAGAGGAAATAAATATGTTGGTAAGGATACAAAGAAGAATGACAAAACTGATAGTTGGATTCTGGAAGTATTGTCATGAGGAAAGATAGAAAAACTGACTTACACTGTCTAGAAAAGTGAAGAATTAGAGGGGATTTGATACAGGTTTATAAGATAATCAAAATACAGCTGCATACAAGAACAAATTAATTAAAGAAAGGTTCACTTTTTTTAGCCAGAGATTGGAAAATGCTTGGAATGCATTGCCACAGGAAATAGTGGATGCAGTCAATTTATGAATTCAAGAATAGATTGGATGTGCATAGTTGTTTTTAGATCAAGTGAATGTAAAAGAAAGTTTCTGTATACAGACTCTGCAGTCTTCTAAACCAGTATAAAAAAGTCAAGTTAAGTTACACAAATATCTTTCTTGTTTTCACAGGCACCAGTACAGCAGGGACAGGTTCATTTTTATCAGAGCAGTGTCAGTCTTACATTTGTAAAAAAGATGATACAGGTAGAGCAAATATTCAATTTTCAGTAGAAAATAAAGTTGTATAGTATATCAGCCAGTCACAAATTAATGATTTTTATATTATCTAATCTACAATGGCTTACACATACATAAATTTGTGTTTGTACTTTACCAATCCAACCTGATTCAGTTTGCATGAATTTATTTTTATAACCTTTTATTTATCATGACTAAGGTCATTGCATCAACTTATCTCTAAAATGTGGTTTGTGTAAATCTGAACAGTAAACTCTAGAGGTTATGTAATTTCTCTGACTTTTCCCTTTAATAAAACATGTTTTTAACTGATGGTTCCTTTCAATTACTGAATCATAGGAGTTTTCAAGATCGATTATCAAAAGATCAAATGAAGTTTTTGAACTAGTAAATTCTTGTTGTGAAGAGTAAATTGATTATTCTCAAAGAGCTGATGACAGATTCCTGCTGCATGGTGTGACAGAATTATCACATCTCTGCACAAAGTAAAGGGATCTTGAATGGAAATCAGTAGCTACAGGCCTATTACATTGCTGTCTGTCTCCTGATAAGATTTTTGTCCATTTATTTCTTTCTGACTTGCAACTTTTGCTGAAAAAAAATCAGTGCCCAAAATTAGTCAGGTTTCACCACCTATTGCTCCACCAGCGACGTAATCCTTTCACTTTGCCTCCTCGCAGAAATTCACTGTAATTCAATCACCCACTGCACATTGATTATGTTGACTTTAAAGTCACCTTTGATTCTGTAGATAGATCTGTTCTGTAGAAGTCGTTGAGATGTGTGGGAGTTCTGGATGATTAGATGAGGTTAATACAGAAGCCCCACTGCAACACAAGTGGCCAGGATCTTCTTTCTTCTTCTTCTTCTTCTTCTTCGTACGCAGTCAGACAGTAACCATTATTTTTTATAAAAAAGCGGCGGTCATCCTGAGGCTGTCGCCACTGCCATAGAGCTTGTCTTGCAGTTCCACTGGTGATGGCCACATCTGCTCTCTCTGATCCTCTTATGTCGGGCAGTTCTGCAGCAGATGTTCAGCGGTCATTTTACAAGTACCGCATGGGCATTCGTCGGTACCACCTATCTTCAATTTGTTGAATAGGTGGTACCTCAGTCTATTGTGGCTAGTGCGAAGTCTGAAGACAACGACCTGCTCTCTTCGGTTCAACTGGTAATAGGCATCGTTTTTGGTGTAACCAGTATGTTCGGTTTCCCATTTGGTCTTGTATCTGGCTTTGATAAGCCGTTTTGACTCTTCGTACGTCATACTAGTATCTGTTTGTGGTAGTCTTGCACCTTCTTTTGCCAGTCTGTCTGCCTCCTCGTTGCCTTGGATGTTGCAGTATGATGGGACCCACTGTACCACTACCCTTTTTGGTGCAGACTGCTGGCACAGTTTGCAGAGTGCTGCTCTTAAGTCATTAAGCTCAGTGTTTTTCTGGCTTTTTAGCGCTGTGACTACGGCGAGAGCATCTGTAAGCAGGACTATATGGCTTTCATTTTCATTGTGTGTCACCATTTCTTCCACTGCCGCCCTCAGTGCCTCTGCCTCCGCTCTGAAATTGCTTGTGTACTTACCAGTAGCGAATGACAGTGTTATTTTTCTGCCATTTGGTAGGTTCAGGAATGCTCCTGCCCCTCCGTTCTGTGTAGTGTTTGTTACAGAACCGTCGGTGTATGCATGGGTCCAGTCCATGCTTGGGTAGCTTTTCGATATGAAGCTTAGGGTAGTATCTCTTCTTTCTTTTTCAGTCTGGCAGTTTTTGTTTCCAATACCTGGTATATTTTCTACCACCTCTGGAAATATATCCTGCCTCCAGGTAGGTTTTCGTACAGTAGTGATGGGTTTAGGTGTTGTTAGTGCGTTTATGGGATCTTCGTGCATCTTTGCTTTGGCTATTTCTGCAAAGTTTCTCCGCTTTAGTTTCCCATTTCGCAAATTGTTTAGTCTCTGGTGCATTGGATGGTCGGTCAGTCTTCGGAGTTTCTCTGACTGCAGCTGGGCTCTGCAGTCTCTTCTATCGGTCATGGATTGCAGTTTTGTAATCTTTTCAAGTTCTACAATTGGCGTTGACTTCATGCCTCCTGTTATAATTCTCATGGCTTGGTTTTGAAGTTTGCTAACTTTATCGAAGTTCGCCTTCGCTGCTGTTGTCCATGCCGCAATGCCATACTCGAGAACTGGTCTCACTCTTCCAGTGTACAGTTTCTTTAGTATGCCTTCGTCTGCTCCCCAGCTTGTGCCAGCAAGTTTCCTCATGATTGCCATTCTTTCTCTGGCTCTCATTCGGTTTCTCTCAATCTGACTTTTCCATGTCATGCGCCGATCAAATGTGACTCCCAGATAGGTTGGGTTGTCGTTTGGCTGCAGGAATTTGCCATTTAGACTTAATTTGGTATTTTGGGGTTTTAATGAAAGCGAGAATATTGTGCATGTGGTTTTCTCCTCGTTTATTTTGACCAGCCATGAGTTCGCCCACTCTTCCAGCGATGTTAGGGCCGTCTGCATCCGATTTCTTGCTATTATGAGATTCTTTTCAGAGGTCCACATAGCCAGATCGTCTGCAAACATTGAGCTATGGACTCTTCTTGGTATATTCTTTGTAATATCGTTTATATATACCAGGAAGAGTGTGGGTGACAGTACTCCCCCTTGGGGTACTCCCTGCTCGAGTGTCACCTTTTTGCTCATCTGCCCTTGTACTTGGACTCTGGCCGTTCTTTGTTTGAGGTAGTGGTTGATCCACTTGTACATTTTCCCACAAACATCACTTCTTCTTAGCTTGACTCTAAGTCCGTCTTTCCAGACTTTGTCAAATGCCTTTTCCAGATCCACCCAAACAGCTACTGTGTGTTTCTGTGCCTGGTAGGCATCTTCTATCTCCTGGGCTATGAGGATGACCTGGTCCTCAGTGGATCTGTGCTGTCTAAAGCCGGCTTGCTGTGGAATTAGTATTCGTTTTTCTTCCAGATGCCACATCAGTCTGGTGTTTATAATCCGTTCCATCAGCTTGCCGACACAGCTCAGTAGGCTGATGGGCCTGTATCCATTTGGATCTGTTTTGTCCTTTCCTGTTTTTGGTACTGGTACCAGTATTGCGTCTTTCCATGCCTGGGGTACAATTCCCCTTTTCCAGCTTTGGTCCAGGACCGATAGCAGTTTCCTCTTCGCTGATTGGCCCAGCCCCATCAGCATTTCGTTTGTTATCCCGTCTTTTCCGGGAGATTTCCTTTTCTTTAATGTTCTCATAGCCTCTTCCATTTCGCGCATTGTTAATTTGGCCATCATGTGCTCTTCAGGTGCCTTATTCATGTTGTCGTGCCCCTTTAGCTCTGCGCTAATGTCTGTATGATTATCTGCAGGGACCTCGATGTGGTTTGCTCTGGCATCGTGATCGACAAAAGCGTTTGTGGCTTTCGTACCTGTGATCAAGTTCTCGCCCTGCTTGATGGTAATATGTTTGTTTGACGGGGTTTCGTCGTTAATGGCTCTGACTAGCTTCCATAGCTTGTTCCCGTCTTTGTCCAGGTTTAGGCTTTCCGTTTTATTTTTCCAGCTTTCTCTTGCTGTTTGCTTAAGAGTGTGTTTGTATTTCGCCGTGGCGGCTTTGAGGGCGATGTTTGCCTCCATGGATTGTTCTCGCTCTGCCATGTTCCTAGCATTTGTTACTGCATCTTCCGCTTTCTGCAACTCATCATTCCAGTAGGGCTTATAGTTTTTCCTAGCTCCTCTTGGGATGGTTTCAGTGGCGGCTTGCATTATTGCCTTGCTTAGGCTTTCCACCATGGGCTTCATGGCCAGGATCTAACTGACACATTCTCAACATAATCTAGCATTCACCAGGGATGGGTCATTTCATATATGGAAATACAAACCTAGGAGTCTCTGTCAGACACTTCCTGGTTTATAACAAAGATTCAAAGTCTTGACATGGATCCAGCAGCTGCGGAAATCACTCGATAGCAATCATGTCAATTCCACCGAGGACTTCATCTACCTGGACACCAGACTGTCTTCTGATGTTGATTTCCCACCTTGTTAGCCAGGCTGCCATGAAAATATCCCATTTCTTGGGTAGCCTACATTGAACGGAGGTGGGAGTCTTGGACAATATGTTTTACCTGACCTTGACTAAAATGTCAGATCAGTATGTTTTGCCTGCCTAAGCATTAATCTCCTCTTCTCATCTGAGACTTGCAAACATGTTTTGCCCTTTTTGGTATATTTTAGTGAATTTAATTTAGGTACACATTCAGTCAAATGCATGTAATAATAGTAAAATTAAGTGCTTTAATTTTAGTTTAAATCTGGCACATATGCTATTCAGTTGTCTATTTCACAAACTCTTCATTTAACGCTCCGTGAATTTATCTAAGAATTTTAATAATCTATATTCCATGGTTGTCAGTAGATTGCCAACATACTCCCTTAGATGTCCTGCCTTCAAATCTCCCTATTGTCAATGTGTCAAATGTTTGTACTGTTATGAACTAATATCATATTTGTTATTTAATAACTATGTCTCTGAAGAAAATAGGCAAGAAGGATTGAAAACTGATTTCTGTATTCTTCTAGATGAAGATATTCCTCTTCCATCAATTGTTGGTATTGCAACAGGCTTAGCAGGCTTCTTCATTGTGGCTGTTGTGGGCGTCATTATTTACAAGTAAAAGTTTATCTTCAACACTGAATGTTTTTTAAACAGTATGAAACATAAACCATTTCATAAAAATATAATACCTGCTATTTGTTCTGTTCTATCAAAAATATATGTAATTCTGTTTTATCAAGAATTGATGTAACTGCACTCTGAACAAACCCATAGGTGCTCATTCTACTTCAGCAGATGACAGAGAGTGAGAATATTGCTGGTTCCAGCTGTCCTCTCAATGTAGATACTCCAGCTATGAACTTTTAGGCACTTCTACCTGTTTGACTCACAATTGGTTTCAAAATTCTGCAATCAATGGATTGCTAGTTCATCAGGTGAAGTGTTAACATCCAAGAATGGAATATAATATAAAATAATATGGAATATGTATGGAATATAATTGCAAGATGGGAGAGAACAATATTAAGACAATAAAAAAAAGGAAAGGGACCTAGGAGTTATAATAGATCATACAGGTAAGGTGAGTGAGCAAGTCCAGGTAGCAGTGGAAAAGGCAATTACAATGTTAGGTATGATAAAAAAAAATATTCTAACTGATAGTCAAACTGTATGTAGCATTATCGGGTACTTTGAACTTAATTGGAGTATATGTTCAGGTGTAGAGTCATTATTATAGAAGAGATATAAACATGCTCGAAAGGATACAGTGAAGAATGACAAAACTGATAGTTGGATTTCGAAAGGGACCTAGGGGTTATCATAGATCATATAGGTAAGGTAAGTGAACAAGTCTAGGTATCAGTATAAAAGGCAATGCAATGTTAAGTATGATAAAAATAAATATTTCAACTGATAGTCAAACTGTTTAATTTAGTCAAAGGTATCCACATCATTGCACACGGTTTAACCCATAAGTGCTCTGTTCTTCTCCCTATTTTTGGAGAATCTCAGCACAATGCACAAACTCTGCAGCACCAGCGTGGATCCTATAATAGATCGGGTAGATTTTTAACATAATTTTTAATTTGCCCTGGCAGCGACGTTAAGCCTACTCTTTTCAATTTCCAACTGCTGAGGGATTTTTAACGTGAGCAACACTGCACATGGGCGTCCTGTCTCTACTACTCAAAAAGCCGAGGAAATATCAGAATGTCCAGGTGAAAAAATCATTCTCCACCGTGATTTGAACTTGTGACCTCCAGCACTTGACGCCGACGTCTTACATCGAGACCACTCAGTCCCTCTAACTGTATAAAGCATTACTTAGAACTTGTTGGAGTACTGTGTTCAGGTGTGGAGTCATTATTCTAGAGAGGGTATAAACATGCTGGAAAGGACACAAAGAAGAGTGACAAAACTGATAATGGGATTTCAAAATTATAGTTAATGAGGAAAGTCTCTTAAAAACCAGACTACTGTGTGTAAAAAAGAGAAGTCCTAGGTAATTTAATAACCAAGGGAAAGAATTAATATAGACTATAAATATAAACTATAAATATAGGTATAAAAATACAGTGACTACAAGAACAGGAGATCACAGCTATAAATTAATTACAGAAAGTTCCAGATTAGATATTAAGAATTTTTTTGTACTCAGAGAGTGGCGAATGCTTGGAATGCATTACATGAAACAGTAGTGCAGTGTCAGTTAATGCATTCAAGAATAAATTGCATGCACATAGTTTTTTAGATCAAATGGAGTAGAAGAAACTGGTTGCATACAGACTGCAGAGTTTTTTTAACCAGTATAAAGAAGATAAGTTAAGAGGCTGCTATTAATTGGCCTCAATGTCACGTCTATCCATATCCAAAGTCCCCATTAAAAATGTCTTTGATGTGAGGACATTAACATTTTAATTGGCATAAATTCGAGCATGCCCAGAACAGTACATCACATAACCATCTCCAGGCTATATTTAGAGTTCTATGAAAATTGTGAACATACTTCTGCAACTCACTTAATAGAAGTAATTCATTTTATGAAAATTGTTCTGCTGGCTGAAAGGTTGTAAAAATTACATTAATTCTTATGGAAAAAATGTATGCTTTTCAGACTTAAAAAAAGGCACCCAAAATATTTTGATGAAAAAGCAGGGAAATATTGTAGAATTAGCTAGTTAGTTACCAGTCCACTTATGAACTGATGGGCATCATTTAAGCCTGAGTTGCCTTTCCTGGGCCCAGATGAGCAGTGTCTGACTTCACCAATCTGTTGCTGCAAATCGTTTTAAAATTTATTATCTACCTTCCCCTCGGTCCTCCTCTTGCTCAGAGAAACTATCAGGGAACTTATGAGATGACTGAACCAGCACACACTCTGTCTGGATATGTATTTGGCACATGGGATGACCCCGACCCTTCTGTGAATATTCTCGTTCCTCAATCTGTCTCCAGTGGAGATGCCAACTGTCACTTGCAGACATCTCATCTGGCAGATACTGTGGTAGCACAGGGTTGGTAGGAAGATGTTGTGGTAGCACAGGGTTGGTAGGGCGATGCTGTGGTAGCACAGGGTTGGTAAGAAGATGCTGTGGTAGCACAGGGTTGGTAGTAAGATGCTGTGGTAGCACAGGGCTAGTAGAAAGATGCCGTGGTAGTACTGGGCTGGTAGGAAGATGGTGTGGTTGCACAGGGTTGGTAGGAAGATGCTGTGGTAGTACATGGTTGGTAGGAAAATTGTGTTATAGCACCGGGTTGGTAGGAAGATTGTGTGGTAGCACAGGTTTGGTACGAAGATGCTGTGGTAGCACATGGTTGGTAGGAAGATGCTGTGGTAGCACAGAGTTGGTAGGAAGATGCTGTAGTAGCACATGGTTGGTAGGAAGATGATGTGGTAGCACAGATTTGGTATGATTATGGTGTGGTAGCACTGGGTTGGTAGGAAAATGCTGTGGTTGCACAGGGTTGGTAGGAAGATGTTGTGGTAGCACAGGGTTGGTAGGAAGATGTTGTGGATCAATTGCTGTGTTGTCGCTGCCAGACTAATGTGAGGATGTTTAAGCGGTGGCGCCAGTTAATAAGTCACTACCGATGCTTTCTGTGTCTGGTCTCAACCTCTCTGTCGCACATAACTTCCTTAGCCTGCTGGAGAGTCATGATTTGAATGATCAAGTTGAGCAGCCCATGCATTCTGCCCACCTTTAGAGTTCTTGTTTTAGCCATGCTGATACTCATACCATACTTATCACAGGTTGAGTCCAACATGTAGATCATACTTAATAAACTGCCATATAACATTTACTAAAAACAAAGGATGTACAGCAAACATATTTTTTGCTTTTAGAGAATGAAATACAATTTGCTATAATGTTACTATTATTCAAATCATTAACATGATATTACTATGTACAGTAATGCAACAATTCTTAGAAGCATTTATGTATGTATGCAATCATGTATGCAAACTTCTGTGATGGAATTTATGTAAGCAAACCATTTATCCTATTCTATTATTTCTTATTGATAGAAACTGCAGGAGACACACGGTTGATCATCCTTATAACATACCTGGTCCAGGAGGTTTGAAGAATGAAGATCCTTATGACATTGTATTGGATGAAATATATGATAAGATAGAAGACAATCCATACATCTCAGCTCAAGGTTTCTCAGCAGGCAGCTTTAGTCTTGACTCTGATGGTTGTTTCCAACCAAAAGATGGCTACAGCAATTCTAGTTATGTAGAACTGCTTGATTCTGGTGACTTCAGCACTACTAAATCTAAATTACAACTACAAGACATTAGTGAAGTAACAATCATCAGAAAGGAAATCACGGATTTAAAGGATATACCTAAAAGAGAACTACCAGTCCCAGGTATTTTTGACCAAGATGTTCTAACAACTTCTAACACTGAGAATGAAGCACGCAATGCAGACCAGGATGAACAAGAATGTCTATATCTTGAGCCTAGTCCTGTCAAAGGTATTGGAGCAATTACTAACACTGAGAATGAAGCACGTAAAACAGACCAGGATGAACAAGAATGTCTATATCTTGAGCCTAGTCCTGTCAAAGGTATTGGAGCAATTACTAACACTGAGAATGAAGCACGTAAAACAGACCAGGATGAACAAGAATGTCTATATCTTGAGCCTAGTCCTGTCAAAGGTATTGGAGCAATTACTAACACTGAGAATGAAGCATGTAAAACAGACCAGGATGAACAAGAATGTCTATATCTTGAGCCTAGTCCTGTCAAAGGTATTGGAGCAATTACTAACACTGAGAATGAAGCATGTAAAACAGACAAGAATGAAGAGGAACATCTGCATCTTGTGCTTAGTCCTGAAAAAGAGAATGTTTACAGTATTTCTCATAGGGACAAACGCAGACATATCACCTTACCAATTTCCGACAATGATGATTTTGATTCCAAAGATGATAATATGAAACTTTCAGACATAACAGATCTTAGGAGCTGTCATCCAGAGTCCAGACCACAACCAAAGGATCTTTTTGAATCTGATAATTCATGTGCCTTAGATGTCAGTCCTGTTGGCAAGACTCACAAAAACATTGATATAACATCATCCTTTAATCCACATCAATCTATCCATACATTGAATATGAAATCAGATGAACTTCTAGGAATTATTGATGACAACAACTGTTTTAACAGTGGTAAGTAAATATAATTATCTTTGAATGGGAATATAATACAAAATATGTAGCTAAAGTTGAAGACAAATAACAACAAAATTATTTATTGTGCTGCTTATGTTTGTTATCTATATTTACTGGATATTTTATTTGTTTATCTTTCTTTCAGGCAGAAATACTGACATCTTGAACAGTGAACCTTGTCGGTCCTTTACCAGTGACAATATGTTAAAAAATTCTCCTCTATCAGATCAAACTCTTCGAGAACACAGAGAGGCCACAGATATGGATCAAAACAGCAAAGATGATAGTGTCACATGTTACATCACACGCCTTTGAATAATAAAATAGATACACATTCATATTGGAAAAAGTAGCAGAGTTTATTATAATTGTTATTTTGCTCTGTGATTAATTTTTATTGCTGGCAATGTTATAGTTAATAATGAAATTCAAACCGCAAAGGTTTTCTGCAGACCGCAATGTGATTGGCATCCCACAGTTAAATATATTAAATTTTACAAAACAAAATCAATTGTATTACAAAATAGAAATGCTAATTTAAACTTAGTTTATCTGACAAATTCTACTTCCTCTTCTGCGTTTGTTGTCAATCTCCTGCTACCAAGCCCCGAACAAGTGCAAGTAGCAGGATGTAGTCCGCCGAACGGAATTCGTTGTGTCACTAGTTTACAATTTAACTGCAATATTTGCACCTTTAAGTCCAACACATCTGTCTTTAGCAGCTGGCATATTTTAGTACCGGGTTAGCCTTGCCTCTTCGACCCTGTCGCCTTAGCCAATCTGCTCTGTTGCAGCCTGTTATCCAGGATCACTACATGGAGGTGTAGAAGGGTCTTGGCAGCTCTGGTTCACTAACCCTGACGCTAGCAGTCAGCTATGGGTTACTGACCACTACAGCCCATGCGCTACCCAGCAT
Organism: Ariolimax columbianus; assembly: GCA_036924085.1. Lineage (NCBI taxonomy): Eukaryota > Metazoa > Mollusca > Gastropoda > Stylommatophora > Arionidae > Ariolimax > Ariolimax columbianus. Next base: position 99,146,165 of record JAVGWX010000006.1, on the reverse strand, counting down.
CTTGATCCTATCTTACAATAATTGTGTAAAAACAAAATAAAAAAATGTAAAGTACATTAGAACCCTGATAACAACAGATATACAAAGACTTGTGCAATGGGAAAGCAGACCTCGAGGTTAAACAACTAATAAGGTAGAATATCAAGGGTTCTGATGCTGTCATATGTACCAATTGATTAGTGCTATGCGGTAAGAGAGCAGGTTTGGGCTTCTCTATTAGAGTGAAAGCCAGGATTGTAGCAGAGCGGAGCGGTGCATACTTTATAACAACATCAAGTATCAGAATGAAGATCGAGGCGGCAGTGACTTGGGTTCTGAGGAGGATATCCGAGCCCTCTCTAATGAGGGCAGCCATAATAATCTCGAGCTCTTAATTGTCGCTACTGATGGGGCAAAAATCTGGCAGTGGCATGAGTGCATAGTGGAAATAGAGGTCTAGAACCTTCAGTAACTTGAGTGAATCTACTATCCTGGCCATGCTGGAGCCTGCAGGAATGAAAGAGCTGACATCCTGGTCTCAGCAGCAACCACAGTGGGGACATTAGCAATGGATAGAGATGAGATTTTAAAGTTTATCAACCACCACCTTTTGGATGAAGATACTGTACTCAATTAACCAGTGATGCACAGATTGCAGGATTTTGAAATCTTCCCCGTTCCAGCAGCGGACACCTGAGAGAATGGAGCAGGAGTGTATACAACCAGTGAGCTGCAGAAACTATCAGTATTCACATCCTTTATCATTTATTAGGGAAAGACTGAACACTCATGGTATGTCCGGAATGCTGTGAATCAATTCTTAGGAATAGAACAGAACTGCAGACAGAAGTTATCTAATCAATAATTTATATTAGGGAGCCGCGTAGCGCAGTTGTTAGCGCAGTGGTTAGCGCGCTGGCTTCGCATCTGAGTGGTCCTGGGTTCCTTCCCCAGTTGAGGTGGTAATGTTTTTTTCAGACCGCAATGGCTCCCGAGTCAACCCAGCCTTAAATGGGTACCGGTTCAGTCCGGGAAGTAAAACTGGCGTTGGAGAGGAGATGGCTACCGCCCTCATATAGCCGAGCCTTTGAAATGTGAGATCGCTAACACCTCACACCCCTACGGCAGTAATGCTATGGGATACTTAAAAAAAAAATTTATATTGCACGCAAATAAAGACTTTCATTGAAAATAACCTCTAATAACTAAGGCCACTACAATTGAACTATTTTAGGTTATCTTGGCTTTTGGGCCTTCCACATTCCCTTCATGAGATATTTGGCCACAGAGCTTGTCCTCATATAATCCGTGGAGTAGGTTGAGCGTGAGAGCCCTGTTGTAGGTCTTCAAACTTTTCTCATAATCATAAAAACTCATTTATTTTGTTATTATTTTCTAGTAGGGGGCAAAGTTTTTCCTTTAAGCAACATGTTGATAGTAAATATGCTGTAACATTTTATCTGTGTTATTAGACATTTCGATTGGATTTTTCCTGCATTGCTTTTTTCTGTACCCATTGCAAAATAATAAATGTTGATGTATTTGATTTGCCTGCTTCTTGCCAATTTTGATTTAATTATTTAATGTTGCCACGTGTGGTACATAGATTGCTGGTCATTTTTAAGATTGACAGATACAAAAATTTTTTAACAAATCATTGCTGCTATTCAGCTACAAGGATTATAAAAGCCAAAAATAATCTAGTCCTTTTTTAATCATTTACAAATTCTATTTCAAAACACACAAAAATAACATGTTTCAAGCGCAAAAGTACTAGGCGTGTTCAAATGAAACTGGAACTAACTGCACCAAGTGAACATACATATGATGCGCATGATGACATCACTTCTGATGTAAACAGCACATACCAACCGTCAAGTTTGCAAAATTTCATTATCCTCCAACTCATAGTTTCCTCAACAGACCATTGATACAGAATCCATCTAGAGTTGATCAGCGAGCGGTGTTCCGGTTTCTAACAGCTGAAGGATATCAACCATTTGACATTCATTGCAGAATGCAGGCAGTGTATGGTGATAAACATGTGTTAAAGACAACAGTGAAGAACTAGACAATGATGTTTATAGAAGGACGTGAGTTAACGAAAGATCTTACAAGACCAGGTAATACGCATATTGTTGCATCAGAAAATGCCATCGCCAAAATTGATGCAGCAATTCGGGTTGATCATTGCCACAGATTATGTTTACCACACTTTTGTCACCAAAAACTGCCTGCATTCTGCAATGAATGTCAACCGGTCGACATCCTTCAGCTGTTAGAAACTGAATCACCGCTCGCTGATCAACTCTGGACAGCTTCTGTATCACAACCGCCATGTTTTCAATGGTCTGCTGAGGAAACTATGAGTCAGATAATAATGAAATTTTGCAAACTTGATGGTTGATATGTGCTGTTCATATCAGAAGTGCTGTCATCATGCGCATTGTACACATGTTCACTTGTTGAAGTTAGGCACGACTTCACTTTAACACGCCTCGTAGTTAAACATCTATTGGTAAATTACAGTATAATTATGACAACCATATTATGTAAAATGTCAATCACATATACTCATTCACCTTTTAATTTTAATGTGAAGCATTGAGTAAAAATAGTCTACCCATTTTAAAGGAAGCCTGCTTCCAAGCATTTGTAATCATTTACCTTTTGCAGGAAGCTAGTATCTGAGCTTTTACAGTGTCTGATTATAATAGTAAGGTTTATTAACATGATTAAGTTGCCAGTCCAAAGCACAACCCTCTTTAGTCCCCTTTAATGACATGCGTGGCATATATGGCATCTGTAAAATATAGAAATGGCTGTAAGAGAATGACTGCCATTTGATTTTACAAATTGTTACCATTTTCGCAACGTGGAGGTCTCTGCTAATTGAGACCTCAATCCAATCTCAGAAACACTGGACCGAATTTCGGTCATGTCGTATGACTGAAACAGGAAACTGTGGCCCACAAGATACTTGACAGGTCATTTCTGTGTGTCAAAAGATTTCTTCCGACTGGCTGGAGGCGCAGAGGACACCTTGCTCGCACAGGATGGCTCCAGCAGATAGCAAACTTCACCTTTGCTCTTGACGAGGCCTGGAATCATGCCCCAGCAGTGTCTCATGGATGTGGCTGTCTGACTAACACAACAGGCCTTAGATGCCTAAGCGAACTTATTATTATTTTTTATTATTACTTTTCACCACTTTATTTTAAATTTACTTTGAATAAAACAAGAAACTACACTGCCCTTGTGCAATAATTAATGAAAATCTGATGTTCACAGACATGCATGAATGCTTCCTTTTCCTCAATGATGTATATATAATGTTATTAATGCCTCTAGCACTGTACCAAAACAGGATACATGAACATTTCATGTCAGAAACACGCTCATGAACACATGAAGAGGAATCACAACTATTATCGTTCCGTCATGCATTTTTTAGTTAACAAGAATTTTGATATAAACTTTTGTTTTTTATTATTGCGACGAGTTGTTTTGTGCATCTTTTAAATAAATATGATGTTTCTATCTTTTTAAGTATTCATTTTTCATTAGAGAACAGGACGTATCTCTCTCTTGATACGATCTTTCTCCACGTATGGAACGTAATGGCAACCGACCGTAATTTACACCTGCCAAGAAACTTATAACAGTCAAATAGGTTGGCAGTTGTAAGAAGTGATATTCTGCTAAAGGACGTCCTACTTATTTTTATCTCTCTCTTCGTTGCTCCTTTCCTACCCCTGAAGATGGATAGGTCATTGTTTTGTATATAGTTGCAGACAAACATGTGATTGGTCTGTTGTCTTTGCATGACGGAAGGGCTGCCTCCTTTTTGACCTTGATGCAGACCACTACTGGATAGAAATTTTGTTACCTTTAGAATATTTACCTGGACGGCGGCTAACTGCCTGCTCTTTTCTATTTACAACTGCCGAGGGTTCTTTTATGTGTGCAGGATTTACATGAGACGTCTGAGTTTATCGTTCGCATCTTATAGTACTAGGTGCTGATTTCACCTCCCTTGAGACCAGTGGACATTTGAAACTTGTAGTATTTTTAGCATCCACCATTTCATGCGTTTGCTGATTTGACTCTTGAGAGGTGAGCGTCTTAGCCCTCAGCTATAGCAACCCAGGACTTAATACATATTTTTTTGTTTTTTGCGAATGTTTTATTTCCGTATTTGAAAACATTATTAACATATGTATGGTATTAACTGTGTCATGTTTGTTTTTATTACATAATATTTCTTTGGATGTCACTATATTGTTTGTAACACTTATCGACTGTGAGCTATCTACTCTGGGAATAAAAAGTAAGATAGCTTTCTGATGATAACATACGTTTGTTAGGGCACATAGCAGATCCTCTGAATAACATAATTTTTTCTAACTAAAATAACATGTTAAATACACTGGCATGCCTACACCTGAAAGGGGGAGCAGCTGTGCCGTTTCTATTAAAGTTAGACAAATCATCCTCGGATGGATAGTAAATACAGATTTTTCTTCAAATCTGTGATCTGTATTTCATTATCATTTTTGAGAAACACTAGAATGGTCAGATTGTTGAACTATTTATATAAATTATTAGGTCAAAAATATAGAGCTAAAAGCTACATAGTTAGCTAGTTGCCCATCGCAAGCGAAGATGGTGACAGCATCAGACATGTTTATTCAGATGGGACTGCATATGACTGTACAGTCCGATTTGAGGGTGATAAACTCTACCGCACGTAGGTCACACGTGAACAGCATTTTTAGTTTGGCAGTCCTGCATTCTTTTCTTTCGTGCAACTCGCTTTTCCTGCGCATCCGTGATGGTCCTCTGTCCAGCGGTGCAAGCACCATGTTGACGGCAGTGTGTCAGGCTGAGCGGTTTGGAGCAAGCAACTCCGAGTCAGCAAAACTTTTAGAGTGCCTTTGTATCATTTCTTTTGTCCCCCCTGCGAACGCTGTCCTGTCATGAGCTCACCGTACAACAGTTGTTTAGGGAAGCGTTTATCAGACATGCAAACAACATGCCCTGCCCATCTGTTCTGGGCTCTCTGTAGCAGCGTATGGATGCCAGAAAGTCTAGCCCTACTGAGAACTTCAGAGTTAGGCACTTTGTCCTGCCAACCGATCCTGAGCGGTCTGCTGAGACAGTTTACATGGAAATGATTAAGTTTTCTGACATGCCTGCAATAGACTGTCCATGTTTCCCATGCATACATAAGGGTGGCTAACACAACAGGTTGATACACACTAATCTTGGTGGCAAGACTGATTCCCTGCTGGTCCCAAACATTTTATTTGTAGTCTTCCAAAAGCAGCACTTGCCTTGGAAATCCTGTTGTGGACCTCAGAGTCAATATTTCCTTCTCTAGTAAAGGTACTGCCAGGGTAGATAAAGCTATCAACTGCTTTTAGCCGATGATGTCCCTGTACAGTGACATCTGATTTGAGGTAGGGCTCCCCGAGCGCAGGTAGAAATATTAACTTCATTTTCTTGGTGTTTACAGTATGACCAAAATTAGTGCACGCAGTTGAGAACTTGTTCATGATTGCCTGCATGTCCTGTTCTGAGCACATGTTAATTGTGCAATCATCAGCAAAGAGGAGGTCTAAGATAGTTGCTTCTTTCACCTTTGTGAGGACCTTTAAGCGCCTTAGACTGAATAGCTGCTCATCTGATCTGTAGCTACATAACCACATACCTCACAGTACCACTACTCAATGCCAACTGGCAGTAAGTACATTTTCCTGCCCTGATGACACTGAAACCTAGTGAACTGAACTGTTATACAAGAATTAATTGAACATCATGATATTGGGCTTCTTAAGCTAGACAAGGATACTACTGGAAAAGCTATTCTGCCCGATGCGTTGAGAACATAAATAACCAATCTGAGTTTGAAGTATTTCCAGAACAGTGAGCAGCATTTCCTACCAACATATAACTGCTCAATGAACAAAACTTGGTTCAACTGGTAATTGGAGTGGTCGTGGTAAGGAAGTGACTCCTTCTAAAAACTCTGCATTTTATATCTAGCGCCTCTCTATTCCCTGGTCAGATAATCAGTCACCACTGGTGCATGAAAGGGGATTCAACCAGTGGAAAGCACATGAAAGGATTAGTGTTTATGAAAATGCTGCGAATCATAGGGTGTACTTCACACAGTGAAAAGAAATGGACAGAAATGTTACTGACTGCAGGAGTCATTGACGTGGAACTTGTCACTGAATGAGAAGGAAAAAATGAAGTGCTGTGCTATCTTGTTGAGACTCCGTCACTGCATAAAATTCCTTGCGACTCAGAAAATACCATTAATTTTTTTATATAATCTCCTGCAACGTTTACGCACTTATCACAGCGTGTAAATAATGCTTGAAAAGCTTCAGAGTAGAAAGATTTGTCAGTATGACCGAACAAATCCAGAACAGTCTGTTTCACTTCATTATCAGCGATCAAATGCTGACTTCTCAGGAACTCTTTTATGGGTACAAACAGGTGGAAATCGCTTCGGGCGAGGTCTGAGTTGCAAGGTGGATGTGGCAATACCTTCCAGCCGAGTTGCTGCAGATGGTATATAGTGCGGTTAGCCATATGAGGTCAAGCGTTATCTTGCAGGAGCAGGACATCCTTTGTCATAAAACCATGCCGTTTTTTTCCACAGACATTTATAGGTTATGCACATCACTAAAAATGCGTATGTACTGTTTACTGTTGATAGGTGTACTACAGGGTAGAAAATCAACATGATTGATGCCAAGTTTGTCTCAGAAAACACTTGCCATCACTTTTTGGGTTTGAGAGCCACCATGGCCAGGATCATCACTCGCAGATGTAGCGGGCGAATTATACAGCTCTGCATGTTGATGTTGGTGGACAGCAGGTGTATAAAGAACATTTTGATAACATATTTTGATAACATATTTTGATAACATATTTTGATAACATATTTTGATAACATATTTTGATAACATATTTTGATAACATATTTTGATAACATATTTTGCTATCACCATGATAATATCAAGATCTGACAACATTCTCCAATTTATTGTCCAGTATAGAGATCAGAGCGTCTTTCCAACTCTTCACATTGGTATTCAGATAAGCCATCACAATTTCCATCGTCATCTGTGAAATATCATTCATCAATTTAAAACAAATAATTTCGTATTTGAGAAAATCTATGGGTCAAGACAGGCTCTGTGATCTTGCTCTGATGAGAATGGAAAAATAAAAAAGTAACTAAAAAAACTGGCTTTGGGCATATGACATACCAATTTGCATCAGTGAAACTAGGCAAGGTACAGTTGTAACTTTCATGAAATGTGTGAATTTAGAGATTAACAAGCTTCATTTGTAGTTTGAAGCTGTTATTATCGTAAAGTTAATCAAAATTGGTGTCATATTCCGGATTGGGCACTATTTCAGTGTTTGTCATAGTCGCTTTTTGCCTGTAGATACCCCTCTGTATACAATTATTATTTTAAATGTGAAATGTAAATGAAATAAATAAAAAGCTTACAACTGTAAACATTGGTTATGAATTTTACATTCTGTATCTGTGGTCACATACCGGATTTATAATTATCATCTGAATCTAGATTAGTCGTTGAATCCATCACATTCGGTTCGTCCTGAGTCATTCATGTCTTTATTTGTGACCGAGAAACAAGTAATATTTCAAGAAAACCGTACCAAGGTACAAGCGAGATTTGATGGACTACCGTACATATGTACAAGCAAGATCTGATGGACTACCGTACATTGGTACAAGCGAGATCTGATGGACTACCGTACATTGGTACAAGCAAAATCTGATGGACTACCGTAGATAGGTACAAGCGAGATCTGATGGACTACCGTACATTGGTACAAGCAAGATCTGATGGACTACCGTACATTGGTACAAGCAAGATCTGATGGACTACCGTACATAGGTACAAGCGAGATCTGATGGACTACAGACTGCTTATCATTCCTTACAATCAGCTGGTCCTGTCATTGGTTGATTGTGAGTTGGGCAATCACACACCTTCTGACTCACAATGACCTGTCATTGGTTGATTGTGAGTTGGGCAATCACACACCTTCTGACTCACAATGACCTGTCATTCTACGCCCCCCCCCCCCCCTTGCCCTCGCCCTGCTCACCGTCTGACCACAAGGGCTTGAAAAAACTCCCCAATTATGTTGTAAAATCCTTTAACATAACCCAAGATATTGCTTTTTTATTTAAATCAATCCACAACTTTTATTTAAATGTTTTGTTGGCTCGAATATCTGCAAGGACAAAAGAAGTATTTCTTGTTATGTCAGTGAAGATGCTGTAAACTGATATTGCCGCAACGTTTGTCAATACAACCCGTTCAAAGCTAGCTGTTTGCCTATGATTAAGATGTTGACTCAAGGCATGGATCAAACAACCTCATGTTTCACAATTTATGAGCGCGACATGTCAATAACCTTGAAATTATGAAAGAACATGCACTTCTGAGAAGTGATACGGCAGTTAACTAATCTTGAAAGATATTGACCCAATCTTCATTTTGCTATGGTGCATGATTGATTTTTTTTTAAAAACAGTAGGCGGATGAGAATTTATGTATAGGATTGCCCGAGTAGTTTCCAGACAGGCTCAATCAGGAACAGATGATAATATGCCTACCGCCATACTGTGAGCAAGACGGTAAGAATAAATTAAAAGTGTGGTTTAACCCTAATGGGGGCGAACGACTTTTCAACACACTTATCTGTACACCCAGTATTCACACAGGCAGAAAGCATGCAACTTTGAGTAGTTTCTGGAGCCGAAAACGAAGTGAACGAGATATCAATCAGCTACTTACGGTATTACTGAACTGCGGGAGTCAGTAAACCAGAGCCACCCAAGACTATATTTTACCTCTGAGAGTCGGTCCTGGAAACAAGCTGCATTCGTACAGCCTGTTTGAGAGAATTGGGATTGAAGAACGAAGAAAAACCTGGTCCAAAAACTCTGCCGTGCTCAAACCGGATGTGTTAAGCCAAAAGGAATGTTTATCGAACCATCGCTTTAATCTACAACGCAGCGTAACAATGGGTCCTTTTCAAAATGAACGAAGAAGAATCGCAGTCTACTGGGTTCACAAGAAAGCTCTAGAAACAATAATGAATATATAATTATTTTAAAAAACTTAATGTGCATTCCGGGGGATCATAATCAAAGCACAATATATAAACATAAACGTCAAATAAGACCATATCTTTAAAAAAATGCAAAATACTGCAACAGTAATCAGGTTTACTAAATGTTTACACTCATCATCATCATGTAGCGTGTCCTTGGCAAACATTACTCTCATCACAGCCTTTCTAAAGGAATCTCGATCAGCAGTCAGTTTACCCGCCTGCTCCCTGTTTATGTTTAGCGTGTCCTTGATGTTTTGTGTCCATCTACGCTTTGGTCGGCCTCTGCCTCGTCTTCCCGGAACAGTGCCCCCAAAACTGCTTTTTCCAGTCAGCCATGGCGCTTGATTTTGCCAAAAATTTCAGTTTCCGAGTAACGTGGTTTATAAGCCAGTTCTCTTCGACACTCAGATCTTACAGGATCGCTTTATTTCTTAATTTCTGTACTCACATTATTTTTAGGACTCTTCTGTAGCATTTTTTTCTCGACAGTCCCGATCCTCTTTCCTAATACATTGCCACAGGGAATACGCATGTTCTTAGGATCTTCAATTGTAATTATGTGTTAGTATTGGGCCACACATTTAGCATACTATTCAGTTTCTGCATCGCTATGGACAATGGTCTCCTTATTTCCTATGCAAGTCCTCATAATTTGTTATCAAAGAGCCAAGGTTTTTAAAATTAATCCACGTGTTCAATTTCTTCATTACCAATAGTGATATTGGGTTGAGGTCTGTGTGTGAGAATGGAAATTATCTTTGTTTATTTGGTGTTCATGAAAAGATTCCGATCTTCACTGTGTTTCTGAACAGACATAAGCAGTTGTACCAGGCCCTCAGCGCTGTTTGAGAGCGTAACTGTGTCTTCTGCATATCTTAGTTTTGGAATCTCCTTTTCTCCAATTGAGAGTGGGTCGAAGTTCATATGGTTTTCATCTGTTTTTGACTTTCGTATATATTGAAAAAAGTAAGGGGAGATGATGCAGCCTTACCTAACACCTTTGTGTATCTCAAACCAATCTCAGTTGCCTTCGTTAATTCTGATGACAGCTTGTTGGTCATTGCAAAGTGTTTCTATTATGTGTATCAGATGTGTTGCGAGCCTATGTCTTTCATTACTTGCCATAGTTGCTGATGATGTACACAGCCAAAAGCGTTGGTGTAATCTATGAAGCATGTATACAGTTCAGCATTGTATTCTCTGCATTTTTCAAAAATGTTTCTCAAATTAAAGTTGTGATCTCTTGTATCTCTGCCTTGTTTGAATCATGCCTGCGTTTCATGTATTTGATATTCTACTTTCTTTTCTAATCTCTTCATGATGATACGTAATACTATCTTGCGGGCATGGCTTATCAGGGTAATAGTGCGTTAGTTGGTGCATAATTGGCGTTGGATGAAGTCATCATCGAGGAGGAAGTCGGCAGGGCAATCAGTTCACTATCTATAGGAAAAGCTCCAGGAGCTAATGCAATACCAGCAGAGGTATATAAGACAGCTGGCCCATCCCTCACCAGAAGAATCACTGAACTCTTCTGCCACATGTGGGCTGAAGGAAAAATTCCGCAGGAGCATAAAGGACGCATCAATCATTCATCTGTATAAAAGAAAAGGCAACCGTCAGGAATGCGACAATCATCGTGGAATATCGCTACTCTCCGTAGCAGGCAAGATCCTAGCGTGCTTACTGCTAAACAGGCTCAACAAACACCTTGAACAAAGCCACCATCTCCCAGAAAGCCAATGTGGATTCAGAGCTGGAAGAGGAACAGTGGACATGATTTTTGCCGCTCACCAAGTACAAGAGAAGTGTCGTAAACAAAATCAGGCCTTGTACACTACATTTATTGATTTGACAAAGGCATTTGATACAGTAAACAGAGGAGGGCTGTGGATGATAATGTCCAAGTTTGGCTGCCCCAACAAGCTCATAACCATAGTGAAACAGCTACACGAAGGCATGTGTGCCTGTGTACTGGACAGCGGTGCAATCTCTAAAACGTTTCTAGTATCAAACAGAGTAAAACAAGAATGTGTACTCGCCCCGACTTTGTTCAGCATGATGTTCGCGGCCACGATGACAGATGCCTTCAGATCACTGGAGCTTGGAATACCCATAAAGTACCGCATAGATGGCAAGTTACTCAATCCCAGAAGAATAAAGGCCAAAACCAAAGTGGCTGGCGACATAATCAGGAAACTTGTATTTGCTGACGACTGCGCTCTAATGAGCAACTCAGAACTGAACATGCAGGTTGGAATGCACCGGTTCTCTGACGCATGCGAAAATTTTGGCCTGACTATAAATGCAAAAAAAAACAGAGGTCATGTACCAACCAACATCACCTCGTCCGTATGTCAGAGCAGCGGCTCCCAAAGAAGCTTCTCTACGGCAAGCTGAGAGAGGGATGGCGCGAGAGAGGGCGCCCAAAGAAACGTTTTAAAGACGGTCTGAAGGACTCACTAAAAAGTTGCCAGATAGACATTGACACCTGGGAATGTCTTGCGCAGAATAGATCTGACTGGAGAAGCGCAGTCAAATCGGGTGTAGCTACCGGCGAAGACGACCGTGTTGTGAAAGCCCATAGCAGACGCGAGACCCGGAAATCCCGAACAGCGGGAACACCATCACCTTCTACAAATCTCGTGTGCCTGATATGTAGCAGATGTTTTCGCGCCTGCATTCAGCCACATGCACACCCACACCCAACAACATGGGAAATCTGTGACAAGGATGATGTCGGCGGTCCTCATCGACAACGATGGACAGCTATTAGTGCATAATTGTAGGTTTACTTTCTTTGGTATGGGAATATAGACTGATCTTTCCATTTTGTGGGCTATTCTGAGCTGTACCAAATCTATTTGCACAATGTGTGGTATATGTGTATGCATACGTCTCCTCCTGCCTGTATAATTTCTGCTATTATGTCGTCTCATCCTGGAGTCTTTCCTTTTTTCAGCGCTATAATTGTTGCATGTACCACGTACAATGTGGGTCCTGGCTCTTTCTTTGTTATCAAGCCTATTTGTGTGTGGTGTCGTCGTACATCTCGCTACAGTTTTCTTTCCATCTTTCTAGTATATCTTTGTTCTCAGCCATCACATCACCATTCTTGTCATTTATTGCCTGTAGTAATGGTTGAAACTCTCTCGTTAGTTTTATGATTTCTCTGAAAGTTTCTCTTTTTTCTCTCTTGTTGTCGGAGTTCTTTGATTTTGCTGCAGGTGTTTGTTATGAATTGTTTCTTGTCCTTTATTATCTTTTGTCTGATTTCTCTAGTGCAATTCATCGATATTGCGGTCTATTCCTGTTCGTCTTAGGTTTCTTCTTTCTTCTATATGTTGTAGCGTACCTTGTGTTGCCAGTTCATTGGCTGTCGTATTCTCGTGTGCCGCCATCAATACTTCGAATTTGTTTCGTACTTCAATGCTGTATTCGATTGGTATTGCGTCCATATTGAAGCGTACAGGTCTATCACTTCTGATGATTTTTTTCATTCTTGTTTTGTCATCTGCTACCATTAGCTGAAGATCAGCGTCACAATCTGCTCCCGACGGTGTCTTTTTGAGGTTATGTTTGACTTCCATCTCCGTTGTATTAAGATTTAATCTTTTTTGTTCCTAGTTTTCCCGCCTGGAGGGGTCCATGTGTACATCCTTCTGGGGTGTTGTCTAAACAAACAGTTCGTGATTATGAATTTGTTCTCCAAGAAAAATTCTTTGCATTTTTCTCCCCTTTCGTTTCTTCTTCCTATGCCAAAAGCCCTTGTGCGTCTTTATCTTCTGTTCTTTCTGCTCCGATCTTTGCTTTGAAATATCCAGGTATTATAATAATGTCCGTTCGCTCTTTATTCAGAATCATTACGTCTACACATGTTTGTTTGAAAAGACGTGAATCTCAGGGTAAGAGACATTACAACACCAAAGTCAGCAGAGATAAAGAATCTCATTATCATTTAGAACTCTCTTGACGTAGAGGTCGAGGGTGCTGGACTCAGTACATTTAGAGGAAATTAAGATTTATAATGGGAGAAACGAGAAAATGGGTCGTAAAGGTCAGTAGATATGTAGGAGCCAGGTTTGTCATGCACAAATTGTTCGAGTCGTAGACGATGTTGAAATTCATTGGCATCATGGAGAATTGAGTAATGATCACCAGGTTAGATCTGAGTGGAACAAAATTGAGACCTTTTGGTCAAGACCGTTTTTCCTCAGTTTGTTAAGGGATGTTAATTGGGAACGCAAATAACGTGACGTGATGTCTATGGCCTGCTTTAAAAGTTGGTAGGATGCTTACGTGTTCGACCTGGCGTAGACGGGAAAGTTTATCCTTCTTACGGGAGGAAAAAAAAGGTCATAACGATAGTAGTTGAGACTATGGATAATGTTGCGGGCGATAAAAGAAGAGAATAAGTCCAGCTAAGACCGGTTACTTGTCCCTTAATTCACCTAAAACAGAGTTCCCTGTGTTTTGATCAAACGTATTTGACAACTGATAACTGCAGCGGGACATTCCATCACGGATTACGGGGAGGACAGATCGATATAATTTTATTTCAAATAAATAAGTAAAAACTTATATAAAGATCAGGTCAGGTCATCCCGTAACCGGTGATATCGTTGGGGCACACATGAAGACATCCTCACAAGCCCACGCCACCCCTCTCTGTCAGATGCCACTGCCTGTGACTGTTCTGGTCGGAGATTGGCCCATTCTTTTATGTTGTCCTCCTATCTCTTTTTGGGCTGGCCTCTTCGTCGTCTGCCATGCACCTTTCCGTGAAGGATTGTATTTGCAAGACCATTTGATCTCGATATACCACCGTACCAAGTGAGTTTCCTTCTTTTGACAGTTGCCAAGAGGTCTTCGAAAGGCCCTATTGCTGTTGTAATTATATCTCGTATTTCCTCATTTGTAACTCGATATTTGTACGTGACGTTTACAAGTTTTCGGAAACATCTCATCTACAAGGCCTGTATCCTTCGTTGAAGGTCAGCTGTAACTGTCCATGTCTCACACGCATAGAGGAATATTGACAGGACCAGTGTACGCATTAATCTGATTTTCGTGCATAGTGCTAACCGTTTATCTTGCCAGATTTTGTTAAGTTGTGCAAGCGCCGCTATTGTCTGTGCTATTCTGGCCAACACCTCACATTTTGATCCTTCATCACTGACAATCGACCCAAGATATTTAAAACGGTCAACCACTTCGAGTTCCTGACCATTAGCTTTTATCTTGCTGTTGAAGCCCTCGGCGTTGTTGGTCATTAATTTTGTCTTTCCAGCGTTTATCTCCATACCATACCGGCTCGGTCGCAGCCCGTGTTAACAATCACCGCGCCTGCCGTCCCACACCAGGTCGGAGGCGATAATTGTGCTACTGGTGGAACCATCAAACTGAGGAAAGACAAGCTCACAATAGGTACGTGGAATGTTAGAACACTGAACCCATGTGGCAAAATCAATGAGCTAAAGCACGAAATGGAGAACTACCGGTGGAACATCCTTGGTATATGCGAGGCTCGATATAAGTTCTACTTCAGTGGTAGGGAGGACAAACATTTACATGGAGTGGGGATACTGGTGCATAAAGACACAGCCAGATGCATATTGGGTTGCCGCCCAATATCTAGCCGTTTTATCATCTTACGGCTAAAGGCACCACTGTTTAATATTACGATAATACAGTGCTACGCACCCACTGAAGACTACGAAGATTGTGAAATAGAGGCATTCTATAATCAACTTCAAAGTCGGATACACGAAACGCCAAAAAAAAAGACATATTGGTAGTCCAGGGTGATTGGAATGCAAAAATTGGAGAAGATGCAGTCCACGACTGGAGGGGAACATGTGGCCTGTACATAAATAAAGAAACCAATGACCAGGGCCTCAGACTCCTAGAATTTGCAAGATGCAACCAGCTGTTGGTGGCAAATACGTTTGGGTTAAACAAGCCGTCGAGACGCTGAACATGGCATAACCCAAGTAAGGAAGTACACAGCCAGATTGACTATATACTAGTCCAGAGGAGGTTCCAATCGAGCATCAACACGGACAAAACGAGAAGTTTCCCCGGAGCTGATATAGGAAGCGACAACGATCTGGTTATGATGACCATGCGTCTGCGATTGAAGGGAGTCGCAAAGAAGGATGTGACCAGGCTAAAGTTTGACCTGGACAAACTGATGGACCCAAAAATCACCGAAGTGTTCCAAGCAAGGGTGGGAGGGAGATTTGCGCCACTGTTGGCTCTCAGAGAGGGACTGGATACAGATACAGTTACAGAGTCTCTTAACGCAGCTCTCATAGATACTGCAACAGAGATCCTGGGATGCCACCAAACAAAAAAGAAGTCATGGGTGACCAAAGACATTCTAGACCTTTGTGATAAAAGAAGGTCACTGAAAAAACACCATCACCCACCGGAAGAGGTTGGCAGTTAAAAGGAGGTCAAGAAAGCCATACAACAAAAGATGAGAGGCGAAAGAAGCGTGGATATGTGAGCAATGCACAAACATAGAAGAGAGACTTAATAGAAATGATGCTAAAGGAGCCTACACGGTTGTCAAAGAACTGGTAACACCAAAACAAGGCAGGAACCTTATGATCCATGATAAAAGCGGCAAGTGCCTTATTGGGGAAAATGACATACTGGCACGATGGACAGAGTACTGTTCCGAGCTATATAACTATCAAGGGCGAAACGAACCTGAGAAAACAATCCCCCAACACCAACAAATATAGAGGATAACCAACTGATAACAAAGGAAGAGGTAATTGCAGCGGTAAAGACATTGAGAAGAGGGAAGGCGAAGATGGCCAGCATGGACAATATACCAGCAGAGCTCTTACAAGCAGGTGGAGAGGTAGTGGTGGAAGGCCTGACACACATCTGCAACAGATTAAGATATATATGTATAAAAGATGATTATATTCAGTTGCAAAAAAATGGATTCTGGTCAGCTCTTGAGATAGGCAGTATACGAACAAAATGATCTTCCTGTAGGCCATGCACGAGCCTTGTAACCAAGTGCCTTGACTCACTGGGATGTACTGGCTTCATTGTGCCTGTTGTCATCTCCATCTATTATGTCGTTCAGTTAAGGACAACACCATAACAAGGTTGTTACTGCATCGTCTGACAGCATGGATAATGCCATGCTGCTGTAGAAACTGGATGCTAATCTCTCCTTATCATGTACCAACGGTGACAGATTCAAGAATATCTTTGCTGATTTCAAATAAGACGGCAGGAACAAGCGTAAGCAGAAGCGAAAGCAGAGATTCGCCTAAGCAAAATGTTTGACACCGCTAACAGTTAAAAAGTGGAATATTCTGTGACGTTTCAACGTACTACCCCAAATACGGTGCTAAAAATAGATATCCGGTGTTGGAAATAGATATTCTATTTATTTGGGATGAATTAAGGGAAAAGTACCAGAACACGTAAACCATCCAGAACTTGTGTTTGTTGAGAACTACTTTTCGCCAAAAGTCGTGCATGTCAAGACGCGACATAGTGGTTAGATGAAAACCAAAGTTTTTCAATGTGTGTTAAAGATGGCTTCGTTTATTAGCTAGGACGAATCGTGTCAAATGCAGGATTGAAATTACATCATTTTCATCAACCTCATCATCACGTAGTATGTCCTTTGCAGGACGTCGCTATTACAAAAGTCGATATGTAAGACTCTCTATCGCTGGCCAGAACACCGGCCTCTGTCGCTGCCATCTTGTGTCAATCTTCTCCTCGGAGTGCCTCTGCCCCGTTTTCCAGGCATCATACCCACCAGTATCGTTCGCTCCGGCCAATTATGGAGTTGTGGACAAAATATTGAAGTTTTGTACACAAGATATTGTTTACTAGCCAGTATTCCTTGATATCCAGTTCTTTTAGCATAATTGCATTTTACTTATCGCTTTCCATGGCATTTTGAGCACTTTCACGCAGCATTTTATTTCAAAAGATTCAATCTTTTTCTAAAGTGTTTGTGTGGTGGTCCACGTTTCACATCCGTATGTTGCCAACGGGAAGATGCAAGTTCGCATACTTTTTATTCTCGTCATTATATTAGTGTCCTGCCATACGTTTCTAATTGTATTCAACATCTGGACTATAGCTATTCTCCTTCTGAATTCCCCCAGGCAATCTCCATTGCTGCTTATAATTGAGTTAAGGTACTCAAAACTTGTGACTTTCTCAAATTCCTCTTGTATAAGAATAACTTTAGGTTTGGTTTCTTCCTTGTCTGTGCTCCTTATCTTGGTTTTTCCTATATTCAGGTATATATATTGGTTTTCGCTGTAT
Organism: Ariolimax columbianus; assembly: GCA_036924085.1. NCBI lineage: Eukaryota > Metazoa > Mollusca > Gastropoda > Stylommatophora > Arionidae > Ariolimax > Ariolimax columbianus. Next base: position 99,128,690 of record JAVGWX010000006.1, on the reverse strand, counting down.
TGTTTTCCGACAGGATCATCCGTTCCAACCCGGCAGAGCTTTTGAGAGAACAAATGTGTCATCTGAGCTCTAGTATCTCATTCCCACTGATTGTTAATGACTCGAACTTGTCATAATTTTTGTCGTTGTTGACGTTACACAATATAGATTCTGCATTTATATTCAATAGATAAGGGGAGGGTATGTATCTCTTTCGCCCTTTTGAACTTCCAACTAGTCCGACATTACACCAGCTATTCTGACCGCTGCTTGTTGTTCCTGGGATAGTCATTCGATCAATTGAATCAAGTGCGTTTGGAACCTCATGTATCTAATTATCTTCTACAACACTTGGTATTGCACACAGTCGAGCGCTTTTGTGTAATCTATGAAGTAAGTGTGTACGTCGATATTGCATTTTCTATAATATTTCTTATGTTGAGGATGTGATCACTCGTGCCTCTTCCGCGTCTGTTTCTAAGAATCGAAGTCACTGCACTCCGGGCATACCCATAGGTGCTCAGTCTCTCTCAGCAAATGGCGTAAGTTGTACTCGCTGGTTGTACACGCTCCTGTTCCGTCCTCTCATGCGTCATTCTCCGCTGGAACCTTAGTTTAATGTCGAAATTTTGCCGTCTGTGGATTGCTGTTTCATCTTTTGCGTCCTCATCCAGCAGGTAGTCATTGATTTATTTCATAATGTTTCTTATATCCATCACTAATGTGCCCATTATGGGAGCTTGTGGCGCCAAGATGTCAGCTCTTTCATTGCCCTCAACCCCAGCGTGAGCAGAACTGTAGATCCATGTCAACCCCTGGAGGTTTGAGGCCCCAACAGCAGCTATCCACTCGTACCTAAGCCATCCCTTCTGGACCTTCTAACGTACGGCTTGCGCGTCTGTCACGATGACTGCTGCTGTTATAGAAGTCTCAAATATCCATTTCAGTGCTGAGTTCACTTCTTCCGTCTCCATTCTCATACTGGAGGTTGTTGACATGTACGCCCTACTGCGCTCAACAACGACATCTCCTCTCACTCTAGCCGAGAAACCCAAGCCTGATGTCCTACAGCGCACGACTGATCCGTCGGTGTATATGACGGCTTCACTCTCCTGTGCGTTCTCAGCTGATTCACCTCGTGCTCTGTTCTCCTGTTGCTCTGTTCTCTGCATTCCTTGCCTAAGGTTATGATGACTCTCTGGTACTCTATCATTCTATCACCAGTGTGGATCTATTCTTCCCCTTTGGATATCGTCTCGGCTGGCGTGAAGTGTCCGATTGTTGTCTCAGCCTGTGCCATCCATGACGCCGCTCTTTTGATTCGTGATCCCTTGATGTCTGAGATACAACTGTACAGAGGGTGTCGAGTGTCTGTGGTGACACTCATATAGGCTTTGACTTGTGCCAGTTTATGTCTGGATGTCCCCGATAACAATCCCAACATGTACCACATTATCACAATCGGGGTATGTCTAGCCCAGAACCAGTCGCATACCTTCATTCCAACCTTACACACTGTGTTCATAATGTGTGAGGATGTCTAGTCCGTAATCGATGACAGACAATACGACCTGACGAAATAGGATGAACTGGAGGCGTTGTTCCAAATCGGCAGCAGCCATGGACTTGAGTGCTCCTAACCCTCTCTTACATCTTTGTACGATGTGGTAAACATGGCAATTATAGGAGAGATTGCGATCAAATGTCACTCCGAAGTATTTCAACCTGTCACACCTGTCAATGTGCTGCATTGAACGTGTTTGCTAGCCTCTGCATGATGATCCGTAGAAGGATTTTGCTGACATGACTATTAAAGCGATAGTTCAGTTCGAGAGTTGATACATTGCTTCAAATCTCCTTTCCTGTGACGTGGTTAATACACAAATTATGTCCCTGTTATTGGCCATATTGCACAGTGCAAGATCTTCCTACATAGAGTGTGATAGATGCTGACACTGGCTTGCCTTCTTCCTTGAACAAATTCACTGGATATATCATCGCATCCTGATGATTTCCTTTACTTCAATCCGTGGACTGAGGAACGGACCTCTTCTATACTAGGTTATGGCTCTTGATCTGGGAGTTTAGGTGTGTTTTCATACATTTATCTGCAATAGTCTTTCTATATTTTCAGTATGTCTTTAATTTCTGTCAGTGCACTGCCATCTTTATCGTGTTTGACATGGAATACCGGTTTGAATTCGTCGGTTAGTATTTTGATATCTTTGATCGCGTGTTCTTCTTGTCCTTGTTTTTGTAACTCTTCTATTGTGCTACACGAAATTACATGAGAAATAAATAGGCAGTTGTTGGTGAAAATAAAGTTGGCATGCAGATATAGTTTTCTTGAAAGTAGTGAGCGAATTCAGTGCTATGCTGAAGAGATCGTATGGTAGAAGTATGAAAAAAATTGAAATAAAGGAACGGAGAGTTAGTCATAAATTTAGGTGAAGGCATGATATGAAGAAATAATTATGTAACGAAAGTGAAAAGGACGAAGGGGAGGTAACTTAACTTAACGTTTTTATATTGGTATAGAAGACCCTGCAGAGTCTGTATACAACCAGTAACATTTACATCAACTTGCTCTAAAAGCTATGCGCATCCAGTTATTTTTAAATGCACTAACTGTCCCTGCCTCCACTACCTCCCCTGCCAATGCATTCCAAGCAGACACCACTCTCTGACTAAAAAAATATTTCCTAATATCTAATCTGGACCTCTCTTTAGTCAGCTTATAGCTATGCTCTCTTGGTATTGTGGGGGGCTGTATTTAAAAAAAAAACTTGTTTTGGTCTAATTTATCCATTCCTCTGATCATCTAATAAACCTGTATTAAGTCACCACGAATTCTTCTCTCTTCTAGACACTGTAGGCTGGTTTTTCTGAGTCTTTCCTCATAACTGTAATTCTGGAATCCCACTATCATCTTTGTCGCTCTTTTTTGTATTCTTTCCAGCATGTTTATATCCCCTCTATGATAAGGACTCCACACCTGTACACAGTACTCCAATCTAGGTCTAACTAAAGCTTTATACAGTTTGACTATCACTTCCTTGCTCCTGTGTTTAATATTTCTTTTTATCATACCTAACATTGCATTTGCCTTTTTCACTGCTACCTTAACTTGCTCACTCACCTTTCCTGTTTCATCTATTATAACCCCTAGGTCCCTTTCCTTATCTATCTTTCTAATATTATTCTCTCTCATTCTGTAATTATGTTCCATATTGGATCTACCCAAGTGGATGACTGTACATTTATCTACATTAAACTCCATTTGCCAACTTACAGACCATTCTCGAATTTTATCTAAATCCGACATCAATATATCCACTTCCGCTTTAGATGAGACACTACTGCATAGGTTCATGTCATCAGCAAATTTTGCAATCACGAGATAACAAGCAATGGCAGTGGGAAATTGGATTACGTACATGGTAATACATTGTTGCAACAGGTAAATGGGGTGGGGAAAAGAAACAAGATAAGCAATTACAGAAAATCAAAACAGTTTAAGATCAACGCATCGAAAAAGAAAATCAATAGCCAATCTGATAAAGAACAAAAGGTACGTGACGATGTGAATATGCATGTCAAATGACTGTCGACTCAGCACGTACAAATGCATTTACTAATATAATAATCTATCATTGAACGACAGATCACTTTACAGACGTTTGTTATTTCGAGATTAAATTATTTGAACGATCGACCTCAGCATTCGCATAAAAGATCAGAATTAAACAGATCAGGGAAACAACAGAAAAGTAATGTCAAACATTACGGACATATAAACAAATAATACACTGCATCGCTAAAATACTTTTCACAGACTGAATGGGACTTTCACGCGCTCTTAATCAGTAGAAAAAAGAACACGTGTGTCCCTCTTATTTTAATTTTAAATTGGTCAGCGTTTTCTTGTTCTTTCATGCGCTTTTAATAATGGGCATGTTTGCAAGCATATGGGGAATGATGACAATCCTATACAGTAAGTTAGCTACAAATAAATAAAAAAAAAGGTATGTACGGGGATTGAAATTTTGCAGCGTGGATAATTAAGTATAATGTATAGCCACACACATGTATAACATGTCTTTTCTTGCTTTTTATGTGAATTTTCATATTAGTATTTGTTTATTTTTTATTAATGCATTGCTGTAAACGTTCCAACTTCATCAACATCAAAATATCACTTTGCTTGCGCTCTCCTTTCCAAATTGAGTCGTTATTTTCTTCAGGTTATGGCGTGTTCAATTAATTAAATCAACAAGTACTATTTGGTATATGCATTTTAAAAAACAATGTCAATATGTAAATTACTTCTAATAATTTAACATTTTACAAAATATAAAATGAAAGTGAAAAAATATCATTCATTTATAAGGCAAGCCAACAATTTCGAGGAATATTGGGGAATAAAATTGCTACACACTCGATGACTATTGACATACATGACTCAATATATATACACGTTGTCAACTGAACTGGTTGTATACAGACTCTGCAGAGGCTTCTAAACCAGTATAAAGATGTTAAGTTAGTTAAGTTAAGAACAACCATTTTTCTTAGCAATATATATCCCTACATTTCAAACATAAAAAATAAAGCAGATGAAGTGAGGATTTATAAAAAAAGACAAAATAGAAATTTGTCGTAAAACAACAATTAATTACGTCCTACTGCATTATTGTGTCATGGATCTTAAAACAAACCAAAAATACATAAACGGTTAGCTGCATTTGTATTATGATAAAAAAAACACACACATAAAACTGCGCCCCGGTTCTGCGCATCTCTGAGGCATGCACCCTAGGTGGCTGACTAGTTGGCCTCCTCATCGTAGAGTCTACATTGTTTGTAAGCTATACCTGATTAAAATCATCTGGGACATGATTTCTCACATGTCTTCCCTGAGAGATCCCTCGAGGATCTGTAAAAGTTTGCTATGGATTCTGTGAGAGATCATTGGTGTTCAGTGAAAGATCTCTTGGGGTTCCATCAGTGACATCTAAAAATTTCACGAGTGACCTACAGCTGTTCAGGAAGAGATCTCTAGAAATTTCATGAGTGATCTTTATGGGTTCTGTAAGAAATTTATTGGACTACTACTAATGATATTTTTGGGTTCTGTGAGAGATCTCTAGAGATTTCAAGAGGGATCACTAGGAGGTCTGTGAGGGATCTCAATGTGTTCTGCGAGTGATCTCAAAGTGAGGGATTTCTAGATGTTTCAAGAGGGATATTTAAGGTTCTGGGACAAATCTCAAGTGATTCCAAGAGGGATCACTATAGGTTCTGTGAGGAATTTCAATGTGTTCTGCGAGTGATCTCAAAGTGAGGGATTTCTAGATGTTTTAAGAGGGATATTTAAGGTTCTGTGACAAATCTCAAGTGATTCCAAGAGGGATCACTATAGGTTCTGTGAGGGATTTCAATGTGTTCTGCGATGGATCTCAATGTGTTCTGTGAGGGATTTCAATGTGATCAATGAAAGATCCCTAGAGATACTTTTATTGATCTCTAGGGGTTCTGCGAGGGATCATTAGGGGTTTCGTGAGAGCGATAAGGGCTCCATGATAGATCTTGTGTAGTTCTATGAGGGATCACTAAGAAATCTGCAGGTGTTCCATGCAAGAACTCTAAGGTCTTCGCAAGAAATCCTCACCGTGATCGATACTTTTAGCACGTAAATAGGAACAGAGTCCAGATATCACCGCATGTCATTGTCCAATTAATGCACGATATTTTCTTTGCACACTTGCTACGTATGGATTTTATTAGTTTACTATTTAATATTGTCAATACATTTTTAAATTGTATATAGAATTGAATAAAATCAATGGAAAAAGCATTGGTAATTATTATTACAGTATTATGTTTACAACATAGGGGTGCAAAGTGAATGGTGTGAAAGTTAATGCCATCAAATATGTCGATGATCAAGCTGTAGTGGGAAGATCACCAGCAGCGCTGCAAAAACTTGCTTGAAAAAATTAACAGCACAGTGAAAGAATTTTGGCATGAAAATAAATAGATTGAACACAAAGACTACGGTAATTGCCAAGCGACATAGGCAAATTAAAATAATCATCAATGGAGAGATAATTGAACAAGTACAGACATTTATAGGTTCAGGGTAAACTATCACCGCCTATGAGACGGACAATAAAACGAGAATTGCATTGGTAAAAACGGCCTTCAGAGAAAAACATAAATTGTTAACCTCAAAGTGAGAATTGAATTGGTAAAAACGGCCTTCAGAGAAAAACATAAATTGTTAACCTCAAAGTGAGAATTGAATTGGTAAAAACGGCCTTCAGAGAAAAACATAAATTGTTAACCTCAAAGTGAGAATTGAATTGGTAAAAACGGCCTTCAGAGAAAAACATAAATTGTTAACCTCAAAGTGAGAATTGAATTGGTAAAAACGGCCTTCAGAGAAAAACATAAATTGTTAACCTCAAAGTGAGAATTGAATTGGTAAAAACGGCCTTCAGAGAAATACATAAATTGTTAACCTCAAAGTGAGAATTGAATTGGTAAAAACGGCCTTCAGAGAAAAACATAAATTGTTAACCTCAAAGTGAGAATTGAATTGGTAAAAACGGCCTTCAGAGAAAAACATAAATTGTTAACCTCAAAGTGAGAATTGAATTGGTAAAAACGGCCTTCAGAGAAAAACATAAATTGTTAACCTCAAAGTGAGAATTGAATTGGTAAAAACGGCCTTCAGAGAAAAACATAAATTGTTAACATCAAAGTGAGAATTGAATTGGTAAAAACGGCCTTCAGAGAAAAACATAAATTGTTAACCTCAAAGTGAGAATTGCATTGGTAAAAACGGCCTTCAGAGAAAAACATAAATTGTTAACCTCAAAGTGAGAATTGAATTGTTAAAAACGGCCTTCAGAGAAAAACATAAATTGTTAACCTCAAAGTGAGAATTGAATTGTTAACCTCAAAGTGAGAATTGCATTGGTAAAAACGGCCTTCAGATAAAACCATAAATTGTTAACCTCAAAGTGAGAATTGCATTGACAAAAAAGGCCTTGAGGGAATTGATTAGCTCAAAGAACATCAGGATCGAACTGAGAAATATAATCACCAATCATGTATAAGTTAATTGCACTGAATTGGGCTGAAACATGGACTCTAATAAAAACAGGTGAACAAGCTTGGAAGCGTTTGAAATGTGGGGCTGCCGTTGAATGGAATTAGTGAGTTGAACATGAAGAAGATCAAATGGCAATATACTCACTGAGGTAGGCACAGTAAGATAATTATTGAAAATGATACAGAAGCAAAGATTTAGTTGGCTGGGATACAATGTGCGACGAAGCAGTCTTCTACAGAAGATACTAGAGGACAAGATCTACAGGAATAGAGGAAAGGGACGACAAAGACTCACCTTTACATCTCATGCATGAAGACACATTAAAGTTCGAACATGCTGAAATGAAAAGAGCTGCAGAGGATAGCGAACACTGAAGAGACAAGCTCAGATAACCTTACAACCAGTCTTAAGATGGATTAACCAGATGATGAAGGTGATATTTGTAGCTAGCTAACTGATTATGATAACGTATTGTAAGCTGTCAATATCATCATGTCTATGCAAGGGTCTCCTCGAGGTCAGGAAACTATTTCAAAGGTTGCTCCATGATAAAAAGTTTGGGAAAGGTTGATCCAGGGTACGGGTATGTTGATTTTGATCTTTCTATCTGTTACTTATTATTTGTTCATAGCTTTACTACAATCTCTCATATATTATATTTTCCATTCAGCAACTTCAGCAGCCCCCAAACTGACAACCTTCACTGGAACTACATCAAAGTATCTAGGCGCCACAGCAATCGACAGTCCGCGAGCATCAAACTCTGTCCTTGTGTGCATCCGGACGTGCCACACGGAATACATTGATTGTTTCAGCGTCACATATAATAGAAAAACTGGAGATTGTACGCCACGTATGTTCAATACTTCTTGGTTGAAGACATCTATGTCATTCCAAGCATGAAAAATCGTTATCAAAATCTTTCACACTTTATCTTTATCATCAATGCCCTCAACGAGTTTCAAGGGTTAAATATGAATTGCATTCTCAGTTAGCTGTCCTCTATCTCCGTACTTCAGATGCTTTCTGTTTTCTCATCCTATTTGTCTTGCCATCCCAGCTCCTGTTATCTTTGTTTGTCTTCCTCGTCGCACTTGCCTTTGACCTTTATGAGTGTCATAGGGTTTTTTAGAACATTCTTTTTAGTCCAATATATTTTGCAGGTCATATTTTGTATTTAAATTATCAGTCGCATTTAGATAGTTTCTTTGCATTGTTTTTAGTATTGGTTGCTTTATTGAATTTCGTAACTGCTCAAGGTACAGCTGTTATTCTTCATATAAACCATATTTCTTTTACTGCAAGTGATTCTTCTTTTTATTGTACACATTGTCCTGGATCAAATGTAGATAACTTTCTTTACCGATGCACTAAAGAGAAAAATACGATTAAATATTATGAGATTTGATTCCAACATTTAGTGGATATTGTAACGAGATGCAGATGAACATGTGATAACATTAAAATGCATCGTAATAGAAGAGATGTGAAAGAAGCAAAGCGTGACAATTATGCACACGGAAAAAAGGCATTTTTACAGCACGACATGTCCAGTTCAAAGAGCAGGACGCGTTTAATGCTAGAATGAAGACAACGTGCATAATAAGAAGAATATGTCAAACAGATGCCTAAGGAAACTGCTGAAAATAAAATGGCAAGATAGGATCACAGATGTAGTCATTCATTCTAGGGCTGGCATAACAAGCAATCACACAACTCTTGACAAATTGCAGTCTAAATGGACTGGCCATGTTGTCTGCATGCAAGATGAGCGGCTTTCAAAGAAAATATATTTCGAGTTTTAGTCAGGCAAGCAAAACCTACGTATAGACCACAAACCCTTCGTCAGGGAAAAGAACGAACGAAAACAACTCACAAATCGTGTCTTGTTTTTTGTAATGACTTGTTGGTTGTTTTTGTTAGTTTTGTCTCCTAACGAAGACCTTGTAGTTGTAACATGGGTACCGTTTGGCTTGTATCCTGGTGCGGTCACTGAGCCCTTACATATATGTGCTTTTATGGACCTTAAACCTTCAGTACCTCTGCAGCGTCGATCTAGTTATTCCTGAAGTAAATACTGGGAGCAAATGTGGAGAACAAACGTGCCAGAGGTAAATAGAGATATAATCGTGATGATAACATGGAAGATGGACAAAAGGATAGCAAATTTACCAGAGGTAAACAGAGGTATACGTGATGTATGTCATTGCTCCCTGCTATTTATGTGCAATTGCGCCCGGCTGTATATGATATTGCGAACTGCCATTTATGTCATTGTGTACTACTATCTATGTCATTGCGCCCTTCCATGTATTCCATTGCGCCCAACTATGTATGTTCAATTGTTCTGCCATTTTTGTTATTGGACCCTGCAAAGTATATCTCTACACTCTGCAATGTTTATCATTGCGCGCTACTGTGTATGTCCCAACGCCCTGCCATGTATGTCTACTGCATATGCCTTATCGAACTGCCATGAATGCCATTGTGCGCTACTGTGTATGTTCTGTTGCCCTGCAATGTATGTCATTGCGCTCTACTATGTATATCTTTGTACTCTACTACGTATATCTTTGCGCCCTATTATTTGTATCGCAAAACGCGACAGGACTAACAATCTCATCGCATATAATAAACTGCTGCAGAAACCAGAACTGAATGACCATATACATACATTGGCAACGGCTTACCGTAAGCAAACAACCGTCTGAAATTACATAACGTCCTTACTACATCGAACACCGTAGCATCACGTAAGTAGGACAGCACAATGAAGGGACTCAAATCACGTATTAATCATTTTAAATTAACTCGTTTCATAAACACATATTAATTTATGTTTTGTGGCAATTCGACAGTATACGACGACGAATATGTTTAGATACAACACATAATAACGATCCATTCTTAAAAATTCTTCCGACAGGTGCAGAAGTCAGGCAGGAATTTATTCGGAGTCGAACAGCCGACGAATTGTTTTATTATACCAATATTTGTAATAAAGTATTGGGTTTCAGCACGTTTGTGCAAGAAAGTGTGATTCTGTGTTTGTTTGTGTCAACCAAGACTGAAAACTTTGATTCGGCAAGACGCATATGTCAAGGTAAGACTATTTTGCTTGAATTATACTGATAACTAGGCTCAATCAAAAGAGGAGGAGAGGTGGGAGGGGGGACGGGGATTAGAACGACGCAGAGATAATTAGCACGGCTCATAACTCGGACTTACTTGTGTTCGGCTTAATGAAACAGCTGGGTCGTGCCTTTAAGGAAAGTAAACCCATTAAACATTTTTTGCTGAAGTGGTAAGCACTGGTTCATAAGGCCCAAAAACAGAATGCGACGCATTTCAATTTATTTGGCCAAAGAGGAAAGAAAATACCATCACGAGACAATGATAGAGAACATTTCTCAAAACTTGCGCATCGCCCCGCTCATACATATCACTATCTGCTGGGTGTATGTTAGGTTTGAAAGCTCTATAAGCAATACTCATCTTCACTGTGAACATATGGCTGCAATAGATGCTCTCCATCTATTCCTATCCTGTACCGTCTTCTTGAGTTACGCCCACTTGACCCGGACTGAACTAGTTTCCCTTTTCAACCGTTTTTCTACTAGTCTTTCTCCCCGAGGGTTCCGATTCAGCGCATGTCTGGTTATTCTGTCCTGCATCTTTCTAAGAGTGTATTTAATCCATCTTCAGGTTCTCTCCCCAATTATCTCCTTTTTGGTTGTGTTGTGGTTGTGTTTCCCCCCACAGATCTGTGATTACCACTACCTCTGGTCATCCAATTTCGTATGCGACGAAGACACGTGTTAATGAAGGTCTGCAGCCTCGATGTGATACGTTTAGTCTCCGAGCCATATAGCAAGGTGAACTTTACATTCGTGTTAATTAAACGGTCAAATTTTGTTTTCCACGGAGTTTCACATTGGACGAAGAGAGGTAAGAGCAAATCTAGCCATATTGCTCATGGCGTTAACATTTTGTTTTGTTCTTCTTCGTTACCAGGTTACTTCTTAAGTATATGAAATATTGCACTTCTTCAATTATCTGACCATTACCCTCTATGGGGTCTGTTTGCTTGTTATTTATTCGCATTTCCTTTGATCTGTTCATACTGATATGTAATCCCACCTTTGTTTCTTTATATGTTGTCTGTTTACCTTTCCTCGAATGCCCTGCTGCTTATGTGACAGCAATCATAGATCATCTGCAAAATTGAAGTCTTCAAGCTGCTTATCAAATGTCCTTTGTATTCTAGTTTTTCTACCCTCTGTTTTTTTTTTTACCCCATCACTCAGTCCATGACCACGATACATATTGTTGGAGATAGTAGGTATCCCTGTCTGAGCTCAGTTCGAACTGCTAATGGGTCTGTCAGTGTGCTTTTATGGATTGCAATCTTGGCCAAAAGTTTAAGACAGCCTAGTAAAAACATGGATATTTCCATACTACTACAGATTGTAGCATTATCCACTGTCATACTACTACAGATTGTAGCATTATCCACTGTTATACTACTACAGATTGTAGCATTATCCACTGTCATACTACTACAGATTGTAGCATTATCCACTGTTTGAGGACACACTAAATGCAATCATTGCAGTCAATTGCATCATCACTACACTATAAAATGTGAAAACACAGATACTTCTATTGCATCATCACTACACTATAAAATGTGAAAACACAGATACTTCTATTGCATCATCACTACACTATAAAATGTGAAAACACAGATACTTCTATTGCATCATCACTACACTATAAAATGTGAAAACACAGATACTTCTATTGCATCATCACTACACTATAAAATGTGAAAACACAGATACTTCTATTGCATCATCACTACACTATAAAATGTGAAAACACAGATACTTCTATTGCATCATCACTACACTATAAAATGTGAAAACACAGATACTTCTATTGCATCATCACTACACTATAAAATGTGAAAACACAGATACTTCTATTGCATCATCACTACACTATAAAATGTGAAAACACAGATACTTCTATTGCATCATCACTACACTATAAAATGTGAAAACACAGATACTTCTATTGCATCATCACTACACTATAAAATGTGAAAACACAGATACTTCTATTGCATCATCACTACACTATAAAATATGAAAACACAGATACTTCTATTCAATGCCTTTTGGTTGTTTCAAGTGTGTTATCTCTGGAATGTTTTGTTCGCAATAAATTGGGCTAAAAATCGTGACTTTCTGCCATTCAAAAAGCTCAAATAGTGACATTACGTGTAAAATGGTACACAAATCATGATATTTCTGTTCGAATTGGCTGTAACAAGACGGCAATTCACAATGCGATCATCAGGTACCAATTGGACGGTACTTTTTCTGACTGAAAGAGAAGTGGTCGTTCTAGACAACAACAAAGAGACGATCGGGTAATCAAAATCATCGTTTCACACTCCCCAACCGTTTCATGTGAGAAGATACTATCTTCTTTGCTTCTTCTTTCTTATTTGCGTAAGGATCGTTTTGTCATGCTATATTTGCAGGCCAGTCGCCATGATGAAGTCTGTAGTCTTCACCAGGTCGGAGCTGCTGCCCCACAGCTTTTGTCTCAGCTCCGCACCCACTGGCCAGGTCTGGCATCTCATTTCCCTATAGCTTGGGCATTCCTGTAGAATATGCTCAGGGTTCTGGCATCCCGTTCCACATGGGCACTCATGGGTGTGTGAGATCTTCAGCCGGTATAAATATTCTAGTAGTCTGCAGTGTCCAGTTCTCAGACGAAATAAGGTAGTTTGTTGATTTCTTTTGAGTTGGTGAATTGGGTCTGGTGTATTGCTTATGTTTCTGTCTTCTCTCCATTGGTGTATATACTGATTTCTGATGATGTTCTTGATTTCTCTGTATGGTACTCAATGATTAAATTGTGTCTTTTAGCTACCATCTTTTGCCAGAGCATCAACTCTCTCGTGTGCCGTGATTCCGCAATGGGAGGGTAGCCACTGGAGCGCTATTGTTGAGGATCTCTAGAGTTATCCCAGTTTAGCTCTGATCTCAGATAACTGGTTCGTTGTTTTTTATATTGTCTCTAATAGTACTCTGCAGTCTATGAACACAGCTATTTTTGTTGAAGACAATCCCATAGAGACAATCGAATAATCAAAACCATCGTTTCACACTCCCCAACAGTTTCACATGAGAAGATACTATCTTCTTTGCTTTCGAGAGGTGTTGATGTGAGTCGGAGGATTGCGTCTTGCAGATTAATGGATGAGTTTGGACTAAACTCACACAAACCTACCCGAAAACCAAGATTATCAGAAATGAAAAAAACAGCGACTGCAATTTGCTTTTAAGTATGGACTGAAGAGCAGTGGGGAAATATAGTTTTCTGGTGAATCAACACTTCAGCAGATTGCAGTTCGTCGACAACATGTAAGAATGTCTCAAGGGAAAAGATACGATAAGTACACCATACAGACAATGAAACACCACCAAGCCAGATGATTTTGGTCGCAAAATCAAAGACTGGAACTGCTGGTTTATATTTCTTGGACCTTGGAACGACTAAAAATGGTCAAACGAACCTGAAAATGTTGATCGACAAACTGGCGATACACTTGGAAATACATTCTTGTTTCATATTCTTGCATGATTGTGCACCATTCCACAGAGCGAAAATCGTGCATGAGAACCTTCAGAAGGTCAAGACAAAACCGCTGGAATTGCCCATAAATAGCCTGGACTTAAACCCTATTTAAAATGTGTTTAAAACCACCCAAAGTCAACACACTTGTCGACGCTATTTAGAACGTTTGGATACATTGCATCTCAAAAGAATACTGCCGAGAATAGATCTTCGTCATGCCTCGACACATTCAAACAGTTTTCAAGGCAAAAGGTGGACGCACAAAGTATTCAATAATGAAATAAATTATACGAGACAAAATACATTAAACTAAAAACTAATTTAAAAGGGAAAATTAAATTGTTATTTTACGTCATTTTTGTTATGGACAAATTGTTGTTGGTTCTAAACTTTTCGTCACGACTGTACTCTACATGTTGCCTTTTCATAGAAATCCTGTATTATTCGAATAAATGTGTCTGGTATTCCATAATGCTTTAATTATTTTCAAATTACTGTTGGGTTAATACTATAAAATTTATTTTCATAATTTACAGAGTTATTATATATTGATAGAGGTGTTGTCACACTATATACAATAGATTGAATGCGAATAGCTTTTAGAGCAAGGAAATGCAAATGAAACTGGTTGAATATAGATCATGAAGAGCAGTCTTCTATACCAGTTTAAAGAAGTTTAGTTAAGTTAAGTTAAGGTTAAGTTAAATTAAGTTCAGTTCAGTTCAGTTAAGCTCTGAGCAGGTGTTAATTGCGCAGTCATCAGCAGAGAAAATCTAAGATTGATGTTTCTTTCTCCTTGCGGGGGAGGGGGCGTAGGAGTGAGATTGAACAGCTGTTCATCCAACCTGTATCTGGTACGTACGCCAGTGGAACAGTCATGTATTTCAGCAGAGAGCATACTAGCAAATACCATACTTAAGAACGTTGGGGCCAGCACGTGGTCCTGTTTGTTAGCATTTATGTCAGATAACTGCAGACAGTTCACCATCGTTCAGTACAAGAGTCGACAAACCATCATCAAACTGGCGGACAACTACGGACCGTGTGCATTATAGACCTATTCTTCGTGAACCAATAGTGTGTGTCGTCGTGCGAGAGATCGTATTTAAATAAAATAAGTCTTTTACTAAAACATGGCAGGCGGTGTAGGTGAAGACCCTTTCACCCATATGTGCAAGTGCATAATTAACATGCTATATTTTCTATTCGAAATGCTTTGACCTATTTATGCAGTATCTTTAATACTCATTATCGTTAACAAAGTATCCCGCTACATGTACTGGCAGTATTAATGTAAGATGAATCAAATGAGAATAGACAATTGCTATTAGACTAATGTATCTCTACTTGTAAATATAATGTTTATGGAAAGATTCCTTCTGCCCGGAAAATTATTTAGTGAGATTCACCACCGTAGAAGGTTGAGAAAGACAAATCAGATAGAGGAAGAGAAGAAGATGAAAAATACAAAGAAGAAGAATACAAAGATCATTTTGATAATCTGACGCTGTCCCATACAATGATGAAATTTTGTCTGTTGTCAGGGAAAGGTTCCAGTCTCTACATCATCGAGTCCAAAGAGAAACTGAGTATACTGAGACGTGTTATAAAGTACATCACCCGAAGCAAAACTTGGATTGGTCTGACAGACCGAACAACTGAAGGAACTTTTGTGTGGGAAAATAAAGTAATCGCATCAAACGATACGTTCCCAGTTCCATGGAGATACAGTACGGGTTGATTTAATTTCATTTTCAGTAATTTGTTGTTGTTTTTGTTTGGGAGAGAAAGAGAGAGAAACAGACAGAGAGAGAAGGGGGGGGGGGTGCGTGTGTGTGTGTGTGGGGGGGGGGGTGAGCGTGAGGGGATTGAAGGACTTCTGAACGTTTTAACTTAATTCTATTATAAACAAGCACGTTACATCTGGCGATAAATTGAAAAAGTAACTTTTATTGTTATTCTAACGCTGTTATTTTTACATGCAGACCATGCAGGACCAGTCTTTGCATACTACATACGGCTAGCTGTTCATTTGTCAAACAATCATTGAGTTTGCTCTAGGCCCAAAGCTGGATCGGGAACGGACCTCGGAGCAGTGTATTTTGCAGTGGCTAGATTTGGCATGTTCAAGTTTGCATTACAAGAAAGCTATTTCATGTTTTGTTTTAACATGAACATTTTGTGCTTACGAAAAAAATTGCTTTCTTCTTTTCGCTTGTCCTGTTTTTGCCTTTTATCGTCAGGTTATAAAAAGATTTCTAGAACGAGCCCTAATGTATGCCTCATGCACAATGGCATTCACTGCCTCAGATATTTCCGTAAACCACTTGTTTCATTGTCGGCCTATGACATTAAAGCCATTAAATCTAAACAGCATTGCTGGTTGAGGGGTGCTGTGTGGTGGTTGCCATGTTACTTGGCCAAACAATTTTAGTTATTGTCTCTTGATGTTGTCTAATACTGGTGTTGTTCCCACCAGTATCCTGATGTCATCGTTTCATATCCAGTCCCTCCTTGTTACACCCAATATTTTTCGAAGATATTTCATTTCTGTTCTTACGATTTGTCCTTTTTCAATTGATGTTAATGTCCAGTTTTGACATTAGTAGCATAGTGTCGGGACCAAAATAGTGGTGAATAAAACTCTTTTTTGGTAGTTATTGTTACGTGCTTGCAATTAAGTATTGGTGTTAATTGCCCAATGATCTGATTTGCGTTATTGCATCTTTGTTGGATTTCCGCTGTGATTCTCATGTCTGGTAATATCCTGCTCCCTAAGTATGTGAAATGTTTCACCGGTTTGATTTGCTTGTTTGTCAAGAAGATACTGATTTATGCTGCTCGTCTAGATATTTTCACGACCTCAGTGTTTTCTACGTTGATTGTTATGATGTGTGTATTTAGTTTGTCAATATGTTGTTGCAATTGTATTGCTGATGTTGCTATGACAACTTGATCGTCTGCAAAAAGAAGTTCGTTTAAGGGTTCACCAATGTTGTTTCGTTCATTTTGGTTGACTGTTTTGCATATGTGGTCTACCTATGTGTCGTCGAACAACAAAGCGGATAGCACACATCCTTGCGTACTCCAGATTTGATAAAAACATTTCTGAGAGTCCGGTTATTGTTCGAGCAGAGCACTGGCTATCAATGTAAAGACTTTTGGATGTGATCGTTAACTTCATAGTAAGCCAGTATTTTCTATAGTCGATTTCTATCCCCGGTAGGAAGTTTTTTCTTGATCGACAAACGCAACATATCTAGCGTAAATCGAGAAAAAGAAGTGAAGAAAAATAGTGGTAAGAAGAATTGACACTATCAGTGTGGCAGACGTTATTTCTGTTTTGTGATCATTTCAAAATTTGGAATTTATAGGCTGAGGAACAAACCTTTACTTAACTTGACGTATTTTATACTGGTTTAAAAGACTGCAGAGTCTGTATACAACCAGTTTCTTGGAGGGTGGTTAACCGATGTGCTAGTTCATCTTAATAGACTCAAACACTAGACCTAAGTATACCCGCAGCCAGTTAGACGCCATCTATTTACTTTGAGGTATCGCCGTGCAGTGTACATGCACGATTATTTTTCCCTCCATATTTTTTAAAAGTTATATCTTAGCAGTGTTTTGAGCTTGTCCCCCCTTAGACAAGCGACTGATATCATAGCAGCTTGTCCACCAGCTCCTCTATACGTGTTCACTAAAAGTAAATGTCGTAAAACTAGCACTTACTAAATCACACCCCTGAAAGGAGTAAACTTTGATGGCAAGTAATTTTTTTAAAAGTAATAGAACATTCGCTAATATTTCAGTCCTTCGTTAACAGATGTATGCGAAGGATAAAGAGTGTAAAGTGGTAGGACATGGTCAGGAATGTATACTTGTGGGGAGGAAGCCAACAACAACAAATATAACATAGGCTAGGGAAGGCACCATCCATCACAGCCAGGTAGGCTATAACGTGGAATCCTCAAGGAAAAAGAAAAAGACGTAGATATGAAAGTTACACGAAGAAGGGAAGGTGAGAGAGAATTATTATTACATGGCTGCACTTGGAGGGAGACAACAATAGTAGCCTAGGGTCGTGTTTCCTGCCTAGAGGTTCGATGGTCTACGGACCGAGAGGACGGATGAACTTTGATTGAATCGATTGATTTATTTAATTGGAAAAATTTACTTTAGGTCCCAGGAAACAAAGAATATGTTACTGTGGTCTTCCAATAAGGCACTCGCCTCTCAAAACTATGAATGGATACGGCGTGGGTTCGAGTCCTCCAGGTTTCAAGCCACCTCTGGTCTCAAAGAGTGCCCTGCATCCTGAATTATCTTCAGTCGTTTTGACTGATGGCTTGCTACTGGTCTAAGGTAGTTCGGGACCATAAAGTGAGGTTGATGACCAGCACAGTTCCTACCTCACTATGATTCAAATACAGCTCAAGTTACAAGATCAGGACAATCACTGTCAGAGGATGTCGTCATCGTCGCTTGCGATGGGAAACTACATTTTTAAAGCAAAATGTAACCAATGAGGGTTCCGGGCGCCCTTATTCATCTTGGGCTTGGCTTCGTTCGTTCTCAAGCTCCCGCTACCAAGCCCTAAAAGAGCTTAAGTAGCAGAATGTAGTCCAGAGAACGGAATGCGTTGAGTCGTAGTTTACAACTTGACTGCGATATGTGCACCTTTCAGTCCAACACATCCGACTTCAGCAAGCATTTTTTGACTACCTGGTTAGCATTCCCTCTTCGAGCCCTTCTCCTTAGCCAGTCTGTCCTGCTGCAGCTTGTTATCTAGGATCACTGCGTAGAGGTGTAGAAGGGTCTTGGCAGCTCTTTTTCGCTGGCCCTGATGCTAGCAGTCAGCTATGGGTCGCTGACCACTGCAGTTCATGCGTTGCTCAGCACCTTGATCCCACTTATTCATCTAATCATGCTAAACAAAATGCTGCAGAGAAGCCATTTTTTTTCATCCCCCGTTTCAACGTGCAATCACAGACGACTTACACTTTTTGTGTTAATTAAAAAAACATTTATAATTAAGAATTGTAAATATAATACTCATCAAATTATTTTCTGTTTTGTTAAGAATCAACGCCACTGCACCACAGACAATCGTATTGTTGCTCTGTTCAGCAAATAACGAAGAGTGTTGATAAGAGATCTCCATTAACACGCTGGCCATACATACTCTTTCTCCATCCTTTCAGGCTCGATACATGATCGATATAACACTTGCAGTGTCAACGTCTAAAATAATGTCCCTGAGTAATCCCAGAATGCCACAGCTATTCCTATTCAAAGTCACCAATATCGCTGCCGTTAAGTCGAGGATGATGGCTATTTAAATTATCCTGAACACCAGCATGATCAGGGCAGTAATTTTACATAAATCTTTGATAGTTTGACACTTCTATGTCCGATGTCCACTCGTGCTGTAGCCACTCATTTTGTCATCATTATCATCATCAGGGGCCCTGTCGGTTGGTGGTAGCGATCATGGACCTCCCCCTATTTATATCACGTTCACCAACTCAGTGGATCCCCATAGTAAGTGAGTGACACGCAGATGAAGCCAAGCATAGCACAATCGCCTGGAGGACCCCGGTCCACCTTCATCAGCACGTTCGGGATGTGAGGAAAGCTACTGCAACCCGCCACTTAACGTCTATTTCAGGGCGCACAAAAGAGTAACCAACCTACTTATTGTGGCCATTAGCAAACAACAACCAACTCTGTTGTTGATTGTCGCCCATGTCAATCTCTAGGCTGTCCAGCGTCTTCTCTCTTGGCCTTCCTCTGTTTCTATTTCCTGCTATCTTTCCCGTTGTCACGACCTGCTCCAAGCCACCTTTTCTCATAACTTGTCCGAAAAAGATGACTGTCTTGTTCTGATCATTGCAATAATTTGTGTTTGTGACTCCTCGAGTACTGTATCATTAGTCTTCTTTGCAGTCCATGTGATCCGTAGCATTCTTCTGTAAAACCACATCTCTCTTGCTTCCAAAGATCTAAGTGCTTGCTTGCTAATTGTCCATGATTCACTGACATGTGTCAGTACTGGTTCCACGCAGCATCCAAAGACTCTATTTTTCAGTTCCAGCGAAAAGTTTTTTATTGCACAATATTCCTTTCGTGGTCTGGAAGACCTGTTTTGCTTGGGCTATTCTGAATTTTATTTCATAATTACATCTTCCATCTGATGTTATGTATGTGCCGAGGTATTTAAACTAATTCTGTAGCTTCCAAAAATAAGTGCTGATGAGAGTCCGACACGTTGATTGCCCTTGTCTCATATTTCCACTTCAAAGCTTAAGTCACCGCTTTGATCGACATTCTCAAATCGGAGATTGTTGTCATGTATGCACCACTTCGCTCGGCTGCAACCTTACTTCTCACTCTAACAGAGAAGCTCTGTGCCCACTTCTCATTTCATTTCACACGTGGGTGTATGTGATGGGGGAGGTAGTAGAAGTAGTAAATAGTCTAGGCATCGGGGGCCGGTCGCGTCGATTGGCCGTGTCAACAATGGATAGGTCTGGTTCAGGCTGCACGCAGTGATGGTAAAGTCATTTCTGTTTAGCCTATCTAGGGGGCGAGAGAGCGGCCGTGGGAGTGGCACCATGTAGGAGAGGACTACTTGTTACCCCTAATGTTCATGTTCTGCTTCAAGAGCTGGTGAGCCGGGACGTCCTCATGAAGTCTGGCATATTAGGGGAAAAGGAGGGGGGGGGGGAGAGAAAAAAAGAAGCTGAGGAAGATCAGGCATGCACATAGACTTCCAAACTTGACACTAGAAGCTGAAGTAGATCAGGCATGCACATAGACATCCAAACTTGACACTAGAAGCTGAGGTAGATCATGCATGCACATAGACTTCTAAACTTGACACTAGAAGCTGTGGTAGATCAGGCTTACAAAGAGACATTTAAACCTGACATAGGACATTAGACGCTGAGGTGTATCAAGCATACACAGAGACTTCTAAACTTGACATAGGAAATTAGACGCTGAGGTAGACCAGGCTTTCGCCGAGACTTCTAAACTTGATACTAGAGTAATTTGGTGTCTACTATTAGTTGATTGGTTGGTTTCGAGTAAATAATAATTACATTACTACAACTGGTACCTTTACAGGGAATGTTTATACTAGCATTTGCAATAGCAGTTTCAGTAGCAGGGGTTTTACATTATGAAGTTGCTAGCCTTATGTCAAATTCTTTATAGACAGGCTGCTAGCTTCTACTAGTTTCGTAAATTCGACTACAGAAAAACTGCCAGCTGCTACTAGTTTCATAAATTCGACTATAGACAAACTGCTAGGTACTACTAGTTTCATAAATTCGACTATAGACAAGCTGCTAGCTACTATTAGTTTTATAAATTCTACTATAGACAAACTGCAAGTTACTATTAGTTTTATCAATTTGACACTAAAGACAAGGTGTTAGCTAGTATTAGTTTGATCAATTTGACACTAAAGACGGGGTACTAGTTATTATTAGTTTGATCAATTTGACACTAAAGACAAGGTTCTAGCTAGAATTAGTTCTATCAATTTGACACTAAAGACGAGGGGCTAGCTAGTATTAGTTTTATCAATTTGACACTTCATACAAACTGCTAGCTAGTATTTATGAATTCAACACTAAAGATAGCCTGATAGCTACTATTAGTTGGATAAATATAACACTAAAGAATTAAAGTTAATTGCTAGCAATATTGATGACATCATCAGAAGGTTTTTGTCTTGATGCCATAACTTGCGCAGTATTTGGTTTATAGTGAGGACGAAATGCTGTGATCATCAATCTAACTCTTTCAGCCCGAGCTACCCGACACAAAGAAAAATGCTAGTAATTTGAGGTTTCTAAACAAGACAGTAAACAAATCGGCTATCTACTTTAAATGTAAACATCTTTCACACACATTTTTCTAAAGGTGTCTTCTATGTAATGTGACACGTTTGTACTTGACCCTGCAAACTATTTTTTATATATTTGTATAGGTCAACCTGATAATTCTTTTGGAATGGAAGACTGTGCGGAGATTGGCAGCAGTGATGATTTCATGTTCATCAACGACTCTAAATGCTGGGAATCTGGAAACTTCATTTGTGAAATGGACACATTCAGCTAATTGTTCTTATACGCGCATGCAGTAACAAGCGTTTGTACGTGATGCCATTGCTTTTGTTCTTGTGATTGTTTAGGTGTTTTAGTTCATTTTATTCCTCTAACGAAGGCTTTGTAGTAGTAACATGGGTTCCGTTTCCTTTCTGTTCGAGTGCGGGAACCGAGCCTCGCGTTTATGTTTGTTATCGACTGCGTTATGCAATGTATCATCGAACTAAGTTTAATGTCGTCATATTCTTTTAAATGAATTATCAACATCTTATCGAAAGCACGGAAGAGGAGATTTACAACGTGTGAAATGAAATGTCCAATAAATGTCATTGGTATCACGAGAACAGATAAAATGACGAAGATGGCATTATACATATGATAAGAAATTTTAAAAAATAAAAGTAGTCCAAGAAAGACAACGTAAGCTCTCAACATGACGAAATATTAAATTAAAGTTGATACATATGGAAACGTACAATCAGGAAGTCTCTGTCGGATACTTGCGTTTGATCAACCTCGACTACGCAGGCGACGTCCTCATACAAAGTTCAGGCTCTCAGACAGTGACAGGTCTACTTGAGCACACATCACAGTTAGCTTCTCCTTCTGGGACTACACATTTCCTATACGAAAACAGATTCAAAGTCTTGACAGTGGACACAGGCAACAACGTCAACGCATTTCACTCGGAGGATCGGCGTTACCGGATTATCAATTTACTCTTTGAACAGAGACTGGCCTCAGCAGAGACTCTTCCTGGAAACAAAACAAAGCCGGCCCTATATTTATCACATATCATTCCAATTCATGTTGTACTGCTTCGAGACCGTGGCGATCTTACAGGGAGATCGTGAACGGCTGGAGTCTTCCACGTGCACAACCAATGACGTATCATTGGACTGGAAATCACGAACTGTAAAAGACTGCACCTTCCCCCCCCCCCTTCCCTCCTTAATGGAGATGTCTCCGGTGTTATCCACGTAACACCTGGCTGAGATACATACATCGTCTACACTCCATCTACCTTGCATACTACCTGGGGCATTGCCATCAACCGTGGTCATAGATGGTCAGCGGCAAGGGTCATGCTTGCATAGGCAGATTTCTAGACTACTCAGTAAGTTCATATTTGTTTCCGCGTATGTGTCCCAAAGTAGCCGATCCAATGTCAAACACCCCGCAACTGTACACGGCAGGATTTGGGGTTTTTATGTCTTCCTTTTTCGAGCCGATGTAACAGTTCAGTTCAGTTAAGTTTAGATGTTCATCTAGGGAGGATATTCACTGTCTAACATTTCTAAAGAGTTCTGCAGCGCAGATCTGTCTGTGTCGAACACAACAATGTCGTCCGCGTAAAAGAGATCAGTGAAGATTAACTGATCGATATATATACCCTCCTGATGGGCGCTGAAGCAGTCAAGAATCCAGTTGACTGCCCGGCAGAATAGGCCAGGGGCAAGAACACATCCATGTCTGACACCCGAAGTTGTGAGGAATCTGTCAGAGAGAGACCGCCACCCAAACAAATTCTGGTTCCGGTGTCCTTGTGTAGCTCCTGGGTCAGGTTCAACAGGGGATGGGGGGGGGGGGGGCGGGGTGCCTATTCCTTTCCATAAAGCCGGCCGATCAACCGAGTCGAAGACGGACTTCAAGTCCACGTATACAGCGTACAGGGGGCGATTGACGGCCCGGTGCAGTTGGGCGAGGAGGCGCAGAGCAAGAAAAGCGTCGGTTGTAGAACGACCCTGGGTGAAGCCAGACTGTTCTGTGCGACGTTTCGTGCTCAAGAGAGGCTTGCGTCTAGCCAGTAGCACGTGGGCAAACACCTTCCCCGGTACCGAGAGTAGTGTTATAGGCCTGTAATTACAGCAGTCTTTGCCACTCCCATTGCCTTTGTACAAGGAGACGACGATTCCATCGCGCCAATCGGCTGGCACGTGTCCCGTCTTCCATACTTGCAGGAATAAATGACGGAGGGCAGAACTGATTGAGTCGATGGCGTGTTTCAACAGCTCCGGTAGGATGTGATCTGGACCCCCCACTTGTCCATCTCCGAGTTTCAGAATAGCAGCAAGAACTTCAGCTATAGTAGGGGAGTCAATGTTGTTTTCCGTATCTGTGGGAGGATTCGGAGATTCAGCAGACAGATCGGGACATTTCGTTGCTAGTGGTTGGTTAAGAGCATACGTGTAGTGCTCCTACAACCTGTTCGTTACCTTCTCGTATGACGAGCACATGGAGCCGTCGGACTTGTTCATGAACTCTATGCTTTTTTTCTCGTTCTGATTGCCTCCAGGACAGAGGAGCCTGATAGTCTGAAAGGCGGGTCTGAAGTCATGAAATCTAGGACCAGCTTCGACTTCGTCAGCATTTCGTTGATAAAGCGTTCCTTGTCTGCCCTATCCGCCGCGAGAATTGGCCTTTCAGCCGTCGCCGTTTGGCGTGGTCATTGCGAAGCCTGGATGAGTTCTTCTGGAGTATGATGTCAGAGGAATCGGAGAGTAATTGCTGACGCTTTAAGGTCCTTGAGCCGGTGATTAGATTAGCGGCCTTGCATATGACGTTCTTTATTACTGCACATGATGCCTCCGGGTCATATGGAATGGTACCCGATGCAGCCAAGATTTCCCTGACATCATTGGTGTATTTTTGTTTCGGCGACACTTAGGTTAGCCTTCAAAAGCTGGATATTGTATCTAATGGTCCGCACAGGTTTTGGATGGGTATGTGGGATGATGAAGTACCTGGTCATCAGCAAGCGATGGTTAGTGTTGGCAGGGACCTCAGTACCGCGAAACACACGACACGAAGTAACCCAATCGAGACTTCTCACAAGGATGTGGTCGAGTTCTGTCCTCCGGTCGTTAGAGATCCATGTGTTGCGGTGGATGTCTATGCGACGATACCATGAACTGGTAGTCTTCGTACTTAAGGCGGCGCAAAATGATAGAAACCTGTGCGAGTTATCATTTGCACTCCACTGCCGAACGAGCCCAGAACCGATTCATAACCATTACGCCGGGACTCTGAAACTCGGTTGAAATTACCCAGTAGGATGAATTCTTCATGTGGAGGAACTGTGACTGATGGATTGGCCAAATCCTGGTAGAAGTCGTCCTTTATCTGGGGTCGAGCCTCGTCCTTGGGGGCGTAGGCGACTATTTTATATGAGATGACCATGTTTTTGTTTCAGTCGTGCCATGAGGAGCCTGTCCGAGATGGCGTGCCAGGATACTGGACTGTCGCTGAGTGGGGGTCTTATGAATAAGTCCACACCATTTCTGTATTGAACGTCACCAGAGACTTCGACATCTTGTGCACCTTGGCCGTTTAGTCTTTTTTCAGTCACACCGGCGATTGCAATGTTGAATCGACCTAGTGTTCTAGCCAGGGCCGCAACATAGCTCTATAAACATACCGTTTAGTGTCAGTACATTTCATGTTGCGACCCTCATTGGGCCACTTATATCTGGGGACAGCGCTGCTGCTGATGAGGGTGCTGGTGACACGTTTCGATAGAGATTCGCAACCCCGTGTAGGGGGCGGAGGGGGCGATACCGTGTACTGTTTGAGCAGTGAGTGTGGCGATCGTGATCTCTGGAGGGTTTTTTATGGGGGAAGGGCGGGAGCCGGATACTCCACTGCCTTGGGACGGGGGTCATGAGGAGGGAGTTTGTAATAAGTACTCCGTCCCCTGTGTGTCATGCCAGTGTACGTGTATCTTCTGATGTTTATGCGGCCCCATTTCCCCTCCCTTTCTGTCCTCTGAAATATGTTCTCCTACGGGACGGCGTGATACTCACAAGATTGAGAATGGGTAGGGAGCAGATGTTTACGTAGGTCCTCTAGTGTGGAGCGAGAGGAGAGCGCCATCATACTGAGAAGAAAATCCTTGGTTTATTGTGTTTCTTGGCTACCTGGAGTTCCGGCCAAGCGAAATGTTAGACACCGCGTAGGACCCGTTTCCTACATCTAAGCGCTGGACGATATTCGTTTAACCGTGGCCATCTTTGACCTTGCCTAAGCTTGCTGGTCTTAGCGACCACATGTAAATAAGATATGACTGGCACAATACATCATGAAAATCAATGTATAAAAAACTGAGGTCATGAAAATACATAGAATATCCGGAGACATCAATATCGCCAATGAAAAACAGCAAATCATTCAGGTGAAAGATTTCACATACTTAGGGAGCACGTTATCAGCAAATGGAAGAATTTAAGGTCGAAATCTAACAAAGATGCGATAAGGCAAATCAGATCATTGGACAATTAACTCCAATACTTAATTGCAAGCACGTGACAATAACTACCAAAAGAGCTTTATACAACACGATTTTCGTCCCGACACTATGCTATCATTGTCAAAACTGGACACTAACATCAAATGAAAAACGCTACATCGTAACAACAGAAAGGAAAACGAAAAATATTAAAAACCGTAACAAGGAGAGACATGAACAGAAACGATGACATCAGGAGAATAGTGGGAACAACACCAAAAGACGGCAACTAAAATTGTTTGGTCACGTAACGTCTACCACCACACAGCACCCCCCCCCCCTCCCCCCAACAAACAATGATATTTAGATACAGCGGATTCAAAGCCAAATGCAAACCACGAAAAAGGTGGCTTACAGAAATATCAGAGGCAGTAAATGCTACTGGGCACGAGGCACGCAGATGGACTCGTTCTAGATATCTCTTCATAATCTGACACTGATAAGCGAAAATAAAGAAAAAATAAAAACGGCACCACACACTGTGTCACGCACGCACACACACACACACACACACAAATACATACACACACAAATACATACATACACATTGCCATGTATCGACCTTAATATAATATAAAAGTTAAGTATTGATTATATTTTCATTGAAATCAAACATTTTAAAAATTGAATTTAATTGTTGTCATGGAATTCAATTCGCAAAATATTTCTGTTGTTCCTTCAATAAAACCATACCATTGCTTGTTGACAGGAAAACATAGTTAAATCAAACATTTATTCAGATATATATATATATATTTATTCAATATGCACAACCATGTCATCGATCATTTGGTTAAATCTGTAGCGACAGTAAAATTCAGTCTTAAAATCGTTAGATTCTTAATTTTCTTGATTGATAACTAAATATTCAATCAGTGACCATCACGCTTGGTAGAAGGCTTTATGGCACCAGCGATTACATTGCTGCTTATATAACATAGTTGCTGTGTCACAAAGGCAGGGGTGAGGTCCTGAGTTAAAGGTGACAGCCAGGAGAACCAGGGTGGGACGGCTTGATTGTCTTATGGATCCCACGAGGAGCGTCGACGAGATCTATCTACTCATGCAATGTTGTTGTTGTTGTTGTTGTTGTTTAATGCCCACAATGAGAATTTTTTACTCTTTTGTGTGCCATGAAAAGGACGTTAAGTGATGGGTTGTAGTAACTTTCCTCACATCCCGAGCATGCTGATGAAGGTGGACCACGGTTCTCAAGGCGGTTGTGCTATGCTTGGCTTTATCTGCGTGGCGCACAGTACTACGGGGATCACATTGATCCAAGTTTCGTCAGCCAGACTGCCTTGAAAACAGACTTGTTTCCAGGGAACGCAATACGGAAGAGATACTGGTCTTGATCAGTATAATGTGCCTACACCCTGACACGACGTCCTGGTCAGTATGTTGTGCCTGACTGGACTAGCTTCTCAGTTCCACTTATGCAATGATAAGAGTTAGAAAAGTTATAAATAAATGTGAATTACATGAAGAAAAAATACAACCAAAGTAGACTTGGGTCTCTACAACAAAATGAAATATAATACCAAACATCTTCTTATTGTTGCCCGATCTGTTTGTGCTTTTCAGTGTCGGGTTATCTAGAGGTTTCTTGACCGGGCCCTGGTATGTGTTCGTACACGGGGAGTTTTATTGCTTGTTATTTCTGCTATCAATCGTTTGCGTGGTCGGTCTTTGGTTTTGTATCCATTGTATCTGTATAGCATTGCTTTCTGAGGGATACTATCTGGCCGAACCATTTGGTTTGCTGTCTCTTGATGAGGTCTTGCGCTGGTGGTGTATCTACTTGTTTCCTAATATCTTCGGTTCTTATTCTATCCATTATTTTTACTCCAAGCATTCTGAGCAGGCATTTCATCTATGTTGTTACAATGTTTCTTTTATGTTTGCTTGTCAATATCCAATTTTGGCACTGCCAGCACAATGTTGGCAGGAATATCGTGCTGGATAGTGTTCTTTTTGTATCTATTGGCACGTGTTTCATTGTAATATCGGGGACATTTGTCCAATAATTTGACTCGCTTTATTACATCTGTGTTAGATTGGAATGTCTGTTTTTCCATTTTCTTAGGTTATGTTATCCAGGTATTTGAATTTTTTCACCAGTTTTACTTGTTGATTTTATACAAAATATATTTGTTTTTGTTTCTTTTCTTGCAATCGTCATAACTTTTTCTATATTGATTTTAATACTATTATACGTACATCCAGCACAACCGCCTGGAGGACCCCAGTACATCTTCATCAGCATGTACGGGAAGAGAGGAAAGCTACTGCAAAACGTCACTTAACGCACTTTTCAGGGCACACAAAAGAGTAGACTTACTCATTGTGGACATTCAACAACAACAACAAATTTCAGTGCATTCATTGATTGAATTTATTTTATCCCTCATATCCATTATTTGATGTACCACTTTGGATGACCTCAAGGTTCAGGATGTCATATCTGTTACTGCCATTGATCCCAACACATCAACACGTCCCTGAATAGCTAAAGATTATGTACCTTGTATTCTCTCATTCTGTAGCCAGACGAAAAAATTCGAGTTAATTTTAGACCTATATGTGTTGTTATTGTTGTTGTTGTTGAAAGACCTGAAAAAGACGTTTAGTGGCGGTTTGTTGTAGCTTTCCTTGCATTTCGAGCGTGCTGATGAAGGTGGACCAAGGTCCTCCAATCGGTTGTACTATGCTTGACTTTATCTGCGTTTCGCTCACTGCTACGGGGATTACGTCGATCTCTCACCCCGTTAACCAGGCTGTCAGAAAACCAGCCAGTTTCCATAAGGTCTACGGGGAAGCCGATGTGAGGGTCTTGGTCAGGATATTTTGCTTGACCATGACCTACATGTCTGATCAGCATGATCTGTTTGACCAGAAGTTAATCTTCCCGTGTGCTCGTGTGTGTGCGTGTATGTATGTGTGTGTGTGTGTATGTGTGTATATGTATGTGTATTGTGTATGTGTAAGAGTGTGTATATGTATGTACGTGTGTGTATGTGTGTGTACTGCATATTCGCTAGCATGACCACATCACAGATAATGTGTAGCAGATCCCACTGTTTGCCCTAGGGTTATTCTAACTTAGAACATTATCACACTCATCCACATCATCATGACCATACTCAGTAAATGACATATCACCCAGCAGGTGGCATATTTATTATATCATACTCATATCATAGAATGAGTAGAGAAATTACAAACACAATATAATACATATCTTAACTAAACATTCTACTAAAACGGGAATTGTAAGCATTAGCTATTGATGGAATTCCCAACTATCTAAAAACCCAGTTCTATTGCCTTGCAATTACATCACACACACATCGCCTTAACTGCGTCTTCAACACACCTTATCAAATACTCTTCCTCACTGAAATCCCCTCAGGCGGGCGATCTCGACATACTCGTTCACAATGTGTCCTTGCTTACAAACACACGTTCAGATTATCTATTAATGCAAAACTCACACACCTATTTGAGCGATCCTGTTCTATCACTAAACATTCGCCCAACAGTCTATCAATCGCTCCTCTACCTAAGTCGGTGGGTTAAACATACTATCCACATTCAGTCTCTCTCTCTCTCCTCCATACAGCCTCTCTCTCTATCCTCTCTCTCTCCAGCCTCTCGAGCTAAACTTTGTCTCGAGTTATATATCCTCAAGCAAGGCCAGAGCTTGACCAATCAATCTCAGGTGGTGGTCATCTTAAATCCCAATTGGAACGAAACACTTTGCACACCTGTCACTCATTCTCTCGCAGCAAGCCCTGCTGCCAATTTCGTCTGTCCATCAATCTCCCCCTACCAAAATCGGAAGGCCAGTGGTCAGTTTCTACCTGTCCACATTCCTTAACCCAACTCTGTTCTTTTTTGCTGAGACGGTGAGTGACCTTGACATGCATTCAGGTAGTTTTAAGCTTTAACATGTTCAGGCATCCTAAACTCCCCTTGCTCCGGCGGGAACTGTTATATCCACATCAATCATGACCACACACTGCAAATAACATAGCACACAGCAGGTGGCATATTTATTATATACTACTCATACCAGAAAAATAAGTTGTGAAATTACAAACACAATACAATACATATCATCTTAACTAAATATTCCTATATTATATATATGTTAATATAAATATTAACTAAAGCGGAAATTTTAAGCATTAGCTTTTGATGGAATTCCCCACTATCAAAAATCCAGTGCTATTGCCTACACACACATCTCCCTGCGTCCTCAACACACCTTATCAAAAACTCTTCTTCACTCAAATCCCCTCAGACGGGTCTATTGCCGTACACACATCACACACACATCTCTTTAACTGCATCCACAACACACCTTATCAAAAACTACTCCTCACTCAAATACCCTCGTTCGCAACGTGTCCTGCTTAAAACACACGTTCAGATTATCTATTAATACAAAACTCACACACCTATTTGAGCGATCCTGTTCTATCACTAACATTCGTACGACAGTCTATCAATCGCTCCTCTATCAAATCGGTGAGCTAAACGGACTCCTATCTACAGTCTCTCATTCGCTCTCCTCCCCTCTCCATCCAGCCTCTTTGAGCTAAACTAAACTGCTCTCCAGCAGTATCAGAGCTGACAAATGGATCTCAGGGGGGTGGCTCTATTCAGTTGTTATTGGAACGAATTACTCTGAACCCCTGTCACTCATTTATCGCAGCAAGCTCCGCTGCCGTCGATTCTGTCACTCACCCCCCATTAACCAAATCGGAACGACAGTGGCCAGTTCCTACTTGTCCACATTCTTCGCCCCCAACTCCATTTTCCTTTGTTGAGACGGTGAGTGATCTTAGTACGCATTCAGGTACCTTTGTTCTGAGTCACCAACCACATCACCCCTGCCCTAAACTCTCTTGCTCCGGCTGGAACTGTTACAAATGTAGTGCTACCCAGAGCCAACAGGCTAGGTATCCATGAACTTTTGCAACAACAAACAAAAAACTAACTGAGATGGGCTGGCCACCTTGCTCAAATGTCAAGCGAAAAGCTTCCAAAGAGGCTTCCGTTTAGCGAACTGAGTGAAGTAAAACGATCACATTGACGTACAAAAAAGCGTTTCAATGACCGTCTGAAGGAGTCCCTAAAGTGCTGTCAAATAGATATTAACACCTGAAAAAACCTGGCTTGTTTGTTGTTCTTGGTTGCTAATGCCCAAAATGGGTTGGTAACTCTTTTGTGCGCCCTGAAAATGACGGAACTTGTGGCAGAATGTAGTAGCTTTCCTGACATCCCGATCGTGCTGATGAAGTGGACCGGGGTCCTCCAGGAGATTGTGCAATGCGTGGCTTCATCTGCGTGTTGCTTATTTCTACGGGGATCACATCGAACCTCACCTCGTTAGTAAGACTTGTCCTCGACAACAGCCCGTTTCCAGGACGACCAACGAGGAGGTCAGATGAGGGTCTTGGCCAGTATATTTCTCCTGACCCTGGCTAACATTGTTTGATCAGTGTGTTTCACCTGATCAGACGTTAGCCTCATCGTCCCAAACTTGACATATAGAGGAGGCGTTTGCGTTGGATATGTCTTACATTAAGTTGATCGTAATACAAAGCAATTTCTTTTCTGAAACACCACTGGCAAGAGTAGTAGAGGCATGCCTGCTCATTCATGCCAGAGAGAGCTTGATGCAAATATAAAAGAGACAGGACACATCGATTTGGCAGATAGACCAAGAAAGGAAGACGAGACAGTGTCAATTTGTTGAAGATCTATGTTGCTCAACAGGGAGCAAGAACGGCTTTGATTTGTGTGTGTGTGTGTGTGTGTGTGTGTGTGCGCGCGTTCGTCTGTGTGCATATATATATATATATACATATATATATATATGTATATATATATATATATATATATATATATATATATATATATATATATATATATATATATATATGTGTATGTGCGTGCGTGCGTGTGTGTGTGTGCGTATTCGTCTGTTTGCATATATATATATATATATATATATATATATATATATATATATATATATATATATATATTCTTCTTCTTCTTCGTTCGTTCTCAATCTCCCACTACCAAACCCCGAAAGAGCTTACGTAGCAGAATGTAGTCCAGAGAACGGAATGCGGTGTGTCGTAGTTTACAGCTTGGCTGCGATATTTGCACCTTTCAGTCCAACACATCCGACTTCAGCAAGCAATTTTTGAGTACCGGGTTAGCAGTCCCTCTTCGAGCCCTTCTCCCTACCCAGTCTGCCCTGCTGCAGCCTGTTATCCAGGATCACCGCGTGGAGGTGTAGAAGGGCCTTGGCAGCTATGGTTCGCTGGCTCTGACGCCAGCAGTCAGCTATGGGTCGCTAACCACTGCAGCTCATGTGCTGCTCAGCATCTTGATCCCATATATATATATGTGTATATATGTGTGTGTGTGCGTGCGTGTGTGTGTGTGTGTGTGTGTGTGTGGGGGTGTGTATATGTGTGTGTGATCAGAATGAATGGCAGAAAATACCGTGATATGGGGCGATAGGGCCAGCCCACATCCATGTTTGATTCCGTTTGTGACTGGGAAAGCTGCAGACAGTTCACCACCATTCAGTACACAAGCCGACGCTCCATCACAAAAACTGACGTCACTGTTGACAGTGTCAAAGGCCTTGGTCAGGTCAACAAAAGTCGTGTACAAATCACGATGCAGTTCCTGGCATTTGTCCTGGATTTGACAAGCAAATTTCGCGTTAACATACCAGTGACCACCTCGAAAATTCCACTGACTATCTGAGGCTAGCTGCTGCTGAAGATGATTTGTTAAGCTAGTGAGCAGGGCTCAAGTCAGAACGTTTCCAGCGATTCGCGGTTATGGGAATAGTATTTGAAGAATACTACTACACCCCCCCCCCCCCCTTTCATTAACCCGTCTGTCCAGTAGATTTTCTAGTGCTGACCCACATTCTGGTCAAGTCAAACAAACAACGATAAGCAGACTACACAAACAAAGATAGACCACACAAACATCGATAGACAGACTATACAAACTTTGGTGACTGTGTGAGCCCAATAATAGTGGGAGACGGCTGCAGAAAAATTGTTAAAGTAACATTTTAAATTTGGCACCATTGACCTCACAAAATATAACGCTCACCATCTCGCGTTTCACCTCACTTCATTTCACCTTACATCACACACATATTTTTTTGAAATTGTGTACCATTATTATGTACACATTTGGAAATTGTTGTCATTATTATGTACAATAAAGAATCTATCTTTCCCCCCTCTCCCCCCAGACAAACAAAAATATATATTTAAAAAAATTTGTGGTTATCGCAAGATTGACGAAGGATATATTTCCACATTCACTAATCTATCGCTACTAGTCAATTTGGTCGCAGAATTATTGACTTGGAACACAGATTGTACTAACTGTAATGACTGAGGTTGGCGGCGTAATTATGAAAGTAGTTCATTTCAACAACGTATGTCTTCACCTCTCCCTCGTATTATGTGAAGTGGAGTCCCGTGTACAATACAGGGTTGTCAAAAAATTTTCATAAACAGAAACAATTTGAAATCTTTAACAAAAAGGATCACTTTATTCAGAAAATATGCTCTAAATAAATATTGAAAGTTCTGAAAGCAACCAAATAAAGTATTTTTTGTGAATGGAGTTTCAATTTTCTCTGTTGTTCTTATATATACACGAGGCGTGTTCAAATGAAACCGGACCAAATTGCAACAAGTAAACATATGTACGATGCGCATGAAGACGTTACTTCTTGTGTATACAGCACATACCAACAGTCAAGCTTGCAAAATTGCATTATCCTCCGACTCCACAGTTTCCACAGCAGACCATTGAAAACATGGCTGGTGTGATACGGAATCCATCCAGAGTTGATCAGTCAGTGGTGATTCGGTTTCTAACAGCTGAATGATGTCGACTAGTTGACATTCATCGCAGAATGCAGGCAGTGTATGGGGACAAAAGTGTGTCGAACAAAACAGTGAAGAACTGGACAATGATATTCAAAGATGGATGTGAGTTAACGAAATATCTTCTGAGACTAGGTCAGGTGCATATTGGTGCGTCAGAAAATGCCATCGCCAAAATTGATGCAGCAATTCGGGTGGACCGTCGCCGGAGCTTACGTTCGCTAGCAGAGGAATTCGCTGTGTCGCTAGGGACAGTTAAAATGGTGGTTAGCAAGAAACTGAAGTATCAGAAGGTGTGTTCACAATGGGTACTTCGGCTGCTGACCAACCAACATAAGGGACAACGCATGGGATAGAGTTTGAACCACTTCCTGTGATACTTTTGCGCATGGTGGCAGGTGAGGATAGGCGAACGACAGTCCTTGCTACGGATCGTACAACTATGCTGAGGAGGCTGGCTGGTCGGAGTGTTCCTTGATCTTTTCAGTCTTTCTCTTTTCTCTGCAGCCAGAAGGCCTCTACTAGCGTCGAAAGTCGCTTTTCCTCCCTCCAAACTGTCTCCAAACAGCTCGATCCTGAGAATTTTTTCCCCAGCGCTCAAAGGGTATGTCGCATGACTTCATACCCTTCTTCTATATGTCCTTGAATCCCAGCGTGGAACGGCCGATTTTTCTTACTCCAAAGGCCAGCTGTCCATAGAGGATATCATTTGGAAACCTCGGATCTTCCATGCCGTAAACATGCCTCAACCATAGAAGACGTCGCTGGCTCAACACCGAGCTCATATTGTGAGTGTTTGCTCTCTGTAAGACCACATTATGGGGCACTCACTTTTGCCACCCAATCCCCAATACACGCCGTTGACAACTCACGTGAAAGGTGTTGAGTCGCCGTTCCTGCATAGTATAAGTGCCCCACGTCTCGCTGTCATACATGATAATGCCAAGAACGCAGGTCTGATAGACCCTGATCTTGGTATAGTAAGACAGTGCAGTGTTCCCCCATACTGTCATCGTTAGGCGGGCCATGACGGTACTCGCCTTGCCAAGCCTACTGTCTCTTTCTCGAGCGATAGAGTGTTGCTGATGGCAGATCCCGGATAAGTGACGCTGTAGACGACATCCAGAGTGACGCCATCAATCTTAATAGAGGGCGGAGTGGTAATACTATGTCCGCAGACCTTTGTATTTTCCAGGCTTATGGTGAGCCCAAACTGCGTGTACTACTCGGCGAATATGTTTATTGGCATATTTGGACACTTTAGACAACCTAGCAAGCCAATCATCTGAGAGCCATAGCGATTGGAGTGTTTGTTTTGCATAACATTTATGAACCGAAGCTACAGAAGTGAACGAGCTGGTGGCAACAAGTAACTCAAAACAGGTTACTTGCATCAGGGTCAGAAAGACATATCTGACCAAGGTCCTATTCCACCTCCAAGTGGCGGTCCTGGAAATAGACTGCAGCCATTTAGAGAAGAGGCTTAGAGAAAAGGAATAGAAGAGGGAAGGCAAAAAGAGTCACACAAGTGCCGTGCTGAAAACGGATATGTGGGGCGAAAATGCGCAGATATTGCAGCCTAGCTGTATACTACTACACCATGCCCCAATGTCCTTTTCAGGACGAACGCAGAAGAAGAAGAAGAAGAAGAAGAAGAAGAAGAAGAAGAAGAAGAAGAAGAAGAAGAAGAAAAAGAACACATAACGTTTAGACAAATTTAGTGCTACGGTCGTGGCACACATCTGTCAACCCAGATGTAAGGGGTGATCCTGGATTATAGGCTGCAGTAGGGCAGACTGGCTAAGGAGAAGGGATCGAAGAGGGAATGCTAACCCGGTACTCAACAAATTCTTGCTGAAGTCGGATGTGTTCGACCGAAAGGTGCAAATATCTCAATCAGGCTGTAAACTACGACACACCGCATTCCGTTCTCTGGACTATATTCTGCTACTTAAGCCCTTTCAGTGTTTGGTAGTGGAAAATTGAGAATGAACGAAGCAAGGCCAAGTTATCAGTTATACCCAGTTTGCTAGGTTTATTGTATTACATCTAATTATCTCAATTAATCTCATCTCGTGAATCAGAATCAACTGGTTATTGCTAACAATGTTCATTCTGACCTACCACGTATCGTCATTTATATGAGATCCAAATATACCAATATAGACACAATAAGAAAGTATAATTATCGACAGTATACCAACTCTGTCTACCATAGGTTACATCGATGGCATCACACTTGATTGTCACCAGGGGCTCAGATCTAATATTGGTTCTCTCCACTAGAAGCTATCACAATGCAGACTCCGACTTCGATCATGTATGTAGCATAATATGCCGTTCCAAACAAAACGGGCATCCCCGTATCAAAACAGCGCGGATGGCGATTCCTTCCAAGGCGGAGAAGTTGTAGCTGACATGAATCTCGCTCTTCTGAAAAGGATCCAAGTGTCACCACACAGCTAAGTGGAACGTTATCTTCTTCTTTGCGTTCGGTTTCGTATGCTCATTTTATGCCACCAGATGGGCCGGTTCCATGAAGTGACAGGTCAGTCGCAGGTCCTCAATGGTTCCCCACAGTTTGTCTTGCATGTTTCTTTCCTCGGACCAGGTCTTCTTACGGGAGCCTTGGTGCAGTGGACATGTTTGCAGGATGTGTTCTGGAGTCTGGGGTCCTCTCTGACATGTGCATTGTGCAGTCTGTGTTGCTTTTATTTTATGCATGTGTGCATTTAGTCTGCAATGACCTGTTCTGAGGCGGAAAATTATGGTATATTGTTTTATAGGTGACATTTATAATACAGCATTAGCTACGTTTGACATGAAGGAACGGGCGAATCACGAATGGTTGAATGTACACCTCGAAAAAAATTGAACTAGTAATTGAGGTCAAACAAGAGGTGTCCCTTACTTTAAAAAAATGACAAAATGTGAGGTCGCTTGCTGCCCTCGTGAGGACCCGATGGACCAATCAACGAACCGCTAAACAATGTACTGCAGAAACTGTGAAACAATTTTGCTAAATGCAGATTTGGGAAATGTCATGGGCCTTTATAGAGACATAAAGATTAACCCTGTGCCCTACATTGAGAGTTGCTGCCCCCTGAAATCTCTGACAGGTGTGAGAAACATGGACCGTGACCAGTAGATGGCCAGATGGGTGGAGCACTGTTCGGAGTTCTACTCGCAGAAAACGGTGGTCACCGTGAAGGTCTTGTGCGTGTTACAGATCCTGCCCATTATAAAAAAACTTGACAGACCACCTAACAGGAAAATCTGCGACAATGATGATGTCGGCGGTCCTCATCGACAACGATGGACAGCTATCATTATTATGAGGACGGTACTTATCTGCCCGCCATGTCAGATGGGCGACTGCTTAATCTGTCTGGACTGCTTTCGAGGATTAAGGTGAGGACGGTGCTCATTAGGGAGATGCGGTTCGTGGATGGTGAGGTTCTAGTGACCAAAAGTGAGAACGACCTATATATATTGAGAAAGAGATTTGCAGATGGGTGCAAGCAGTTTGGGCTCACCATAAGCCTGGCAAAGAAGAAGGTCTGCGCACAGGGTATTACCACTCCCCCATACATACAGATTGCTGACGTCATTCTGGAGGTCGTCAATAGCTTTACTTAACTGGGGTCTGCCATCAGCAACATTCTCTCGCTCGAGATGGAGATAGAAAGCAGGCTTGGCAAGGCGAGTACTGTTATGGTCCGCTTAATGAAAAGAGTCTGGGAGAACACTGCGCTGTTTCACTACACCATGGTTCGGGTCTATGAGATCTGCGTCCTTGGCACTCTCGTGTATCGAAGCAAGACCTGAAGCATTCATACTAAGCAGGAACGGTGGCTCAACGCCTTTAACATGAGGGGCCTACGGCGTATATTAGGGATTGGGTGGCAAAAAAACAGTGCCGCATAATATAATCTTACAGAGAACAAACACTCACAGCATGTACTCGCTGTTGAACGAACGACATCTTCGATGGTTGGGATATGTTTATCGCACGGAAGATTAGAGACTGTCAACGGATTTCCTCTATTGACGTATGCGAAAGGGACATGAAGTCATGCGATGTCCCATTCGAGAGCTGGGAAACGATTGCTCAGGATCTAGCTGCATGGAGACAGTCAGTTAAAGGGTGCATGGTGATTTCCGACGCTCGCAGAGGCCTTGTACGATCTGTTACAGGGACTGTCACTCGCAGAACGGCCTTTACAGTTATCGCAGACTGTGTCGAAATACAGAAGTCAGAGCTGGACAAAACTTACGGGGCACTGCGCGCATTGTCTGCAAAAACTAAGACGCAAATGATGATGATGATGATGATGATCAGCTATTGAAAAAGCTGGGATAAAGGGATGAGATGCAGTTAAAATTTATGCTCTACATCGAAGCAAAAAGATGAATAACTGCAAACGCTTGGAAACAGACTTAAATAACAATGGAGGATCAAGATGCTGAGCAGTACAGGAGCTGCAGCGGTCAGCGACCCATAGCTGACTGCTAGCGCCAGGGCCAGCGAACTAGAGCTGCCAAGACCCTTCTACACCTCCACGCGGTGATCCTGGATAACAGGCTGCAACAGAGCAGACTGACTTAGGAGAAGGGATCGAAGAGGAAATGTTAACCTGGTACTTAAAGAATGCTTGCTGTAGTTGGATGTATCGAACCCAAAGGTGCAAATATCGCAGTCAAGCTGTAAACTACGACACAACGCATTCCGTTCTCTGGACTACATTGTGCTACTTAAGCAAATTGGGGTTAAAAATACAGAGACAAAACCAATTTGAAAATAAATGCAATTAACATTACTATAATTGGGCTGAGAGCCACCCACCTTCAGAATGTGGAATCTTTCACATGCATTGGCAGCAATATAGACATAGTAGGAGGTACAGAAAACGATGTTCAATTAAGAATACAGAGGCCGAGATGAGTTTACATTGTATTAAAAGTAAGTCGCATGTCCTTTTACAGAACGTAGCTTCTTACAACCGCCACCTATCTGGCTGTTATAAGTTTCTTGGCATGTGTGCTTTACGGAAGTCAAAAGAAATTAAAACCACCACCAAAATAATTTTTTTTTACTCCAGCGTAAAATCCGTTCTATTATATGTCTCTGGAACATGGAGGACAACACAGGTACTTATTTTTTTTTAAAGACAGATTGTCGTAAAGCATTGGCTGCGCATAAAAAACATGGACGGAAATGGTCCGACAAGATCGTCAACGTGAAACTGATGAGGAAAACGGGACAAATACCAATGGGGCATGAAATACGGAAGAGGGGGTGACGATGGATAGGCCACACATTACGGACACCAGTGGATAACATTACCAGACAAGGTCTGTTCTGGAGTCCAGAGGGCAAGAGATGTAGAGGAAGATCAAGACACTCATAGAAGAGGGAACTAGCAGCACATTTAAAGCCATCAAATAAGACGGGGACATAATTGACTAAGATGGCTCATGATAGGAAGACTTGGCGAGTACTTGTTGAGGACCTATGCTCCACATGGAGCTGACAGGTTTTTCATGATTGATTGATGAATGATTGAATTAAATTAATCACACGGTAGAACGTCAATAACGTTACGGGCCTCAGAAAACACGAAGCCCGCAGGCTGGGAATTTGATACCAGTGTCATAGATTATGGCTACACTCTAATCTTTGGTTACTCCATGCGATTTAATGGATGTGTAATAGTAGTAAAATAAAAACATAAATAGGTATGGTTCAGTTATTGCACTTGGGAAGAAACTAACCTCACATTACGACCACAAGACCTTCATCAAGGATTAAAACTTCTAACGAATCACAACATAAACAATGAATGAGGTAGAGAACAAGGTGATGTGGAGGTAGATGAGACAGTAAATATTATTTATATCAGCAGCCATGAAATGGCTCTCGACAAGTTATCTTCCCTCCCTGCTGTTGGAACACCCCCCAAAACCCCCCCCCCCCCCCTTTCTTGCTCGTTGTTTTTGTTATGACTCGTTGGGCGTTTTCGTTTGTTCATTGTCCGTAACGTAGGTTTTGTTTGTTACTGATGCATATCTATTTATGCTTCTATCGACTTTTTACACTCAGTACCGCCACAACCTCCATGTATTTTGTCATAAATACAAAACAAAATATACAACAAAATAGTTTGAAGCATGCGCGTTGAGACCTAGATAGGTTTCCTGTTCCTGTAGGCCTAGTTTGTTGTGATATATGTCATCTTAATCTTTCGCGATTGAGTGTGTAAATTCCTTCTGTCTATTTCGCCAAATACACACAGACCATCTTATACTTTTAATTCATTGTATGAATATATATATAATTTAAGTCATACTGTTAATGGTTTCCTAACAACATCAGGGAAATGTATAAACATGATAATTTGGATGACAATGTACTAGTAAATTAGTGTACAGTACACTGTTCTGCTGTTAGATGTTCTCACTTCAGACTCAGTGCAGTGGTCATTGTCTTGATGTTCTGTGAGTGGTGAGTAAGAGGGTTTATTTGTAAATGAATAGTGTGTTATCAATACATTGCTATCTCATTTAGGTCACAGATACTTGTTGTAGTTGGTTGCATTGTTGCCAGTGAAACATACACTATACTGAAAACTATGAATAATAAAATTGAAAATGATACTTCGACTTCTGAAACTTTGTAAGTAGGAAAATAACAACCTGCATACTCATACTAACTGCTTCAAGCCAATCCTTAATGCGAGTAGCAAAAGGCAGGAGAAACTCACTACACATTTGTTCACTGCTGGCACCATGGACATGATAATCCATAATCCGATCGAGATATGGATGGCATAAGTTAAGTACTCAAGTAGAGAAAACGGATGATCACAAATTATGCAAGTAAAGTAGAAACTTTTCAATACTGGATGAGTGGATGGCAGATGGGTATCAATATCATCATCACTGAAAAGAAAATATGAAATAACCTATAAGCGCCATCATGATTCATTGCATTTGGCATGTAATGCATAGAATTGGTGCAGTGGGAAGTATTACCTTGAAATTGAACAGCTGTTTGAGTTTGTGCTGGGAAAGATGATACTGGACTGGCCAGCTGTAGACATTCACACTCACACTGATCAGGTCTTGTGTTATATGTTGAGTGTTAATGAGAGAGCTTTCTACTAGAGTGGTAGACAAAATCATCACTATGAGAACTGCGCTTACATGACAGTTAGGCATCATATATAGATGCCTCAAACATTCAGTAACGTCTTTTGGTCTGTTGTACTAGTGATACTGTAGTTCACATAAATTACAGAGTAATAAAGGAACTGATATGTTAATTTTGAAAGCACATTGTATATCAGTAAAGGTATGCACCAATCAAGCAATGATACTGCATATGAAGAAGCAGTCATTATAACACTGCAATAATATGTTACAAAGAATTAGAAAATAAGTGAAGCGTGTAGCCTAGTCGACAGTGAGATGGCTTGTTAGACTAGGATTACAGCATGCCAGGGTTCGAATTCACGGACAAACGGAAACAAATCTGGGCCGTAGTTTGTGTCGGAAATGACCGCTCATATTGTTGTACCTGATGTATCAGTTGGGGAAGGTAAAAACAGCATAGAAAGGAACTGACCATGAAAAGTGGAGTGAAGTGAAAAGTGGTGTGCCACAGGGCTCGGTTTTGGGACCAATTTTGTTCTTGATATATATAAATGATTTGGACATTGATATGAGATCCATGATTGCAAAATTTGCTGATGACACAAAACTATGCAGTAGTGTCTCATCTAAAGCGGAAGTGGATATATTGATGTCGGATTTAGATAAAATTCGAGAATGGT
Organism: Ariolimax columbianus; assembly: GCA_036924085.1. Taxonomy (NCBI): domain Eukaryota; kingdom Metazoa; phylum Mollusca; class Gastropoda; order Stylommatophora; family Arionidae; genus Ariolimax; species Ariolimax columbianus. The sequence goes on along the minus strand of JAVGWX010000006.1, from coordinate 99,086,748 downwards.
CTGTAAGCTGGCAAATGGAGTTTAATGTAGATAAATGTACAGTCATCCACATGGGTAGATCCAATATGGAACATAAATACAGAATGGGAGAAAACAATATTAGAAAGATAGATAAGGAAAGGGACCTAGGGGTTATAATAGATCATACAGGAAAGGTGAGTGAGCAAGTTAAGGTAGCAGTGAAAAAGGCAAATGCAATGTTAGGTATGATTAAAAGAAATATTAAACATAGGAGCAAGGAAGTGATCGTCAAACTGTATAAAGCTTTAGTTAGACCTAGATTGGAGTACTGTGTACAGGTGTGGAGTCCTTATCATAGAGGGGACATAAACATGCTAGAAAGAATACAAAAAAGAGCGACAAAGATGATAGTTGGATTCCAGAACTACAGTTATGAGGAACGACTCAGAAAAACGGGCCTACAGTGTCTCGAAGAGAGAAGAATTCGTGGTGACTTAATACAGGTTTATAAGATGATCAGAGGAATCGATAAATTATACTATAACAAGTTTTTTAAAATACAGCCACCTACAATAACACGAGGGCATAGCTACAAGCTGATTAAAGAGAGGTCCAGGTTAGATATTAGGAAATATTTTTTTAGTCAGAGAGTGGTGTCTGCTTGGAATGCATTGCCAGGGGAGGTGGTGGAGGCAGGGACAGTTAATGCGTTTAAGAATAGACTGGATGCGCATAGATTTTAGAGCAAGGTGATGTAAATGTAACTGGTTGTATACAGACTCTGCAGGGTCTTCTAAACCAGTATAAAGACGTTAAGTTAAAAGGAACTGGCCACCCCACCTCACATAGACTACGGCTAATTGCATAAAAAGTTATCTTCATCCCCGATGTCAATTGTTGCCATAGGACTGACATTTACCTTTACTAGAGTGAACAAACTCAGAGTCAGTAAAAGCAGTTAGCTACATGGACCATTAGCATATATAGTAATAGTTGCCTTTTGCAAGTGTAGATGGCGACAGCATCAGACTTATGCTACGAGATATGTTCTCATATGGCTATAGAGACCAGTCCTGGCACAGCAGACTTTGCCACATTTATGTGTGGGGTCGTCACACGTTCTGCTCTTTCAGCATATATAGTTATTGCCCATCGCAAGCGATGATGACCACAACATCAGACGGTTTTGTGTTGATAATGTGATGTGCGCTGTGTTTAAATTATAGTGAGGAAGAAGCTGCGCTGGTCATCTATCTTACTCTCTTTTCCTGAGTTACCTTGGATCAGTGGCAAGACTATTGGTCGAGATGACTGAAGGTAACCCGGTATGCAAGCACTCTGGTCTTACTTCACGTGAGACCAGGGGTTGCTTGAAACCTGCAGGATTCAATTGCCCACCGTTACCGTTCATCACTGTGAGAGGCGAGGGCCTTAACCTCTTGATTACAGCGACCCCGTCATATATACACTGTAGCAAAAGACTGAACACATAGGTCTGCTAAAAGTGCAGTGGTGTTGGTTCTGCCAAGCAGTGACCTGTTGTGAAGACAAATAAATGTAAACATATTAAATATTAGAGATTCTTCTGTTAGTTGAAATACTTTAATTTGATACTAAGTAAAACTAAGTTGTAGATAAATACTATTTTTACATCTGAAAGCTTACATAGAAGACGGTATTGCATTTATCTAGTCTACTTCACTTTTATCACCTTGGAGTGAATAAGCAGCCAATCCACTCCAAGCAGACCTGTCCTGCGCTATTTTCTGCAATTCTTTCAAGTTTATGTGTTTTTCTTGTTTGTGCCTTTTGGTATTGTCTCCATGTATTCTTTTACTTTTGCTGGAAGTTTCACGACAGGGATTGCCCTGTAATACTCACTTGGGGCATTTATTCAGCAATTATCATTGTCCCTGTTCTGATATTATTGCTGGGGCCCAAAATGGGAGTAAAGAATAGAAACACTGTAACCTGTCAGGCATGTCAGAAGAGAAACATTAATCCATAGAAACCAACAAATATAGACAGATCAACATTTTATAACTTGCCATATATTTGTTGAAGACGTATGCTTTACAGGGAGCTGTAAAGGTATTGATTAATTTGTTGATTGAAGCAAATTATTAGATTCACAATGAATGGTAAGATTTATGAAAATGTAATGATTATGAGGCTTAAAACCAAATGATTTTGTAAGACTAACCTCCACATCACTTGTTACTCTATGACAATGATACGTATTATGGTGAACTGAAATTTATGGATATTTACAGTAGTGATACATGTTGGTTTGTAAATTACGATAATATTAACATTTTTAATGGGTCCTACAAGCATGAAGCATCTGAATGGCTATTATCCTGCCTTGACACTGTTCTGTCTGTCTACCAATGTATAAATAAATACTGGGCTTACAGCCTGTACCATTTCATCCTTACTAGCAGTGTTTATTATAGGACTACCTTTGCCTTTTTAAACTTGAAATGTTCATTTTTTAAAATTTACAGATACAGTTATTTGATTATGCGGATAAGGATTCATATCTTTACCCAAGCAGCAACAGTCAGATAGAGTTTTAGCCAGATGAGATGAGTGGAAAAACTGAATCTTCGTCAGCATTAACAGACTTCTTATCATCATCATCTCCGTCAGCCTACTCATCCACTAGGGTCAGAATGTCAAGTATGGATGTGAAACCTAAGATTTTGTGTGGGAGAGAAAGACCGGTTTATAAATATGCCCAGCATTCTCATAAGGCTTTTGAGGCTCTGAATGAAATGAGAAGGTACGCAATATGAATTAAGTCTTAATGTATAGGTTATTAACTGATTCTGTATTATAAAGAAGTATCCTTACTTGAATCCTGGTATTCAGTCAGGCAAGGTTGTCTGATGCCAGGTAGCCAAAAGCTGCTTGAAATTGTGTCTGTCCTTTGCCCTGGGTTACCAGGATGGTTGGTTCAAGGGTATGATGTAGATCATCACTCTCGTTGGCAGCAGGCCTTTGTCGGGCATTTGTATGGTCATTTCATGATGGGCACCCTCTGTGTCCATCTATTGTCAGCTTTGTGGACTACACGGCCAGTCCATCTGTTCTTTTGTATTGAAGCAGAGTCAATGACATCGCGGAACTCTCTGTGGTGGTGGATGTCTGCATTTTGGATGTGGTCTCTTAGAGAGATATTTATGACTCTTTGCTCCATTGGTAGTACAGAGATTCTCTGCATCTAATTTGCAAAGACTCTGAGCCTTATACCCATGTACCATTATAACCATTTACATATAATTTACATGAATGTTGCCACCTTCTTTCATACTCTTGCTACCATATTGATCTTTCCATTATATGGGACTGTGTCTTGTTCTCTCATTGCCCAACAATTTTTATTTCAAGGGAATTGGAAAGTCCAGTTATCTGTTTCTCTGAAATAGTCAGCATTCTTAAAAGTCATGGTTCTTATCCATTTGTATTCCGTATATACACTGTTTATGTATAATTGTTAATTGCTTATAATGTAATTTGTGCTACTGTTTTAAATTTGTCTCTATTATAATCTCTTAGATATTCAGTTCAATATAAATGAACTGATTTCTGCAAAAGTTGTGTAATAATAAATTATTGAAATCAACGATGTGCGAGTTGAAAGAAAAATGTCAAATAATTGTATTTCAATAGCTCAGTGAGACTACTTAATTTGAAGTTATTCAGATGGTCATAACATTTCTTTAAGAAACAAAAAAATATCTTAATATGTCATATTCTATTTATTTTTAAAAATGGTGACTTTTACCTTCCCCGTTGTATTTATATATAATTACATAGCTTGTTTCTATTACTTAGGTCCTCCCTGACAGAATTTATTGGGCTAAGGAATAAAGGCTTTACTCCTGCAATCACCACACAGTGTACAGACGAGGTTTTCATTAAATAAGCTCAGATAGAAACAAAATACTATGCCTTCCTGAGATTTTAAACCCATACTTACTCTCTTTTCTCCGAGTTTGTATAAACAAGATGAAAAGCATAAAACTGGGATATAAAATCAAATGAAAATCTCTCTGATCCCTGTGGAGAATATACCTTCTAACAAATGCATGGCAAGTTCTGCTGTCCTGAGCCTTTCATTTCAGCTCTGTCCACGTCTTCCCTATTTCCTTTATCTTTGTCTCAAGCTTTCTTCTCCATGGGTGTTTTGATCTGCCTCTGCTTCTCTTGCCTTGGGGATTCCAGAACATTGACTGCCTTGTAATGTTATTATTTGGTTTCTTAAATATGTGTTCTATCCAGTGCCAGTGCATCTCCTCATGGCGTGTCCCCTTTATATGTCTGCTTTTTTCCAACAGTTCCACATTTGTGATCTTATCATACCATTTAGATTCCTTAATTCGGCACAGGCTTCTCACCCTATCTATTTATGAAAGTTTGTACCCTGTTGGTCGTTGTGTTTGTTGTAGTCCATGTTTTAGAGCCATACAATAGAACCAGATTTTACCTTTGAGTTGAAGATTTGTATTTTTGTGTTGGATTTAGTTTCTTTTTATTCCATAAGCTCCCGAATACAATGAAAGCTCCTCTCATCTTTTGTATTTTTCTTTTGATATCTTTATCTGTGCATCACACTTTGTCTATATTGCTGCCAGGATATATGAATACTTACTTACTTTCAGTGTCTGACAACCTCTCATAGTCTTCACCCCAAAACCAGCCACTGTCAGTGGTCTTTCATTTGCCACCATCAAGTCCTCTACTATACATGATTCCTGCATCCTAGGACATATAATCAGGTGTTCTGGGTCCTGGACTGCCCCACATTTGCCACCATCAGGTCCTCTACGATACATGATTCCTGCATCCTAGGACATATAATCAGGTGTTCTGGGTCCTGGACGGCCCCACATTTGCCACCATCAGGTCCTCTACTGTACATGATTCCTGCATCCTAGGACATATAATCAGGTGTTCTGGGTCCTGGAAGGCCCCACATTTGCCACCATCAGGTCCTCTACTATACATGATTCCTGCATCCTAGGACATATAATAAGGTGTTCTGGGTCCTGGACGGCCCCACATTTGCCACCATCAGGTCCTCCACTGTACAGGATTCCTGCATCCTAGGACATATAATCAGGTGTTCTGGGTCCTGGACGGCCCCACATTTGCCACCATCAGGTCCTCCACTGTACACGATTCCTGCATCCTAGGACATATAATCAGGTGTTCTGGGTCCTGGACGGCCCCACATTTGCCACCATCAGGTCCTCCACTGTACATGATTCCTGCATCCTAGGACATATAATCAGGTGTTCTGGGTCCTGGACGGCCCCACATTTGCCACCATCAGGTCCTCTACTATACATGATTCCTGCATCCTAGGACATATAATCAGGTGTTATGGGTCCTGGACGGCCCCACATTTGCCACCATCAGGTCCTCCACTGTACACGATTCCTGCATCCTAGGACATATAATCAGGTGTTCCGGATCCTGGACGGCCCCACATTCACAATACTCATCATCTGCAAATCCCCACTTTTTCAAGTTAGACCCACATCTGGACACACCTGTTCTTAACCTCTTCAGATATCTCCACGTAGTATATGGCAAATCATGTCCTGGTGCAAGTTCCTCTTTAATCTTCATCCAACCTTCACCATTCTTTTGGTGTCACTTTTCTATGCGTTTCTATTGAAACTGTTCTGAGGGCTGCACTGTCTGCAGAAAACTTTTCCTTGATTTCAATTGTATTCTTTCTGGTGAATGTCCAAAAAGAGAGTGTCTCTGGTCACAGGACTGCTTTTGTCTCTCAACTTCAGATGCGACGTGCCTTCTAATATCCGGAGGTGCAATATCAGCAATTGGATAGACTATTTCCATTGGTGTTGGTTTAAGGCCTCCTGTTACAATTCAGCGTGTCTCCTTAACTGCCACATCGACCTGTTCAGTGTGTGTAGATGCATTCCATACTGGTATCACATACTCTGCAGGTGAGAGACATAGTGCAAGGGATGATGTGCGGAGCACCGTTGTAGATGCTCCTCATGCAATTGTTTGTCAGATTGCGAATTATATTATTTCATGCACTTACTTTTGTTTTACGGCATTGCAGTGTGCCTTGTACGGTAATGTGTGATCCATTACAATACCTAATTACATGAATGATTCCACATCTTGTAGGAAGGTGTCTCCCAACTCAATTTTGATTGGAGCTAGTTGTATTTATTCTCATAATCTTTGTTCTTTTCTCTTGTATTCTCAGTCTCAATTTATGTAACCTCTCATCAAGTATATATCTTTTTATTTTGCATCTGATTGCTGTTGTGGGACATAAGAGCTGAGTCATTGGTAAAGTCCAGATCATCAAGTTGAATTGTCAGTCGATTGAATTCCTTTTTTGTTGGTTGATGTTGTCTTCATAATCTAGTCAATAGCCAGGAGAATGAGAAGTGGTGATAAAGACATCCATGTTGCACCTCAGTTCTTATCTCAAAGGGCTCAGAAAGCACACCTTCAGGTATAACTAACATTTCATATCTTCATATGTTTTGTTAATTATGTTTGTGAACTTCAGGGGCATCTCATAGTGCCTGAGGAACTTCCAGAGGGACTCTCTGTCTAAGCTGTCAAATGCCTTTTCATAGTTCACAATCTAATATAAAGTGGAGACTTCCATTCTATACTTTGTTCGACTATTATTCTCAGAATCTAGTCAACACAGAACATATTTTATTGAAAGTCTACCTGTTCTTTTAATCTCCCAAGTTCAATATTTTCACAGTGATAATAACATTAGAATTGATCACTGTTGCAGATTTCTGTTGTTTAGCAACTTGACTAGATAGCCAAGGTATTTTATCTCTTTCCCAAATTTTACCAACTGATTTGTACAATATCTTTAATGATGTGTCAATGTCTGCTTTGATTGCTTCTCATGGGTCAGTGGCTTTATCATCTTAGAAGCATTATGGCCTTGTTGATTTACCCTTGGTTTGGTTTCTTGTAATTAACTTTGAATTAACTTGAATGTCTGTGGGATCTTGTATAGCCTGTCAATATAAAAGATCTTAAAAATGTTCTGTCCATTTCCTCATCTGCTCATTTGTACTGCTAATCAAATTTCCTTCCTTAATTTAAATAATGTTATATTTTGCTAATAGTTTCTTTGTGCTGTTGCACAGGTCTGTTATATTTCCAATTTCTCTACAGTTTTCTGATCATATTTCTTACTTCTGTGTTTGTTTCCTGTGTAAGCCTTCGCTGCAGTATTTCTGTTTAAATTTGTGTTCATTTTTCTTACTTTATCTCTCCTTTAGTTTCTGCTGTTATCCGTGCTATGTGTTGTTATTAGCATTCCCTTACAATTTCTGCACAAATCTCATTTAATATTTTTGTATATGTTGCCAGTCCTCTTCTGCATTCTTTATTTCTTCTAGTTGTTGCAGCACGTGATGCCTGTTTGATGTCGTCACTTAATATTTTTCATATACTTTCTTGTTTGTGAATAATCCCACATTAATTAAACTATTGCTTGTGGTTACACATTGTTGCAGATCTTTAAATGTTCAGCTTGATTTTGACTATCAGAAGGTGATAGAATGATTCCACATCAACTTCTCTATATAATTTCACATCATATAATGATATACACATATGGTTTTCTGGCTCATGATCTGTTGACACCCACGGTGCTTTGTATATTCTTATGTGCAAACATACTGCTACCAATAACCAGTTTATCTGAAGCACAAAAATCCATGAGTAATTCTCCAAGCTCACTTTTAGTCTCGATTCCATATTTGCCAGTGATCTCTTTAAATCTTTAAAACTAATAGTATCATTCCCAAACTTGGCAATTAGGTCACCAATTAAAACTGTAAATTATTTTCTTCTTCATTATATTTTGAAGTCTGATGTAAATTCTTTGTCATTGGTTAATGCATAACATTGGGCAGTCATTTATTATGACATGCTTGACAGATTTACTATATTTCTATGTTTGTGTATTCCCATATATTTGCCTTTGTGATAGCTGGGACTACTTTGTTTAAATATCCCTTTGAGTTTAAATTCAATGAAATAAAAAAGGAAAACCCATATTGTTTAATTTAACAAAATAAATGAAGTCTTTATAAAATTGTGAAAGATCCAGTTAGTTACCAGAAGCTGGAATATTGGATGAGCTGTTGAAGTCTTTGCATCCTTACATATATCACCTCTCGATAATCCGTCAATTTTATCTGAGTCACTTTCTTCACTAGAATCAGCTTTGAACTCCTGACTTCGCATAGCATATTTTCAACTTTGTATTATTGTTTTTTAATTGCTGGCATGATTGCTACACAAATCACTATGTGAAAAGGCCAGTCATACAACGTTTGCAGTTCAGATATAGCAATAAGAGTGACATACAGAGCAACATTGGTAAATTAAAAGTACATTTTGAAGAAAAAGTTTATTTTGTAAAATTTCATTTATTATTGTTTTTAAATGATTTTACTCATGAGAATTTGTACAATGGTTGCTACTTTGTCCTGTTACAATCATATTATCTTGTTGCTCATAATGTTTCAGCAGTAACATTCATTAATTGAAAGGATAGTGTTAGACTGTTATAGGCATTTTGAAATCAAATTAGCATTTTATTTTCTCACAGAATGGGTCTTCTCTGTGATGTGTGTCTTGTGGCTGGCAACTTGGAGTTACACTGTCATAAGTCAGTGCTCTCGGCGTGCAGTCAGTATTTCTATGCCATGTTTACCAATGAGATGTCAGAATCTAAAGCCAATCGAATCACACTTCAGGAAATTGACCCATCAGCTCTGTCACATCTAATTGACTTTGTTTATACATCAGAGATTCATGTAACAGAGGATAATGTCCAGGTACTGGCTAGGCAGACATTATGAAAGTGTTGATTGATTGATATTTTGACTTAGCTGTATGTTTAAATTTAAGAAGAAAGATAGGTTCACTGTATCTTATAAAAGGCGACTGAAGATGAATTTTGCAGGAGCCTACTAGCTTCATCGCATATAATAAATTGCAACACTAACCATCACTGAACGAACACACAAACCACCTTCCCACAGTCCGCTACAGTGATTTTGTCCATGTACATGTTAACCCTACCAGACCTAAGGTCCTGAACCCAACTGTTCCCCATTCCTGGGTTCCAGAGCATTAAAGAGAAAAAAACCAACATGATATAGAAAAATGTTAGTTACATGCAAACAAGTGGTTAGAATAAAATGTAACTTGGAGACATTGTAGAAAATAGGTTTACCTTTCATCTAGCGTAAATATTCCACATTTGTGTGCCAATCCACCCAGCAAAAGGCAAAGAATCTGTCTCGAGTCATAAAACATTTCGAAATCCGGGAGTAAACACAACAAAGAGCCCTCATCTGTCCAATAATCCTGATAGCTGGGCTTTATACATGAGTATTCCATATAGATCCTCAGTCCAAGAAAAGCCTTCATCTCATCACTCGAGCTCTCACTGTCTGTTTCACTTGAAAAGAGTCTGAATCAACCAAATTATTGATCACCTGTTGGACTGTCATAAGCCTAGACTTACTTTGCTTTCCTGTTGAAGTGCTTGGTTCATCAGCCGCTCGTTTCATTGTCAATTTTCCGAATTTGTTCACGTTAAACCCCACAAAATCAATTCAAACATGGGGGCAGACATTTGCAATGACTAATCATGAGGTTTGACCACGATTGGTTGGTTATTTTTAGATTCTGACGCATTTTATTGACGTACTACCCAAAGTACCGTAAATCCGGTCCAACGGTATAGCGGCAGTTAAGGAAATTACCGGAAAAAGGGTACATCGGTCTGGTAGGGTTAAACAACACCGAGAAAAGCACACAAGCGTAGTCATTTCAAAAGCATCTGTGATACCATCTGTCACTTTTACTTGGGCTATACAGTTCTTTTACATTATCAAGTGACTGACCTTGTACATCATATTCTTCAAGTATTGTCTAAAGTTTAATCCTGTCTAAACTATTGAATGCCATATCAAAGCTGGAAAAGGGGAATTGTACCACAGGCATGGAAAGATGCAATACTGGTACCAGTACCAAAAACAGGAAAGGACAAAACAGATCCAAATGGATACAGGCCCATAAGCCTACTGAGCTGTGTCGGCAAGCTGATGGAACGGATGATAAACACCAGACTGATGTGGCATCTGGAAGAAAAACGAATACTAATTCCACAGCAAGCCGGCTTTAGACAGCACAGATCCACTGAGAACCAGGTCATCCTCATAGCCCAAGAGATAGAAGATGCCTACCAGGCACAGAAACACACAGTAGCTGTTTGGGTGGATCTGGAAAAGGCATTTGACAAAGTCTGGAAAGATGGACTTAGAGTCAAGCTAAGAAGAAGTGATGTCTGTGGGAAGATGTACAAGTGGATCAACCACTACCTCAAACAAAGAACGGCCAGAGTCCAAGTACAAGGGCAGATGAGCAAAAAGGTGACACTCGAGCAGGGAGTACCCCAAGGGGGAGTATTGTCACCCACACTCTTCCTGGTATATATAAACGATATTACAGAGAATATACCAAGAAGAGTCCATAGCTCAATGTTTGCAGACGATCTGGCTATGTGGACCTCTGAAAAGAATCTCACCATAGCAAGAAATCGGATGCAGACGGCCCTAACACCGCTGGAAGAGTGGGCGAACTCATGGCTGGTCAAAATAAACGAGGAGAAAACAACATGCACAATATTCTCGCTTTCATTAAAACCCCAAAGTACCAAATTAAGTCTAAATGGCAAAATCCTGCAGCCAAACGACAACCCAACCTATCTGGGAGTCACATTTGATCGGCGCATGACATGGAAAAGTCAGATTGAGAGAAACCGAATGAAAGCCAGAGAAAGAATGGCAATCATGAGGAAACTTGCTGGCACAAGCTGGGGAGCAGACGAAGGCATACTAAAGAAACTGTACACTGGAAGAGTGAGACCAGTTCTCGAGTATGGCATTGCGGCATGGACAACAGCAGCGAAGGCGAACTTCGATAAAGTTAACAAACTTCAAAACCAAGCCATGAGAATTATAACAGGTGGCATGAAGTCAACGCCAATTGTAGAACTTGAAAAGATTACAAAACTGCAATCCATGACCGATAGAAGAGACTGCAGAGCCCAGCTGCAGTCAGAGAAACTCCGAAGACTGACGGACCATCCAATGTACCAGAGACTAAACAATTTGGGAAATGGGACACTAAAGCGGAGAAACTTTGCAGAAATAGCCAAAGCAAAGATGCACGAAGATCCCATAAACGCACTAACAACACCAAAACCCATCACTACTGTACGAAAACCTACCTGGAGGCAGGATATATTTCCAGAAGTGGTAGAAAATATACCAGGTATTGCAAACAAAAACTGCCAGACTGAAAAAGAAAGGAGAGACACTACCCTAAGCTTCATAACGAAAAGCTACCCAAGCATGGACTGGACCCATGCATACACCGACGGTTCTGTAACAAACACTACACAGAACGGAGGGGCAGGAGCATTCCTGAACCTACCAAATGGCAGAAAAATAACACTGTCATTCGCTACTGGTAAGTACACAAGCAATTTCAGAGCGGAGGCAGAGGCACTGAGGGCGGCAGTGGAAGAAATGGTGACACACAGTGAAAATGAGAGCCATATAGTCCTGCTGACAGATGCTCTCGCCGTAGTCACAGCGCTAAAAAGCCAGAAAAACACTGAGCTTAATGACTTAAGAGCAGCACTCTGCAAACTGTGCCAGCAGTCCGCACCAAAAAGGGTAGTGGTACAGTGGGTTCCGTCACACTGCAACATCCAAGGCAACGAGGAGGCAGACAGACTGGCAAAAGAAGGTGCAAGACTACCACAAACAGATACCAGTATGACGTACGAAGAGTCAAAACGGCTTATCAAAGCCAGATACATGACCAAATGGGAAACCGAACATACTGGTTACACCAAAAACGATGCCTATTACCAGTTGAACCGAAGAGAGCAGGTCGTTGTCTTCAGACTTCGCACTGGCCACAACAGACTGAGGTACCACCTATTCAACAAATTGAAGATAGGGTGTACCGACGAATGCCCGTGCGGTACTGGTAAAATGACCACTGAACATCTGCTGCAGAACTGCCCGACATACGAGGATCAGAGAGAGCAGATGTGGCCATTACCAGTGGAACTGCAAGACAAGCTCTATGGCAGTGGCGAGAGCCTCAGGATGACCGCCGCTTTTTTCGAAAAAATAATGGTTACTGTCTGACTGTGTACGCAGAAGAAGAAGAAGAAGAAGAATGCCATATAATATATATATATCTGTTGTTAGCCTTTTAGAATGCTCTTTTCCTGAAATTTGAAAACATAATTTCATGGTGAAAACAATAAAAACTTTGCAAAAACATGTTTAATATGGGTGTTGCCATTTTAAGGTACTCAAGAAATGTGTGTAATTCTGATGCCACTATATTTTAGCCAAGACCAATATAACCTTTAAAATAAAGGTGACGTGCTACACCAAAGAATCGATGGTTTGGGAAATGAACAATTTACACACACACACACACACAAACACCGATATGTCGGTGTCTCTGGGTCAAAGGATTAGAAACTTTCAAAATTAAATTCTTATGTTATACTTAATAATGGAGTTTTTAAAAGTCAAGATTTGAAATGAACAATCTTAAATGGAGTTTTCTTGAGAAAATTCATGCATCATGCTTAATTCAGCTTTCTTTGTCTCAATTTATATGTGCTGATTTCTACTTTGTCTAGACTCTCCTGCCAGCAGCCAGTATTTTGCAAATAACAGAAGTGCGAGATGCATGCTGTGATTTTCTGCAAGCTCAACTTCACCCATCGAACAGTCTGGGGATCAGAGACTTTGCTGATCTCCATGCTTGCCAAGAACTTTACAGCTATGCACAGACATATACTGAACAACATTTTACGTATGTATTTTGTATATTTAAATATGATATGTAAATACGTTCCTTGTGGTGGTTATCATAGAAAAATAGAACTTCCATTTACTGTGCCGTTGTTTTTATTAGACACCTAATTGTCTCCCCCAAGTGTTGCCGGTGTCTGAAATAGGAGCAAAATCTCTGCCGAAGACGGATGTGTCGGACCGAAAGGTGCAAATATCGCAGTCAAGCTGTAAATAAGCGACACACTGCATTCCGTTTTCCAGACTACATCCTGCTATTTGCAAAGCCCTTTTAAGGTCTTGGTAGCGGGAGATTGAGAATGAACGCAGAAGAAGAAGGAGTGAAATTGAAGATGCAGCAGTGAATGAGCTGACAACATCCAGCGCCTCATAGCTAGCTGCTTGCATCAAATCAGCGACCCATAGCTGACCAAGACCATATTCTCCCTCTAAGTGGTGGCACAGGAAACAGCCTGCAGTCAAGCAGCCTGGCTTAGAGAATAGGGAGGACAAATATGGTCACCAACATTCTGTACTGCAACTGGATGTGTTGAGCTGAAAAGTGCAGATATTGCAGCCTTGCTGTAAACTGCTGTACATAGTTCTTTTCAGGATGAGTGCAAAGAAGAAGAAAGAAGAGTCAAGAATAGTAACACTGTAAACCTGCCAAGCACTGTTAAAGCAGCAATTAAGAAGGATTGGGCATGGGGCTGGCTATCTCATCCCGTAGAAATTTTAGGCCACAAAAACCAACAAATATGAGCAAGTCAACTAAAAAGAAATATATATCTCAACCGTCTAAGACAGAAGAAGGTCCTGTGTCAAGAAGGCTAATGATATGAATACAAAGAAAACTTGAAATATGTATTGCTGACATACCTGTTGTGATCTATGAAAACTGTCAGATTTGCTACCTGGAGTGTTCATAGAAATTTGTGAAGACTGCGCAGGTGACAGCGGAGATGAGAAACTACACAATTGATATTTTGGGACTGGTTGAAACAAGTTGGAAAGTAGATGACAGGATGAAACTAAGCACAGGGAAAATGCTGTCCTCAGGACACAAAATAGTGAAGGTGTGGCCTTAATGCTGCAAAAAGAGACACAATAGGAACTAATAGAACGGAATGCAGCAGGACACAGAATGAGGCTAGATACTTTTAAAATTGCCAAAAATAAGATGAAGATAAACATTATGCAATGTTATAAACCAATCAATATGGGACAGAGAAAAACACATATAATTAGGACTAAAAATGATAATGGAGAGTTACTTATGGACCTCTGTGCTCTAAGTCAACTGATAATTGGTGGCTGGATGTTTCCACACAAAAGGCAACATGTGTGTCACCAGTCTACATGACAGAACAATCAGATTGACCAGATATGTTTCATTAAGAAGTTCAGATCATCATTACACAATGTTGTTGTTGAAAGCCACTTATATTGAGTGAATTTAGCTCTTGGCAACGTTCATTTGGTAGTGGGTTACAGTGGCTCTTCTTACATTACAAGACGGACTTGAGAAGGTTCTCCTGATCTGTCAGTAACATTCGGGCAACTGTTAATATAGAAACATATTTTGTGTGCGCTTACACACACACGTCTGGTCAGGTTATCCTGTAACCGTGAGGTCATTGGGGCACACATGAAGACAACCCTACACAATTCCTCTCTGTCAGTTGCCGGTGCTTCCTCTGGTTGGAGATTGGTCCATTCTTTTATGTTGTCCTCCCACCTGTTTTTGGGACGACCTCTTCATCGTCCGCCTTGCATCTTTCAGTGCAGGATCGTATTTGCAAGACCGTTTAAATTAGATATGTGGCCATGCTAAGCGAGTTTCCGTCTTTTGACTGTTGCCAAGAGATCTTCAAAAGGCCCTATTGCTGTTGAAGTTCTTTCTCGTATTTCATCTTATAGAAATATACAAATTAATAAGGCACATTTTCTTGTATCTACAGAGAAGTAGTCCACTATGATGAATTTTTGTCTTTGGATGTAGAGGCAGTCTGCAAACTAATCTCCAGTGATAGACTGACTGTTACCTCAGAAGAACAGGTACATAGAGTTGACCATTTGTGGACTGAGTATGTTTGAGATGATTGGGGAAATATGATCACAGTGCCTCAGTCAAAATGTTTAAGTCATGTTAATTACAACTGAAGGCAGGTATCTTGTGTTCTGAAAATTGTACATTGAATTCTTATTATCTGAAGTTTTCAAGAGGAATGTTATAAATCACATTGTCAACAATAAAAACTAAAAAGGTTGAATTAAGGAGAGCTCACTTACAAAGTCTACTTATTGCATACCGCAAAGTTTTTTTGTTCTGTTTTTTTATCAGTTAAAAAAAATATTGTATTTTGGGGGAAAAATCGAGATCAAATCCACAATCCAGAAATCAGAGAGCGCAGTCTATTTTGAGACGTTTTGAGGACTTCGTTGTCTCGCAAATACCATTGGTCTGGCCATGTAGTGTGCATGCCAGATAACAGATGGACACTCAGAATGATGATTTGGTGGCCGTTTAATTATACACCACCACGCTGACCTTACAGTGGCGAGATGGTCTGTTGAGACCTAGGTCCGAAATGGTATGACACAGCAAAAGATCGGACTGCATATAGGACATTGTTGACTACCTCACATATGGCACCGACACACTTGTCGTACTGATGTTGAGGATATTGTATTGTGCTGTATTTGTAGTTTTGTTGGGGGGTGGGGGGGGGGGGGGGGGGGGGGGTGGGGGGGGGTGGGGTGTGTTATATGAAAAGGAGATGTTGCATATCACATGAACAACAGGCAAAATTGCTGGAAAGGGCTGGAATGCAGAGAAGAAAAATGATTGATGGTTAAACATCAAAGCACAATTTATAAATAGCTCTCATACTGATGTGAAGATTCATGATCTCCAACACTAGCCAGTATGGCACATGATGATGGTGATGCATGTCCCTGACATTTTGTCCACTTCACATATGAAACAATTGTAGATTGCATAATTTTTCTTCAGCATTCTAACAGGCTGCTGTGTAATAAACGTTTCAATATTTTGGAACAACTTAGAGTGTTAAGAGCAATAATTAAGCTAATACAGAACCTGTATGAAAATTGAGTGATGAATGTATCACCGAAGGAGGAAATGACAAGTGCAGTCCCAATAAAAAAAGGGTTATTCTGAGGTTGGAAGACGCCACTAGAAAATGCAACAAGGGTGTTAAGATCAACGGAGAGAGAATTTGTGCCATCAAGTTTGCGGATGATCAAGACATCATAGAAGGAGCAGAGAATTCAATAGAAAAGCTACTCACTAAAATCAATTATACAGGCAAAACACTTGGTATGCAGATTAATGCCAGCAAAGGTAAGGAAGACTAACGTCTGGTCAGGCACAACATACTGATCAGACATTTTAGTCAGGGTCAGGCAAAAAATACTGGCCAAGACCCTCACTTTGGCTTCCCCGTATCCCTTCCTGAAAACGGGTTGTTTTCATGGCAGCCGGGCTAACGAGGTGGGGGATCGACATGATCCCTGTAATAGTGAGCGACACACAGATGAAGCCAAGCACAGCACAACCACCTGGAGGACCACGGCCCACCTTCATCAGCACAATTGGGATGTGAGGAAAGCTATGACAACCCGCCACTTAACGTCCTTTTTATGGCGCACAAAAGATTAACGCTACTCATTGAGGGCATCCAACAACAGTAGTGACATATATGACTGAAGAAAGATGACTTGAACTCTCCACGACACTCAATGTGGATGAAAACTGAACTGAATCAAACCAGTCTCTGCATAGATTGATCTCAATTTGTTAGTTTTATTACAGCACATTACAAATGTTATTGACAGGTTTATGAAGCTGTGATGTCCTGGGTACACCATAACCTGCCTTTCAGGCAAGAATGTATAGAGCAGCTGTTAGAGAACGTCCGACTGCCACTAATGAATCAGGAATATATTGTACAAAAGGTGGAAGAGGAACCACTAGTCAAGACAAATTCTAGGTTTGTATAACCTATCATATACATGGCACATTGTAGATTGCATTCTTCTTTCTGTTCCTCTTTGAACTTTCAGGGTTTTGGGCTTTCTTTGCAGCATATACAATTCTACTACAAATATTCACCCCCATTTGTATCCTGGATCTCCTTTGTTCACATAATACAGTTCTGCTACAACCATCACACCACGTGTATCCTGGATCTCCTTTGTTCACATATACAGTTCTGCTACAACCATCACTCCCCCAGGTATATCCTGGATCTCCTTTGTTCACATATACAGTTCTGCTACAACCATCACTCCCCCAGGTGTATCCTGGATCTCCTCTTTGTTCACATAATACAGTTCTGCTACAACCATCACTCCCCCAGGTATATCCTGGATCTCCTCTTTGTTCACATATACAGTTCGGCTACAATCATCCCTCCCTATGTGTATCCTGGATCTCCTTTGTTCACATATACAGTTCTGCTACAATCTCCCCTCTCCATGTGTATCCTGAATCTCCTTTGTTCACATATACAGTTCTGCTACAATACAACCATGACTCCCCCAGGTGTATCCAGCATCTCCTTTGGTACCTATACAGCTCTGCTACAATCATCCCTCCCTATGTGTATCCTGGATCTCCTTTGTTTACATATACAGCTCTGTTACAACCATCACATCCTATGTTTATCCTGGATCTTCTTTGTTCACATATACAGTTCTGCTACTATCATGACTCCCCCAGGTGTATCGGGCATCTCCTTTGTTCACATAATACAGTTCTGTTACAATCATCCCTCTCCATGTGTATCCTGGGTCTCCTTTGTTCACATATACAGTTCTGTTACAATCATCCCTCTCCATGTGTATCCTGGGTCTCTTTTGTTCACATGTACAGTTCTGCTACAACTATCAAACCCTATGTTTATCCTGGCTATCTTTTGTTCACATATACAGTTCTGCTACAATCATGCCTCTCCATGTGTATCCTGGGTCTCTTTTGTTCACATGTACAGTTCTGCTACAACTATCAAAGCCTATGTTTATCCTGGCTATCTTTTGTTCACATATACAGTTCTGCTACAATCATGCCTCCCCCACACGTATCCTGTAGTGTCTTTTTCTTGGAAACAGAAAATAACAACCTCACCTTGCTTTGCAATATTATAAAAGGCAACTGAGTAGGTTTGTGCTATATAACCTTATAACCTTGCCATATATAACAGAGTGTTACAGAAATCAACACCGCAATGGCACATAACAGCTTGGGTTAAGGTCTCCTGTAAGAAGGCTAACTGCAGTGGTAGCAACACGATTCTAATGACGTAAAATATAGAGTGGTAAGGATATGGCATCCAACTTTATATTTTGACTACCTTAGGGCTGCTTGTTTATTTCCTTGTTGTTTTAGTGCATCTGAGAAAACCAGAACAAATACTCTTAAATGTGTAACTGTATTTGCATCAGTAACCCCCTACAGTAGATACCAGGTTACACACATATCTGAAGCAATGAAAGTGCTGAAAAACTGGCAAAAACAAGGCACACCGCAACATCACTACCAGCCAAAGAACTACTGAAAGCAACAATGCATGAACCAATGGGCTCAATAAGAGCTCAATAATAAATTTTTTTAAACACGAAACAGTGGGTGTTTGAATCCCCCAAGTTTCAATCGTTCACCTGGTCTAAAGGAAGGGGAGATCAGTGACTAGTCAGTCTCATTGGTGGACTCTTTGATGACCATATGTAGACACATCACATTTTCTTAATAATGTCATATTTACAATGCCATTGAAGGTTTTTTTGGCACCTGGTTTCTGTGCTGTGAATTTGAACAAATAGAGATACTGTCAATGTCCTTCGCTTCATTGCGTTTTGAGCAACTCAAAGCTTCTCTGCATCTGCTTTTCATAGGTACCATACTATATTTCATCTTTGGAATAACCATGCTGTTGAAGAAGTGAGGCTCCTGTTTGATATTAGGCTCTGTTGGAGCATAGGTTTGATGCAATTGAAGTTGAACCATCCTGCTGATATCCTATGTGAAATTTCATGATTTGTTATATAGAAGCTTGTAATTTCTTGACCCAGTTCAGTTCATCCTGTGAACTCTTGAGATCTTTGGAGTACCCCTGATGACATGTCCACAATCCTGCGCCATCCCACTCTATCTGCGTTTGATTTTTGTGCCTCTTCGGGTCGTAGGTTAGTCCATTCATGGATGTTGTCTTCCCATCGTTTTCTCGGACATCCTCGTCTTCGCTTGTTCTGAACTGTGCCCTGTAGTATGGTATTTGCAAGGCCTTTGGACCTCGTGACATGGCCATACCAAGTCAGCTTTCGTCTTTTGATCGTTGTGAGGAGGTTGTTATACAGTCCAATTGCATTCTCGATTCTTCGTTGTACTCATCATTTGTGATACAGTCTTCGTAGATGACATTTAGGAGTCTTCTAAAACATCTCATCTCTATGGCCTGGATTCTTCTCTGGAGGTCTGCTATAAGGGTCCATGTTTTGCAGGCGTAGAGGAATTTCGAAAGAACCAGTGAGCGCATTAGTCTGACCTTTATCACGAGGGAGAGTCGTTTATCTTTCCATATATTTCAAATATCCTGGCGTTGCTGTTGTTTGTGCTATTCTGACCAGGACCTCTGGTTTTGATCCCTCATTACTGATCCTGATACTTGACTTGAAGGGGTTCACTGTTTTTTTAAGCAGTTTACCTGTATTAGATTTTATTTCTATTAATTCTAAGCCCTACTGCCTCACTTTCTTTGTTGAGCTTACTTAGGCATTGCTCAGTCTCTGTGACTGAGGATAACTATGTCATCAGCAAACCTGAGGTGTCGTAATAATTCATCTATGTTGATTCCTTTATTTTCCTAATGTTGTTTTATAAAGACTTCCTCAATGTTCGCTGTACTTGATTTCAGTAAAGGTTGATAATGATAACAAATGTTTATGAACTTACTTTACATGAGAAAAATGTATTGTATTTTATAGGTGCAAAGATTACCTGATTGAGGCCATGAAATATCACTTACTCAAATCAGATCAAAAGCCTTTATACAAAACTCCCAGGACTCAACCCAGGAACCCTGTTGGGTTGCCGAAGGTATGATTACATTGTGCTTTCTTTTGGGGTTATGCACATATGGTAAAGTATATAAGTTATCATAGCAAGATATGAATGTCATTTTAAATTATCGATCATGAGAAAGAAATAAGTCATCGCATCTTTGATGTCTACATGATCAGATGAGTTCACTTGATGTTTACATGATCAGATGAGTTCACTTGATGTTTACACTGTCAGTCAAGTTCCCTTGATGTTTACACTGTCAGTCAAGTTCCCCTTGATGTTTACACTGTCAGTCAAGTTCCCTTGATGTTTACACTGCCAGTCAAGTTCCCCTTGATGTTTACACTGTCAGTCAAGTTCCCTTGTTGTTTACACTGTCAGTCAAGTTCCCCTTGATGTTACACTGTTAAATGCATTTCCCTTGATGAACTTTACTATTTTTGAAGCTTCTCTCTGTACCTTGGTACAGTTTTGAGTTTGGTGTTGAATTGTTGAACCAGGTCATCTTCCTTAACTGGCCATGCAAGGTACAGTCCTAATACAAGCTCTATGATAGTCATCAAACACTAAATTAGTGGTTGGATTATTGAATAAACACATCTGTCTTTGAAATCGTTGTCACATGCTCTGTGACTTGATGTCTTAACTTAACGTCTTTATACTGGTTTAGAAGACCCTGCAGAGTCTGTATACAACCAGTTACATTTACATCACCTTGCTCTAAAAGCTATGTGCATCCAGTTTATTCTTAAATGCATTAACTGTCCCTGCCTCCACTACCTCCCCTGCCAATGTATTCCAAGCAGACACCACTCTCTGACTAAAAAAATATTTCATAATATCTAACCTGGACCTCTCTTTAGTCAGCTTGTAGCTATGCCCTCGTGTTATTGTAGGTGGCTGTATTTTAAAAACTTGTTATATTCTAATTTATTGATTCCTCTGATCATCTTATAAACCTGTATTAAGTCACCACGAATTCTTCTCTCTTCGAGACACTGTAGGCCGGTTTTTCTGAGTCGTTCCTCATAACTGTAATTCTGGAATCCCACTATCATCTTTGTCGCTCTTTTTTGTATTCTTTCTAGCATGTTTATGTCCCCTCTATGATAAGGACTCCACACCTGTACACAGTACTCCAATCTAGGTCTAACTAAAACTTTATACAGTTTGACGATCACTTCCTTGCTCCTATGTTTAATATTTCTTTTTATCATACCTAACATTGCATTTGCCTTTTTCACTGCTACGTTAACTTGCTCACTCACCTTTCCTGTATGATCTATTATAACCCCTAGGTCCCTTTCCTTATCTATCTTTCTAATATTGTTTTCTCCCATTCTGTAATTATGTTCCATATTGGATCTACCCATGTGGATGACTGTACATTTATCTATATTAAACTCCATTTGCCAGATTACAGACCATTCTCGAATTTTATCTAAATCCGATATCAATATATCCACTTCTGCTTTAGATGAGACACTACTGCATAGTTTTGTGTCATCAGCAAATTTTGCAATCATTGATCTCATATCAATGTCCAAATCATTTATAAATATCAAGAACAAAATTGGTCCCAAAACCGAGCCCTGTAGCACACCACTTTTCACTTCACTCCACTCAGAGTACTCCTTATTTATGCCCACTCTCTGCCTTCTTCCCGTTAACCAATTTTCAATCCATTTGGCAACTTCCCCACCTATTCCATGTGATTTTAACTTTCAAAATAATCTTTGATGAGGTACTCTTAAGAGCATGTTGCAGAAACTATTTTCTCTGTTAAACAAAGTGCTGAATGAACTGTAAACACTGCTACAGTATGCACATTTAATATCTTTTACTGGAGTTAAATACAGATGTGTGCAATTAGGTTTAAAATTTCCAGAATTTGTTTCGAAACTTGCT
Organism: Ariolimax columbianus; assembly: GCA_036924085.1. NCBI lineage: Eukaryota > Metazoa > Mollusca > Gastropoda > Stylommatophora > Arionidae > Ariolimax > Ariolimax columbianus. The sequence continues at coordinate 99,064,851 of JAVGWX010000006.1, read as the reverse complement.
TAAGTTCAGGGATCTTGTAAGTGGGGAAATGGCAATGGTGTAGACGTGGTCTGTAATAAGTGGAAAGGAAGATGAACAAAATTTAGCGTTTGTGATCATTGAGATGTTCCCATATCTGCAGGTATTGCTTGTGATTGGTGGACAGGCCCCAAAAGCCATCCGAAGTGTTGAGTGTTATGACTTTCAGGAAGAGAGGTGGTACCAGTTGGCAGAAATGCCCTCCAGGCGTTGTCGATGTGGTATGTACTGAATGTTTTTTGTCATTTCTTTCTTTCCTTTCCATTTTCACTCTTTCATTTTGCTTTCCATTCAAGCATTTATGTATGACAATGGTTTGAAAAGGTTACAAATGAAAGCTTTTAGAAAGAGAACAGGACAAAGCTAGGTGGAACAGTAAATTTTAGGAAGAAGTTGGTGCGATCATACACTGCACAAGCCTCCCAAAACTAGTATCACCAGGAACTTATAGAAAAAAAGAGGTAGAGAAAGACCAAAGAACATGTGGAGAGACCAAGTGGTTGATACAAGAAAAATGGGGATAGACTTGGGTACTTAGGTACTTGGGAGAATCACACAGGGAACTGCTGTGAGAGAATTGGTTTGATAATAACCCATGATGATAAGTGAAGAAGAAGATATATCACTAAAAGTTATACTTCTATATCTCCTGAACTATAACAGAGCACATATGAATTATTATTTCCTGGATAATATGTTATGTTTGAGTTGTCTTGAGTGATAAATCCGGTCTTTTCTTTTTCTTCAGTTATTCCGATTCTCCTTATACATGCTTCTAGATGTTATCTCTTTAATGGGTGTCTCTCCCCTTTTCCCTTTGACATTGTTAATTCCACATTACTATACATACCGCAAAACCTCAGTAGGACATTGTATTTTTGGTTTTTGAAAATAAAAACCTAGTTTGTACAGTGCATGGTGACTGCAGGAGCAAGCAACCTTTATTCTTTAGCCCTATAAATCCACCAGTTGACCTCACAAATGGAAATAAGCAACATAATTATAGGTTTGATAGTTTTTTTAAAGTGATAGGGCAACTTGCCCTCTCCTTGCCTAGTCTATCTCCACATTTTTAGTTACCCTCCCTTCGTCTTGTCTAGTCTATCTCCACATTTTTAATTAGCTTCCCCTCTCCTTGTCTAGTCTGTCTCTGCATTTTTCAATCTTTGTCAGAGTTTGAGGCTCTATAACTTCCACTAATGGATGTGAGAATGATCTCAGTAATACAATACTGTCAGTTTGAGCTTTCTCAAACTTTTGCAGTTAAAACCATAATGAAAGTGTTTACAATTATTGACAGAATATTTAGTTTGGCGTCTGCTGCTAAATAGGAGTCTTGTGTCTACTACATAGCTTTATATTATTTATCCCCTTCCAGGTCGGCCGAATTTAATCAATTTGCTTTACAGTCCAAAGCAAGTGTCACAGCTAAGAGAAACAATAGCATTAGATGTTGATTTTTATCCATCAAGCTTTAACTGAATGGGACCGTATAGAGTTAAAATAAAAGTAATTTTACTTATTTAATTTGGATGATTTCCGTTTTAAATATGAAATGTTTGTCAAGCAATACCACAGCTTCATGTTTTCATTCCTTTCATTTCATGTCATAGGAGTTGCAGTATTAAATGGGCTAGTGTATGCTGTCGGTGGTTTTAATGGATCTCTGAGAGTGAGAAGTATAGATGTTTATGACCCACTCAAAGATACCTGGAATTCATGCCCCAGCATGGAGGCCCGGCGAAGTACCCTGGGAGTTGCTGTGCTCAATGGAAATGTATATGCAGTTGGTGGATTTGATGGAGCTGCAGGTAATATGCATTTCATGTTGAGCTATTTATCAAATATTGAACAATTTCTGACATATGGTTACTAACTAAAGGACACTTTTTTTTCCATCCCATTTTGCTGACCTGCATTTCTTCAGTGTGTTTTTAAAATATGATGCCATTTTTCACAATTCCAAACAATCTAACATGTCCTATTATGAAGTACTAACATAGTTTTTGTTCTGTTTAAGACACCAAGAGACACATGAAATTTGCGGAATTGAAACACCCATCACTTTATGCGTTTGTTTCTTAAGAGGGGAGTGCCTTACCTCTCAGCTATAGGGGAAACACTCACCCTCCTGTCCAACTCTCAAACCCAGGTTAAAAAAAGTGTGTTGAGGGTGGAGTAGAATTCTAAGTTTAAAAGAAAACTTTAGAGACTAGACTCCATATATTTGTTTTCCCTTTTGTTCCCTATGATGCATAGGTCCACCACTGTAGATGACTGCTTACAAGAAGCATGCACCAAATCAATGTGTTTTACATGATGAAGTTGCTATCCCCAAACACAACCCTCATTAGTTGTCTTTTATGACATGCATGTAGGTGTAGTGGTCATTGATTTTACAGGAATAAAAGTGAATAATTAACTCACCTAGAGACCCAAATAAGAAAAACAGACACACATTATAAGCTTGGCAGCAAATAAAGAGCAACTAACTATACAATTCTTCATTTGTGTTTATCATATCCCGAAATAATACAGTGGTGCTGTGACATTTAGGGCAAATTGATGTCGTCATTGAACCAGAAATAAAGTTAAGCAGAAGAGATGTGTAATTGAAATGTATTTGCAAGAACAATGAAGACATTTAGAAAAATGTGTATTTGCAGCAAAGACCATTAGGTAGGATGATGAGTAGAGATCATTCAAAATGCCTCAGTAGTAAGAGCCATTTAAATCAGATAATTTGGTAGATACTTAATAAAAGCTTGTAATTATGTTATAATAATAAATAAATGGGGTGGGATGGATAGTATCAGTGTGCCAAAAATCTACCCCCATCGATAAAATATACCCCATAATTACACCTGATATTCGGGAGGTGTTACAGCAGAAATCGATTGAGAAAAACAGGAACATGACCTAAGGCACCAAATGATTGGACATCAGGTACAGAGCACAAGCTCAAATCTAGACATAGCTTCCTAAAATCAACAAAGCTTATGGAGAGAAGCTCCGAAAGCCTCCGTATCGATAGATGGCACGAATTGATGCAGGTCCCAGAGATGGAACCAGGAGGAACCTGCCCCCGGACACCTTACACAACATGGAAGTCGCTGAACGGACTCCGAACTGGTGCATCACAGGGCAATAGGGATATGAAACGATGGGGATACACAGATAATGATACATGCCAATGTGGTGCAATACAGGACCCAGACCACCTGATGACCTGCCCCAACCTCCAGGAAACATGCAAGAGATGCGACATGCTGAGGCAAATGATAAGGCAATCCATGTTGCTGAATACTGGGTGCATGTAGTATGATCTGGTGCTTGGACACGGAAAGTAAGTAAGTATTATGTTATCCAGAATCCACGTCATACCCTACGGACAGACCCATAGGTGTTCAGTCTCTCTCTCTCTGTCTCTCTCTTTCCCTCGCTCTCTCTCTCACTCATTCTCTCTGTAAAAGCAAAAGGTATAGATGATGGTTCATGTAGCTCATTGTTTGTACACACATTTACATTCCAAAAGTCATCCATCCACCTCCTCTTCTGTGCCTCCTGATTTGCAGGCAGGATTGATTATGAACAAAATCCCAATAAAAGAACCCTCCCAATAAAAACGTGTACACCATTTGCTCGATCTTTAAATGTGAGTTCAATTAATTAAACTGCAGTGCAGAAAGCATATATTTAAATTTTAACAATAAAATTCACATTTATGGAATTTTTTTAAATGTTACTTTTTGCTTGGTCATCAGTGTTCACGCTCTGCTAGCTTTTTCTTTGTGTTTTTAATTGTATTTCTGAGGGGGAAGGGGATGTTATTCTAGCGTTCAATGCATTCATAGATAAGTGCATTTTATATTCCTCAAGAGCAAAAGCTTGCATCTTGTAGTTCATTTCTTAAGAAAGATATGTCTACCTATTTTATTAACCTTTTTCATATGTTTGTCTTAGGCCTTGATTCTGCAGAGTATTTTGATGTGAGAACAGGTCAGTGGAAGACAGTTGCAAATATGAGCACTCGGAGAAGTAGTGTAGGAGTTGGAGTTGTTGGGGGTAAGAAGGAGCTACACTTTTACTGACAATCATGCATGATTTGACTTGGCTTCTTTCGTTCTCAATCTCCCACTACCAAACCCTGACACGGGCCTAAGTAGCAAAATGTAGTCCAGAGAACGGATTGCGTTGTGTCGTAGTTTACGGCTTGACTGCGATATTTGCACCTTTCGGTCCAACACATCAGACTTCAGCAAGCATTTTTTGAGTACCGGGTTAGCATTCCCTCTTTGATCCCTTCTCCTTAGCCAGTCTACTCTGTTGCAGCCTGTTATCCAGGATCACGATGTGGAGGTGTAGAAGGGTCTTGGCAGCTGTGGTTTGCTGGCCCTGATGCTAGCAGTCAGCTATGGGTCGCTGACCGCTGCAGCTCATTCGCTGCTCAGCATCTTGATCCCATGCATGATTTAATCAGGAAAGATCTGTCCATAATTTATTCAAAATTATTTGTTGTGAATGTTGTGTAAAATGAGAGTAAGTTGCCGGAAGTGTCACTGATTGGATATGGAATACGATAATGGGTAATTTATTAAGACACATATTGAAGTATTCTTTTGCATTAGTCTTGAAATGGATGTTTTGTTATGTTGTAGTTGTAGTTTACAGCGAGGATGTGATATCTGTGACTTTCAGTCAGACATATTTTTTAGACCAGATGTGCCTTCCCTCTTTGATCTTTATTCTCTTAGCCAAGCTGTGTATGTGCTGTCTGTTTTCAGGGATGTAACTTGGTGGCAGAATAGTCTTCGACTGCTCTGATTTGCTAACCCCGGCACAAACAATCAGCTAAGAGTCACTGACTGCTGTCATATAGCTATGAGTCACTGACTGCTGTCATATAGCTATGAGTCACTGACTGCTGTCAGATAGCTATGAGTCACTGACTGCTGTCACCTGATTCACTTCTGTGTCTTTAGCTTCTACATTGTGATGTGAATGACAGTGCCTATTTACAACCAGTCTAAAATGACCTATTAGCAAGCTTGTTGAATTGGGACATAGTTTTGTATGAGTCTATCTGTAGTTAATGCACATGTCTAGGATTTATGGGAAGAGGGTGAGGCTATGTTTAGGTGTGCTTGATATTGTTATCTAGTGAAATGATTATATTATGAAAGGATGTGTCCCTTTAACTATTCATTACAACACAAATTGAAATAAGTGTTGTATGTGTATCATTTTTGTTGGTTTTAATTGTTATTGTTTGTTTAAAAAAATTTTCATGATAAATTAATTGGTTTGTGTCTGCGTACCCTAAAATAATTATAACAGCTCTTCCCAGAGCTAGCCAGGGGGAGCTGTCACAGGCTGTAAATGTACAAAACACACCCTAATATAACCAAACAGACTGCCTGCTCTGTGTGGTTTGGAAGGAGCCAGATGCATTTCTGGTTTCTGCCCAGCGAGGGAAGAAAAGCCATGTGGTCCCTAGCTTATCTAGACTCCCCATAGAAAGCCGATTAATAATAAGAGGGAGAAGGAGATAGTAATCAATGAATTAAGATGATTATTTTTGGTGTGTATTTTTTAAAAGTATATACACATTATCTTTCAGGCTTGTTGTATGCAGTGGGGGGTTATGATGGTGCCTCTCGCCAGTGCTTGAGCTCTGTGGAGTGTTTCAATCCACTTTGTGATATATGGGTTACAGTTGCTGAGATGTCCTGTAGAAGAAGTGGTGCAGGTATGTTCTGGCCACTTTTAGGAATCATGAGGGGGCTCTTCAAACCAGATTGTTTGTGTGTCTTAACCATCATGCACCAAAATACGCTTCATCTGATAATTCCTTACTACTATTTCTGGTCTTTACTACTATTTCTGGTCTTTACTGCTATTTCTGATCTTTACTACTATTTCTGGTCTACTGCTATTTCTGATCTTTACTACTATTTCTGGTCTTTACTACTATTTCTGGTCTTTACTACTATTTCTGATCTTTACTACTATTTCTGGTCTACTGCTATTTCTGATCTTTACTACTATTTCTGGTCTTTACTACTATTTCTGGTCTTTACTACTATTTCTGATCTTTACTACTATTTCTGATCTTTACTGCTATTTCTGATCTTTACTACTATTTCTGGTCTTTACTACTATTTCTGGTCTTTACTACTATTTCTGGTCTTTACTACTATTTCTGGTCTTTACTACTATTTCTGGTCTTTACTACTATTTCTGGTCTACTGTTATTTCTGATCTTTACTACTATTTCTGGTCTTTACTACTATTTCTGGTCTTTACTACTATTTCTGATCTTTACTACTATTTCTGGTCTTTACTACTATTTCTGGTCTCTACTACTATTTCTGGTCTTTATTGTCATTTCTGGCCTTTACTACTATTTCTGGTCTTTATTGTCATTTCTGGTCTTTACTACTATTTCTGGTCTTTACTACTATTTCTGGTCTTTATTGTCATTTCTGGTCTTTACTACTATTTCTGGTCTTTATTGTCATTTCTGGTCTTTACTACTATTTCTGGTCTTTACTACTATTTCTGGTCTTTACTGCTATTTCTGATCTTTATTGTCATTTCTGGTCTTTACTACTATTTCTGTTCTTTACTACTATTTCTGGTCTTTACTGCTATTTCTGGTCTTTATTGTCATTTCTGGTCTTTACTACTATTTCTGGTCTTTATTGTAATTTCTGGTCTTTACTACTATTTCTGGTCTTTACTACTATTTCTGGTCTTTACTACTATTTCTGGTCTTTATTGTCATTTCTGGTCTTTACTACTATTTCTGGTCTTTACTACTATTTCTGGTCTTTACTACTATTTCTGGTCTTTATTGTAATTTCTGGTTTTTACTACTATTTCTGGTCTTTACTACTATTTCTGGTCTTTATTGTAATTTCTGGTCTTTACTACTATTTCTGGTCTTTACTACTATTTCTGGTCTTTACTGCTATTTCTGATCTTTATTGTCATTTCTGGTCTTTACTACTATTTCTGTTCTTTACTACTATTTCTGGTCTTTACTGCTATTTCTGGTCTTTATTGTCATTTCTGGTCTTTACTACTATTTCTGGTCTTTATTGTAATTTCTGGTCTTTACTACTATTTCTGGTCTTTACTACTATTTCTGGTCTTTACTACTATTTCTGGTCTTTATTGTCATTTCTGGTCTTTACTACTATTTCTGGTCTTTACTACTATTTCTGGTCTTTACTACTATTTCTGGTCTTTACTGCTATTTCTGGTCTTTATTGTCATTTCTGGTCTTTACTACTATTTCTGGTCTTTATTGTAATTTCTGGTTTTTACTACTATTTCTGGTCTTTACTACTATTTCTGGTCTTTATTGTCATTTCTGGTCTTTACTACTATTTCTGGTCTACTACCATTTCTTTTCTTTACTACTATTTCTGGTCTACTACCATTTCTTTTCTTTACTGCTATTTCTGGTATTGCAATTTCTGGTCTTTACTGCTACTTCTGTGCTTTATTTTATTAATTTTTCTGGTATATTTTTCTATTTATTGTATTTCTGGGGAGGAAAGAGTAATCAGGGTCACGTGAAACATACTGATCAAGCCCTCTCTCATATCCTCGTTTGTGCTCCTGGATACAGGCTGTGTCACAGTAGTCTGGCCAACAAGGTGGGGATCAACACTATAATCTCCATAGGTGAGCTTACTAAGAAACCTCACATTGCACTACAGTCAAGTGAACCCCTGTCCACCTTCTCAAGCACAACCTCAGAACCAGTGTATCCCACTACCAAAGTAATATCATAGAGAGTTAACTCTTTTCAATTTTCTCCCGTAGACATCAGGGGTGCGAAAACATCAGTTGCCCTCCAATCCTGTGACATTCTGTATCTAACACCAATATTTCACCATTTAGAGCAAATGTTTACATATTTAGACTGACCTAAAGATGACAATATCTGATGCATTTGCAGTCTTCGTTATAATTTTCTATAGTCAGAAATGAAGTCTCATCCCATTCCACTAACTTGGAGAGCAGACTATATTTTCTGTCTTCTTTTTTTTGTGTCCGCAATATTTTACTTTTTCTTTGCTTTTTGATAGGTGGCATATTGACATTTAAAAAATTTTTTATTTTAAAGATGCTTCTGTTTCGGTATTTTGTATTTTTTTTAGGTATCCTGATAATTCTTTTCATAGCACCAATGCTCTTGTGGTTAATTTGCACTAATGTCTTCAGGTGTTGGTGTAGTTGATGGGCTATTGTATGCTGTTGGAGGACATGATGGCCCCCTAGTTAGGAAAAGTGTGGAGGCTTACAACCCTGAGACAAACACATGGATACCAGTAGCTGACATGCACATGAGCAGAAGAAATGCAGGTGAGGTCATGTCTTACAAGAGTCATTAGTCTTCTTGACAGAAAATGTTCACAGCAGGAGCACTTAAAAGCTGTGATAAAGGTTTCCTGCATCCTGTTGTTGTGGCCTCATGCTCTTATTAGGGCAAAACACTAGGCCTATAATTATCACCTTCATCATCCATTCCGTTCTTTGTCTTAACCTTTTGCACTGTGAACTCTTGTAAGTGGTTATGTTTCTATCATATCTCTCTGTACTGTACTTAAAAAAGTGTAAAGATCCAGATTTCATGTCAGTGTGGCATATTTTTAATATGGGGTTAGGCCCATATTTTGCTTGACGAGCGGCACACTAGTGGTGATGTGGTCAACATCACACAGGCCATCTTTACCTTCCCAGATTATTCTTGTACCAAATTATTTAGACTGGATGGACCCCAGAATCCATTTTGCGATAATCAAAATCCTGCACTAACTCTGATCGCTCATCTGTGAAGCCAATGCACTAACCACAGCACTACTTTGGCTTCCTCTCGGCACTTGGATTACTGGATGACTCATTCTTCAGCGGCAGTTACACTTCTTCCAATGATCTCTGTCTTGGGCCACGGTAGAGCAGTGGATAATGAGTCGCCAATTTGTGGCATCGTGAATGTTGTTACAGGATGCAAGGGAGTCAGACCAACGTGTTAGTGCTTGTCCTGTGGTCGCTTCTTGTCTCGGAGTACCTTATTGTTGTCGATGTGCTCCAACGATCGTCCGTTCTTTGCAGTAAGTGCCCCCTCCCTTCCCCAGCAACGTTTCATCTTGTTTGCGTAAATAACTGCATCTTCCACCAGGGACAATTGACGTATGTCCGAGTGTGTTTCGTGCGCTGGCTTGAAAATGCCTCATCTTCCAAGACTTTTAGCTCAGGTTATATTTAGCACACCCATCATATGCATTAGATATAGACTTATAACTTGTATTTCATTCTAGTAAATAATTTGTCAGATACCCATTAACATCTGGGTCAACAGGAAGAAGTGGTCATACCATGAAAAAACCCATGACATGCCCGGTCTGTCAAACCGAGCAAGACATGATTTGAACCTTGTATGTTGGGTTTGTAATCTAATCTCACAAATCCTTGACCACACACTCACGCCTGTTTTTTTTATCTTTTCATTGTTCACGTCTATTTTTTTTTATCTGTTCAGACAAATTTCTGGTTCACATGTCAAGTTTTGTTGATTTACTTTCTTGAACAGCTTTGTTTTCCTGGCACCACATCTGATTTGATCATATAAAACAATCTTCTACCTCATGTCTTCGCGGTTCACGTTGCTTTACATATAGCATATTTTGTGTGGTTTTTTTTTTTCCTCTATTTTTTGGTTATGATTTCTAAGGTTCACTGTGCTGTGTGTTTTGTATTTTAAGGCCCAGTATATCTGACTTCAGTATGCAATATTCTAATGGGTACATCTCTCATAGGGATATGGACCTTGCTGGTTCATGAATCTTCTTTGACGTTTGTCCTGAAAAGATTGTTGTGTTGTTGTTTACAGCAAGGCTGCGATATCTGTGCCTTTCGGGGCGTCACATCAGATTTCATCATGGGGCCGGATCTTTTACTAATTTTTTTTTTTTTACGCCTGCTTTATTTCTCCATTCCCCAAGGTGGTGTGCATTGCACTATGTTTTTATTTTGCGCCTATTGGCCCAGTGCATCCGACTTTGGCATGCATTTTTACATAAGGGTCTGCTTCTTCCTGCATTTTTTAAGGGTTTGCTTCCCCGGGGTAGCAGATGGTGTTGTGATGGGGAGTGAACCACACCACCTTCGGATTGTGAGCCGCTAACCACTAACCCACATCGTTCCCCTACGGGTTTGCTTTCTGCAGTCTGTTTCCAGAGCCAACACTTGGAGGTAGAATAGGGTCTTGATAAATTATAAGTCATTAATCCTCATGCATGCAGCCAGCTATAAGTTGCTGTCTGCTCATTCACTGCAGCATCTCTGATCCCATTTCATGAATCTGAACACATGGAAGTTTAGATTGTGGGCTGTGGCACTTACCACTTTGCTACGCTGCTGCCCCTCCTCTCCTTTCCAGCCGTCACCACCACCAGTTTACTCAGCCTCCTTTTGCCATCAGGGAAGTTTGTTATCTTAGAATGCTTCCAAACCTACCCAAAGCACAAACCTTATAACAGCAAACAATAGGTTTGGGTTTCAGAGCAAGAGGAAGACCAAGAAAAAGATTGATTGGGTGTATAAGAAACACTACAGAGGTTTGAATGAAGAAAAACTAACAGCCATACAAAGTAGACATGAAATAAGATAGCTTCTCCCCATGATTCCATTGACATAAGTAGACAGTTGAGATGATGTTTTCAGTTTATTCATTCATCTTTATTTGGCTCCTCACAGAGCATAAGGCCACCACTGAAGAAACTAGTTGCAGGAAGCCTGCATCTTCAATGTTAGAAGTAAAGCAACCAAGCATTTAAATTTAATCAAAAGACTTGCTAGTACAAATTGGGGAACTGATAAACAAACCCTTCAGCAACTATACCTTGGTTATGTACGACCATTGATGGACTACAGCCTTCCCATACAGACCACTGTGAGTACAAATAACATCTCATCTATTGACTGGGTGCAGAATCAAGCTCTCAGACTAATTTGTGGGGGGGGGGGGGGGGGGGATGAGATCAACACCTACAGCGGCGTGCGAGATAGAGGCCAACATATAATTGCTAGATATCAGGAGAAAGGGGGCACTGACTGAAGCAGTAGAGAGATACAAGAGACAAGCAAATGGCCATCCAAATAGGGTACAAATAGACACTTCGAAGCAAAATAGAAGACTGAAGCAATTGCTCACACCCTTGGGAAATTCATTGCCTGCCAGTCATAAAAAAACACCTTACAGAAAAGGCAACCACCAAGGAGACTACATCTAATATCCTGAAGATATGTGCCTTTAAGACAGTCTCTAGCTGCCAAAAATCAGCAGTTCTGGTTTATACGGATGGATCAGCATTCAAATGTACCTTTTTTGCAGGGTATGGTATCCAAAAGAAATACCCGGGTAGGTCCACATACAAATTTTGTGATTCAATCGGTGAAAACTGTTCAAATGATGAAGCGGAGGCCGAGGTTATAAAACAGCAGTTGAGATTTTGCACCAACAGTTTGACTTTGGCGAATTTTTGCAGATGGATTTTGTGATTTTTAGTGACTCCAAGTCGATTCTTGAGGTGCTGAAGAATACTGCATACAAAGAAAAGGAGGTATTCTTGGTGGGGAGGATGATCAACAACATCTTCACTGCCCACAGAATAAATGTCATCTTGCAATGGATCCCTGGACATAGTGGGCTAATAGGCTGACAGATTGGCAAAAACAGGAGCCTTGAAACAACAATTGGATAGACCCTGCAGTAACCACACAGTAAAACAAATTATTAAGAATAATACTCGAGAAATCTGGATGAACAGGTGGGCGATAGGAACAACAGGTTGAAGTGTATTTAGCGAAAGGTCACAGCCAAAAAGTAACTATGACATAAATGTTGTTCGTCCATTGTAATCAGTGATGACCACTTTGTCAGCATTCACTATAAAGTGTTTGCATGAGATGACATAAATAAACTACATAGAAGAGATCAAAGTCTCATCTTTCAGTTCCGAACAGGACATACCAGAGTCAAAAGCCACTTGAACCGCATCAATCCCCAGCTCCTACCCTTGTGCAGACATTGCTCTCATCCTGATGAAACTGTTCGATACCTACTCATTTGAGGGCATGGCGCTTGCGGACACTTTGTGTACTCTTTGTTTGATGGTTTCTGTGGCAATTTATTTTTGACAATGAAGTTGCTAACCACATGCACAACCCTCATAGTGCATGGGGTTGTAGTGTCCTTTTGTTTCCTCCCCAGTAAAAAAAAAGGGGGACAATAATTTTCATTAACCAAATTTATATTTTTATTCTTTCAAGGTGTGGTTGCTAATGCAAACAAACTCTATGTGGTTGGTGGAGATGATGGGTCGTCAAACCTTGGATCTGTGGAAGTTTATGACCCAGCTACCAATAGGTGGACCTTACTGCCATCCAGCATGATGACCGGACGTTCATATGCAGGTGTCACTGTTATAGAGCGGCCCATTATGTAGATCTTAGATGACTCATTTCTGTTGGTGATTGTTTGAATCAGGGTCTAGAAAACATCACTGCCCAGTATTCTGTATACTTGTAGATGATACTAATGATGATACTAATGCTAGGGTATGGTAAATAAGAACATATCGTTGTGTGTCACTTGCCAGTTATGTATAGTTTTATTTTTAATAACATCCTGTCCTTTTCAGAAGTAAAGCATACTTAATGAAGGAAATTTATCCATCAATTAAATTGTGTAATGTTAAACATACTTTATAAAGATACTGATTTATAATTTATATGCAGAATTATAAAGAGCATTCATCAATCAATCGTTCTAGATGTGAAAAATGTACTCTATAGAGGAAGAGATATACACATCAATCCTATTTTGAAAAAAGTGAATACATTTATCAGTCATTTATTTTAACATAAAAATGTTTAAGCAGATAACACCATTAGAGGTGAAGTACTTAGAGACTTTATGAGATCTCAACTTTTGTGTGCTGGGTTGACCAGATCCCATCCTTCATGCCTTTGCTTCCCTAACTGTTAACAGAGTCAGGCATCCATTTACAGCCAGGTAAAGTAGAGCATGACACATCTAGATTACTTACCTGTTTTGAAGTGAAAAATATCATTTTTGAAATATAATTATCAGTCAAATTATGAGGTTCTAATGATACTTTAGAGATAGTTATTGCTAAACAAAATTAGATGTAGGACATTTTTGTTTTGTTTCCAGTCTCAATCCATACTTTTCTAAAGATTCAAATGGAAATAACCTTTTTCAAGATAGGAAACAGAAAGTGCAACTAACTATTGAATTATTTTGCTATTGACTTTTCAAATTTGTCACTCTTCTGTTATCATTATATTGTTTTCTTTCTTTTCCTTTAAACATTGCAAATATAAATATCTGGCAGAAATAGTTTAATAGTTATGTTATTAATGCTTTTTAAATAATTGGACAATGGTATTGTGATTGTCTTGGTCAGTTATGACACAATGCCCTTAAGTCCATTGTTTCTCAGGTTGTTGATGTTTTCAGATAATAGCATTGCAGTAAGATCAGATTGTTGATTCTGTCATGGTACAGAAATGATTGATATCTGGCATTCTGAGAAAGAATGGACTTGTTTGACACATCTATTTCTGGAATGCTGATTTGGAGAAAATCTTATATTGTTGTTTTTGTTCTAGACCCATGCTAAATGGCATAGGTGACCATGACTCACCCACCTGCCGTAGCATCCTGTTTTTGGTGCTCACTTCTAAATTGTCACTGTGTTATTATGTTCAACTGTCAAGTATTTTCTCAGTCTATGTTCGCTTTTCGTTTCTCTCTCCCTCTCTCTTTTTTATAAATGTATCTTGCTGCATTGTGTATTAACTTTGCATTGATTTGTTTGTTCCCTCATTTATTTAGTTTTGTATAGGGTGTCTAGTTTTTTTTATTACTTTTGAAACCGGTTAACTCTGCTGGAATCCTAAAATCAGTATTTTTATCCAATTAATTGTTTTTCCTTATTTTCTTAGTTACCATGTGTTACAGAAAAGTAAGATAGCCGCGCCTTAATGACTGTGCTCTTGACTCTCTCCGGTGTTTGTGTCGAGTTTTCTGATGTTTGGTGGTTCCTGTTCGGATTATATTTCACAACTCCTTCATCAGGTGGTAACAAGGAATTTATTCTGCATTTCATGGCTGGCCCAAGCTGTGGGAAACCAGTCCATGGCGGAGTTGAACGTTCCGCTTTAACTGCACACCGGAATTCAGTCCAGATTATCACTACTCAAGGACATATCTGCTCGGACTGAAGCTGACTTTTTCCTGCCTGCCCATCCCTTCACCGGAGGTTACACAATACCTCTCTCAACCTCGTATTCTCAGCACAGCAAGTGTCACGCTGATCAATAGATGGACACAGCCAGAAGCCTCGGCAGCGGGACACATGGAAACAAGGAGTTTGACATGGAAACCTTGACACAAACATTGGTCTAACACACTGCTTGCGACCCTCATCCCAAGGCTGCGGAGTACACTGCTTCACCTGGGGAGTCTGTGGGGATTTCGGTCGACATGCTACACATGAACATAGCCTCAGAAGTTGGATATGGTAGTGGTCATTTGACGCAACGAGCCTTTGATGCCTACGCGAACATTGTTATTATTATTATTGTGTGCTACAATCATCTGAAAGGGAAGAAAGAATAATTACACTGAAACATGTCAGGTAGGTGATTAGAGGTGACTAATGTGGGTTTGGATATGGGGGCAAGCTACTCCACCCTGTTGTAGATACTATAAGCCACTAGACAAAGAAAAGAGGACCTCTACACCCCCAAGGTATAATAGGTCTGACTAAGTCAAGTCAGTAAGTCTAGTTATGTGTATTGAATACATGGCTGATTGTGATTGAGTGACTGGACGTGCTGGCTGGTGACTTATGTTTGAGTCATAACGTACATAGACTGGATTCATTCAAATAGTCAGGTTATAGTAGGTTACATTAGACAAGGATTTGTCCAGTCTTGTTTGTGCTTCTATTGTCCAGTTCTGTTTTTCATTTATGTCTGTGGTCCCTACAATGACATACTCACCATTTGTTATCTTTTACGTATGACCCCTAAGAAATATGGAATAGTTTCCTAGAAACTTATGTGGCCCTCTGAGCAGCGCTGCATTAACAACAAAGAACTATCATGACATTATTTCTCTTATTATTGGTGTCCACTGGGGAAAGGTTGAGGAATAGAGGCTACAGGACATGTCGGTTGCAGCACAATGTGCAGGCTAGGTTTGTATTTCACCCCCATCCATAATAGAAAAAAACCTAGGGCTCAAGCCCATGTTCTCTGGCTAATAAACTGTACACTAACTGCTCAGCCATCAGCTTGTTACTATAATATAGAACTGCAGTCACTGATCATTTATAGGTTTATCTTTCATGGATACTATAGTGAAAAAAATCAAATATAAAATAGTAATATAAAGAGTGACCTGGATAATGCCACTGTCACCTTCCATTCATGTCATAAAAAGTGACTTAGAAGGGTTGCCATTATAATCAGCCATTGCAAAAGCTTGGATAATAGCTACCTGTAAATGGATCAGATGCAGTTAAAACCAACGCTTCATATTTTAGTAAAAAGGTGAATAATTGAAAATACTTGTAAAAAGGCTTCCTTTAAAAGGAGTCAGTTGTAGTAGTGGCCTATGCTTCACATTGGAGCAAAAAGGGGAATGATGTATATATAGGGCACTGGAAAAGAAATATGAAATAGCCAGTATAGATACTAAATAGTTCTGTTTTTCATTTAATAGATTTAATAATAGATTTGTCTTAAGATTCCTGTGGTCTCTATATGTTTTGTTAACTCTTTACAGTCCAGCGTAATTTATAAGATGTTAGACTTACTATCCAAGACAAGAACAGTAATTTTATGCGTTTTATGGCTAGCAAAAAGTAATTAAAACTAAAATTATGATTTTTAAATTTAAAATTACAGCTTTTGTTCATAAATCTAATTTAGCTGAATAACAAGAAATGGTTGATATACGACATGTGACTTCAGATAAATCGAACTACAAGTGGTGCTACTCTAGTTGACAACAATGGACAAAATGAACTGTAAAGGGTTAATATAGTTTTTTTGTATCTTTTGAGCAGAACTGGTTTGTTCCCTAGAGTTTATACTAGTGTTTTTGTATACAGTGATTAGTTGAGGTTTCCCATTTGTTATTCCCTTGTTCCGTTACATTATCTGTGCAAAATGTCACGCTATATACAAAGAAACCCTGTTAAAATAGGGGAACAATGGGAATCTCAGAGGCTAGGAAATTTGTTTACAAAGTAACAACAACAATTCTAATGACAAGAATAGTTGAACCCTATGCTGTCTTTCTGCTGTTTGTATGTGGTACCAAGAAATCTGGCTTGCAGCTCATTTTTAAATGAAAAGGTATATTTCTTAAGATGTTGACAATTTTCTTCTAATTATCTGGAAAACTAATTATTTCCTCTTTATTTCTTTAAAATTTTTGAGGTATAGTTTCTACAGCTACTCTAGACTCAGCAGGCCTGGGTAAATGGTGGAATGCATGCAGTGTCGTGTGTTGTAATGGATGAAATTCAAGCATGGCTTAGAGACAATTTTTACATGAAAGTACCAAATATGCACTGACATTTGACCTAAATAGACTTCTATTAAGAACTGGGCAACTTGAAACTGCAAACTAAGTTAGACTTAATGTCAGTATTAATCAATATAATGTAGTAAAAGAGTCTTCTTCTGCTTTTGTCCTGAAAAGGACGTATTGTAATGTTGTGCCATAGATTACAGTGAGGCTGCAATGGCTGCACATTTCAGCCTGGTACATTCGGCTTCAGCATGTTATTTTTGGGACCGGGCTTGCCTTCCCTTTTCGGTCCAGATCCTCTCAGCCGTATGTTCCTAGGGTCGCCACTTGAGGGCAGAATAGAGTCTTGGTCAGCTCTAATTTGCTGACCTTAATATTTTCTTCTTCTTATTCGGTATTGAAAAGGACATTGCGCCATAGTTTACAGCGAGGTTGCGAAATCTATGCAATTTGGCCTGGCAAGTTCGATTTTCAGCTGGTTTTTTTTTTGGGTACATGGTTTGACTTCTTACTGTGATTCCTTTTCTCTTAGCCAGACTATCCTAATGCAGCTTATTTCCAGTTGTACCACTTAGAGGCATATTGGGTCCTGATCGCCTGTGGTTCACTAACCCTGATGAAAGCAGCCAGCTAAAAGTCACTGGCTGCTGTCAGCTGATTCACTGCTGCGTCTTCTGCCCTATTAGAGTCTTTTAACCTAGCAGAGTTAGACTACACCATTAGTCATCTCTTATGACATACTTGCAGTGTGGCAGTAGTCTAATTCTCATCTTTGTATCTTAGAGGACTCCCAGAAATGACTAGAACATGGATGTGTGGGTAAAAAGTACCATAACAGTAATGTCTCTATACAACCTTTGTAGTTTTGAGAACTTCTTCAAGGTCTATAGAATTACAAAAAGAATAATAAATATTAAGCTTGTTATTAGATTATGTCTTGTTTGTTCCATAATCTGGCAGGTCATTGAGTTATCAATTCTTATAAATTTTGTTTCCAGCACTATCTGTCCATTGCCAGTGTTGCTGTCTCTTTCAAGGTTTTCCTAGTCGATTTCTGAATTGAAGTCATTTGTGCAGCCCTTGCTCTTAGTTTTGCTCTTGTGCCGTCTTTCTTCAATTATAGATCTCAGATACTGATATCATTTTACTGTCTCCAAGTGATTGACTCTTTATCAATGTCATTAACTGGGCCTTTCCTGTTTAAATTCCATACCATATCTTCTAGAGGTGGTATCAAGGCTTGTTGTTAGTCCCTGAAGCTCTTGTTCATCTCCAGCAAGTGTGTCTTTTGTGCAGCGCAGATTTGCAATCATACTTTCTCTTATAATTATATTGCATTATTACTATCCAAAGCGTTTGTCACTATTTTTCGAGGAATAAATTGTGTAATATCATACTTACTTCACTCGCTTTCAAATAAAACCCAGAACACCAAAATAAGTCTTAACAGCAAATATCTGCGGCCAAACGACAACCCAAAATACCTGGGAGTCACATTAAATCGGCGCATGACATGGAAAAGTCAGATCGAGAGAAACCGAATGAGAGCCAGGCAAAGAATGGCAATCATGAGGAAACTTGCTGGCACAAGCTGGGGAGCAGACGAAAGTATACTAAAGAAACTGTACACTGTAAGAGTGAGACCAGTTCTAGAGTATGGCATTGCGGCATGGACAACAGCAGCAAAGGCGAACTTTGATAAAATTAACAAACTTCAAAACCAAGCCATGAGAGTTATAACAGGAGGCATGAAGTCAACGCCAATTGTAGAACTTGAAAAGATTACAAATTTGCAATCCATGACTGACAGAAGAGACTGCAGAGCCCAGCAGCAAGCAGAGAAACTCAGAAGACTGACAGACCATCCAATGCACCAGAGACTAAATAGATTTGGAAATGCCAGACAGACTGAAAAAGAAAGAAGAGACATAACCTTGAGGTACATAACGAAAAACTACCCAAGCATGGACTGGACCATGCAAACACCGACGGTTCTGTAACAAACACAACACAGAACGGAGGGGCAGGGGTATTCCTGAGCCTACCAAATGGTAGAAAAATAACACTGTCAGTGGCAACTGGAAAATACTCAAGCAATTTCAGAGCGGAGGCACTGAGGGCTGCAGTAGAAGAAATGCTGACATACAAAAGAAATGAAAGCCAGATAGTCCTATTTACAGATGCCCTGGCCGTAGTCACAGCACGAAAAAGCCAGAAAAATACTGAACTTAATGAATTAAGAGCAGTACTCTGTCAACTTTGCCAGCTGTCAGCACTAAAAAGAGTAGTGGTACAGTGGGTTCCATCCCACTGTAACATCCAAGGCAACGAGGAGGCAGACAGACTGGCAAAAGAAGGTGCAAGACTACCACAACCAGATTCTAGTGTGACCTATGAAGAGTCCAAAAGGCTTATTGGAGCCAGATACATGGCCAAATGGGAAACAGAACATACTGGCTACACAAAAAGTGATGCCTATTACCAGTTGAACAGAAGAGAGCAGGTCGTGGTCTTCAGACTCCGCACAGGCCACAACAGACTGAGGTACCACCTATTCAATAAACTGAAGATAGGTGGCACTGACGAATGCACTTGTGGTACCGGGAAAATGACCGCTGAACATCTGCTGCAAAACTGCCCGACATACGAGGACCAGAGAAAGCACATGTGGCCATCACCAGTGGCAACACTAGACAAGCTCTATGGCAGTGTCGACAGCTTCAGGATGACCGCTGCTTTTTTCGAAAAAATACAGGTTGACGTTTGACAGCGTATGAAGAAGAAGAAGAAGATACTTACTTCAAACATGGTATTAAACCAATTTTCTATTCTTCATTTGATGGGAACTGCATTTGTAGTATATGAATATCAATTCTTAATGATTTTGGTGAATGTGTCTCATATTTTGTATTGGTGCATAATATTCTAGAGAGCATTATGCCACTTTGTCAATGGCTTTGGTGAAAACAACTAATACATAGTATATAGGTTGGGATTTGTTCTGTGTTCTACCAATGTGAAATCCAACTTGTTCTTCTGCTGTGATCTTTTTCAACTTGGGGCTATAACCTGTTCGATATAATGATCTTGAGCATTGTATGACTAATCAGGCTGATGGTTCTATGACTTGTACATAAATGGTTTCCCTTCTTTAAAATATAGATAATAAATAACTATTTATATGGTTATTTGCCTGTCTATTTTTATTACATAGGATGGTTAGTATATTTATTAAAGGTGAGCCTCTGTATTTAATTAGCGCTCTTATGTGATGTTTTAAATCCCTATATCTGTTCCATTTGTAATTAATGTAATTACCTTTTCTATTTTGTTTTATAATATTGGTCCGTCTGTTCAGAATTTTGTTTCTGAAATTAGGATGTCTCCATCTACGAGGCACATTTTTTAAGTAAGTTTGGTTTTGACAGTACTGCTAACGGAAATTGGCAGACGGAAACATGCATGTGCAGTATTTTAATGTGATTCATTAGCTAGCTGTTTGCTTTATTTTCTATGTCGGAATTCTTTTTCCAGGCTGTGTGTGAGTCATTTATAAAAAGTGCAAAAATAAATAGTCCCAGTAGCTACCAGGTTAGTACTGTGATCCTTTTTTTTTGTTTAGCAAAAGACAATGCTGCAAAAATTCACAGGCAACAGTGAGTTTTATGGCCAGATGTTATGACTGAAAGTAGGGTTTGGAAATGGTGTCAAATGTTTAAAAAAAGGGCAAACAAACATCCATGATGAAGATTGTAGCAGCCGACCTAGTCTGATGACAATTTGGAGCAACAAACAAATACAAAAATTCGGCATTTCACAATTTCTGCATTGTCTTGAATTTTCAAAAGTTGCGCATTTAATGATTGACCACATTGGAACAAGAAACCTTAACTACAAAAAATCGTGTGTACAAATGGGTGCAGAAAATGTTAACCAATGAACATGAGCCTGGCTTCTGGAAAAACATGTTTGCAGCACTATTGCAATGAAAGATTAAAATTTTGGCAAAATTATTACTGAAGATGAGACCAGAATTTCCCACACAAATATTGAAACAAAGCAACAATGGTGGCACACATGGTCCTCGAGAGCAAAAAGATCATGGTCACTGTTTTCTTGTTTATTGATTTTCTTGAACATGGAAAGTCAGTTAATGCCAATGCTTATTTGATGAAACTTAGACATGCCATGCAAAACAGAAGATGTGGGCTGCTGTGTCCGCTGAGATTGTATTTTTGCATGATAATGCTCAACCTCACACCGCAGTTCATTTGTTGCAAGAAATTCAGTGGGAAAATGTTAACCATCTACCCTAAAGCCCCGATCTCAGACAAAGTGATTACCACCTTTTCATGCACTTGAAGAAGTGGCTTACATCCCAGCAATTTGAAGCTGATGATGAACTGCAGACAAGTGTTAATGAATGGTTCTTCTTCTTCGTTCGTTCTCAATCTCCCGCTACCAAACCCTGAAAGGGTAAGTAGCAGAATGTAGTCCAGAAAACGGAATGCGTTGTGTCGTAGTTTACAGCTTGGCTGCGATATTTGCACCTTTCGGTTCAACACATCCGACTTCAGCAAGCATTTTTTGAGTACCGGGTTAGCATTCCCTCTTCGATCCCTTCTTCTTAGCCAGTCTGCCTTACTGCAGCCTGTTATCCAGGATCACCACGTGGAGGTGTAGAAGGGTCTTGGCAGCTATGGTTCGCTGGCCCTGACGCTAGCAGTCAGCTAAGGGTCACTGACCACTGCAGCTCATGCGCTGCTCAGCATCTTGATCCCTAATGAATGGTTCAAGACATGGGAGACTGAGTTCTTCATCACTGGAATTAGGAACCTGGTGCCATGATACCAAAAAAAATGCTGAAGTCAAGAGAGACTATGTTGTGAAATAATGTAAGTGTGTAGTTCACTTTGGCTGCAGTAAATCATGTTTACCTTTGATGGGTTTTTATTTATTTGATACTGAAACTTACTTAAAAAATGTGCATCGTACGTCATATATGGTATTCAATTTAGACACAAGTTGCCTTGTCAAAATTGCTGCCAGCTCTTGAGCTCTGTTTGTGTCATACTTATTATATACTTCATTATCTTTGCATTGTTCAGAAATCCATATATGTTTTATATCATTCATTTCCTTTTTTATTCTTCTGTTGACATTTTTGTATTCACTTGTCCCCTCACCGTCACTCTTTTGACATTTGAGGGATCCTCTTTTATCACATAATGCTAAAATGCCATATGTTACCGAGGTTTTTTTTTTTTGCTTTTTGCAGTACAGAGTTGGCAGTATATATCATAGCCTCATTGTAATTATTTGTCAGTGTGTCTAATTCTTGGAGTGCGTTGGTGGGTGAAGTTATCCTGTCTAGTTTACATCTGGTCAGTCTATTGCTGTGCAGTACAGAGTTGGCAGTATATATCATAGCCTCATTGTAATTATTTGTCAGTGTGTCTAATTCTTGGAGTGCGTTGGTGGGTGAAGTTATCCTGTCTAGTTTACATCTGGTCAGTCTATTGCTGTGCAGTAGCTGGGCCTTTTAGTTTGTCAAGGCTGAATCTAGTTCTAATTCTTTTGATTGTTTCACTATTTTAGTTTGTTTGACCCAGACGTTTGACATTTTCAGTTTGTGATTGTTGTTTAATGCCCGCAATGAGTAAGTTTACTCTTTTGTGAGCTCTGAAAAGGACATTAAGTGGTGGGTTGTAGTAACTTTCTTCACATCCCGACCCTGCTGATGAAGGTAGACCGCTTCGCTTCATCTACATGGTGCTTACTACTACAGAGATTACATCGATCCACATCTCGTCAGCCAGACTGCCTTGAAAACAGCCTGTTTCCGGGGAAAGCTACATGAAAGAGATATTGTGGTCTTGGTCAGTGTATTGACCCTGATGCGACATCCTGGTCAGTACGTTGTGCCTGACTGGACTAGCGTCTCAGTTCCCCTCAGTTTGTGATTATATTATATGATCATTATAGGAACGTGTAATGGATTTCTAGCCGTGAGCAACTTGACTGTATAACTTTATGTGATATTTTACAATAATGATAACACTAACCAGATTATGTTATTACAATGACATAGCTTGTTTAAAATTTGGGAGCATTGTCAACTGACAATGAAGAACATGAATTTTGTCATGAAGATTTTCTTCATTGTTCCATTTCTTCATTGTTCCATTTCTTCATTGTTCTATTTCTTCATTGTTCTATATTTTTATTATCATTTCAGTACTGGTACATGACAACATGTGGCAGATTTTTGTAATAGCACATCATAAATGAAGGTAGAATCATTGAAGAAAAAGTGCAATATTAATATGTTGTTAAACATCATTGAGTTTATTTGTTTGTTTCTTTGGGTTTCTCTTCTCTTTTTTTTTTGTATTTAACTCTTTACAGTCCGGCCTAATTTTGTCAATTTGTGAATACACTCCACGGCAAGTGCCACAACTCCGTATGTCAAATAGTTTTTTTCAAAATAAAATAATGTAAAATAATTTGAGCTAAAATTATGATTGAAATGTTTTAACATACATAATTAAATTATCTACGACATCAAACATTCAAAATAAAAATATTTATCAGTATGAAGTGTTTAATGTCTTGAATGAGGAGGCGGTGATACATCATCATTTTTTTAAGCATTACCCTTCACTGTCATCTATGTCAAAGTCTGAATCAGATTAGTCTTAAATGTTCATGTGTAATCCAGATGTATGATTGTTGACCTCATTAAATAAGTCATTCTTCTGTTCTTGAACTTCTAATTCTATCATGCAGAATGCCACAATTTTAGAAATTCACAGAAAACGTAAATATCCACCAATTGGAAATAACTCTACATTAACCGAAGCTGTACATACGTCACATATTTAGCCATTCTAAATAGGTAAACATTTACTCCAAACTAGACAGCAAAAATTGATGTTAAATACCGAATGTCACAGAATTGGCCTGTAACTGATTTATCTCACCACTGATGCCTACCGTAGCAGACTGTAAAGAGTTAAGGGATGAAATGGATTGGGGAGAGGTATGTATATGTGGGAGCACCTCAAAAATATAGTTGGAGGTCATCAAAGTTCACTAACCTCTATTTTATCCAGTTACTTTCATTGTGTACCCAATATTGGTACACATGCTGCAATGTATCAACGCACGGTTGTTTCTGTATCAACGCACTGTTATTTCGGATATCTTGTGTTGTTTACTAATTTTGCATGTCTGCTCCTAAAATTTGGAGCTTTTCAAATGTCACAATTAGAAAAGGACTCTTTTTTACAACAAATGTTGCAAGGGTCTTTTCTAAGAGTTGTGCTCCATATATTTTTCTACCTGTAAAAATATGACAATTGAAAGGCAGTAGTTATGATACTGCTTTTTACGTTTAACTGCCCAGCATTGATCATGAACATAATTTCCAGACATATTTTTCGATTTCATTAGTAGTCATGGTGTTTTTTTAATAGACCATCTGATATCGAGATTACTAAAAAGAACATAAATACAGTTGCATTCCAGCACTCAACACATACAACTTAGGTCACCTGAACATAATCCAACCAGAATATACCCCAGAGTGCCGGCTGTGCACACATTCCTACGAAACTGTTGAACATCATCTTTTTGAATGTTTGGCGCTTGCCGGTGTTAGGAAAGGGCTTCTTCCTCCGAAGCCAGACAAATGGAACACTTTGTACGGAACTAAACAACAGCTTACAAATACCTGCAGATACTACTATATTGGCATTGGGCTAAAGAGGAGGAGCCAATAGGCCGCTGGATCAATAACCAACCAACCAGAGAATTTTACTGAGTATATAGTATTAGAGTCAATATCATACTAGGTCTCAAGCTTTTGCTGAGGTGTAGTTAACAGTTCTTTCCCTCATCGCCTTGCTTCATTAACTGGAAGACAGGTGCCCAGTAGTATCAGTTCTTTTCCTCACTGCCTTGCTTTATTAATGGAAGACAGGTGCCCAGTAGTATCAGTTCTTTTCCTCACTGCCTTGCTTCATTAACTGGAAGACAGGTGCCCAGTAGTATCAGTTCTTTTCCTCACTGCCTTGCTTCATTAACTGGAAGACAGGTGCCCAGTAGTATCAGTTCTTTTCCTCACTGCCTTGCTTCATTAACTGGAAGACAGGTGCCCAGTAGTATCAGTTCTTTTCCTCACTGCCTTGCTTCATTAACTGGAAGACAGGTGCCCAGTAGTATCAGTTCTTTTCCTCACTGCCTTGCTTCATTAAATGGAAGACAGGTGCCCAGTAGTATCAGTTCTTTTCCTCACTGCCTTGCTTCATTAACTGGAAGACAGGTGCCCAGTAGTATCAGTTCTTTTCCTCACTGCCTTGCTTCATTAACTGGAAGACAGGTGCCCAGTAGTATCAGTTCTTTTCCTCACTGCCTTGCTTCATTAACTGGAAGACAGGTGCCCAGTAGTATCAGTTCTTTTCCTCACTGCCTTGCTTTATTAATGGAAGACAGGTGCCCAGTAGTATCAGTTCTTTTCCTCACTGCCTTGCTTTATTAATGGAAGACAGGTGCTCACTTACAGTTAGGTAGATGATTGATGATTGAACCTGTGCTCTTTTCCATGAGAAATCAGCACTTTAACTTCTGCTACTCAGACACTACATGTTAAGAGTGCCAGAAACAGAACACGGCCAGTCCCTGCTACTCACACTCTGTGTTGAAAGTATCAGAAACAGAAAATTTATGTTAGATGAAAACCCAAAATTGTGATTCCTGGTTTATCTCAACAGATAATAATGTTTTCACTTAACTATTCAGAATTAACAGCATTGTTGTTGTTGTTTCGAATGCCCACAAGGAGTAGATTTACTTTTTTGTGTGTCCTGGAAAGGACGTTAAGTGTCGGGTTGCAGTAGCTTTCCTCGCATTCTGAGGATGGTGGACCAGGTGCTCCAGGCAGTTATGCTATGCTTGGCTTCATTTGCTTGTTGCTCACTACTAAGGGAATCATGTCGACCCCTCACCTTATTAGCCAGGCTGCATAAAAACAGCCCTTTTCCAGGGAGTGCTATGAGGAAGCTGAGGTGAGGGTCTTGGCCAGTATGTTTTGCCTGACCAGACGTTAGTCTTCCTCCCCAATTAAGAGCATGTTTAATATGCACAGACTGATATTCCAGACACATTTAATTTTCTCACTATGTTTTCACTGAACTCATAGAGAGACAACTATGTCAATTGGTCATTGGTTATGATGTTCTTAGATCAACGGAAGGAAGTAGGCCATTTTTCACTCCAGCCACCACTTCTTCATCTTCTTTCATTTGCTTCAAAATATAATGTCTGTATCTGCTTGTTGTCTTTTGTATAAACTTCACTGTCTTTTGTAGTTCACATATAAGTCCATAAAGTTTTTCTTCCATTGTTGTTTCTATGGGCCAGTGAGTTATCTTCATAACATTTGAGGTTTTTTGGGAAGTTCTGTAGTATGTGATCTGCTGTTTGGGGTGCCTGTAGTATGTGCTCTGCTGTCTGGGGTGCCTGTAGTATGCAATCTGCTGTCTGGGGTGCCTGTAGTATGTGATCTGCTGTCTGGGGTGCCTGTAGTATGTGATCTGCTGTCTGGGGTGCCTGTAGTATGTGCTCTGCTGTCTGGGGTGCCTGTAGTATGTGCTCTGCTGTCTGGGGTGCCTGTAGTATGTGATCTCCTGTCTGGGGTGCCTGTAGTATGTGATCTCCTGTCTGGGGTGCCTGTAGTATGTACTCTACTGTCTGGGGTGCCTGTAGTATGTGATCTGCTGTCTGGGGTGCCTGTCCACATATACACATGGCTTGAGTTTTAAATCCTCAATTTTGTGTACATATGACTGTAGAGTTGATTGTGTCCCGTTCTAAGGCACGCACAACATTTTGCACTTGTCTGTTTATATTTTAGTAATCATCTTGTGGTTTTCTCTCGGTAGTGTCTGATTGATTTGATCATCCTTTTTTTCTTTTGTTATGTAACTGGTACATCTGGTTGCTCATCTGTAGGACCCTCCTTTGGCAGTCCATCTGCTCTCTCACTTTCCGATATTCCACAATGAGACGGTATCTACTGCATTACAATCTTGTGCTGGTTGCTGAGTTATGACAATAGAGCTTGTGGACTTTGCAGTTTTTTAGACTTCAGTATTTGTATTGCTGCTGTCAGAAATACAGGTTGTGGGCTGAGATTGGTTTTCAAAAGTTACTCAGTTTCCACCATAATTGCCTGTATTTCTGGATCATAATTATGATAGAATTCCATGTTGGTATTCCGACTATATCCTTTATATTGTTTGGTTATTTTACGTACACTCCCACTCCAAAATTCTTTGTTGGATTCGTATAAAAGAAGTATGTGCTAAAGCATTTTTCGTGGTGGTGGTTTCTGTGGTGGTGTTTTACACGATCAGGTTGCTAGCCTCATGCACAACTCTATTTAGTCATCTTCTAAGACATGCATGAAGGTGCAGTGGTCTACTAAGAGGCCCAAGGATCCACCCAGACCACATTGGTATCTGTAAATTATGTATGATACTGTAAATATAAGAAAAATACAGGAGCTTTTGCGATATAGAATCATTAATATATGGGCCAAGATGTGAGAGCCCTAGAGCTGCTGGATCCATAATAATATTAGATATAGAACCATACAAATCTGTTTTATCCACATGAATAACATTAACAATGATTCTAAGGAACAATACAGGGCTATATTACAGTTCATCTTCTGTATTGACAAATATCAATCAAGAAGCAAATGCCAGACAGATAATATTTGTAGATACGTGATAACATTCAGCAGAGATATAATAAAAGTTGTGATTGGGAGCAGCAGCAGGAACATGGGAAACCTGTACACCAATATAGTTTATCAAAGAATTGACCAGGTGAAGGACTTCTTTACCAATTCCATCGGGTTCTACTTCAAAAATTGGACTGCAATTGTTGCTCTACTCGTTAAATAACTGTTGCACTTGCTTTCCATTCCGCAGTTCTTGAGAGGAATTATTCAGATGACTTCTCATCTGACAACTCCCTCTGTCTCTGCGTTAGATGGATATTGCCAGATGTCACTTTGGCTCCTGTAGATGGCACAATTGACTACGTATATTCTTGTTTCGAGATGAAAGTAATTTGACCGAGATGACAGTTTCATTTCACTAGATTACTCTCATAATTGTTCTGATTCTGTTCTTCTTTCATATGTGTAAGGCCCATGCTTAAAATCTGCATGTTTATTATCCTTTTTGCATCCTGGTTTATTTCTGAAGTGTATTTGCTATATTCTTCTGCTTTTTGTTTTTGTTTTTAAAGTGTTAGATACATTGTGTGGGGAAAGAACATGGCAACAACAAACATAGCAGGAAATTGAGTAGAGAAAGGGAAGATGGAAAGGACACATTCTCAATAGATACTTGACACTATAAGCAGGTTGCTCAGACATGCGCTGGATTGGAACCCACAGGGAAAGAGATGAATGGGAAGGGCAAGAAGCACCTTGCGCTGAACGATCGAGGAGGAATTCACTCTGGGTCTCGTAGGAACTCAAGAAGACGACAGAAAAGGAACAGATGGAGAGCGTCTTTCGTGTCCCAAGTTTCAAGGGGAATCGGTCGGTTACATAGTGTGCCATATTTTTTAGTTGGACTGACACCTTTTAGACAGGCAAATCTTCTTTCTGTATAATTTATATTCTTAGTTCTTAGTCGAACTGTACTTCTACAAGAGCAGATGCCTCTGTACAAGTCCCAGCTCTGGTAGCAGCTTAATACTCCGCAGCATTGGGACAAGCGCTTACTAGGGTGGTTAACCGATGTGCGAGTCCATCTTAATAGACTCAAACACTAGAGCAAAGTAGACCCGCAGCCTGTTAGGCGCCATCTATGCTGCTCTAAACAAACCACTTAACCATGGCGGTGTTACGCCATGTCACACAGTTAATATAAGTATACAGTTAGTATAATTTATATTCAATACATAATCTTCAAATGCATTTGTTTCTGTGAGTGAGATTGTTTAGCAGAAATTCAATTATTATGTGCATTTCCTCTGAGTTCCTTTACTTCCTTCCATGAAGAGAGAGAGTATTATTATTAGCACATTACATTTTTCATTGTTCATAAAGATTAGAACCATGTTATGACTGACAGACTCGTTTGTGTATCCTGCTTGGATAGAATAGTACTATAGGTCTTTTGTTTTGATAGATTCATTTTTTATTTGAACAAGAATTCTAATAGTTTGGAGATAGATGATTTTATTTCTGTTTAGTTAAGAATTTACAATTCTTCTTCTTCTTCGTTCGTTCTCAATTTCCCACTACCAAACCCTGAAAGGGCTTAAGTAGCAGAATGTAGTCCAGAGAACGGAATGCATTGTCGTAGTTTACAGCTTGGCTGCGATATTTGCACCTTTTGGTCCAACACATCTGACTTCAGCAAGCATTTTTTGAGTACCGGGTTAGCATTCCCTCTTCGGTCCCTTCTCCTTAGCCAGTCTGCCCTGCTGCAGCCTATTATCCAGGATCACCGCGTGGAGGTGTAGAAGGGTCTTGGCAGCTATGGTTCGCTGGCCCTGACGCTAGAAGTCAGCTAGGGGTCGCTAACCACTGCAGCTCATGTGCTGCCCAGCATCTTGATCCCGTATTTACAATTAACAGTACAAACTAGTAGAACTGTTATTAAATATTTTCATTTCTTTCTATATTGAAAAGCAATTTAGTTATTTTATGTATTAGGTGCTTGTTAAGGTTTTTCTTCTAACAAAAATTACTGTCATGAAAAATATCACTATTTTTGTTAATGATGAATAATACATTTTTTAAACATTTTTTGTTTATAGAATATCACTTTTTTTCAGACTAGATGAACTTTGTGTTTCAACAAAAATATATTTATTGTAGAATATCACAATTTTTTTTAGATGATCTCTTTTATTTTAACAAGAAATTATTTGTAATAGAATTGTGCTCTATCTTTGAATTCTAGTTTTGGGTTTTAACAAAAATTAATTTATAATAGAATAGCACTGAATTTTTAAAAATGATTATTGATTTTTATTTTAAGATTGCATTTATTTTGTTTTTAACAAGAAGAATTTATTTTGGATAGAATATTTTTATTTTGAGAAAAAAATTAGCTTATTTTTTTGGTTTGTTTTAACAAGAATTTATTTATTGATTGATACAATAGCACTGTTTGTTTTTTGTTAAGACAAGATCAGTTTTGGGTTTTAACAAGAATTCATTTTTTATAGAATAGCATTGTATTTTTTGAAAAGGCTAGATTAATTTTTTTGTTCTAAGAACAAGAATTTCCCAAATAGATTAGGGGTAACAGATTTTAAGCTACTTTAGTCGAATAGTTGCAGTGAACAGTATAAACGAACAGGGCAGTTATAATAATAATAATAGCTGTCCATCGTTGTCGATGAGGACCGCCGACATCATCCTTGTCACAGATTTCCCTGTTGGGTGTGGGTGCGCATGTGGCTGAACAGGCCAGTTATAAATGATTCTTGATTTGATCCTAGTATATTGTAACCACCTTCCAATGTGCCATGAAAGCAATATGTGTGTTCATGTGAGGCTGTATTGGTATGATATTATGTTTGGATGTACAGGTAGATTGTTGAGGTCTGCTCTGCTCGGAGACTGAACCGGAGAGAATAGTAAAACTGTTGTGAATTATACACATAACCTTATCACTGTCAGATATACAGAGGTCAGACAGACAGTGAATAGAGCCGAAGAATTGAATTGTCATCTATTAATAGTATTTGTAATAATATTTGACATCAATAAATATTGTTATCTTTAATGCTGTTATCTCATTTATAGTGTCTGTATGTGTATGTTTCTTGTTCAATCAATCAATCAATCAAAAACTTGACACTTCCCTGTGTAGGTTCTCAATAAGTACTCGCCGAGTCTTCCTATCATGAGTCATCTGAGCCAATTCTGTCCACGTCCTGTTTGCTGCCTTTACATTTGCTTCCAGTTTCCTCTTTCATGGGTGCTTCAGTCTTGCTCTACTTCTCTTGCCCTGTGGATTCCAGAACAGAGCTTGTCTGGTAATGTTATCCACTGGTTTCTGTAATGTGTGGCCTATCCATCTCTATCGCCTCCTCCATATTTCATGCTCCACTCGTATTTGTCCCGTTTTCCCCGTCAGTTCCATGCCGGTGATCTTGTCATACCATTTCCACGCTTGTAATTTGCACAGGGAACCATTTACAAAAGTTCGTATCTTTTCAATAAGTATATGTGTTGTCTTCCAGAATGATCGTTTTCTGTTTATTCCTGGTAATCACAGACTGGTTGTCTTCTGTTTATTCCACGTAATCACAGACTGGTTGTCTTCTGTTTATTCCTGGTATCACAGACTGGTTGTCTTCTGTTTATTCCTGGTATCACAGACTGGTTGTCTTCTGTTTATTCCTGGTATCACAGACTGGTTGTCTTCTGTTTATTCCTGGTAATCACAGACTGGTTGTCTTCTGTTTATTCCTGGTAATCACAGACTGGTTGTCTTCTGTTTATTCCTGGTATCACAGACTGGTTGTCTTCTGTTTATTCCTGGTATCACAGACTGGTTGTCTTCTGTTTATTCCTGGTATCACAGACTGGTTGTCTTCTGTTTATTCCTGGTATCACAGACTGGTTGTCTTCTGTTTATTCCTGGTATCACAGACTGGTTGTCTTCTGTTTATTCCTGGCATCACAGACTGGTTGTCTTCTGTTTATTCCTGGTATCACAGACTGGTTGTCTTCTGTTTATTCCTGGTATCACAGACTGGTTGTCTTCTGTTTATTCCTGGTTATCACAGACTGGTGATCTACCATTTATTTGCGGTATCCAGGGTACCACATCTGGCAGTTTGTTTCTTCTAGCACAAGTGATGTGAGGGCATACATCAGCCCCAAAATATTCTAGTTAAGATATGGTTTATCCCACAGTCACTCACCATGATCTTCTTGAGCTCCACCAATGAGACTTCAGTCGATTTGACCAAATTTCAGTGTTCTATTTTCCCCACTTCTCTCTTCCCATTTGGTCTCAAGTCCATCACATGTCTTCTTCTTCTTCTTCGTTTGTTCTCAATCTTCCGCTACCAAGAGATGAACAAGGCTTTGCAAGCAGCAGGATGTAGTCAGGAGAACGGAATGCGCTGTAGCTCATTTACAGCTTGACTGCGATATTTGTACCTTTCGGTCCGACATATCTGTCTTCTGGAGGAATCACATGTCTGATTCGTTAAGTTAGTTTTGGTAGAATGCATATAAGAGACCTCGCAATGAACCTTACTGTGGTGTCAGGAGTCCAGATCACAGATTAATCCTACCAAGCCATGTGTGACGTGATACTCTTTGAACCATTCAAAAATTGAGGGCTGACCTCTCAGACATTAACCTTGAACTGTTAATTGAAAAGTGGAGCTGTGTTAAATATCTAAACATTCAATCGCAGTATTTTATATAACTACCATGTAGATCAAACCATATAATACAAACTCATAATGGAAGTTTTCAGGACAAAGACATCTGCAAAACTGGATCTGTAACTGCTGTGCAGTTGTTTGGTCTTGTCATTTGTCAATTATGGGTTGTTCATCCTCACAGGGTCACGGTTAAACTGTCAAAGATTGTATCCAAAATGAAAGGTATGTGACTAAAACTATATTGCACTAGGGATACATCCATTGTAAAGATTATATCCATACTTGGACTTCTGTCTTTAGCATCCAGATATGAACAGGCGCAGGTCAAAGACGGCTATGTGCAAGTTACGTACTAAGAGGTCGTCCACTGTGCAAGAACACTGCAGATATCAAGAGAGATATGTAATGGATTTCGCAGAGAGAAACCACCATTTAACTGGTGCTCACAGTTGAGACCATGACATAAGAGGAAGAATGGATCAATGCTTGTAGTAAAATGACATATGGCCGCCAAGTTATTATCCCCGCCGGCAGGGAAATGCAGAGCTTTCAAAATTAAATCTGTGGCCTTCATATGTTTTGTGTCTAAATGGCAAACTGTGCATGGACAAGTTTTGAGTCGATGTCGCTAACCGCTTGAGTGAAACTAGGTCACGCATCTGACAGCGTTTTTAGTCATCATCGGTGTGCTAGAAGCTTATAGCGCGATGGCCAGTTGAAAACGCAATCACGCACCTTGTGCTTTTCAGACGGGATTATTTCTCTTGTTTAGACAGCTCTCCACCCTTACGGGGCACGATACCTAAATAGTCTAGCATTTTGTTTTTGCTGAGTTTCTGTCGCTGTGAACTTTCGTTCTGGAATGACCAACCACGCCACAAAGATGGCGCAAGTTATGTTGACATTGACATTTCCAAAACCCAGCGGTCACGGGACATGACTTCGGTGTGTAAATGTGAGACCAGAACATCCCAACCAGGAGTAAATTACCTCGAGGAGTCACACCCGCGTGCAGGGAAGCAAAGAAGAGGCAACACTATCATGTCGTTCTTCAGACACATTAACCCCACTGCTTTGTCGGTTAGCGTTGGTTTTTTGTTGTGAGTTCGCCTTATTTCTCTATTCCCCAAGGCGGTGTGCGTTGCACTACGGTTTTTATTTTGCGCCTGTCGGCCCTTTTTATGTTTGTGTCTGTTTTCTCCTGCATTTTCGAAGGGTTTGCTTCCTCAGGGCAACGGCCAGGGCTGTGATGGGGATCGAATCCGGCTCCTTCAGATTGTGAGCCGTGTCACTTAACCACTAGCCCACGCCGTCCCCTGGTTAACGTGGTAATACTGAAGGCTACAGGAGTAAACCTGGACTTTAATTCGGAGGGTGGGACCCTGAGGTAGTCGATGGATTGGCATGTCCATAACCATTCTCTGGCATCCCCTGCAAGCTCTACTGGACTTCAAACATACAGACTGTGTCTCTCCTTTGAAGCAACATAGTGGGGTTGAGAGGGGGGGAGGGGATGTGCCAAATGGGCAGGGCACAGTCTCCATAGCAGGTGCTTAGACTAGCACGTTTCGGTAATGACGGAGAAAAAGAAACAAAGAGGACTTTTTCGACTGGGTACATGGAATGTAAGGACCATGTGCCCAGGGCTCAACAACGTAGATCTCACAAGTACAAAGGAGATCAGGAAAACAGAAGTGATTGACAGGGAGCTACAGAGGTTTCCGGTAGAAGCGGCCCTACACGAAACTTGGCTTCCTGACTGTAGTTCAATAAAAGAAAAGATATGTACGTTTTTCTGGCAGGGCAAGGGCCTTCATGAACGTCGACTGCACGGAGTGGGTTTTACTTTACGGAATAAGTTAGTCGACACCATCAATACGCCGATCGCCCTGTCAGAGCGCATACTATCACTTCGGATGTGCACACAAATTGGATATGTAAACATCATCAGTGTATATGCACCCACGCTGGCGGCTTCTGCTGAAGACAAAGACAAGTTCTATAACTCACTGCAAAGTTTAGGTGTTTCTTTTCCAGGCGAGGAGAAGCTGTACGTATTGGGTGATCTCAGTGCACGCACTGGGTCAGACAAATATTCGTGGTCAATTGGATTAGGTCACCATGGTGTAGGTAGCATAAACGAAAACGGAGAGAGGCTGCTTGAATTCTGCTCATACAACAAATTGTGCGGTACAAACACATTTGTTGACGTCAGGCAGAATCATAAGGTAACATGGCGCCATCTAAGATCAGGCCACTGGTATCAGATTGATTGTGCACGCGCAGGCAACATCTACATGCAGTCCAAATAGCACGTGCATATCATAGCGCGGACTGCAATATTGATCATGTATTAGTCATTAGCAGAATCAAACTGATGGCCACAAAAAATCAAATCTACAAATCAAATGGACCGCCCAAACCCAAAATCAACATCAATGGGCTAAAAGTCCAGGAGAAGAAAGAGGTATTCAAGAATGAATGTAGCAGTCTATGAGAGAGGGAAGAAGGCGAAACCTCCATAAACGACACGTGGAACACCCTCAAAATAAATATTTACGACTATGCAGTCTCCGCTTTTGCGTCAGGAAATCATCCAAAACGGACTTAGAGGAAGCAAATGCAACAACCTTTATCCTAATTACTGAAGCAAAGAGAAAGACGCTACAGCACTGAAAACAAAAACCCTCAGAGGGCTATAGATACAAATCTTCGGAGAGCACAATCAGCAGTCCATCGAGAATGTAGGAGGTGTGAATACTGGTCCCTCATCTGCCAAGAAATACAAAATGCAGCCGATATGGGCAACACTAAGAAAATGTATGTGGGCATCAAAATTGCTCTCGGACAGCACGTAAAAAAAAATTGCCCAACTAAAGTTTTAAAAAAGGCAGAC
Organism: Ariolimax columbianus; assembly: GCA_036924085.1. Lineage (NCBI taxonomy): Eukaryota > Metazoa > Mollusca > Gastropoda > Stylommatophora > Arionidae > Ariolimax > Ariolimax columbianus. The sequence continues at coordinate 99,029,839 of JAVGWX010000006.1, read as the reverse complement.
ACCTTCACAGACAAGAGTGAGCAACTGGAAAGGTGGGTAGAATACTACTCCCATCTTTATTCTACAAAGAAAAAGCCAAATCTTGCAATAAGCCAGATAACGCCAAAGCTTCTTCAAATGTCAGAACTAGACGACGAACCCACTGTGATGGAACTTTCCGAGGCTTTAACTAGACTTTCTATTGGCAATTAACCACTAGCCCACGCCGTACCCGTCATAAAAATCAGTATGTCCAACTATCAATTCTTCTCTCTGAAAATGAAGATGAAAATGAATGAATATCAAACACAGAGACCTCAAACTTTTAGTAGGTTGTGTGGAGTTAATGTCCTGGTCATGCTGAGGTTACATGCAATGAAAGAGCTGACATCTTGGCTTCCAAAGGATCCATTATGAGGACATTGACAGAGAGAAATCTTTAAACCAATCAATGACAGCCGCCTACTGTATGGCGATTCATAGGTTTCAGGAACTGGCCTTCAAACGAGCAGGAAGAGGAGACACAGAGAAATGTGTGCAATCAGCGAGATACATGAACCATCAGGATCTATGCACTTCCCGATTTTCTCCGAGAGAGAGAGAGAGAGAGAGAGAGAGAGAATAAAAGCACCGATGGATATGTGCAGTGTCAAATGTACATTGTTAGATTTTCTTCTTCGGTGTTCGTCCTAAGAAGGCTGGTGTGTCGTAGTTTACAGCGAGGATGCGATATATGCGTCTTTACGCCGACACATCCATTCGAACTTTCTTTTTTTTTTTTTTTTTTTTTTTTAGTACTGAGGTTGCCTCCCCACTGCGGATCCAATTCCATTTGCCAGACTACATTAGTGTAGCCTATTTCCATGGCCACTGCTTAGCTGGAATAAGGTCCTGGTCATCTGTCATTCGCTGATCCTGATGCAAGCAGCCAGTTATTAGTCGCTGGTTGCCGTCAGCTCATTTAAGTCTGGACGTATTGTTTCAGAACGTTTTTTGTTTACAGACAGTGCGATCATATATGCAGATGACCTTGGCCTTATAGTGTACTTCTTGGCACTCTTAAGATCGCGTCCGTCTGTGTACAAAAGTAAGCTTTATCTCAAGTTATTGAAAAATAAAAAAATAAAACAAACGAAGGACTACTATTTATACCTTGATCTAGCGAAACAGGTGGTGTTGTTGTGCATGAGAACTGGTCATTAAAAGTGAAATAGCCTTGTGCACAAACGAAATTGGGTCTGATGTTGTTGTGAATGTTCATAATAAGTAAGTTTACTCTTTCGTGCGCCCCGAGAAGAGCGCTAAGTGACAGGTTACAGTAGCTTTCCTCACATCCCGAGCGTACTGGTGAAGTTGTGCTGTGCATGGCTTTATCTGCGTGTTGCTCACTACTACAGGGATCACGTCGACCCCCCATCTAGTTAGCCAAGCTGCCAAGAAGAACAGCCCGTTTCCATGGAGGAGTGCGAGAAAGTCGAGGTGGGGTCTTGGCCAGTACATTTTGCCTGACCCTAACATGTCTGATCAGTATGTTTTGCCTGACCCTGACTAACATTTCTGATCAGTATGTTTTGCCTGACCAGACGTTAGTCTCCTCCCCAAATTGGCCTCGTTACCAATATTTACTTGCCGACAAGCATCACAGACAGCCGATCATATCTTACAATACTGTAATATGGTTAGATATCTGCGCGATGAGCATTGACCCACATAGACTAACCTCCAACCCAGTGGCGAGGCGTCCATATAAGCATTGCTTACGTTTCCAAGTTCGATTTAATTTCTTACAAAATGCAGTATAAAATGATTATGTTATCATGCATCCTACAAGCGCATAAATTTTGTATCTTGTAAATTTTGTACAGTTGAAACACACATTAATAGAGTGTTATTAGTATTCATTCAAAAGTGCGTGCCAAAAAAAAAACACCTCCAGCGAACAATGTATCGCATTTTGTAAGCGACACATCGGATGCTTACAGACTACACGTACCGGTATATCAAAGAAATGACTCTCCAAAAGCAGAGAGATCATACGCGAAATTCATTAGGGCTTTTAAGCACTTCAATAAGTGGTTACTGCGGGTAGGTAGCTCTATTATCTTTTCATTTGAATTCCGGGAATTTTTAGTTCCATTTCCAAACATTTATTTACTCAAGCAAAATATCGTCTCCATCCGTATCGTTTGTGAGAGAATGTCATTGTGTTGTGTAAGATATTTGTTATTCTTCCCCAACCTCCATTGAGGTAAATGATACCCATTATAATAATTACTTTTGTTAAAACAATTTTTATTTTGAATTATGAGATAAATATTATTGATAAATTTGTAACATTTGTTTGTCTAGAATGTCTGTAACTTAGATATTATAATTATAAGTAACAACAAACAACGGTAGGGTAAAATCGAAATGGTTTGTGTTCTCTAAGATTGCTTACAGTCTAAGAAAGATACCCCTCGCCACTGCTCCACACAGAGTTATTTTTTGTGCCTTGAAGAACTGTCAAACACTACAAGCTTATCTTGGTGAACGAGACATAATATATTTTTAAAATTTAAACATCGCCAATGAGAATGAGATCTCATCACTGTTTTGTATGCTCTTTTGTGTAACAATGAAGATATATAACATCAAGAGTAATATTGTGAGAGTTATCCAGAATCTACCTCTATGATAAGGCTACAAGCGCAGTCTTTGTGGCTTGAACAATGGTTCCGCACATCCGTCGGCGTAAGACAAGGATGTATACTCTCCCCGACACTCTTCAATATATTCCTTTAAAGAATTATGAGTGATGCCCTTTAAGATCATATTGACACCGTAAGGATAGGGGATAGAACAATTACCAACATACGCTTTGCGAATGATATTGACTGGCTGGCGGGGACTGAGACAGAACTTCGAGAATTGATCCGAAAACTGGATGAAACAGCACATGATTATGGCATGGAGATAAACGCAGAACAGACAAACTGGATATAACAGCACATGATTATGGCATGGAGATAAACGCAGAAAAGACAAACTGGATATAACAGCACAGGATTATGGCATGGAGATAAACGCAGAAAAGACAAACTGGATATAACAGCACAGGATTATGGCATGGAGATAAACGCAGAACAGACAAACTGGATATAACAGCACATGATTAGGGCACGGAGATAAACGCAGAAAAGACAAAGTTGATGACAAACACCACTGAAATAATCTACCCTGTGATCAAAACAAATGGACACAATCTTGAAACTGTGAGCCGCTTAAAGTGATGAGGGGATCAAGCCCAGAGGTCCTGGCCACAATAGCACAAATAGCAGCAGCGATTGCACGATTGAAACATTTATTGAAAGATAAACGGCTCTTCCTCGCCATAAAGGTCAGACTACAGTGCTCACTGGTTCTTTCGATATTCCTCTACCCCTGCGAAACATGGATCATTACAGCATACCCCCAGAGAAGAGTTCAGAATAACAAGATGACATGTTTTTAGAAGACTCCTAAATGTCACCAACAAAGACAGTATCACAAATTATGAAGTATGACGAAGAATCAAGATGGCCCACTTCTCGTGATCCGAGGGCCATGCAAATATCATCATACAATGCACAGTACAAGGCAAGCAAAGGCGAGGCCGTCCGAGAAAATGATGGGCAGACAACATAAATGAATGGACTAACCTACGACCCGAGGAGGCACACAAAGCAACCACAGACAGAGAGGTATGCCGCAGATTGTGGAAGTGTCAGAAGGGGTGCCCTAACGATCTCGAGAGGTCACGAGATATAATGACCTGACCTGTTTTGTATAGTTTGGCGAGAACCAAGTCCGCTGTTTAATAACCAACTTTTTTACATGCAGAGAAAACCCGTACCGATACTCACAATTATTATATATTCTCAGATGATTTTAGTAAAGGGGTTATTAATTCAAATTTATTAAACAAATGTTAATGCTTCTCGTGGAAGATAATTTTAGTTCAACAAACAGCAACAACAAAATGATTAAATAAAAAAAACATTTTAATGAGTAAAATTGGTCCAAGTTGGAAGTTCAATATAGTGTCAAACATTTGATTGCTGGGCTAAGAATATGCAAATCCTCTGTAGAAGCTCTTTCTTCACTTCATCTGGAACTAAAGATCTTCCACGTGGTGTTATCTCATTCACATGGTCATCCACTGTGATATGTTCCAAGCCTTTCTGCTGAACCACTTCTTTACAGTATGCTTTGAGTTGATCTCTCCAGCCACATTCTATACGTCTTGCACGGAGAAGCTCTTTTAATCTCTCTCTTTCCCCAGTCTCTATTAATTTTTGATTGATGGTGGCTCGCATCTGTGCATCTTTCAGCTTGCGTTCTGTAAGATCTGCCATCTTTGAATTCTTTATTAGCCTTTTACGACATGCTTGTGAAGCTTTATCGCTGTCTTATTCTATTCTAGAACCACACAGGAGAGCAAATAAACACAAAACGTAAGAACCGAAAAATGACCTGCACTTCGTCCTCTGAGGTGACCCGTCCTACTCAATAATTTCGTGATCTTGTCGTGAGATCTGCTCACTGGGAACACTTTCGTCCCTAGTGACAATCCTGTCTACGTATACATCCAAGCAAACAAGCAGTGGGAAAGTGCTCGGAAAAACTGGTACGGTAATCATTAATTAAGTTCATATTTGTTTTTATTAACAATATGCTGTGCTAGACAATGTATTAACGTTTTCCCCCGCTTGCCTAGCGGTGATTAGTCAAGATATGCTTCAGAGTTTTATGCCTCGATTTTTTTCGTAATTGTAAAAGATGAGCACCAGGTCTATACATTTAGTTACTGGGGTTTGGCAATAATATCTGCATATTATTATATTCTATGAACGCCAAACCGGGCGCATAAGGAAGAAATCAAGTGTTTTCCAGTTTGAACGGTGTGACGCTACTTTTCCACGTTCTTGTATGTTGTATAAACCCATAGTTGGAGCCCTCTGACGAACTTTCTGTGAAGTCCATTTTGGCCTTTCTTCCATCTGTTTCTAAATGAAGACCGCATAGCTGCACGTTTATTCTAAGCACATGCACGTCCACCGTTTTTTTTCCTTTTGCTGGTAGAAACATGTTGGTTGGTGTTTTCACCTGATTAGCTTGATCTTGAATTCTTCCCGGTGATGGTCAATAGGTTAAGACATTTATTTTCAAAAGCATTGTTTATTTTCTACGACAGGCCACTATTAACTATTTTAATTTCGTTGAGTGTGAGATAATACAATGTATACAAATTGTGATGTTTCAAGTGGGCTTTTCGTGGTGACGGAACTTGGGTGTTATTAGGTCTCGCACGCTCCGGTATACTCGAACTGTCAATTAAAAACTACTAATAAAGGAAGGAGGGGTAACAATTAAGGAATCTGGTCTATCGTCATTTCATTTGAGGTTAGACGGCCTGTGGGAGGTTTTGACCTCCTTTGTTTCATATCTTTTGGCAGGCGAAAATCCGCTAGTGACTTAGATCAATCCCAGTCGCGAACTGCCCCCCCCCCCCCAACCAAAACCCACACAGCTATGAGATCTATAGTCGTCTTTTAATTGATAAAGAACCCCCACTTAAATATAGAATTAACCGCGGCTACAGCTATTTCATAACAAATTACACATGTTTACTAGTCTACACAAACTCTATCAACCCACATTAAAGAAGTTACCTACAGATTAATTTACGGAATCAACCAATACGTAGATAAAGAACGGCGATAGGGATTATAGCACCAACTATGCAAAACAAACTCACAAGAGACAGAAAACCATCTATTTTTTCGTTGTAAAGTAATTAGCCCAACACTTTGTAAAATTAGTCGAATTATACATAAACACACACACACACACACACAAAGGTAGACATGTTTAGAGCGATAATGCTACACACTCCCACGGACAGAGAAGGACATTCAAAACAAACTATTCATAATTTTAGCAGAATTTAGATACCTGGTATGGACGTGCCAAAATGAGGCTCTATACCACAGGCACACAACTCAGGCAGTTTTCTCGTGGTGTTTGAAAGAAAAAGTGAATTGTTTGCCCAGGTGCTTCACGATCTGTGAGGCGTCTGGATAAAGAACACAATTTCTGCCTGGGAGACAAGCTTCATAGATTAAGAGCGTATATATGGATGTGTGCATGTGTGTAGTAGTAGGAATGACTGAATATGCATACCTGTAAAAACATTTGATTCAAAAAACTTTTAAAATCTTTTAATTGATAAACACGGTCCGAAGCAATTTTCTATTAAACTGCATGTCAGATCCAAATAATTTTTCACATGCAGCCTTAGAATATTCACGACATTAGAGTAAATTTAAAAAAAACAACACATTTTAAGCAATCTCAGTGAATTTGGCATAATTTTAACATGTATACGGTACACAGTCGCACTGTTTTAAATAGTTTTGACATTTCAATTGACTGAGTACAAATCAAATTCCTGATTTTTTTCTTCTTTTCGTGCACAAATAAGAATTTGTCGAGTGCGGAAAACAACTCTGTCATCCAACTCTGCTGCCTTGTTTTGGAAGTAAACCTTGAGGTAAAATCTGCATTCTTTATCTCCAGTCATCTCGATTAAATCTTGCCCCTGGCCAAAGGTAGCTCATGACCAGAGAGTGAGGTTGACAAACGGCATTTTTTCTCACTTCAATCCAAGACACAGCAAGAGAAGACTGTCCATACGGCTGAACAAAGAGGTCTTCATCACATATGATGGACGAACACCTTCAAAACCTAGACCAACGTTCTTCTGTTCAAACTACACAGGATTGGTTGGTTATTTTAAATAGCCATTGCCATGATGTGACGATTTTCACCGCATTTCGAACACTTAAATCAATACACACACACACACACAACATACTTTTAAATAAACGCATATATTGTTGAGATATATAATCGTCACTATCCTTACCATCTTGTTTAATTTGATATTTTCATTTGAGCTGATTTCATCACTAGTGATGTTTGTATTTGTCTTGAAGCAGGTACACATTCTTCTATAGTCCCGTCTTTTCATAACAAGGTCCGAAGCAGTTTTCTACTAAACTGCATGTCTTATTAAAATGACTTTCGTATGCAGTCTTAGAATATCCATGACGCTAAAATATTGATACTATTTAGTCCATAGATGTTAAGACATTTCCACATCGGCGTATTTTTTGTTGTTGTTTTAGGACCATTGCAAATAAATGGCGTTACATTTAAGATTTTACAGAACGCAGCATAATTTCTCAGTATTTTGTTCAAAGGCGTATCTCCTTAATGTCTTGATAGCCATTATGTACAATCGTAAAAATGGCACCAAAATGCAACATTTACAGCTCTTCAGTCGCTATTCGACCTCCAAGATTGTATCAACTATGCAGCTATTTAACGCCTTTGAATAGTGAAATATATTTGTTGCTATTGTAGGTACACCTAATTTTGATAAACATGCTCTAATTCATCCAAGTCTGCTAATCAGTATGTCCACAAAAGATATCGGTAGTATAAATATCAATGTTTTAGCGTCATGGATATTCTAAGGCTGCATGCGAAAAATCATTTGGATCAGACATGCAGTTTAGTAGAAAATTGCTTCAGACCTTGTTTATGAATTAAGATGTACTACAGTCTGTGTGTGGTTATACCATTGATTTATTCTATCTTTGCAAGCTGATCAAACAAAAGATAGCTATCACTGTCTTGATTGAGCAGAACAAGTGATCCTGTTCTGCTTGAGAATGGGACATAACAGATTGAATAGCCATTTGCACAGGTTAAAATTGGCTCCATTACCAATGTGTATATAATCCTAACGTATTCTGCAAGACTGTTGTACGCTCAGCCAATAATTGCGTACTGAGCACTGGCCCACGGAGCCAGATATCCTCACAAAGCTGTTTGGAAGCCTAGAAGAACTCCAATAACAAGTCACTGGGAGCAAAAGTCAAGGATCCAGACCACAAGGTCGACCCAAAGTCCGCTGAGACAGTATACCATGGACTAGATTTGAATGATGTCGAGAGTAAGGCTGCGGGTGGAATGGTCTGGCGCTTATTCTGGCAAGGTAGGAAAGATACCATTTGTGCTATGGCCATTAAAATAGTTCATGTAGTAATTTAAATTTTGTTTGTGTGATTGCTAAGAGATAATTTGATAATTTTATTTGCATTTTTCCGATTGTGTTCCTTTCAAACAGAACCATGGATGATGCGACCCAGAGTCCAGAACTGTCTCCAGTCATCACTAAGAAGGGCAAGGGTGCTAGCTCACAGCAAAAAGCTGCCAAACCCAAGCTAGTGAGCATAAAAGGAAGTAAAGTAAAGCTTTTAAGCCCAGAGTTGGAGCAGGGACCAAATGAAAACCCACAGTTAGCCATGCCACTAAGCAAAAAGCCAGAATTGAGTTCTAGAGCAGTTAAATTATCTCCTAAAGCAGTTAAATTATCTCCTAAAGCAGTTAAATTATCTCGTGTTGCTAAAACTCAAAATCCTCCTATGCTGAACATGGTGTTGGATGCCCTATCAAATAACAAGTCTACCAAGGGTCTGACACTGCAGGTGAGTTTGGAATTGTTGTGGTTTACCTTTATTGCCTCTCTTGACTTCATTTAGAAACTACTATTCTACCATGGGGTATAGAGGTTTTCCTAGTTTTAAAGTAGCTTGGTCTCTACAGCATGGGATAGCTGGCCTCATGCACAACCCTCCTTAGGTTGTCTGGCAGGTATTTGTTACTATTTACTCCACTTTTAGGTCCAAGAAACATACTGGTGACACAGTATCAACCAATACAGCAGGAAATTGGGAAGCCAAAGTGAGGATGTAAAAGACTCATCTCAAAGAAGCTGGACAGTATAACCAGGCATATACTGGATTGGGACCCACAGGGAAAGCCAAGAAACACGTGAAGTCAAGTTTCATTTGGATCTTGGAGAGCATCTGTTGCAGTTTTGTTTGAAGGGGAATCATACTGATAAACGATTAATATGCGATGATGATGGACACACTGGTGACCTTTTAAGTGAGATAACTTTTCTTGTTTTTTTCCTGTTCCGTCATTGGGATGATCACATCATAAAATATAAATTATCTGTGCCACTCCTGTGTTCATCATAAATGTTTGTCTTTCACAGGACTTTGTCAGCTATTTCCTGTCCAACACATCTTAGACCTTCCTCTCTTTCTCAGAACTGTTCCATTGGTATAATTTATTAGACATCCTATGATGATGACTTTAAGCATTTTGAAAGCAAGATGGCCTATGTTAATACATTAACATAAGCTGCTAGCACAAAATCTTGATGAAAGTGCTGAGGTAAGAAACGGACAAGAAACTGTACTAAATTGAGGTATCAAGTCCTTTCAGTTCCTTTAGAGATCGGGCTACAAAGCCATCCTGTCTTAGGCCATCTATTTCATCCCTCAATTTCTTTCTAAACCCCCCCCCCACCCCCCCCCCCCCCCCCCCCCGCTGCTCCCACTTGAACTTCTCATGGTGTGTTTTGGTCTGCTTCTCTTGTCTTGGGGATTATTCTTCTTCGTACGCTGTCAGACGTCAGCCTGTATTTTTTTCTAAAAAAGCAGCGGTCATCCTGAGGCTGTCTACACTGCCATAGAGCTTGTCTAGTGTTGCCACTGGTGATGGCCACATGTGCTTTCTCTGATCCTCGTATGTCGGGCAATTTTGCAGAAAATGTTCAGCGGTCATTTTTCCCGGTACCACACGAGCATTCGTCAGTGCCACCTATCTTCAGTTCATTGAATAGGTGGTACCTCAGTCTGTTGTGGCCTATGCGAAGTCTGAAGACCACGACCTGCTCTCTTCTGTTCAACTGGTAATAGGCATGGTTTTTTGTGTAGCCAGTATGTTCTGTTTCCCATTTGGTCATGTGTCTAGCTCTAATTAGCCTTTTTGACTCTTTGTAGGTCACACTAGTATCTGGTTGTGGTAGTCTTGCACCTTCTTTCGCCAGTCTGTCTGCCTCCTCGTTGCCTTGGATGTTACAGTGGGATGGAACCCACTGTACCACTACTCTTTTTGGTGCGGACTGCTGGCATAGTTGACAGACTACTGCTCTTAAATCATTAAGTTCAGTATTTTTCTGGCTTTTTAGTACTGTGACTGCGCCAGGGCATCTGTAAACAGGACTATGGCTTTCATTTCTTTTGCCTCACCATTTCTTCTCCTGCAGCCCTCAGTGCCTCTGCCTACTCTCTGAAATTGCTTGAATATTTTCCAGTTGCCACTGACAGTGTTATTTTTCTACCATTTGGTAGGCTCAGGAATATCCCTGCCCCTCCGTTCTGTATTGTTTGTTACAGAACCGTCGGTGTATGCATGGGTCCAGTCCATGCTTGGGTAGATTTTCGTTATGTACCTCAGGGTTGTATCTCTTCTTTCTTTTTCAGTCTGGCTGTTTTTATTTCCAATACCTGGTATATTTTCTACCACCTCTGAAAATATATGCTGCTTCCAGGTAGGTTTGCGTACAGTAGGAATGGGCTTTGGTGTTGTTAATGCGTTCATAGGGTCTTCGCTCATCTTTGCTTTGGCTATTTCTGCAAAGTTTCTCCGCTTTAGTTTCCCATTTCCAAAATTGTTAGTCTCTGATGCATTGGATGGTCTGTCATTCTTCTGAGTTTCTCTGCTTGCTGCTGGGCTTTGCAGTTTTGTAATCTTTTCAAGTTCTACAATTGGCGTTGACTGTGCCTCCTGTTATAACTCTCATGGATAGGTTTTGAAGTTTGCTAATTTTGTCAAAGTTCGCCTTTGCTGCTGTTATCCGTGCCGCCATGCCATACTTGAGAACTGGTCTCTCTTCCAGTGTACAGTTTCTTTATACTTTCGTCTGCTCCCCAGCTTGTGCCAGCAAGTTTCCTCATGATTACCATTCTCTCTCTGGCTCATTCGGTTTCTCTCGATCTGACTTTTCCATGTCATGCGCCGATCAAATGTGACTCCCAGGTAGTTTGGGTTTTCGTTTGGCCGCAGGTGTTTGCCGTTAAGACTTATTTTGGTGTTTTTTGGTTTGTTTGAGAGCGAGAATATCGTACATGTTGTTTTTTCATCATTTATTTTGACCAGCGATGTGAGGGCCTGCTGCATCCGATTACTTGCTATGGTGAGATTCTTTTCAGAGGTCCAGATCGTCTGAAAACATTGAGCTATGGACTCTTCTTGGTATATTCTCTGTAATATCGTTTATATACACCAGGAAGAGTGTGGGTGACAGTACTCCCCCTTGGGATACTCCCTGCTCAAGTGTCACCTTTTTGCTCATCTGCCCTTGTACTTCAACTCTGGCTGTTCTGTTTTTGAGGTAGGGGCTGATCCATCTGTACATTTTCCCACACACTTCACTTATTCGTAGCTTGACTTTAAGTCCCTCTTTCCAGACTTTGTCAAATGCCTTTTCTAAATCCACCCAAACCGCTACTGTGTTTTTTTTTCTTCCTGGTAAGCATCCTCTATTTCTTGGGCTATGAGAGTGATCTGATCCTCAGTGGATCTGTGCTGTCTAAAGCCTGCTTGCTGTGGGATTAGTATGTGTTTTTCTTCCAGATTCCACATCAGTCTGGTGTTTATCATACACTCCATCAGTTTTCCTACACAGCTCAGACTGATAGGCCTGTATCCATTTGGATCTGTTCTTTTTCTTTGTTTGGTACTGGTATAAGTACAGCATCTTTCCATGCCTGCGGTACAATTCCCCTTTTCTAACTGATAGTAACTTTTTCTTTGCTGTTTGGCCCAACCCCATCAGCATTTCGTTTGTTATGCCATCTTTTCCGGGCGATTTCTTTTTCTTTAAAATTCTCATGGTCTCTTCCATTTCATTCATTGTTAGTTTTACCATCATGTGCTCCTCTGGTGCCATATTGATGCTGTCGTGCCTCTTTTGTTCTTCGTTGTCTGTATGCCTATTTGTAGGGACATTAATGTGGTTTGCTCTGGCATAATGTTCTATAAAGGCGTTTGCTGCTTTTTTTCCAGTAAGCATGTTGTCGCCCTGCTTGATGGTAATTTATTTGATGGGAGTTTCGTCATTCATGGCTATAACTTCCATAGTTTGTTCCCTTCTTTATCTAAATTGAGGCTTTCTGTTTTGTTTTTCCAACTTTCTCTAATTTGGGTCAGAGTGTATTTGTATTTCGCCGTGATGGCTTTGAGGGCGATATTTGCCTCCATAGATTGTTCTCTCTCTGCCTAGCACTTGAAACTTCGTCTTCCGCTTTCTGCAGTTCATCATTCCAATAAGGCTTGTAGTTTTTCCTTGCCCCTCTTGGTATGGTTTCAGTGGCTGCTTGCATTATTGCTTTGCTTAGGCTTGCCACCATAGGTTTCATATTGTTATTCCGTGTGTTGATAGTTTCACACAGCCCATCTGTCAGGATTGCAAATCTGTCCAAGTCGGCTCGTTTATAATTCTAACGTGGAAGCGGTTTTATTTCCTACTTCCATATCAACTTCTAGCATTATTGGCCTGTGGTCGCTACCTGCCAATTGGTTTAGCACCTGGCGGTCTATTTTGTGGTGAATATCCACCGTGGGAAAGGCCAAGTCTGGAGTGGAGGTGGTATGCCAGTTCTATAATAGAAGCTAGGGCTATCCTCCGGCCTACTGATAAGATAGAGATTTGTGTCTATCTCCCAGTCTTTCACTTCATCACTTCTGTTGTATGTGTCCGAATATCCTCATCTCTCCGAGTGGCTGTTGCAGTCTCCAACTACTAGGCAACTGGAGTCCTTAATTTCCATGTCTTGGGGATTCTAGAACAGACAATGTCTTGAAATTATTTTGGCTTACGGCATGTTCTATGGTGTATGAAGGAGCAATAGGGATACAATATTTTTTACTTTTTGTCTTTAATCTGATTTTTAAAGTTATTTGCTGCTTGTTGGCTTATCCTGTCATTACATAAACTTATTGTATTTTGTAAATAGCACATAAACCTGTACATAAATGTGATCCAAATGACTACCTTCACAATAATCACTAACGAATCTTCACTCAACAGACAATTAAGCGATACATCACTGAAAAGTACCCAGACATCAAAGAAAGTTTCTCCAATGCCAGGTTAAGGAAGGCATTGCTGAAAGGGCTAGAAGGAAATGAAATCATAAGGACAAAATCGTCTGAAGAAATGGGATTAAGGGGTTATTTTCTTCTTAACAGGACTCTTTCTTCACAGAAGGAAAAGATGAAGCAGCAGGCATTAAATGCCAAAGAGAAAACGTCTGCTGCTAATGATGATAAGCAGATCAAGAAAAGATTACCAAAAGTAGCCATCAAGAGAGCATCCATATCAAAAGCTGCAAGTTCTAGAAAGACAACAGCACCAAAATCAAAGACTCCAGAACGTAAAAATAGGAAAGAACCAAAAGTAATTTTAAAAAAGAATGAAGCTACAAAAGTAAAGAAATCTACCAAGAAATTGAGTTCACAAAAGGTCACAGCAGCTATTAAGGTCACAGCTACTCCAACAACAATGGCTGCAACTCCTAAACTGAGCAAGTCTACAAAGGCTGGTGCTAGAAAAAAGGTAAGCTGAGATTTTGTGGACAGGTGCATACCTGGACTAGAAACACATTATTCATTCAGGGTTGAAAATGATCTTTTCTATCTCCAGTACTTGCTAAGTTTTGTCTGCATCTCAATTTGATTAATGGTAATATTCTCAATTTTTTTTTCATTTCTTTTTCTTAGCGATATCTTTATTGGGCACCTCATCTCATTATTACTAAAAATATTACTACCTTTCTTTTATGCTGTATATTGTGACCATTTTGAGCAACAAAGGCAGAGGAAGATGGGCGCATTGTTTTATGAAATTATTTCAACCAACAGCATTTTTGTTAAATATTTTATGATGTTACATGAATAATGTTCAGAAAAGCTTAAAATGCTGTATAAATAAGAATAAAGGATTGTATGATTTCTTTCAAAATATATCTGGTGATCTATATCATATCCCTATGTAAAATGTTCTGGTATATTCACTATTCATCTTTGTTCTTCTTCTTCTTCATCGTACGCTGTTTACAGCGATATTTACGTTGCACTGTTTTATTTTGTTAAGCCTGTGGCTCAGTGCATCCGATTTCAACAGGCGTTTCTGTAGGGTTGCCCTCCTTAGCCTTTGGCTGTCCCCAGCCTAACTGCAAGGCAGCAGTTGTTTTTGGTCAGAGTTGTCTCTCTTAGGAAGTTGTCTTGCAGGACTATCGAGTCTTCCTTACTCGTGTCTATAGGGTTTGGCAATGATACGATGGACTATGTACTAGTTTGTACTATCCCGGAAGAGAGGCAGTCCAGTGTGACTGTGTCCCAGGATCGTCACGTCCTGCCAGAAACGTAGCATATGCATGTGAGTGAGGTATTTCTTTGCTCCCTTTATTTTCTCGGCTCATCTGCAGTGATGGTACGCCTAGCATTCCCCGCCACCCGGGAGGTTGTCACAATAGGGCAGGAGGTGCAATGTCCGCTGGACTGCATCTCTTCTGCGTCCATTGGGATGACTGATAGCAGACAGATGCAAAGCGCGAGGCAGGAGTGCATTTTACCAGGTGCATTTCTGCGGCTCGACCGGACCGGGCTGAGACGCAAGCCCCAGCCATGTCGTAGCCTCCCATCACAGCGGTGCTGAGATTTAGGGCGGGATTCTGGCTTAGAGGCGTTCGGCCGTAGTCCCTCAGATGGTAGCTTATCAGCCAAGCACGTGGACCAAATGTCAGCGACCTGTGATTCCTCTCGAAATAGTGCTTTTGACCAGGGGACAAGCCTGGTCATTGCGCGGAGATGTTGTTCGCCTGGGGAACGGACATATCTCATGGTCAAGGGTTGAGTCTCAGCAGTTCGCAGTGAGGTAGCTGATCTACTTCTTAGGGCACCCCGACCGAGAACTAAGTCTTCTACAAATGGTTTCATACCTCATCGCCGTATGGGGTAAATACCGAGCAGCTTCCCGGCCGACGGCAGAGACCTCATTCTGCGGCTCAACCGGGCGGGGCTGGAGCGGGAGCCCCAGGTCCCCACCATGTCGAAGCCTCCCTTTGCAATCGTGCTGAGCTTTTGGGCGGGATTTTGGCTTGGAGGCGTTCGGCCACAATCCTTCACCTTGTAGCCTCGCGCCGTTGGCTTATCAGCCTAGTACGTGAACTAAATGTCTGTGGCTCCTCTCGAGTTGAGCAATATTACCGTAACAACGCCCTGTCAATCAGTAGGGTAAAACTGACCTGTCTTCCGAGGGTCTATTTCCAGCACCGGTTCAATATTAGACCGGACGTTTCAATAGAGGGCTTTTAGTTTGTCAATGGCGAAGTTTCTGGAACCTGCGATTTATGTAGGGTTAAGACCAGATTACCATAGCAGACGCTCTTTCATTAGTGGGTTAAGAGACTGACCTGTCTTCCGTGGGTCTGATACCAGCACATGTTCACTATTAGACCCCACGAAGGTGCTCTCGATTTGACAGTCATTCTACAGTATTGGCGTGTTAAGTCAATTTAAGCCGCAGGCTCCACTCCTGGTAGTGCTCTTCCGTCAATTCCTTTATCAAACACTGAATGCAGACCAACCGAGCCACAGGGGGCATAACCCTAGATTTCGGAGGGTCTAAATCCAGCACCCGTTCCATATTAGACCCAAGGAAAGTGGTCTCGGCTTGTCAGTCATTTCAGTGTTGGCCGTGTTGAGTCAAATTAAGCCGCAGGCTCCACTTCTGGTGGTGCCCTTCCGTCAATTCATTTTAGTTTCAGCTTTGCAACCATACTTCCCCCGGAACCCAAACACTTTGGTTTCCCGGAAGCTGCCCGCAGAGTCATTGAAGCAACTCCTACGGATCGCTAGTCGGCATCGTTTATGGTCAGAACTACGACGGTATCTGATCGTCTTCGCGCCTCTGACTTTCGTTCTTGATTAATGAAAACATTCTTGACAAATGCTTTCGCAGTAGCTCGTCTTGCGGTGATCCAAGAATTTCACCTCTAACACCGCAATACGAATGCCCCCGTTTGTCCCTATAAATCATTACCTCCAGTTCCGAAAACCAACAAAATAGAACCGAGGTCCTATTCCATTATTCCATGCACCATTATTCAGGCAGCCGAGGCCTGCTTTGAACACTCTAATTTTTTCAAAGTAAACGCGCCGGCCACTCAGGACGCTCAGCGACGAGCACCCGTGGGAGAGAGCCGGCAGACGGTAGGGCAGGAGACAACGGGCAGTGAACCGGCGTGAGCCGGACCGCCCGCCTGTGCCTGAGATCCAACTACGAGCTTTTTAACTGCAACAACTTTAATATACGCTATTGGAGCTGGAATTACCGCGGCTGCAGGCACAAGACTTGCCCTCCAATAGATCCTCGTTAAAGGGTTTAAAGTGTACTCATTCCAATTACGGGGCCTCGAAAGAGTCCCGTATTGTTATTTTTCGTCACTACCTCCCCGTGCCGGGAGTGGGTAAGTTGCTCGCCTGCTGCCTTCCTTGGATGTGGTAGCTGTTTCTCATGATCCCTCTCCGGAATCGAACCCTGATTCCCCGTTACCCGTTACAAACATGGTAGGCATGTCACGTACCATCGACATTTGATAGGGCAGACATTTGAAAGATGCGTCGCCGGCACATGAGGCCATGCGATCAGCACAAAGTTATCCAGAGTCACCAGTTGGGACGCCGCAACCCCGCGAGGGAAACACGATTGGTTTTGAACTAATAAATGCGCTCTTTCCGCGAGGGTCGGAGCTTGGTAAGCATGTATTAGCTCTAGAATTGCCACAGTTATCCAAGTAGGATCGTGTCATCTAAGGAACCTCGACTGATTTAATGAGCCATTCGCGGTTTCACCGTGAGACAGTGTGAACTTGGACATGCATGGCTTAATCTTTGAGACAAGCATATGACTATTTTTTATTTTTTATTTTATGTGTTTGTCTCACTAGTTTCTACTGGCGGAGGCGCGCCTATTCCACCCCAGACCGTAGTCAATTTGGGCGATATTAAGACGCATAAACCAGTGCTTGGATGCGTGTGTGTATCTGTTTGCACCTAGCCTGGTATTTCCGTGATGTTCCTCCCGTTGTTCCTCGCTTCTAATTATCCTTTCGTTATGTGTTTGCCTCACTAGTTTCTACTGGCGGAGGCGCGCCTATTCCGACCCAGACCGCAGTCAATTTGGGCGATATTAAGACGCATAAACCAGTGCTTGGATGCGTGTGTGTATCTGTTTGTACCTAGCCTGGTATTTCCGTGATGTTCCTCCCGTTGTTCCTCGCTTTTGATGTTCCTAGTTGTCCGCCGTAGGTATTTGCATAAATATGCACAATTGTTTTCCTGGGACCATTTTGGGATTGAGTATATTTATTTTGTCATACTTGATTCGGATCTCTTTTTTTGTTTCCTGATTTTTTAAAATATTTTTTTAAAAATTTCTTTAAAAAAAAAAAAAAATATAAAACCCCATCATACATTTTATACACAATTGTGAAGATATCAGTGTAGTGAGGTGTACAACGAGAATGAATGAGATGGAATGATTGGGAAATATGACAAACAATATACTTGATACATAAGGATTAAGAGTACAATTTAAATTAATTGAAAAGTGTCTTCCTTCTGTTGTGAGGCCCATCTGTGTTGACTTCCTTCTGTCTGGTCTTGGTGTATCAGGTTTTGCCTGCTCTCATATTTTTCCATCGCATCCATGTACTCCAACTTGTAAGCGATTCACTGATTTGTGTGTCACCTTGTAGATCCCTCATCTCACCTGTGCCCTCTAGCTCTCGCAGTCAATTATGTGTTGAATGTGTGGTAGGCTCAGGAACAGAAGAACAATAGAAAGGTAGATAATTGATTAAATAATTATAGATAAAAAAGGTTGATGTAGTAGTACTATACTTATATTAAGTGTGGATATATAGTGGTGATGCACGCAGAAGGGATATACATATATAAACCTATAAATACATACATAAGTGTAAATTAAAATGTCCACATATATATACACCTACATATCTACATACCTACATATGTGCATATCTACATGTGTGCACACTGTAGCGTTCGTGAATTGTCACACCCACTTGCTACATAACAGATGGGCTAATTGTAGTGTGAGTCAGTTACATCATCAGTCGACGCATCTTCCCACTGAATCCACAAACATCGACCACCGATCCCCACGTTCAAGGCACAGGCGACACAGAAACTGTGGCCAAGCTAGAGCAATCCACGGAGTCTATCGCCACATGGGCACCTGTGTGTTAATTTACCCACGGACCACAATAGGTCAAATTTAGTAGAATGTAACCACACGAAGCACCACATTTTTAAGTCTCGAGGT
This sequence comes from Ariolimax columbianus, assembly GCA_036924085.1. Classification (NCBI taxonomy): domain Eukaryota; kingdom Metazoa; phylum Mollusca; class Gastropoda; order Stylommatophora; family Arionidae; genus Ariolimax; species Ariolimax columbianus. The sequence goes on along the minus strand of JAVGWX010000006.1, from coordinate 99,011,499 downwards.
ATACCACTGTCATTTTCAGATCCAACTCCGCACGTGGAAAATGGACCTCCTGCACCGCAAGAGGATAACCCCGTGTGCAGTCATCGCAGGAAAGACGAATCTTACGCATCGTCGGACTGCGCACCAAACAAAGTGTCAAGACCTGCTAAGTCTCCAACAGCCCACCAAGAACGCTTAGAGATGGTCGCACATGTCAGCAGGGCATTTCTGCTCGCTCCGTCACATGGCTAGAGAGCACACGTCTGTCCTACAGGTAGACCACTCTCTTCATGTATTGAGCAAAGAGATGAATGGTATTGCCTTCCGTAAATCAGAGCCAGGAGCTGCCAATAATGCTGCCATAAAATGGAACATCCACCTCCGTGAGGCTTGTGCAAATTCATCAATTGCCCACAAAACTCACAAAACAGCATCAAGGTCTCTTTTGGGTCCACAAAAAAACAAACAAACAACACAGCTGCACCCAACTAAGTGACAGCTGTACACACAATTATTTTGGTATGGAAGACTGTGTGGTCAAAGAATTTCAGAAACGGTGAGCCTTTAGCACGCTCCAGGGTGTCTGAGACGCCCAGCTCGTCAAGCTATCAGCAAGAACAAATTTGATATTTTGTTTCTCTAAGTACGGTGACCCTACCAATAGTCATTTTTATACTGCTGGATTCGTCACGTCCATCTACACACGATTTTTGCCGGTAAAAGCACCGCATGCTTGATCACAAATGGCTTTTGAACGATTTATTATTTTTCCGCCGATTGGGCCAGGCCGACTTTTTTGGGGGAAAGGTGAAGTAGGTTGTTGGGAAAGACCTTTATCTTGTACATCCGCCCATTTTACTTGTTTAGATGACAGAACTACGCTTGAATTGGAGACCAACAGTTGTGTCGATATTGTAAACACAGTATCGATTCTTTGTTATGGTTTCCATGGTTTTCCATCGGAGCGCCTAGGCCTTATCCGGGAAGGTCCAAATATTTAAATTTGTCCGAAAATTTCACATTTCACAAGCATATGACTACTGGCAGGATCAACCAGATATCTGTCGGAGACGTACGTACCGCACACACCGGTCGGCGGAGGACGGGTGTGTAAAAAGCCTCACTGGGACGGCCGCAGGGACCGACTGACGAACGGACGGTTGTTCCCCCTCCCCCCCCCCCGTCCCTCCCTCCCCCCTGTTTTTCTGCGTCTGTTCTCAATCTCCCATACCAAGTCCTAAACAGGGCTTTGCAAGTAGCAGGATTTAGTCCATAGAAAGGAATGCGTTGTCACTAGTTTACAGCTTGACTGCAATTTTTGCTCCGATACATCCGTCTTCAGCAGGATCCACATTGTAACACATGATCACATTTTAATTTATGAATCATTTGGATGTCACTATATGACATGTTAGTGAAAACAGATTTAGCTATACCTACTCTCTTGATTTTCATTTCACATCTCCCATCCTCCCGTTTTTATATTTCCAAGGTTGAAGCTCTTAACCTGTTTCAGTGTTTGATCATCTTTTAAAAATGTTATTGTAGTTTTCTCAGCATTAATGTCCAACCTATATACCTGACTTTTGTTGTTCTTGACTTGAATCTCCAATTCCTGTAGTTCTGGTTTACTTTCAGTCCAGCAGAACTGTCATCTGCGTTAGAGATTATTGACTCTCCGCTGATGAGTCATTGCATTACCTCTTGTCTGTTGTTGGGACAGTATGCATCTTTTTTTTACATCTTTTTTACGTCTATACATGGTGAGTAAATACTGCAAGATTTTACAGACACTTTGCTTTCAGTATAGGTTACAGGTACTCCAGCACATGGGGTTGAATATTGCTTCTCTTGTTACGATGTTCTGTCAAAATTAACCTGGAACTGTGTCTACTCTACACTTAATTCTCTCCTGTATAATTTGCAGAAATATCTTAATGATGTGGCTGATCAGGCTGATTGTTTGAAAATATGAACATTCAGTTGCATGAAGTTTGTTAGGTAGTGAAGACAAAGAAATCAAGTCACACAGTATAGGTCCCATATTGTAAATGAAAATTTTTTTAAAATTCGTTCTTATTTCTCTACTCCCCAAGGTGGTGTGTGTTAGTTTTTTTTATTTTGCGCCTGTCAGACCAATGCATCCAAATTCAGCATGCATTTTATTTAAGGGTCTACTTCCTCTTGCATTTTCTAAGGGTTTGTTTCCTCTGTGTAACGGCCAGTGCTGTGATTGAGGAGTGAACCCAACACCTTTGGGTTGTGAGTCGTGTCACTTAATCAATAGCCCTCACCATTCCCTAAATTGTAGATATGAGCTGGCCTTGTCAGATGTTTTATTTCTGCATGCATAGCTTTTGCTCTATGCTTTCTAAGTTGTCTTCAGTTAATTTATCATTTTTATTCTGTTCTTTTTCCTGTCAGCACATTGTTCATATCACATTGGTGGAAGTAAGGATTGGTACAGGTCTCACCAAAAAAGAGAAATGCCTATGCTGACACACAGCCTCTGCCAATCAAGCCAACCGTACCTTCTCGAGTGGTCCACTAGCTGGGTCCGGTGCTCCCCGTTTAAACTAACACGGCGCACAAAAAGAGGTAATGAGGCAGCTTGGAGGTAGCGATCACAAACCAGTCATGATCACAATAGCAGATTTAGAACTACCCATAAACAGAAAGAAGACAGCCAGCTGGAATTATAAAAGAGCGGACTGGAACCTCTACAAGCACTTAACTGGAGACAAATTAAAAACACCCTTCACATCAATCAATGTAAGATGAAATAACACTTACAAGCATCACAGAGGCAGAGGAAAAATCAATACCACGAGGCTGAAGACAGATTTATAAACCTTTCTGGACCAGGGAGCTACAAGAACTGCATGACAGGGCTACCAAAGCAAGAACCACTATAGAGCAAGATCCATCAGACTTTAACATCATAGAACACAACAAACAGCATGCTATATACAAGAAGAAAAAACTCGCGTGTCAGAAAAGGTTTGCAGGACAAAACAGCATCCCTCAATATGGAGAAAGATACAACAAAACTTTGGAGTGTGGTGAGGAGCCTAAATGAGGAAAACACCATCAGTCATGCAAAAACAGTACTTCAAGAGAGTGGCAAGACATATACAGGAAAACAGCAGCCAATCTCCTTGCCACGAGTTTTGCAGAAGACACCAAAATAAACATGCCCAAGGTAAGAGTTAGATAGGTGGAAAATGAACTAAAAAAGAGAAGGAAAAGGAAAGAAAACAATGAGGATGAAATAAACAAGCTTTTCGGTAATCAAGAATTGAATTGGGCAATAGGAAAACTTAAGATGAAAAGGCACCTGGTCCTGACGCAATAACAAATGAAATGATTTCACACTTGGGACAAATAGGCAGACAGCGATTCCTAGACCTGGTAAACCAATCGTGGACTTAAGGATTGTTCCCAAAAGAATGGAAGGAGGCAGAAATAATCCCAATCCTCAAGAAGGGAAAATCAAAAGAAAACAAAACAAGCTACCGTCCAATCAGCCTCCTTAACTGTCTGGGAAAGACAATGGAAAGGCTAGTGAACAATAGGATGCTAACTTTCCTTGAAAAAAACAAAATCCTGGATGAGTGCCAGTCTGGCTATAGAAAATACAGGAGTACCGACGACCAGACCGCTTATCTGACTGACCCAGGAAATCGAAGGTGCCTTTCAGAGGAAATGCAAACTATTGGCCACCTTCTTTGACCTGACTAAAGCTTTTGACAAAGTCTGAAAGAAAGGACTAATGCTAAAATTAGCGGGCTGCGGAATAAAGGGGAAAATGCTTGACTGGATCAAAGACTACCTCCACTCACAATGTGCGAGAGTCAGGCTGGAAGAACACAGGAGCAAAATGGTCAAACTGCATGAGGAGGTTCCCCTGGGAGGATCACTATCCCCTACTTTGTTTATCCTCTTCATTAATGATCTGCCAAAAAGTTCAGACCACACATCCACAAGGCACTCCATGTGGATGACCTGGCCATATGGACCCAGGCAGAAAACATTGGAACCGCAAAAGCAAGAATGCAGGAAGCAATTAATGCAGTAAAGAAATGGGCAGACTCATGGGGTGTCACAATAAACAAAAGCAAGACCCTCTCAACACTCTTCTCGCTCTCTACAAAGCCAGAGCAGGTCAACCTATATTTAGAAAATAGCCTACTTCCTAGAGAAATCAATCCTACATACCTAGGAATGAGATATGACAAAAGATTAACATGGGGCCCACACATAGAGGATACTCAAAAGAAGGCCACACTCAGACTAAGACTGATGAAAAAACTGGCAGGGACAAACTGGGACACAGATGCAAACAGTCAGACTGGATACGTACGGCCAACACTGGAATATGGCATGGATGCCTATGCAACAGCGGCAAAGACCAACCTACAGAAACTAGGCAAGACACAGAATACCGGACTCAGAATTATTACCGGAGGTCTGCGAAGCACCCCAATTAGAGAACTCAAAGCAGTAGCAGGCCTCCAGAGCCTCGGTGAGCGCAGAGAAGGAAAAATACTAAACCTGACAGAAAAATACAAGCGTGAATAAACATCCAATGCAGGGAAAAGTCAATGAATTAACAAAAAAACCGCATAAAAAGAATAAGCTTCAATCATCCATCAAAAGCCCTTACAACCAGGAACAGTGACATATCAAAATGTCCACCGACATGAGAAATGATACAAGTATATGAAAATACAGACCAACAGCCCAACTTCACGGAAGCGAAAATACCAGGTATCGATAGAAAGGTGGAAGAATCAGACCATGCATTGAGAGAAAAAAAACCCTAAAGCATATTGGAGACGCCTATTCTCAATCCATGTGGACGCACGTCTACACAGATAGATCATCAGAGGAAGCATTGAGGATAGGAGGGGTGGGACTCGTCATATTTCTACAGGATGGAACCGTTATAGAAAAAGCAAGTGCTGCTGGGGAGCCCTCAACAAATCTAAGAACAGAGCAACAGGCAATAATTGAAGCAGTCAAACTATTGGATGAAAAGGGGTTAAAGGATAACAAAATAGTGTTTTTGTGCGACTGCATAGAAATTTTGCAGGCCACACAGAACCACCAAAAAATATGGAGAGGGAACTGATATGCCAGCTAAACAAACTCTCAGACCTCAATAAAATCACCCTCCAGTGGATTCCAGCTCACAGCGGCATACCTGGGAATGAATGGGCGGACAGGCTAGCCAGGGAAGGATGACAGAGAGAACAATTCACCCACCCAGTGTTACTGCCAGAAGTCAAGGCAAACATTCCCCAAAAATTGAAACAGTGGATAGAGAGAACAAACAGTAAATACCCACAGAACCCAATCAATAAACTGAATAGGAAACAGTTTACCACAATTTTTCACCTCAGAACAGGTCATTGCAGACTAAATGCACACATGCATAAAATGAAAGCAACACAGACTGCACAATGTACATGTCAGAGAGGACCCCAGACTCCAGAACACATTCTGCAAACATGTCCACTGCACCAAGACTCCCATGAGAAGACCTGGCCCAAGGAGAGAAACATAATGCATTTAAGAATAAACTGGATGCGCATAGCTTTTAGAGCAAGGTGATGTAAATGTAACTGGTTGTATACAGACTCGCCAGATACATGACCAAATGTGAAACCGAACATACTGGTTACACCAAAAACGATGCCTATTACCAGTTGAACCGAAGAGAGCAGGTCGTTGTCTTCAGACTTCGCACTGGCCACAACAGACTGAGGTACCACCTATTCAACAAATTGAAGATAGGGTGTACCGACGAATGCCCGTGCGGTACTGGTAAAATGACCACTGAACATCTGCTGCAGAACTGCCCGACATACGAGGATCAGAGAGAGCAGATGTGGCCATTACCAGTGGAACTGCAAGACAAGCTCTATGGTAGTGGCGAGAGTCTCAGGATGACCGCCGCTTTTTTCGAAAAAATAATGGTTACTGTCTGACTGTGTACGCAGAAGAAGAAGAAGAAGAAGTATACAGACTCTGCAGGATCTTCTAAACCAGTATAAAGACGTTAAGTTATAAGACAAACTGTGGGGAAGGAACCATTGAGGACCTGCGACTGACGTGTCACTTCATGGAGGCACCCCATCTGGTGGCATAAAACGAGCATACGAAACCGAACGCAAAGAAGAAATATCACATTGCTCATATCACATTGCCCAAATCACTCACTTTGCCCAAATCACTTTGCTCATAAGCAGCTTTCAGACATCAAATATAATATATCTAAAGAAAGCAGGGGTTAACCTCAGGCTGTTGGTATCACAATAGACCCTGGAATGATATTGGTGATGGCCACAAATGCTTTCTTTCTGTACCTCAAATGTTTGATACCTTTAGTGTGCATTAGTTCTGAGACCTGAACAATGTGCATTAGTTCTGGGACATGAACAATGTGCGGTATAGTTCTGACACATGAACAATGTGCGGTATAGTTCTGGGACACATGAACAATGTGCGGTATAGTTCTGGGACACATGAACAATGTGTGTTAGTTCTGGGACATGAACAATGTGAGTTAGTTCATCAATAGTGAGTTTTAGTTCTGGACATGAATGAACATGCAGTAATATAAATCTAGAAGGGATGTGAAGTAGAAATCTTGCATTCAGGAGGCTTTTCATTGACCTACGTTCTTAGATTTGTGCCTTGCATATGTAATCTTTTTACTTTTACTATGAAAGTAGCTTGGGGTGTCTTTGCAGGAAGCTTCAAATTATTGTTTCTTGCAATGTTTCAGTTTAGGTCAGTTCAAGTGCCATCTCTGCATGGAAGGTCAGCTACAATGGATCTCAAGTGTACTTTATCACTTGCCGTAATGGTGCAATCTGACATACTTTTTGCAGTCCATCTGCTGATGTTATCCACCCACTTAAAACTGTCTGCCTCTTGAACGGCTGCCTTCTGCCCTACCTTCTAGTATGTTATTTCAGCAAGTAGGTATGTCTTGTTATATGACCAAAATGTGTCTAACCTTCATTTCTGTCATTAAATCTCTTTTCACCCCCAACTTTTCAATACCTCCACATTTTTTGTTCTATTTCCAAGAAATGCGACCCAATCTTCTATACACCCACATTACGAAGGATTCATTACTCTTTTTCAACTTATTATTCAGTATCCATGTTTCTGCACCAGAAAGTAGTGTGCACTAGAAAGTAGTGATGGGTATATACAGTATACGTTTCTGCACCATAAAGTAGTGATTGGTATATACATAACACCTTATAATTGTCATTTTCAATGTATGATTTATCTGTTTGGATCTCAGTGCATGTTGCTGAATACCATCTTGGTCATACCTATTCTTTCTTTCTTTTTCACAGCTGTTTTCTTCCATTATTGTATGACCTAGATAGGAGAAACTCTGTACCTGTTCCAGTAGTTGGATCTTTTATTTTTATCAGCATACATGGTTTTCACACATGAGAGGAGTGAGTGGCCGAATGGTTTCGAGGCCTGCCTGCCAAGGAGGGCAGCAGTTCGAATCCCGGTATGGCATATGTTTTCTGTTGGGGGGAAATAAACAAACATAGCTAGCATACGACATGGTGACAGCAGTGTCGAAGCGGCCTGTAATTATCAGCCTAAAAAAAACCATTGACTACCCCAGCAATGGGAAAACATTAACAGACAGACATGGTTTCTTGTCACTTTTCTCAAGTATCATAGTCTGTTTTCTTTGTTTGTCTAATCCAAACTCGGATTTTTGTATTGTTGACACAAGCTCCTGTAATTCTTGCTCACTTTTTGCCATCAAAACTATCATTCACATATCAAACATTCATTGTCACTCCTCCGACAAACCCTGGCAATCCTATCTGTTTGAATATTTGTTCTATGTTATTAGAGACAAGGGGATAATACACATCCATGTCTCTCTTTTTACATCTGTACTTGGAGAGCATATCTTTCCTGATTTTACTGTGGCAGTTTGTTTCCAGTACAGATTACGGTTTCAGTAGCACCTTGTAAGATCATGTGGTCTTGCAAATACGATCCTGCACGGAAAGGTGCAAGGCAGACGAAGAAGCCATCCCAAAAATAGGTGGGAGGACAACAAAAGAATGGACAAATCTACAACCAGAAGAGGCGCAGGCAGCGGCTGCTAACAAAAGGGAGGCATGGGGTTGTGAGGATGTCATGTGTGCCCCAACCTCACTGGTTACGGGTTACCTGAGCTGACCTGAGCACATATTAAGGATGAGGTTGTCAGTACCAAGTAAAGCACTCATTAGAAATATTTAGCAACATAATCTACTGTGGTTCTTTTATTTTCTCATAAGTAGAGCCCTGATCTCATTGAGGTCACAAGTTAGGATAGTAATATCAATAGAAATAAGATATGAAGTAAATCTCAATCACTTAACAGGGCTGCATATCATAGAATGTATTCCTTCTTTGGGACATTCTGGATAATCCATGCTGTTTGTCATACCTTGTCTTCCCAACTCAGTTTTTCTTTCTTTATTGCAGGAATATTTATAGTTCTGTTTTACCGTAAAACCATGTTTTTATTTATTATTAATTAAATTACTATTTTAATATTACTGAGTTAGCCTTTAAAGTATGTTAAATTTGCATAAAAATTATCTGGCACATGTTTGTATTCCAGACAGCTGCAGTTAGAAAGCTGCTGAAAGCCGCAGAATGAGAAAGTACAATCTACTACAGAAATTGACAAAGCAAGTACAAGCAGAGATATTCCATCTACCAAAGCATTTTTTTGCAGATCTGTTTGTGTGTACTAGTGAAACAATTTTATTGTTGAATAAGTTTACTTACCAGCAGAATGCATTTTACTAATGCTAACATTTTAGAAATTGTACATACAATTGCCATTTTTTTTTACTTCTGATTATGTACAAGCTTCTAATTCATGAAATTTTTCTAATTCCATCCATACTTCCATCAGTAGCATGAGCATGTATGTCTCTATGCCAAACATTTCTACACTTCTAAATTACAATATTTTATTTTCTAATTGTGTAATAAAGCATTGATAGCATGTTTGACCTGGCAACTTTCTATACATTTTGTCAAAGATCATGAAGGGGCAGGTGGCCAAGTGGTTAGCATACTGGTTTCTTATGGAATATGGACTTGAACTCAAGTGGACGACACTCACCAAAATGTCTACAAGTTTGTAAAGCTGCAATCTTTGCATAAAGTGTTTGCCCAATTGGGTTTCCCAGTAGACATGCTAAATCCTTCATAATCAAATATGTTTGCCCATGCTCTAATAAGCTGATCCTGCTCATTTATTACATAATTTTTATCAGCACATGAATTTCTCAATCTGAACGTTTTCTCTCGCATGAGAACTGAGAACTGTCATAAATTCCAACTCAAGAGCCACGAGTTTTTAACTCTTGATAAATTATTTTTTTAGTCATACAATTTTTTTTGTTCCCTATGTACGTTTTTCAAGTTGTACATATATTTTCATAATTCCTGATTGAATAGTCTTATATAGAAGAACAGAGACAAAACTTGAAAAAGCAGTGTCATGAAAGAAAATAGAAATGAAACTGGTTTACTATCATCCTAGTTTGAAATGTGAAGCATTTTGTGATATGCCAGCTTGTACGACAGCAAAAGAAAAAAGGAATGGTTTGTAAATCATTTATAAACACAAAACTGTAAAACATCTCGTTTCAGTTGTATGTACTGTGAATAAAAAAAAATATAATTCTATATAGACGCTGTTTGAATTTGTGTGTGTTAAGTGGCTTGTTATGGACTATTTTCAATTTAATTTATTTGTAATGTTAGCTTCTGTCTCTAGCTAAGGTGATGGCAGAGCATACTTTGGCAACAAGCGTACTTCTGTGTTGAATTATCAGCCTCTACATATAATTGCCTGTGTTTTGGAAGGTCAGCTATTGGACTGAAAAACAGCACTAGAGGTAGAGATTGTTAAAGAGTAACATGGCTATCTAGACCAGTTGGCGTGACACGTTAACATTGAGAACTAGGTAAAGGTTTTCCCATAGCAGATACTACTGTTGGTGATGAAGTGGTAGGCAACTTCATTGTACAAGGTTGCAGCTTGCTTATGATGATCAGTTCTCTTCATACGGCCATTTTCATCCCTAATAGTAGTATGCTAGGTGCTCATTTACAGCTTGTTCGACTCTAGCGTGATGGTAACAGGAGTTAAACTCCTTTCTGTACCTTTACTATAACTACACTAATAGAATACATACATAACATGTAAACATTTGTGAAATGTGTTCTTGGAATTGAAAAAGTAAGTGAACCTTGTAAACTTCAGTGATCACTTACTTTAGGCAGTGATCACCTACTTTAGAATTCGAACTGAGTCACGAGTGGCAGATGCCCTTGCGCAGGTTCCAGCCCTGGCATGAGCTGGATGTAGCCGGGAGGAAGATTTCCGGCCTAGCTGGCTAGGATCCAGCAACTTATTACTCCGCTGCATTGGTACAAGTGCTGCAGGGGATGGTTAACCGATGTGCAAGTCCATCTTAAAAGACTCAAAACACTTGAGCAAAGTAGACCCTCATCCTGTTGGGCGCCATCTGTGCTGCTCTGAACAAACAACCTAACCATGACCGGTGTAGTGCCATGTCACAGTTAGTCGTCTCTTACGACATGCTCTCTGCGGGGCAGTGGTGCTATTCTTGTTCTTGTCATACACTAAGACCCTGGCTGACCACTCGGGCCTTAACTGGTGCAACTACTTTACACACCCGAACATCAGCATGACAACAAAACAACCGACAAACCGTATATTTAAACCAACTTGTGCTACCAATGTCAAACCTGGTTTTTATCCAAAGCACGGGAGAGGAAAATTACATCCTGTGATATGAAATGTCTCATAAGTCACCAATCGGACGTGTTAGTCAGGGTCAGGCAAAATATACTGTCCAAGACCCTCACCTTGGTTTACTCGCAACCTTCTTGGAAACGGGCTGTTTTCATGGCAGCTTGGCTAACAAGGTGAAGGATCGACACGATCCACGTAGAAGTGAGCGACACGCAGATGAAGTTAAGCATAACACAACCGCCTGGAGGCCCACGCTCATCAGCACGCTCGGAATGTGAGAAAAGCTTCGATAATCCGCCATCTAACGTCCTTTTTTAGCACAAAAGAGTAATCCTACTCATTGTGGGGATTCAGCAACCACCATAAGGAGGATACCTCGACAAACGATGGTTAGTTGGAGCACTTGTGTTGATTGCGTATCAAGGCAGAGAAGCTGGTTCGGCCATCCCATGAGAATACAACTTAACTACCACTGCACTGCACGCCTACCACATAAGATCTGGCTACACAATGAGAGGAAGACATTCGCCAACAGAACGGGCTTCAACCACCAACACACTTAGCTGAATGAAAGCAACTTACGCATCCCACGTCGCTTAACGGCACAGGTGGAAGGACAAGTTAGTTAAGTGGTCTCTTCCGTGGCGGAAATGTGTTGCTTGTCCTAATGTGGCTCTGTCTTTATATGTGCGAGATTTGACATTAGCTAGTGACGTTATTCAGATTACAAAAGGTCGCTGTAGAATGAAAAATCATCTGTTCAACAAATGAAAAAATCTGTCACACGCAGATAAATGTCGATGTAAGAAAAACAAACACGGTTATCTGAGAGCGAGCGACGAAGGAAGTAATCACCTAATCTCTAGATTTTATAGTTATCCTAAGTTTGGTATCAAGATGTTGAGCAACGCATAAGCTGCAGTAATCAGCGACCCATAGCTGACTGCTAGCGTCAGGGCCAGCGAAACAGAGCTGCTAAGATCCTTCACCTCCACCGGTGAACCTGGATAACAGGCTGCAGCAGGGCAGACTGGCTAAGGAAAAGGGATCGAAGAGGGAATGCTAACCCGCTACTCAAAAAATGCTTGCTGATGTCGGATCTGTTGGACCGAAAGGTGCAAATATCGCAGTCAAGCTGTAAAATATGACACAGCGCATTCAGTTCTCTGGACTACATTCTGCTACTTAAGCCCTTTCAGGATTTGGTAGCGGGAGATTGAGAACGAACGAAGCCAAGCCATCCTAAGTTTAGCATTGTATGGCACTTTTTGTACTATTCCCTCTAGAATGGTTTTCCCAGCAGTGACATCTTCAGATCCTGAGAGGCACTACCAGGAATATCATTTGACGAACAGAACACAAACAGCTTGCGTTACGCTGATGACACTGTGTTGATAGCGTAGAATGATTTGGACAGCAAGAACTGGTCAACATGGTCGTTTTTTAAAGCGAAAATAAAGACCCGAGTTGAAGAAAAAAAAATCAGAAGAAATGGTAGTAACTAAGGAACATCTGCAAATTATTATATATACATTTCTTATTCTTCCTTCTCTTCCCTCTTTTTTTCCTATACTTTTCCTTATTTTCTTCTGTTTTCCTTTTTTGTAAAATTCCTCTTTGCTTCTTCGACGTTCGTCATTGAAAGGATGTTGTGACATTATGCCGTAATTTGAAACTTTAATCAACTTTATAACATTTTTGTTCATTTATCCATTAAATTGGTCCTGGGTTCATTCCCCAGTTGAGGCGGTGGTGGTTTTTTTTCAGACCGCAATGGCTCCCAGGTCGACCGAGCCTTAAATGGGTACCGGTTCAGTCCGGGAAGTAAAAGCGGTGAGGGAGAGATGATGGCTACCGCCTCATATAGCCGAGCCTTTGAAATGTGAGATCAATAACACCTCACACCCCTACGGCAGTAATGCTATGGTTTACATTACTTTATACATCCATAGTGCCGCTGCAGCCTCACCTTATTTTAATTTTTATTTTTGTCTACCACCATTGTTGCTATTTGTTATCTCGTGTCGTCTTACCTTCCACTTGCTAGTCAGCATTATTTGTTGTCCCTGATGGCCTATTGGTCGTAACGTAAGTTTTGTTCTCGTCTCGGTGCGATATCTGACCATGCTCATTTTAAAATTTTGATTAAACTTAACTTGAATCATTTTTTCCCCATTTATTTTTCCCGCCGTAATTTGAAGCGTACCTCGTTCACCAAAGCCTGCAATTCCTCGTAGAAGTTCTAAACCTCGCTGTCCTCGTAATCTGAGGTAAGTGCATAGCATTGTATCACCATGATATTGAAGGGCTTTGCATTTAGTCGTATACTTAGCAATCGGATTGACACTGGTCGGCAGCCCAATACACAACATGCTGTATCTTTGTCCACCAGCATTCCGACACCATGAAGGTGTTTGTCAGATCTTCCACTGTAATAAAACTTGTGACCTTCTTCTGTGATGTGTTCTCCGAAATTTTTCAAACGTGCTTCGCATATGCCAAGCACATTCCAGTGGTATCTAAAACCTTTCAAATATCTGGGATCGTTGATCAGCGAAGAGGGATCGAAGCCAGAGGTAATTGCAAGAATAGCACAAACAACAGCGGCGCTGACTCGGCTGAAACCTATATGGCAAGACAAGCGGCTCGCCCTCGGCATAAAATTTAGACAAATGCGCTCTTTGGTGCTATCAATATTTCTGTATGCCTGCGAGACCTGGACCATTACAGAAAATATCCAGGGCAGAATACATGCAATGGAAATGAGGTGCTATAGAAAACTCTTAATGTTACATATAAAGATCGTGTCACGAATGTAGTACGTCAGAGAGTTGAAGACGCTTTTGGTCATTTTGAAGATTTGTTCACAGCTATCAAAAGACGAAAGATGACCTGGTGTGGGCACGTCGCGAGGTCCAACGGAATTACCAACTCGATACTCTTTGGTTCCGTACCGGGACAGAGAGGGCGAGGACGTCCAAGGAAGAGATGGGTGGACAACATCACTGAGTGGTCAGGCCTTCGTCCCGGTTAGATACGTCAGGCGGCGACAGACAGAGAGGGATGGCGTGGGATTTTGAGTGTGTCTTCGTGTGTGCCACAACGACCTGATGGGTTACGGGATGAACTGAACTGAATTTGAAGCGAGGCTGCGATATCTGCGTATTTCGACCCATTACATCCGACTGCAGCACGGCATTTATAGACCACGTTTTCCTCATCTCTTCGATCCATATTCTCTCAGCTGAGTTGCATGATAGTAGTAGAAGTCTTATTCTCTTAGTTGCATGATTGTAGAAGGCATTAAAAAAAACAAAAAACCTGTTCGATTCAAAGCACACTACAACGTGCAAAATTAACTATCTGAGAAAAGTCATCAATATCACTAGCAGGGATCAATCAAAAACTTGCCAGCTCCCCATTGAGCACAGGTCTTTGTTTAAAACACAATCCCTCCTGTCCTGGGCCAACTGTTCATTCTGTTTGCGTCTTCACTGTTCCCTTGTGTTTGTCTTGAGTTCTCGTCTCCTTAAAAGTTTTGATCTGCCTCTACCTCTTTTGTCTTGGGTATTCTATAATGGAGACTGTCTTGTAATGCTATCAGCTGGTTTCCATGAAATATAGAATGAGACATTATGACATAAATAATGTGAGAGCTACTAATTTGGTCGAATATACAGCAAGTCAAAGAATAAGACGCATGAAAGACCATCCGGTAGATTGATGGAAATATGCCATAGGGTCTAACATAAATCTACAGAACATGCTTAGTTCAATGGAAGAAAAGTCAGCTGCGCACGCTGCTTAACCTTCAACATACCTGCGAGAAAAAGGTACTATCAAATAATAAATTTAGTACAGGTGTGGAACCCGACTTTCAAAAATACGGGTTGCCAACCTCATCACGTAAAACCAATGCTTTTTAAACCGCCACCGTAAGTGCTCACATCCAGACTACCTGTTAAAGGGTCGGTTACTTGTAGCCAGTGGTTTGGTCCATGACTTTACGGCTCTGTTCTGAATCTGTCATCGCTGCACCATTGCACTCCAAGCAGACCCATACGGATTCGGTGCTCAGTGCCTCAGCAAATGGCGTAGAGTGTAACTATTGATGGTTCACGTAGCTCGCTAGTTGTACATACTCATGTTCCATCCTTTCAGGCATTCCTTTCTGCTGGACCGACGAATACTTTGCTCAAATCAAAGTATTAACGGTAAAAATCCTTTAACTTTAATACTTTGATTTGAGCAAAAAAATGCGAATCAAGTAGCTGAACTAAGATAAACCGGAAGTTGTTAATGGAAATTCCCGGAAATAAAAATGGCCATAGAAATCGAAAGTGGTCTTGAATGTCAAGTTTTGTTTCAAAGCGATGTTGTTATAAAACGTATAAGGTCGTATGAAGATACGGTCCAGTAACGATTTCATTAATGTAAAATAGTCTGAAATTATACTATCAACGAATAATTATAGAGCAGAAAGTCGCTGGATATACAACGATGAACACAGGGAACAAGCAACCAAATTTCAAAGGCCACCCAAACTTCGGCCAGTCTTAAAAGTAAACTAACTCAACTGAACTTTCTAAAGTTTTTTAGTCTTAAGACATGGCTATTGAATGATAACATTGATATACAAGACCTAGACTGCCTGAGTGAGTGTTAAGTAAACAACTCAACTATTGTTAGTGTAGTGTTTACTGTCTAGTTTAGTAAACAGTACAGGAGTACAGTACTTGAGTAGAGTAGTGAGTACACTTTAACACAATCGTCAGCCAGCAGTAAGGACTCTGTACTCAATCAAAGCAGCCGTCGTAGTAAGCCTTTTAATTAGAATTTCAATGTAGCACTTTCCGCATGTTACATCTGTCAAAAACACAATGATACTCAGGGTAGTGGTGAGTAGTCTAAATTCGTGACTGATTTATATTCAATCTCAAAGCTGCAGTTGTGATATTTTAAATAACACATGAAAAAATATAAGATAATTATTATAATAATATAACAACTCGGTTGTGTGGTATCGTAATCATTGTTCTGTTATGAGACCTGCAGCATACATATGTACAAAAATACAGTTAGAAGAGTGGTACATGACGAAGCACTGACTCACTTAACTAAAAGCTTGGGTCGCAAACAGGGTTAAGAATTATTCCTACTCTCGCCCTTCCTGTTCTTGTTGGCTGTAGGTTCGATAATGAAGACATCAATCAAGGAAAAAATAAATGGTATTCAGTGGACACTATTGTCACAATTTGAGGACCTGGACTGCGCAAATAATTGGTACTTTTGTCACACAGTCATAACCAAAAGCAAATGCAAGATACACTTGATGAGGTGAAAGAATCAGCCAAATTTTGACTGAATATCAATAAGAATATAACCAAACTCCTTAAACTCAACACTTAACAAAGAACCAATCATGTTGGAAGGATAGCGATGGGAAGAGGTGGATACCGTTACCTATTTGGGCAGCACAATTGACACATCAGGAGGAACAGATATAAATGTAAGGACCAGAATTGGAAAGGCAATCGTAGCATTCCTGACACTAAACAATATACGGAGATTCAGAAAAATCAAGATTCAAACGAAAGTTAGAATATTTACACCAGTGTCAAGTCGGTGTTGCTGTATGGAGCGGAGACATGGAGAATGGCCAAGGTCATACAACAATGACTCCAGTTCTTCATTAACAGATGTCTTTAAGGATAATGGGCATAAAGTGGCAGGACATGGTGAGGAATGAAGACCTATGGGAAAGGAGTTAGCAACAGCCACTGAAACAAAAAATTAAGTGAAGAAACTATGGTACGGATGACATCGCCCAACATAGCCAGACAGACTCGTACATGGATTCCTCAGGAAAAGAGAAAGAGAGGTAGACTGAAAAATACATGGAGAAAGAAAATGAGAAGGGACTAAGATTAAATTATTATACCTGAAGAGATGCAGAAAGAGTAGCTAAGGACTGTATGCTGGCAAGATGTTATCAGTGGCCTATGCATCAAGAGGAGTGACAGACTTTGATTTGATTGATTGAGACATGCAGCAATATATTGCTAACAACAGTACAAACTACAGGATGAGTAGGAAAAATGAGCAATACAATTAATCATAAATGGTTATTAATTTATGAAATTTAATGAAAATTGTTGTGCTTGTTCTATTTTCTTTGTAGATTTTAGCGTTAATTTTGGAAGAGGTCATCATTTGATCCGTCTGCTTCAAAATGACATTCACTCCAGGAGAAACACATACAATTAGCTCCTTATGCAAAACTACAATGCTTGAGAGAATTTTAAAAAGTTTCTAGACAAATGTTGGTTGAGTAGTGTTTGGAAAAATGTAACTATAGGTCGGTGAAACTGGTTCTGTCAAACGCTGTGCCTAGAGTTGATGACCTAGATATGTATGTATTGCCCAATCCGGCACTATTGATGTCCAACAGTTGTTGTTAAGCCAGAAAGATTAAACTCAAACTCATTGTACCCTGAAACTGAAATGTTAAAAAACGGAGAGCGATTGAACTAACAGAAGATAACAAAATGACAGGAATCGCGATTGCTGCTAAACAGATATTCAATGCACAAAGTAAATTTAAATTTGTTTACCCATTAAAAGTTTTTCACCGCTGCTACCCACAGTTCAATAAAAATTATTGCTAATCAGCCAAAAGGGGAACCTGCAAATCTGACATTGATGGAAAAAGATTACTTCCATTGCAAGCAACTTTCAGCAAGTTGATTATGGTCTCTGTCAGCGTATAGAGCCTGAGACAAACTTCTGTTCACTTCATATAAAAAACCAGGATGTTATGCTAAAGCAACATCTTCTTCCAGATTGTCTGACTGGTTTATCTCTCAACAAGATGGTGCACCAGCTCATCATGATTGGGAAACTGTTCATTTTCTTGAACAAAAGACTGCTGCTTTTATACCTCCAAAGCATTGGCTACTGAATAGTCCCAACCTGAATCCTGTTGATAGTGCAATTTGAGACCTTGAATCAAATGATTAAAAAAATGTATCCCTTAAAACAACAAATTTTTTATTGCTTGGAATAAACTAAATAAAACCACAATTGACGTGACAACCAACAATACAAGCATCTGAGGATTTGTGTTTCAGCTAATGAAGAATGCTTTGAACACAAAATGAAAAAGCTGGTTAAGTATGTACAAGTGTACACATTTTCATTAAATTAAGTTGACTAATAATAATTTTATTATAAACTTGTAATGGCTCCTTACTTTCTTACTCACACTGTACAAAGTTACTACAAAGAAGCTTATATCAAATTAAGCTGATTAAATTAATGGAATGTCAATGACAGCTTGCATTCTTCGCATGCGGAAGTTAGAGAACTGAAGTTAGAATACTCAGCTTTATACTGTATATTAAATATAAATTTTAAGGATGCTTGTATTTCTGAAGTTCACACACCCTTATATGTTGCTATATGTTTTTAAACCTAGACTGCTAGTAACGGAATTGGCCCTGGCAAATGCCTACACACATGCAAATCACCACAACCAAGAGGTATATGAATTCTGCAGATATCATGGGAACAAGAATAAATAGAGATGAATTTGCATGTGCTATGTTGACATAAGTGGTTAATAGTTGGTCACATTAACAGAGCCACAATACCAATGTATAAGCATGGAATGTATCCTAAGGAGACCATCCGGTCCATATTTGTGACTGTTCCCTCCAGTCATAAAGTCCTTTGGTAGGTCAGTCCAGCTTGAACTTTGGACACATTAATCCATGATTAGTGTTTTGTTTGGGTTGACTCTCCCTACCCTGTGGCTGTCCCCAGACTGACTGCAAGGTAGCAAGTAGTTTGAAATCAGTTTTTTTTCTCCTAGATGTACTGTATTATGAGCTTCATCTGCCTTGAGTGATCTGATTTTAAGGCACCAGTCTCACAACCTTCAGGGGCTTGCGTTCAACTACAATCCTGAGCATGCTGAGGTTTGTGGCAATGAAAGAGCTGATATTCTGGCCTTGAAAACACCCAATAGTTATCATAATTCTTCTTATTTTTCTTCTTCGTTCGTTCTCAATCTCCCACTACCAAACCCTGAAACGGCTTAAGTAGCAGAATGTAGTCCAGAGAACGGAATGCGTTGTGTCGTAGTTTACAGCTTGACTGCGATATTTGCACCTTTCGGTCCAACACATTCGACTTCAGCAAGCATTTTTTGAGTACCGGGTTAGCATTCCCTCTTCGATCCATTTTCCTTAGCCAGTCTGCCTTGCTGCAGCCTGTTATCCAGGATCACCACGTGGAGGTGTAGAAGGGTCTTGGCAGCTCTGGTTCGCTGGCCCTGACGCTAGCAGTCATGCGCTGCTCAGCATCTTGATCCCTATCATAATTCAAACTAGTCCTTTTCAAAGTAAGGTTTTTTTTGGTGGTATTGTCTTCCATCAGCTTAACATATCAGGTGATGGATCACATCTTTGCCCAACTTATATACTAGAAATACTATTGTTTGTTTGTTAAATGCAATACTTTAAGTAAAACTTAAACGTGTTTGTTATTGACTATCTCTTTTTATGTTTCCAGATATCAGACACAGAAGAGAGTCATGGTCCTTACATTGAGAAATTACAAGACTTATATTTTATCATTAGATTTGTTACAAGCAGAGTGTTCTTCTCTTCCTGCGTCAAGTCAGGAGTAGAACATAGTATATATATAGCAGCTTTCTGACATCATTAGGCAGAATGATCTGTTTTACATTTTAAGATGTCAGCTGATGGCAGATTCCATGCAATAACTGCAAATAGTTTTCAAATAAAGCAAAGGTGAAATGGAATTATAATGTACTGCCAGAGACATATCCTCAAATTGTTAGGATTGTCTTTTACAAAGTCATTCACAGTTTTGAAAGCAGAATCAGAGATCCATGTTTGTGCTAGAAAGGAGAGGAGTTTGAGATATTCAGTGTGTGGCTCTTCTCATATTAGACTATCCTCTTCTAAAAATAGTTTGCATAATGAAGGAAAAACAGTAATTGCAACACCGGAACTCTCCGAAGAAGAGAAAAAGCTGAACAACTTAACTAAACAAGTATCTGTTGATAAAGAACACAATAGTATTTCAGACTACAGTACTTCACTTTCAGATGATGAAAAACCTTTGGAACCAGCGCTTTCTGTAATGGTAGATGAGAAACACTTGCCTCTAACTGCTTTAAAAACCGTTGGAGTTGTTCCTGGAAAGGGTCCACCACCTGAACCACCTGTCACCTGTTGCATGAGTGGTTGTGTGAATTGTGTGTGGATAAAATATGCTGAAGAACTTCGTGACTATTACAAGGATGGAGGCGACAGGGCTAAAGCAGCACTTGACAAAATTGAAGATCCTTCACTCCGAGCTTTTGTGAAACTGGAATTAGGACTTTGAATAAATGCAAATTAGCAGTTGCTGTAATAAATGATGTCTCGTTACTCATTGCCATCCTCCATTTTTTCTGCAATATGTGTTGGAATGCTCACTTCTGATGGTAAAGGCACCATGTTGGATTCCTGCTATAAATATGCTCTAGCTGTATATGGGTAACTAACTACCTGCTAGGGAAGAAATGGCAGCAAGAAAAGAAGCTGGCCACTCGACATACAAAGCTGAGGTCTAGTACAATAAAGACTCCTACACTTCATTCTCTACAGCAGTATCTACTTTGCATCTACACTTACCTCTGCATATATTACCAGGGCCCAAAAGAAGTTCAGAGAGAAGTAACACTGTGACCTGCCAGGCATGTCGTAAATGGTAACTAAAGAGAGATGGGTATGAGACTGGGTATTCCATCCTGTAGAAACTACAAACCAGTAGAGAAAGAAGCCACTACATTCTATGGTAGAAGAACCATTATGTCAAGTCACATGTGTGTAGAGCTACTACCACATTTTGCCTCCTCATCGAAGTAGATACGTGCTCCTGCAGTAATTGCTTTTGATCAATCACTTCGTTTTGCATGATGAGGTTGCCTACACCAGTCACCTCCTTTCATCAAATCACTCAAAACTTTTCAGCTCCCTGTGGAGCATAGCTCATCAGCAAATATACCTCAATTCCTCCTGTCCTGGACCATCTGTTCCAGCTCTGTCCATCTCTTCCTTATTTCCTTTATTAATGTCCTATAGCTCTCTTCTCATTGTGTGTTTTGGCCGGCCTCTACTTCTTTTTCCTTGAGGGATTTCAGAATACAGACTGTCATGTAATGTTATCAACTGTTTTTCTTAATGTTGTGTCCTTTTTAATGCCAGTGCCTTCTCTTCACATCATGTTCAATTGATATCTGTCTGGTTCTTTCCAACGACTCCACATTAGTGATCTTATCATATGATCTCAATTTCTCTATTCTACTCATGATCCCATTTTTGAAAGTCTATAACTTTTTAATTGTTTTTGTTGTTCTCCATTATTTCAGAGCCATATAAAACAACACACTTTACATTGGAGTTGAAGATTTTAGTTTTTGTGATGGACTTAATTTTTTTTAAAACTTCCATAGGTTCCTCAGTGCAATGAACGCTATCGCCGTTTGTTTTCTTATTTTGAATTCTTTATCTGTACTTCCTACTCTGTTGACATTGCTACCAAGATATATTAATGGTTCCACATCTTGTAGGAGTGTGATTCCCAACACAATTTTATTGTCATTAGCTATTAATTCTCATAATATTAGTTTCTTTGTGCATTCAAATTCTCATTTTTCTGTTATCTCTGATCAAGTTTCTGCCTATATTAATTCACTAATGTGTATCAGCTATTCCATGTTTTCAGGGAAGGTTTTATTGGCTGATTGAAACATGTGTTTATGGCGTTATCATCAGTTGGCTGTGTATAGTAAAAACAAACCAACATGGAATGAAAAGGGCTAGCTGAGAAAGGGAAAATGGGCAAGTGGGTTATTGGAAAGAGGTGGATGGGTAGAGGAAGGAGAAGACCAGGTGAGTTGAAAGGGGGGATGGGTGGGGAATGATAGGTTAGAGGATAGTTGAAGGGGGAAGTAATTGGCAGAGTGATGGACTGGTTGAAAGGAGGAAAAGACGGACAGGTTTAGAGAGTTTAAGTAGGAAAATATTGGAAGGTAAAGATAGCAATGGGGATCTGATGCAGTGGAGGTGTGGGAGAACCATTAATTGTTAAACGGCTGTTGTTTCTTTCAGATTGTACAGTTTGACTGACGGTCAATTCTTTACGGGTATGCTAGTACTTATATTGTTTTGTATCTGATTGCTGTTATGAGACAGAAGAGCGATGTCCAAATGATCAAGTTGTTTTGACAACTTTCATTTATTTTCCATTTGTGTTGGCTGATGTTGTCTTCAGAATCCAGCAGATAAGAGACATGCCTGTCGAAAACCAGATCTGATCTCAAAGTCCTAGAAAGCTGATCTCCATATAGAAATCTACATTTCAAATTTTTTTAATGTTTTAGTAATTCTGTTAGTGACCTTAAGGAGCACTATGTAGGGATTCACTGTTTAAGCCGTAAAATTTTTGTAAAATGCACCTGTAGTACTGAGAAAATGGTCCCTGAAGGTCTGCTGCGAAATTGCCCGACATACAAGGACCAGAAACAGCACATTTGGCCACTACCAGTGCACTAGGCAAGATCTTTGGCATTGTAGACAGCCTCAGTAGGACCGCGGCTTTCTTTGAACAAATTCAATTCGACGCCTGACAACGTACGAAGAAGAAATTCTTTTTCAGAGTCTACGAATTCGAAATAAAATGGCAAGTTCCATTCCAGGCTTTGCTGAAATATTATTCTTTGTAGATGTCTGGTCTACACAGGATCTATGTTGTTGAAAACCTTCCAGTTCTTCTTTCAGCTGTTTGTCCAACGCATCTTTTGATCTCACTGCAATCATTTCCGTTCCATATTTTCCTAGACACTAATTTTATAATTTCTCCTCCCCTCCCACACGTGAAGGCGTTACGGTTCATACATTGTACGAGCGTTTCAGCTACTAAATCTGGCCGTTGTCCTAGACGAAAACATGTCAGTCGGCAATGCAGATTCCTCGATGATTGCCCTACGTCGAATCATTGGCCCGCTTGACAGCAAACATCCCTACATGCGATTATTGAAGTTAACGGTCACTGATGTTTAGTTCTGCAGTGAAGTATTCATTAAGCATACTTAACGTTTGAGCATCTGATTTATTTTTTATTTGCGTTCGTCTTCTTTCTCTATTCCCAAAAGGCGGTGTGCATTGCAGTGTGGTTTTTTTGCGCCTATCGGCCCAGTGCATCCGACTTCAGCATGGATTTTATGTAAGGGTCTGCTTCCTCCTGCATTTTATAAGGGTTTGCTGCCCTGGGGTAACGGCCGGTGCTGTGATGAGGATCGAACCCAACACATTCAGTTGTGAGCCGTGTCACTTAACCACTAGCCCACGCCGTCCCAGCGTCTGATTAGATGAGGGATGTTCTATTCGTGATACTCACCTAACAATGTTAACCGTCAACTGCCGCTCTGTATGATCTGCAGCACAGCTGAGCCACCTTAATGACGCCGCGAGTAACAGATTGACTTACATCATTGGCATCTATGGGACCAAATGAAAAAGAACTGTCGACAATTTGCAATGACGGCACGGGGTTTACCTCTGCGCCCGCAAGGTCAACTCTGCACCAGGAGAAATTTGTTTTCTCGTCCCCCCTCGTATCGTCCATCTCGTTCAACAGATGACATTTGTAGACCACCGCCTGGCTTTTATGGACACTACCATCTCCAAACGCCATACTGCTTCCATCATTCAAGTGTATGCACCAACAGCAGTCAAAGACGAACTAGAACACACTTATTTCTGACAACCTCTATGAAGTTCTCCAAGCGACGCCACAGCTACTACAAGATCATTATCGGCAACATTAATGCCAGAATGGGACTTCGCCAACATGGTGAAACCTATGTGGGACCACACTCTGGAGAAACAGGCGACAGACTGGCCACTTTCGGTGAAATAAATCGACTGTTTCACTGTAGAAATTTGTTCCAGACACCCGTTCACAAGAGCTACACACACATGGGACCCAGCGGACGTCATCGTCACGAAATTGACAATGTCTTGGACAATCGTAGATCGGCAACATATGTCTCAGTGGTTGGTTCCTTTTGCACTGGAAGCGACCATCTTCTTCACGCCCGAATCCACTTCGATCTAAAACTTGCAAAGTTCGAGCAGCAGCGATCATATAGGGGGTCTGGAGATGCTCACCATCCCGTTGATTGCTACCACCCTCGCAACTAGCAAGCAACTGAAGCTCCCATCGACACCCACATCAATGTTGACTATGAACATCTGATTGCCGCAATCACATGCATTTGCAAGGCAGCCAGATTACCAGCATCCACTCACACCATAAATCGCATTTCACCTGCCACTCGAGCTTTGTTGGAGGAACGGCCTAAGATGACTCGTTCTCCAGTCATCCACAAGGTCTTCACAACTCAATGTAAGATCTGCCGTCAAAAACGTACAGAAGATCATGAGACCTCTCGCTGTGAACGTCTCATGAAAGCCGCAGAATATGAGCGAAGCACGAAATTAGCTACTCGCATAGCACCGTCAAATCATTCCTTTTCTGAAAGCTTACGTTGGATGTTGCACAATATCAAAGCTGGGCATGGAGTAAACTTGAGAAAGTTTACTATAGCGGTCTGTTCAGATTGTCAGAACCTCTTCCAAGTGCCCTCCCATACTCTTATACTACAAGAGAGACAAAGAGGACCTGGAAAATTATCGCCAAATTACTCTTCTCCCGGTCACTTACAAACTGTTTTACGAACTGCACCATTGCTAGAGTTCGCACCATTCTCGAAGACTTGCAGTAGGTCGAACAATCTGGCTTTATGTGTTCGAACAGCACGATGGACCATATTTCAACCTGCTGCCGCCTTATTGAAGCAGCCCAAGAGTTGACGCCGTTGATATTTACCTTCATCGGCTATAAAAAAGATTTTGATTCTGTTGAACCACACGGTGTCGATCCTGCTTACATCAGAATTCTTACCAACAGTTACACGAACCTCACTACAACAGTTGGTTCCTTCCAACGTCCAATTGTGATACAAATACAGAAGGGGACCCGCCAGGGAAATCTTATCTTTCCGAACCTCTTCTCCGCATGATTGGAATCAGTCATCAGCCGATGCAAATTGGACCACCTTTGGCATCCATATTGACGGCAAACCTCTCAATCACCTTCGATATGCCAACGACATAGTGCTCATCACAGAGTAAACAGCAGAAGCCAATCAAATGATACAGATACTCGATGATAAGGGTAAGAAAACGGGTCTAGAAATAAATGTCTAGAAGACCAATTTGTTGCGCAATCGTTTCGCCAATTGTGATCTAGTCTTCCTTCGCGGGGTAAGCACATTTCCGTTTCATGTCAGGATGCTTTAAGGCATATATATCTTTTTGAGGGTCCTTTGCATATCATCTTTTTTAATTTTTCAATCTGATGGCTTTTAAAATAATTACAGGATTATGATCGGAATTTATAACTGTACCTGGATACATTTTTGTCGTTATACTACTTGTGATTATGTCCTTTATTATAGTAAAGTAAATTTAATTTCTTACTATATCTCCTGGTCCAGAACTTTTTCACAAGTATAATCCCCTTGGAGATTATTATTGATTATTGAAAAAAAATGTGTTACATATAACTAATTGGTTCTCTTCGGAAAAAAGTGTTTGGCCAATCTCCTCTACCGTTCTATTTTTCCCAGTTTCATTTCCCCCAGTCCAAATCGCGCTACTATTTTCATGTTTGCCTTTTTCAATTTTGGAGTTGGTACCATTGTATCTCTCATTACTATCAGAACAATAGTAGATTTTATTGGTTGGAAAGTGTGTTGTGAGTTCTTATAATACTTGTATTTCTCTTTTCCTGCAAAGTAAATATTTTTAAAAACTGTTTTGTCAAAATTTCATAGATTAACAGGTCACACTAGTAGAGGCTGTGTACAAATTGTAAGCTCTCTATGTTATATGGAAGTTGGTTACAATAGGAGAAATAGAAGTTCAAGCTGCCAGACAATGGTCATGATCATTTAAATGAAAGCTTCAAAAAGCGGTTGAAGTTTGAAGAGCCATTGCAATGGAAGATTGGTCTGGTGACTTCTTGGTGTGTATCAGTCACCTCCAAAATATTAGAGTTCTCCATAATTTATATCTGATGACTTGAACAACATGATAAACTTTATTTAATTACCTGTGAAAATCAATTTTAAATTACTTAGATTTCTTAAAAACACGATTAGCGTAGTGTTAGAGCACTCGCTTTATCATTGCAAAGGTACGGGGTACAAATCCCGCTACCGATGCACTCCAGTCGACCCAGTTATAAATGGTACCTGACATACGACTTTGGAAGTAAAAGACAGATAGCAAAGGAACTGGTCACCCTACCTCATATAAGCTGTGGATTAGTATACTGAAGTATTTAACAAATCGATTTCCCCTCAATAGTTTAACTATTACGGGACAAATCTTTACTTTAAAATATAATTAAATCTCCTTTCACTGAGGCGTTTACGTAGTAATTTAATATGACTGACTGAGTGTTCTTCAAATTTAAACCTCAAGATTGCGGTAGAAATTCGAAACATCGTACCATTGCCATGGGATTTTGTAGTATAGTAGCAAAAAACTTTAACAGTGTTCTGCATATTGTATCACGGTGAAAACGAGTCTTATTGTGTCTCAGCAACAGTCTAAAGATGATTGCCCACTAGTGATTTGCACCAAATTGATGAGCGGTGGTACACACCTTGAAGACACGTTGTGGAATTGAAGCATACCATTGATGACATAGTGTGCTGAACCTTGACTGATGTTTGATTTCCTTCAGACACTACGATTTTGCATCACGATACGCTCAACTTCTACACTAGACTTGATCACTACTCGATATGCCTGATCCTGTCGACTACAGTCTGTCAGAGACCTCGCGACGTTTGGGAACTTCCTACTCCACTTATACACATACTGAAGTGGCAGGCATGCACCGCCGTTCGGAACCTTAATTCGCCTGTGAATTTCAATGTTTCACTTCTTCGCTGCTAAAAGCAAAAATGATAACAGAAAGCTGCTCCTGAATATTGTATGCCATTAGTAGAGTGGCCATCTTTAAACGGCTAAGATGGTGTCATGGGGGATGTCTGCACCGTGATACCACCTGCAGAACATTCTGGTAGTCCTTAGCAACGATAATACCAAGCTACAAGAGAATGGTACATTGTTCCAGATTTCTGTCGCAATTTTAATGTTTTCATTTCAAACACCTACGCATGTAATGTAATGTTTTAATTTAAAGCACCCTATTACCAGTTGAACAGAAGAGAGCAGCTCGTTGTCTTCAGACTTCGCACTGGCCACAATAGACTGAGGTACCACCTATTCAACAAATTAAAGATAGGTGGTACCGACGAATGCCCGTGTGGTACCGAGAAAATGACCACTGAGCATCTGCTGCAGAACTGCCCGACATACGAGGATCAGAGAGAGCAGATGTGGCCATCACCAGTGGAACCACAAGAGAAGCTCTATGGCAGTGTCGACAGCCTCAGGATGACCGCCGCTTTTTTCGAAAAAAATAATGGTTACTGTCTGACTGCGTACGAAGAAGAAGAAGAAGAATTTAAAGCACCATCGTATGTAATCTAGTATTTTCATTTGAAACCCCTGGGATGTAATGTAAGATTTTCATTTAAAGCCCCTTAAATGTAATGAGAAAAGTTAGTCATGGACTTTATCCGAACTTGGAGCGACGACAGTAAACCACAATTAATTTTTTTAAATGGTTGCCTGTCAATGTCACAATTAAGGTGATTCTTTCACACTGTCTTCTTCCATATAATGTAACTTATACATGTTCAAGTTCCATCACATAAATAAATACATTGTAAATAATGTGTAACATAACCTCACTGACACCAATACATTCCTTTATTTACTTTAATAAAAACCTAAGCACTAAGATATTATGTTAACCAACAACATGTATACTTGGGGACTGGGCACACATATTTAGGCGATCTTCAGACTTTAGGACAGGTTGATTTCCGGACCAGGTGTTGAAACGCGAAAACTGTTGCCATCTCGAAACATTGAGATTTTTTTTTATGTACACAGTTATTCATGTAATTTTCATAAACTCATTAATAAGCTCATACAGCAGATCTATTTCTTCTGTACTTGGCTCATACATCTCTATTTTTCCTTCGTCGTCAGCGAGAATCCCTGGAACATATTTATTGACGCTAGCCTGTATTAGTTTCGTTGGATCTGTGTACTTATATAAGTTTTTAATACAAGGACATAACAAGCAGCACGGACTTCCGGTTCCAAAAGCAATTATGCATGCTCTCGGATCGGAGGCAAAACAAGCCACAATAATCAAGAAGATAACAACTGTTAAAGCTGTATATCCTGCGTACCACATCAGTTCTTTTGTGAGTTCTTCATCTGCTTTGTACAAATCCTCTTGTGTAATAACTTCAAAGGGATCCTTTTCGTTTGCTTTCGCAACCTGTTGTGGCTGACCAGATGACGCTCCCAAAATTCTGACCATGTCTTCAGCATTGAAAGTTGAACGTCTTTTTTGTGTGTGAAAAGTATAACGTTACAGCATTGGGCAACGAATATTTGATCACTACATCAGTCTCGTCGAACTCTGACTGAACTGAAAGGGAGTGTCATCAGTGATTTCAAACAGTGTAGACAATAATGTTTATTGTGTCGATCGTCTTAGCAAATCAGATAATTAAACTTAAAAGTCTGGATAAAAGAATATCGAAGTATGTACATATCACACATACGCGTATATTGTTTTATTGAAAATATGTGTATCCATTGGCGCACTTTTAGGACGTAGGTAGACACAATGATAAACAGTGCGAACTGCTCAAGTTGCGCACCAAGTTCGTGTCATATTCAGTTCAATTTAATTGCCGTATATAGAAGATTGGGTCGTATTTCTTGGAAAGAGAAAAACAAAACAAATGTAGAGGTACTGAAAAAGCGGGGGGGGGGGGGGGGGGTAAGAGAATTAATGATCGAAATCAGGGTTAGACAGTAACGTTTTTTTGGTCATATAACAAGTCATATCTCCTTGTTGAAGACATACTAGAGGGTAAGGTGGAAGGCGGTCTCTCAAGAGGCAGACAACGTTATTAGTGGGTGTATAACATCAGGATATGTACTGGGAAAAGGCCTCTCAGATTGCACCATTACGGCAAAAGATAGAGTACACCAGAGATCCATTGCAGCCGACCTTCAATGCGGAGATGGCACTTGAACTGAACAAGTGATGTCTCCGTAATAAAGGTTGGCTGCAATGGTTTTCGCCACGGATGTCTTTGATCACTTTTTTTTTTCCTGTTGGCAGTCGATTTGATTCTGAAAGAAACTACAGTCAATAAGAGAAATGGAATACAGTGGACCTTGTTTAAACAGCTGCACGGCATGGATTTTGCAGATGGCATAGCCCACTTATCTCATAATCAACTTCAAATGCAGAAGACGGCATCAGTACTGGACCGAATCTCTCAGCAAATAGGGCATGCAGAAAAGACAGAAATTGTAAAACTAAATGTGGCTAACAATACGAGCCATATCAACTCACGTCTATCTTTAAACATCGTTGTCCAGTTCGTCACTGTTGTCTTCGACACATTTTTGTCACCATACACTGCCTGTATTCTGCGATGAATGTCAACTGGTCGACATTCTTCAGCTGTTAGAAACTGAATCACCGATTGCAGATCAACTCTGGACGGATTCCGTATCACACCCGCCATGTTTTCAACGGTCTGTTGAGGAATCTAAGAGTTGGAGGATAATGAAATTTTTCAAACTTAACGGTTGGTACATGCTGTTTACATCAGAAGTGACAAATGTAGCAGTAATGGGAAAGTTAACATTGCAATGGTGTCAACCTTAACAAAACCTGGAAAACAATCTGCTACAAACAAACGTATTAGGGCCCATTGCACTGGGGCGAGAACAAAGAACCACTTTATTCGCTCCACCCTTGAAATTTGAGACAATCGTTTCAGTTATTTTGCATCCTGTGATCACGTGGTCACACTCTAACAGAAGGCGGGAAGTTAAAATAAGGGGCAGACAAATCCTGGTAAGTTATACGCTGGCACTAAAGGTAAACGCTTAGCTTTATTACACTTTGTGCCTTGAAAGTGTCGTTAAATGTGGGTGTGGTTTGAAATATAATCAGATGGGTCAGATATATTTTCTAGGCAAACAGAAGAAAGGTGGGAGCGTCAGTTTCTAGGTATTTTTTGTTTTATAATAAGTAACAAGGATACCAATTATTAAACAGGAGATAATTGAAAACATACTTACCTTCATGTAATATCGATTGGCAAAATGGTGGTCAGAATATCTAGAGTGAAATTAAATAAGATATGTTATATTTAACAGTAACGTTGCTCTACGGCAGTGTTTCTCAACGGGGGTGCCGTCGCCCTTCAGGGTGCGTTTGGAAATTTCGGGGGCGTTTTTTATTACAATAATTATTGCAGGGCGCTTTGTGCATAAGGGGGGGGCGTTTACATATTTTTCTTTAGAAATGAAGACGCCAGCTCAGTTACAGTTGAGAAACACTGCTCTACGGGAAGGAAGACTAACATCTGGTCAGGCAATACATACTGATCAGACATGGTAGTCAGTGTCAGGCGAAATATACTGTTCAGACATGTTAGTCGTAACACGTGTGCTACCCTTGGCCTGACAATCACAGTAACAGAACCACTGTCGTCTGTCGTAGGCACGAGAACCGCTGCAGTCGCTGAGTTCCTGAGCAAGAAGAATAACCAGCAGATCTGATCACTGTAGACATCTTCCTAACGCTGAGACGAGACAAGAGGCTCAGAAGACATCTACGTTGTATAAACTGAGAGTTGAAACATAAGGCCACCATACGAGCGAGGACAGAGATACAGGAATGACAGCAAGTAGTTAGACAACATTGTATCAAAGGGGTACAGACTTTGAATAGAACACATTGCTAGAAGTGACCACGTCATGTAACTCTGCGTTATTTTAATGCAAGAGAAAGACCTGCGTTAATCGCGCGCAACTGTTTAGGGACATTTTTAGTTAGAGAAGTG
The DNA here is from genome assembly GCA_036924085.1 of Ariolimax columbianus. NCBI lineage: Eukaryota > Metazoa > Mollusca > Gastropoda > Stylommatophora > Arionidae > Ariolimax > Ariolimax columbianus. The sequence continues at coordinate 98,980,501 of JAVGWX010000006.1, read as the reverse complement.
TTGATAACAAAACTCTTAACGATTCTCATGCATAGAATTACTATTATAATGTGTATAATGTTCAACAATTAAACATTAATTGGTTTTCTGTTGTTAAAAGAATTGTTAGTGGTTTAATTAAAGTGTGAGTTAAGGAGTGATAGTGGTAAGGAAGAAAGTTAATAATAAGTGGTGATAGAATAAGTGGGGGTAGAATCTGCCATATGGCAGGATGGGAGCGTAATTAGGATATGGCACAGGGGAGACATTTAAACAAAGACTTACTTTCATAATTTTCCAGGACAACTCCGGGTAGATTGTATCACACAACCGACGGAACGTCGATATGATTTTATTACGTTATTTAACAGTTCGTTCATTCTTCTTCTCTTCATAATCATTATCATCTTCTACTTCTTCGGCATTCATGCTGGAAAGGAAGTTGGTGATGTTGTGTCTTAGTTTGCAGCGATAATGTGATATATGCGCCTATCGGCTCGACACATCCGATTTCAGCAGGACATTTTGGAAATCTTGTTTTTCTTCACTCTTCGGTCCGTAATCGCTTAGCCAGGCTGCGTGTTTGCCATCTGTTTTCGTGGCTGCCACTTGGAGGCGGAATAGGGTCTTAACCAATTTTACGTCATTGTCCCTGATGCAAACAGTCAGATACGAGTCAATGACTACTGTCAGCTCATTTACTGCTGCATCTTAAACCTCGCTGTTAATTCCTCTTCCTCTTTTTCGTGCTCTTCCGGACGACAGCTTGAATACCTGTAAAGAAAGCATCGGTCCGCATTGTGTAATCGGTAACTACATAGAATTTATCTCGGGTTAGGTCTGGAAATGGTCAAATATGCCTTCTCTGTAACTCGTATGTTAATATTGTTTCGTTATGCATGTAGTCAGCAGCATCCCATTTCAATATATGTTTGTGTAGTGTGGTTTCATTTGTGTTTCCTCCAACCTCATGACTATCCCCATATTTGTGCACCGCTTTGCATGTCTCTCACCTTTCGCCCTGTCAGGTTTTGGAGACCCTGACAGCCGGTAAAACTCATGAGGTCATTAGGACACACGCACATCTATCACGGTAAGGTGGAGGGAGACACAAGAGAGTAGTGGGCATATCCACTTTTACCAGTCATAAAAACGGTTATGACTGTGTCATAAACGAATTAGATTTCATTGTAAATAGGAGCGCGAAAGGTACACCACGTGATCATGACTGGTAAGCTTAATATATAGTTTCTTCTTCTGCGTTCATTCTCAATCTCCTGCTACTAAGCCCTGAACAGGGTTTGCGTTGTGTAATATATAGTTTAGTTGGTTACGTTGGTCTTCCACACTAAACAAGTCTGGACACCTTTTGTTAAAAATAATATGACCTATTTAATGTTTAGGATTGCAGTGAGAGCGGGACTGCTTCAGATGGGCATATTCATTTCTTATCTCAAATATGTTTATTTGTCTCTACACTATTTGCCGAGTTTTAGTGTCAGCGGTATAATTCCCATAGAATTACAACAACCAGTTGTCTGTTAGGTGTAGATCACATTTGAAAGGGCGTTAAGAGGAAGCCAGACATAGCACAGCCGCTTGGAAGACCCTGGTCCACCTTCAACGTAGGGGAGGAAGACTAACGTCTGTTCAGGCAAAATATACTGCCCAAGGCCCTCCCCTTGGCTTCCCAGTAGCCTTCCCTGGAAACAGGCTGTTTTCATAACATCCTGGCTAACGAAGTGAAGGATCGATGTGATCCCCGTAGTAGTGAGTGACACGCAAATGAAGCTAATCATAGCACAACCGCCTAGAGGACCACACTGCCACCTTCATCGGCACTCTCGAGATGTGAGGAAAGCTACTGCTACCCGTCACTTAACGTTATTTTCAGGGCGCACAAAGAGTAAATCTAGTTATAGTGGGCATTCGACAACAACAACAACAACAACAGTGTAACAATCTCATCACAACAAAATGATAGACGTAACCAACTGGGGCCAACAAACACAAACTGTCGTACGACTGTATTCCCATTGCTGGTGTGGCAAAGCTGATAGATCGATGGAGCTCTGTAGCAGACGGTAAAGAGGTCTGCTCTATCCTATTCTCACTACACTCACTCAAACCAAATTCAAGCGACACTAATTGAAAAATACAATATATCAAGATTCTTTATTTCTACATGATACAAATTCTCCTCAGTCTATTCTCTCACACGGCTTACTACATATTCCTACTTAATGGTTTCAATTACTTCAAAAGCTTATCAAAGCCAGATACATGACCAAATGGGAAACCGAACATACTGGTTACACCAAAAACGATGCCTATTACCAGTTGAACCGAAGAGAGCAGGTCGTTGTCTTCAGACTTCGCACTGGCCACAACAGACTGAGGTACCACCTATTCAACAAATTGAAGATAGGGTGTACCGACGAATGCCCGTGCGGTACTGGTAAAATGACCACTGAACATCTGCTGCAGAACTGCCCGACATACGAGGATCAGAGAGAGCAGATGTGGCCATTGCCAGTGGAACTGCAAGACAATCTCTATGGTAGTGGCGAGAGTCTCAGGATGACCGCCGCTTTTTTCGAGAAAATAATGGTTACTATCTGACTGTGTACGCAGAAGAAGAAGAAGAAGAATTACTTCAAACTTTAACTGCTAATCCTATCCTTCGTAACACTGCTATCGCTCGATTCTCTCTCCTCTCCTAATCTGGCCTGCTGTAAGTAAGTATAAGCAGAAAAAATAAATTAAAATAAACTGAACAAACTTTATTGCACATTGCCGCCGATGGTAGGTTCGTATTTTCTTAACTCAGGTGGTCGTCCGTGGTCCTGTTTTTCTTCGTCGGGCGTAGATCAATATGTATTGACGTGAACGTTAAGACTGTGTAAAGGTGATCAATGTGATCATGGAAGACTGGATTGATGTGTACTTTGAAGACTAACTCTAGATGATACTGAAAACTGTGTCAATTGTATAAACATCGTTGTCCAGTTCTTCACTATTGTCTTTGACACACTTTTGTCACAAAACACTGCCTGTGTTCTACAGTGAATGTCAACTGGTCGACATCCTTCAGCTATTAGAAACAGAATCATCGCTCGCTGTTCAACTCTGGACGAATTCCGTATCACACCCGTCATGCTTTCAACGGTCTGCTGAGGAAACTGTGAGTAGGAGGATAATGATGTTTGGCAAACTTGACGGTTGGTATGTGTTGTTTACAACCGGAATTGACGCCATCAGCGCATCGTATGTATCGTACGTACGCATCGTGCCTGTTGGAGTCTGGTCCGGTTTAATTTGAACACGTCTCATATGTTCAGCTATTTGTGTGCCTGTCACTTTCACGGTTTCCGCTCCAGCAGTGTATACTTCAAACTGTTATGTTCTTTAAATTTTCCTGAATAAGGTCAACTCAATATGGAGATTAACCTGGAACCTGAATTGAATGTCCATTAACGCGGTGCTGGACGGAGGCCAAAACTAGAACCTAAGAGTCTCTACCTTCAATTCCACTGTGTTCCCTGAGATGCGCTACGGTGCTTAGACATGAACAATAACCAAATCATTGGAGGAGAAACTGAGGGTGACCCAAGCCTCTTTAGAGAGACGCTTGGTCGGAATCACTCTCTGGAACCAACGTTTGCAAAATCTCCACAATTCTGACATGCGACGATTGTCTTTGGTAAAACATGAGGTAATCTATGCAGACAAGGCAAAACATAGATGGGCAGGCCACATGTTGCGACGTAACGATGGTTGATGGAAAATGGCGACAGCAATCTGATACGCCAAAGGTGAAAAAAGAGACCGCGGGGAAGACCTTCAATGCGTTGGTCAGACTCCCTTGTTGTACACAACAACACCCGAGACATTTCAGGAGGATGGCTCATCATGCACTGGACTTACGTGGCCCAAGACAGTGTTCGCTGGAGACGAAGTTGGGACCAGCAGCAACGAACGCCGAGGAACGGGTCATCAAGGACAAGGTAAAGATCAAGATCAAGAACATTAACTTAAACACGGGGCAATAATCACACATTCAGTCTAGCAGCCAATAAACTGTCAGATCAGATCAGAGCAGTTTCCATCTGCTCATTGAAGTTAGGCTAATAGTGGCAAAAATATCCTTCTACATTTTACCTTGATAATATACGTGTTTACTGTCTACATATTGAAATTATCCTTACATTTACAGCCTTGACATCCTCTTGCAATGTTGCTATCTGTCATTCCTTGCAGGTATGATTTTCAACAATTTTCCCGCATGCTTTCTTTACTAAGTCGCTCCTATTTTACCCTGGTATGTTGAGACAAAGAATCGAATCCGTCGAGTCAAAATGTTACAGAAAGATCCTTACAATACCCTGGACAGAGAAAAAGACAAATGTAGACATTCGGTAAGAGTTGAGGATAGAGGAGAACTGGTTTATCAATTCCATTTTGGCTAGAACATGCAAATACTTTGGTCACATCAAGAGACACAACGGTCTTGAGAGAACAGTGATGGAATGTACGGTGCCAGGTAAAAGAGGAAGGGGTAGACCAAGAAGACGATGGCACCAAGATATCCAGGAATGCCTGGGTATGACTGTGGCGCAGGCTGAAGTTTTGGCAAGGAAACTAGTTTTTTTCTGACAGACTGTGATGGGAGCGACGTTCTATAAAGGTCATGCTACATGGTGATGTTGAGTTCTTTTCATGTATTATAGTTAAAATAGTTCCAGTCTTATTTTTATTTTTGTTCATTAATTTTTGTTATAACCCAAAACATTTCCTTGATATTTGGGTTTATTTTTTTTTTTAAATTTTTTTTGTGGTCACTTTATGCACTTAATTCTTTTATATATTCACATTTCAACGTTTCGATATAATACCAGAAACCATTTCATCCACATGCGCTCGGCGATTTGGTCTTGCATTAAGGCCTAAGAAGTAGATGTTGTTCTTAAGGTAGAAATGCAGTTCATGTCTCCGTTTAAATGTATTTGAAAAGTGAATAAAGTGAATTTTAACAATAAATAAATAAAGCGGCATTGAAGGTCAAAGGTTGATTAAAAACATATACAGCGATGGCTCAGCTACCGTCCCTGGCGAAGTTCTTTAGGTCACAACGTATGTTTCGTATTTCTTCTGTCCTGTTAGAGATAGCTTTATGTGTTGTTATTAATATGTTATTTATATTAAAAGCACATCTGTTTAAAGTTTGTACTTGATTCGTCTGTTGGTTCCAGTTGAAGCATAAGGTCACCACTACAGCTGGCCTCTTTATAGGAAACATGAATCTGCGAATTTACAGTGACGGTTTTAGTAGCGATTGTTTCACATGCACAAAAGTCTTTACTCATCTTTTACCACATGTTTGGAAGGTTACTGTGATCCTGTTCTTTCCAACCCGGGAACGACTTGCGTAAAAGAGCATCCGTAGTGAGTAACATTAGATATTACGTTGCTATGATAGTCTGCCCTACTAAAGTTTGAAGGCCCTGTGACCCCGCTCGTGATCACGGAGAACCTTGGTGCATTGATTATGTATGCTTTGCTCTTCCGCCGTTCTGAGTGTGTTTGTACCGGTTTATTTTTTAGTGCAGTATGTGTTTCTTTGATTATCGACAGTGCTTGGAACCTTGCACTGTTGTTACCCTTGCAGTTTGCACACTTCCTGTTTGGTTTTGATATTTTGTACCGCGCTGACTTTCTCTGATGAGCACACATGATTCTGAAGTAACGTGTGCATTTTTTGCACTTCAAAGATCCCGTGACACATGGATATCATAAAGATTTGACTGCAGAAGGATGTGCGACGGGATATGTCTCTCTACTTCCTTTGTTTGTGCACACTTATATTGAACTCTTTTAGATTTCCCTTTCTTCTGCATTGGAGTATGTTTATGGAAGATTGTTATTCATTTTAGAACAAGAGTGAAATGTCATATTTTAATATGTTTATTTCTTGCTCATATTATCAGTTAACTTTTCGGTCAACTGGTTTATTGAGTCTGTGCTTGTCCTTTTTTTTTTGCTCTATTTTACTCAAATAAAAACTTGAAAAGTGGGATAGAAATTTGAAGAAAAAAAAACATGCTTTGTCACTGTAACTTGTTAATACTGTTGCTTATGATGTCAAGAGTGCTCTGTATATGCCATCACGGTGCAGACGAACAACGTGACGTTATAATTGCTGTTAAAAGATGGCGGCCCCGCGATTGACATGCTCAACAAAATTGACGTGTTCTGTCATCCGTTTTTTTAGCAACAGGGTTAAAATTCATCGTCGAATGAAGGTCTAGTACTGTGATGCATGCCTTTCACTCCAGCAAGTGTAATTTACAGCCAATCTGCGATTTTTCTTTGCGAGGCAGACTACTGAAAACGGCTTAGGGATCATTACTCTGTGTGTCTGATCTAGTCCTGAACAGTCTGTCACAGAACTCACGCCGTTTTGGAACTCCTACTTCATTCATACTCTTGCTGTTGTGAAAGGCAAGCATCACCGTACTGGACATTCATTGACCGATGCATTTCTGCAGGTTTCACTCCTTTGCTGCTAAAAAAAACGGATAACAGAACGCTGCTCCTCTTCGGTGTATGTTCAACAGTGTGGCGGCCATCTTTTAAATGCAATTATGACGTCGTGTTATTCGTCTGCACAGTGATGACATATACGGAGCATTCTTGGCATCCTTAGCAACCATATTAACAAGTTAAAATACAAAAGCATGTTTTTTAAAAATAATTTCTATCCTACTTTTAAGGTTTTAATTTGAAGCCTCCTCGTAAAATACAATATTAGTAATTTTTTTTTTCATTTACTGGAACAGTATAACAGACGAAAGCATAAACCATGAATAAATGGAGATACGTATAATATGTTAAGTTGTATTATATAAAATCAACATCTATACACTCCGGACAAATCCATAGGTGCCCAGTCGCTCGCTCTCTCTCTCTCCCTCTCTGTCTCTCTCTCTCTCTCTCTCTCTCTCTTTCTCTCTCTCTCTCTCTCTCTCTCTCTCTCTCTCTCTCTCTCTTTCTTTCTCAGAAATGGCAAAGGGTTGGAATGCGGGTAAATAGATTGGTGTACATACTCTTACTTCGTTCATTTGAGCCCACGTTTGACGTTAAACGCCTACAGTCAGTGGACAGTCAATTAATTGACTGCAGTGACGCCATCCTTCTTCTTCTTCTTCTTCTTCTTCTTTAGCTGTCAGACGTCGACCTTTATTTTTTTCGAAAAAAAGCAGCGGTCATCCTGAGGCTGTTGACACTGCCATAGAGCTTGTCTAGTCTTGCCACTGGTGATGGCCACATCTGCTCTCTCTGATACTCGTATGCCGGGCAGTTTTGCAGCAAATGCTCAGCGGTCATTTTCCCGGTACCACACGAGCATTCGTCCGTGCCACCTATCTTCAATTTGTTGAATAGGTAGTACCTCAGTCTATTGTGGCCAGTCTATTGTGACCAGACTACGACCTGCTCTCTTCTGTTCAACTGGTAAAAGGCATCGTTTTTTGTGTAGCCAGTATGTTCTCTTTCCCATTTTGTCATGTATCTAGCTCTAATTAGCCGTTTTGACTCTTCGTATGTCACACTAGTATCTGGTTGTGGTAGTCTTGCACCTTCTTTTGTCAGTCTGTCTGCCTCCTCGTTGCCTTGGATGTTGCAGTGGGATGGAACCCACTGTACCACTACTCTTTTTGGTGCGGACTGCTGGCATAGTTGACAGAGTTCTGCTCTTAAATCATTAAGTTCAATATTTTTCTGGCTTTTTAGTGCTGCGACTACGGCCAGCGTATCTGTAAGCAGGACTATATGGCTTTCATTCCTATTACCTATCACTATTTCTTCCACTGCCGCCCTCAGTGCCTCTGCCTCCGCTCTGAAATTGTTTGACCCCATCCAGTAGGCGATCAATCAATCATCCCAAGATGCACCTCACACTTGATCATTATAATTTTTCCCACAACGGCTGGATTTGAAGACAGGATGAACGCTACTACATTGTCATTTCATTGCAGATAGACAAAGTTACTTTTCTTGTACCATTTTAATTTATCAGAGCTACATCTATAATACCCCACAACTCACTGTCATGAACACCCACTACTGGTGTAGCATCTTGAATCTATTTTACCTCCAGTTTTAGTAGCATTTTGTTTATGTCAGGCGGAAATACCAAATGTATCATATAATTTGTATTAGTATCATTATGTATATCATATATTAATAGAAACAAGTTTGATACTAGAAAATGCCGTCGGTGATGAAGTGTTAGAGGCTTCATTGTACTAAACCACAGCTGTAGGTCAGGTACCCATTTACAAATGCACCTCCCAAACAGCTGGTCGACCGAAGTGTGCTGATAGCGGGAGTTGAACCCCGTACCTTTGCCACAAAAAGCGAGTTCTCTACCACTACACTAATCAAACATATTAATATGAACACTTTTCTTGCGCTACTCCTACGTGCTGTTCTGACACAAATACTGCTTCTGCTGATCAGCGTCTTATTTTAATCATTCTTTTACTTTATCTATTACTTGAATGTATTTTTTAACCTTCTATATACGTGCTCATTTCTTTTCGTAGCTGTTGGCCGCGAGGTTTGTATATCCATCTTCTGACCACAAGGGAATGCGTTCGAAAATTCGGAAAGGAATATATGGTTTTTTTTTTTTATATCCGAGGTAAAATAAAAACAGCCCGTACAGTGCATGGCGACTGCAGGGGCAAGCAACCTTTATTCCGCAGCTTTACAAATTCTTCCAAGGGACCTCATAAAATGTCATAATAATTGCCGCCATGGTTGTTGATGTTGGTTAAGTTTTAAACTTTTGTTAGCTCGTCATTCGCTAATTCTTGATAAAAGCACTCATTGGCCAACATGTCACATTCTTTACTCATTCCTTTGTAACTGGATTTGAAGCTTTTAAGTTTCTCAACTACTGTGTGTCAAACGGGACAATTTGAACTTGTTTTATGAGCAGAACCGTTTCTAGGTCAGTGTAAGGTGTCTTGCCGTTCTAGACGAGATGTGAAAAATGCCGTCCCTTCCCTTTTACCACCACCACTCTCTGTTTCCCTGTTATCCAGGCTAGAAGAATTTATGTATTAGATATAAAAGAACTTGTATTCACCTTGTCTAATATAACATTAATAGTAACATGTTTTTTTATACGAAACATGAATTGCACTTACCTTTTAGATATGTTCAAAGAGAAGTACAAAACCTAACTTTTGATCGATTATACAAAATCAATAATTTATAGTAACACTAAAAACATCAACAGCACCACAATTTTTCCTCAATTTAATTTGTTTTCTCCTAATTTGCTCAATTTTTTTGCTGTTTGATTTCAAATTAAAATATTTTCCGCCCTTTTGCCGCCTTAGGCGGCCGTCTAGTCTTGCCTAATGGTAGAAACGGCCCTGTTTATGAGACAAACAAAAATAAACACAATGAATGTTTGAAAGAGACTACTTGTATGACCCAGAAAGCCAGCATTCTGAGCTATATAGGAGGTTACGATAAAGTACTTACTTTGTTTACTTCTAGTAGTGAATTTGGTTTAAATATCAAACCGTGAGAATTCGTTATTAATTTAAAATGGTGACCAATGTATGTCGGATGCAGTAGCGTATCCTGGCCCTGATACAAGGGGTGGAACAGATTTAGAATGTTCTTAGCTATTAGTCGACCTGTACTTCTCCAGGGGCAGATGCCTCTGTGCAAGTCCCAGCTCTGGTATGATCTGGATGTAGCCGGGAGGAGGATTTCCTGCTTAGCGGGATAGGCTCGATCAGCTTATTGCTCTGCTGTGTTGGGGCAAGTGCCGTGGAGGGTGGCTAACCAATGTGCGAATCTATCTTAATAGAGCAAAGTTGACCCGCAGCCTATTAGGCGCTATCTATGCTGCTCTTAACAAACCACCTAACCATGGCCGGTGTTATGCCACGTGACACAGTTAGTCACCTCTTACGACATGCTCTCTTTCGGGCAGTGGTGCTATTCTGGTTCTTGTCATACACAAAGACCCCGGCGAACCATTTAGAATGTAATACTCAATAAAAATCAATGTTTCTAAAATAGCTTTCATGCAGCATAAGTGCACTGAAAATGTATTTGCCAGAACCTCTTCTATGTATCAATAACATTTCACAACACGATATACACTAAAATATGCTCACGACAATAGTAAATATACTATTATATGCACGTTGAATATAGTTGAGTGTGGAACTCTTGACTCACACATGTCAATGTTTAGTTAAACGCTAACATCAATCCAAGACGTTCTTTGCGCCAACTATCTCTCTCTCTCTCTCTCTCTCTCTCTCTCTCTCTCTCTCTCTCTGTGTCTTCCCCCCCCCTCTCTCTCTCTCTCTCACACACCTATATCAAACACATAAACGTGAGCTGCGTTTCTAACCACACGTAAAAAAAATCCGAGTACGTATTTCTCAGCTCTTATTGTCTTCCATTGAACACTGACCAACACGGCTATTACGCCTTGTGACGTCTTAAGACATTTTACGAAACATTGAGAAATAATTTCTTTTAGAAAATAAAAATACTCTCATAACAAACTTTTAAAATACACTTTTGGAGTTTCATTTAGACGTCTCCAATCTAGCCCATAATGAATATACACCACTGGTCGCATGACTGGAATGAAATTTAATGTACCAATCATCATCATCATGCAACATGTCCGTTGTAGAACGTCGCTCTCACCACAGCCAGTCGATATGAATCTCGGTCTGCAGTCAATTTTGCCGCCTGCTCCATGTTCATGTTTAGAGTTTCCTTGATATCCATCTTCGCCTTCGTTGACCCTTGCGTCGCCTTCCAGGTACCATGCCCCCCACAGGACCGTTCTTTCTAGTCTGTCACAACGTTTGACATCGCCGAGAAAAAAAAGAAGAAGGAAAAAAAATTATATTTAAAAAACACTACATTGTTTATGAGCCAGTTGTCTTCAACATTCAGCTCTTCTCGGGTGGCTTTATTTGTCACTTTCTTTATCCAGAGAATTTGTAGGATTACCAATACTTCCGGTAAATACATCGCTAGATTAACACATAAGAAAACAAAGCACATGCTTGAAAAACTAATAAAACAGAATTACACAAAAACTAATAACGTGTTTTAAATTTCAAGAAAAGCATGGGCTGACATGGAATGACAACCTGTAAGTGAACTCTGCTGGATTTCGATAACAGACAAGACACAACATTTTGACACCTTTCGAATTTTAAGTGGTGCTGACATGGAGCAGAATACGGAATCTTAGTTGACCTGTAAGCCTTGATCTTACTTCGATGAACACATCCATGATTTCGTAGTCAGAAAATCTAGAAATAGAGGTGTTTCAATTTTAACACACACGTATTTTATGTGTCCTTTCCAAGTATAAGACTTTAGTTTACGGTTTAATATTGTTTTTTTTTCTTGAATTAAGTGTGTGTAAAAAAAAAGGGGGGGGGGGGGCATAGTCATTTCAGGGCTTAGGGTAGGCAGGTACAACCTCATAAAGAGCACGGGTCGGACAGCGAATTACGAATATATTCACCGGCCACACCAAATGACATTTTAAATGCAATCTGTAATCTTTAATCGTGGTGTTCAATTAGGTATTTGAAATTATGCCAGGTAGCCAAATGTTGTATAAACTCGTTTCGGGGTCTTTTGCCTTAGAGTACCATGTGTCCAAGTGATTTACTAGGTGGATTTATTAGTGGACGTCCGTGTTGATGCTTACAGATGTAGTGCCACCAGGGCGTCACATTTCGTGTCCATCTGTTGTCAGATATGTGCACTACATTCCCGGCCCATCTGCATTTTTAGAACGAAGCAATATCTGCTACGCCATTGAAGGTGGTTTGGCGCCTGAGCTGTGTTGTGACTGGTCCAGTAGGCCAAGTCAGAACTAGAAACAGTCATTAGTAAACTGAGGAAGACCAAAGCCCCAGGACCACACGACATCAATACTGAAATAGTCTCTAGCTTGAGAGATATATCAAAGACAAAACTACTACACATTTTTAACCCAAGCTGGAAACACGGAACTGTCCACTCATAGTGGAAGGAGACAAGGACTATCCCCATCCTTAAACAGGGGAAGGATAACATGAAATCGGGCAGCTACGGGCCTATTAGTCTACTCAGTTGGGTGGGAAAACTAATGGAACGAATCGTTCACACTAAAATAACCTGACATGTGGTTAGTAGAAACAGATAGGCAGAAGATCGGATAACTTATATCTCACAGGAGATGTCAAACATAAGTAGCATATCCTTTGCAGGACGTCGCTTCTTTCAATCGCCAAACTATTTGGCTGTTTTAAGTGTCTTAACAAGTGTACAGAACTCGGTTTGGCCAAACTGTACACTGAGAAATTGCAACTCCGCACGTTGGGATTGTGAAACTAACGTTTCTTCCCTAGGCCACACTATCTAACTTTTACATGAGATAGAAGATGCAGATTCAGAAAAAGAGAAAAGACATACAGTCTGGATTGATCTAGAAAAATCTTTTGTTAGAATACTAAAGAGCGGACTAAAGCTTAAACGATTGCATATGGGTATAACCAAGAATATGTACAGATGGGTCTGTGATTACTTGGATAACAGGGCAGCAAGAGTACAACTCCAAGGACACATCAGCAGAAAGATGAAAATTAGACAAGGAGTTCCGCAAGGTGGAATAATCTCACCTATACTGTCCAAGTACATATATCAACGAAATAATCACAAATATCCCAAAAAGAGTTCACAGTGCACTATATGCAGATGAAAGTGTTATGGATATCTGAATACTGACAACTGCAGCTAAAACAACCAAATACAAGAGATCCTAAATAAAATAGGGACATGGACAAAGAAATGGCAATACGCCATCAGCGAAACCAAAACAACTTACACAATTGTCTGCATATCTACTAAACCCAAAGAAGTAATCCTAAAATAAAAGTTCACCTTACCTAGGAATATCACAGACAAGAACATCTGAGAGGCTTGTTTCTTGGATATGTACGCTCTGCTTTAGAATACATCAGTGCGCCTCTAACAACATGCCGAAGAACTAATGTTGAATCAATGGACATAGTGCAGAACAATGCCATGTGCCTTACTAGTGAAACAATAAGGCCAACACACACTTTTGCATGTGAAATTCACGTGAATGTGGAACCCTTTGAGATGCGAAGAAATGTAGTCGCTATGGAAGCTTATGAGAGGAGTGAACGAATGACCAAAGACCATACCAATAGACTTCCTGTAGACAAATGACAAATAAAGCAGAGAATATAACAAATGTCAGTCCTCTATCATGTTAGTGAGATTAATATCACCTCCCTGACAAGAGACAAGAAACACAGATAGGTACACTAAATTTACCACCGCACACATGTCTATAAATGCCAGACATTCTAACAAAACTAACAGATAATACAACAAGAAGTTCTGATCCGTTAAGTCTTATGAGAGCAGCACAGAGAAAGATTGACGCCTACTCAGAGGAATTGATACATGTCTATACTGTTGGGTCTGCTTTTAAGCATTAAAGCGGAATATGGAGCCTACCTAGAGTATCCAGACAAAACATCTGATGAGTTGTTTGATGCCTGTGGGGAGATATGTTCAAACTATGAGGCAGAAATAACAGAACTGGAAATAGCTCTCTACCACTTGAGGACTGTGTTTTCTGCTTTCCCATCAATAGTCCAAAGTATCGTAATTTTTACAGACTCATTATCTGCACTTCAAGCTCTGGAAGAGGGTCGTCATTGTAAGTCTGAACTTACCAAAATATCCTTAGATGTCATCTAAATAATAACACCCCATGAACTCAGAATAGTTATGCAATTGATCCGCCGTGGTCACTCAAATACACATGACAACGACAAGGCAGACCCACTGGCTAAGAAGGGATCAAGTCAAGAACAATAATACACACCAAAAACTATGCAGAAAGTAAAACAATTATTGAAGACTGCAAACAAAGAGGTTTGGCTTAACAGATGAGCAATGGGGAATACTGGGATAGAAATCTACAAACATATAACCAGCACGCATCCCAAAGATAACATCAACCTCATGAAAAGAAGGTTGGTAGCAATCGAGAGGTTCATGAGCGTCTCTGGACCCCGATATGATCGCTGAAGACTGCAAACAAAGAGGTTTGGCTTAACAGATGAGCGTCTCTGGACCCCGATATGATCGCTGAAGACTGCAAACAAAGAGGTTTTGATTAACAGATGAGTGTCTCTGGACCCCGATATGATCGCTGAAGACTGCAAACAAAGAGGTTTGGCTTAACAGATGAGCGTCTCTGGACCCCGATATAATCGCTGAAGACTGCAAACAAAGAGGTTTGGCTTAACAGATGAGCGTCTCATGACCCCGATATGATCGCTGAAGACTGCAAACAAAGAGGTTTGGCTTAACAGATGAGCGTCTCTGGACCCCGATATGATCGCTGAAGACTGCAAACAAAGAGGTTTTGATTAACAGATGAGTGTCTCTGGACCCCGATATGATCGCTGAAGACTGCAAACAAAGAGGTTTGGCTTAACAGATGAGCGTCTCTGGACCCCGATATGATCGCTGAAGACTGCAAACAAAGAGGTTTTGATTAACAGATGAGTGTCTCTGGACCCCGATATGATCGCTGAAGACTGCAAACAAAGAGGTTTTGATTAACAGATGAGTGTCTCTGGACCCCGATATGATCGCTGAAGACTGCAAACAAAGAGGTTTGGCTTAACAGATGAGCGTCTCTGGACCCCGATATGATCGCTGAAGACTGCAAACAAAGAGGTTTGGCTTAACAGATGAGCGTCTCTGGACCCCGATATGATCGCTGAAGACTGCAAACAAAGAGGTTTTGATTAACAGATGAGTGTCTCTGGACCCCGATATGATCGCTGAAGACTGCAAACAAAGAGGTTTGGCTTAACAGATGAGCGTCTCTGGACCCCGATATGATCGCTGAAGACTGCAAACAAAGAGGTTTGGCTTAACAGATGAGCGTCTCTGGACCCCGATATGATCGCTGAAGACTGCAAACAAAGAGGTTTGGCTTAACAGATGAGCGTCTCTGGACCCCGATATGATCGCTGAAGACTGCAAACAAAGAGGTTTGGCTTAACAGATGAGTGTCTCTGGACCCCGATATGATCGCTGAAGACTGCAAACAAAGAGGTTTGGCTTAACAGATGAGTGTCTCTGGACCCCGATATGATCGCTGAAGACTGCAAACAAAGAGGTTTGGCTTAACAGATGAGCGTCTCATGACCCCGATATGATCGCTGCTGCTGCTGAAACTTTACAAGTTTTAGATCAAAGTGGAAACGGGCAGAGAGAAGACTATGGACGCCTTCAGTGCAAAAGGAATCAACCACTGAGACATCCGTTGCCGATCTACAATTAGACAAGTCATGGTCAATTTCATGACGATGAAGTCCACTGGGTCCTAAATGTGCGGACCTCTTGTGGATGGGTTTCTGGGAAAAGATGTTACAGTGAAACAGTCGATTTGATTCACAAAAAGTGGTCAGTCTGTCACCTTGCTTCTCCAGAGGGTGGTCCCACATAGGTTTCACCATGTTGGCGAGGCCCTATTCTGGCATTAAAGTCGTTGATAATGATCTTGTAGTACCCTAACACACCACCTGCATGAAGGTAAGATTGACGTGGCATGTATCCAGGAAACGCACCTCAACAATAACCATAAATTCTCAATCAGAGGATACCAGACCTTCCGTCTAGATAGAGAAGGCCACAAAGGAGGGGTCCTGATGCTGACCAGAAACTGCATACCGAGTATCAGAGAGTATCAGAGAGAGCAGATGTGGCCATCACCAGTGGCAACACTAGACAAGCTCTATGGCAGTGTCAACAGCCTCAGGATGACCGCTGCTTTTTTTCGAAAAAAATAAAGGTCGACGTCTGACAGCTAAAGAAGAAGAAGAAGAAGAAGAAGATCTTGTAGTAGCTGTGGCGTCGCCGGAAGTCTTCGTGGAGGTTGTAACAAGAATGAGAATGTTCTAGTTCGTCTGCTGTTGAATGATGGTAACAGTATGGCGTTTAAAGACGGTGATATCCAACAAAGCCAGGCGGTTGTCTACATGTGTCACCTGTTGAACGAGATGGACGATGCGGGGGACGACGAGAAAACCAACTCCTCCTGATGTAGAGTTAGCCTTGCGGGCGCCGATGTAAACTCCCGTGCCGTTATTCCAAATCACTGACAGTTCTTTTTATCATGGAGTAAATAATGAAACCATACTATACCAACCTGGTCAGTTCACCAGAACATCCTCCAATTGCCTTCCCATCTACTTTAGCCCCTCTTCAAGACTTCCTGCCCTCATAAATGCGCATGCTGTCGAGTCAATACCGTCTGGAAAATCACCAGGTGAAGATGGCATCACTGCGGAGGTCACATGAGCTTGCGGTCTACTCTTTTACCAAGAACTAGCGCAACGTTTTAAACGTTATCTTCATTCGGGAGGAACACCTGCTGCCTGGCACAACTCGAGGACAACATTCTTGCACAAGAAGAGAGACAAAGGGGATCTTGGAAACTATCGCCCAATTACTCTCATCCCGGTCACTTACAAGCTGTTTACAAAATGCATCCTTGTCAGAGTTCGCACCACTCTCGAAGAATCGGAACCAGTCGAACAGACATGCTTTCGGCGCTCGTACAGCACAATGGACCATATTTCAACCTGTTGTCGCCTTATTGAGGGAGTCTGAGAGTTCCAGACGCCCTTGGTGCTCACCTTCATCGACTATAAAAAGACTTTTGATTCGGTAGAACCACATTTTGTCTAGCGCTCACCGTTAGAATAAGGAGTAGATCCTAGTTACATCAAATTCTCACTAACAGTTATCCGAATTGCACTACCATATTTCGTCCATTCCAAAGTCCCATTGTGGTACCAATTCAAAAGGGGGTCCGCCAGGGCGATCCTATCTCACCAAAGTTTTTCTGTGCATGTATGGAATCAGTCATTAGCCGATGCAAGTGGAACACCTTTGGTATCCTTATTGACGGCAGACGACTCAATTACCTTCGATTTGCCGATGACATAGTGCCCATCACATAGTCAGCTGAGAAAGTCAATCAAATGGTGCAGCTACTGGATGGAGAGGGCAAGAAAGCAGGTCTGGAGATGAATGTCTCGAAGACCAAAGTGTTGCACAATCGTTTCGCCACTTGTGATCCAGTCTTCTTTCGCGATGTACGATTTGAGGATGTTAATAAGTACATTTATCTTGGATGTCTTTTCAATATGAAGAATAACCTTGAACCTGAACTGACGCCGCCGCGCGGGATGAGTAGCCTTCTCGTTTATTAACACGGTTCTGGACGGTTGCCCTGATCAGGACCTACTAGCCTCCCTCTTCAATGCCCCTGTACTCTCTGCGATGTGCTACGGTGCTGAGACGTGGACACTAACAAAATCACTAGAGAACAAATTGAGAGTGACTCAGGTTTCCTTGAGAGACGCTTGGTCGGAATCAATGTCCTTAAACAACGCATGCAAAGTCTCCACAGTTCTGACATAAGACGATTATCCCTGGTGAAAGGTGCGGTAATCTATGCAGACAAGGCAAAACATATATGTGCAGGTCACATGTTAAGACGAAACGATGGCCGATGGACACACACATAGACAACAGTCTGATACCTCCGAGGTAAGAAGAGACAGCGAGGAAGACCTCCAATGCGTTGGTCTGACTCCCTTGCTGTACGCTACAACATGCGAGACGCCGCTAGAGAAGCACTTATCACGCACTGGACCTCCATGGCTCAAAACAGGGGCCGCTGGAGACGAAGTTGGGACCCGCAGCTACGCCGAGGAACGGGTCATCAAGATCAAGATCATCAAAAGGAGAGATGAAAGCATCATGTTCCAACTTCGCACTCAACACATGCAACGTAACAGTCCCTTGAACAGAATCCAACCAGAACATACTGCAAAGTGCTGGCTGTGCACACATCTCTTTGAAACTGTTGGGCACTATCATTTTTGAATGTCCAGGACAGCAGTGTGGGAAAGGAAATTTATCACGTAAGTATATCTTGGGAGAGTGTACCCACCAGAAACATTGATACACGTACACACAGATGGATCAGCTAACAAAGCCATAACCAATGGAGGGGGACGGGTTTATAAAGATTAAGGAACATGGATAAAAAAATACAACTATAGTACTAAAAGCTTTCAAACGTCCGTCTCATAACCTCAATGCACCGGGTACGAACCCAGTCGTGTCCAGTTTTGCTGACACCATTTGTGTCCATGGTACGATCCCTTCTCCACGTTGGAAAGTAATGGCAGCCTACTATACTATACGTACTGTACAATTGCCAATAAACTTATAACAGCCAAATAGGTTGGCAGTTGTAAGAAGGGACGACTTTCCTTTTTTTAAACATAACTAAAGGAGCGCTTGGCCGAGTAGTTTCGAGGCCTGCTAGTCGACAAGGAGCGGTTCGAATCCCGATATAGTATATGTTGTTTTTTCTGTTGGGGGTGAAATATACAAACATAGCCAGCACACGACGTGGCGACAGCACTGACGAAGCAGCCTATAGTTGTTAGCCTGCAAACCCCCCCCCCCCCCCCCCCCGACTACCCCAGCAATGGGAAAAAGTCGTCTTGACAGTTTCCGTGAGAAAACTGAGGAAATGGAAGCCTACTGCCAAGCTTATAATCCAAGATGAAGATATCAAACATGAAAAAATAGTATCTAGACTGATGCCAGGTCAGGATTAGCTAAAACATCATAACATGAAGATCTCAAACGTTACATGCAGTCCCTAACACAGCTTTCAGTAGAACACCCAAGGTTGTTCATTCAGTAGGTCCCCTGCCACTGCAATACCGAGTGCAATGACGCTTCCTCACAAACAGACCTGAGCATCATGCATAATAATATCACGATCATAATTGAAACCAACTTCAAGGAAAAATGGGCTTATCAACAACAATACTTCCTAGAAGAAGACAACTACTATGATTTAAGAATAGCAGAGCAATTCGTCATCTTTATACTGAGAACTGGACATAATAGACTCAAGGGTCATCTTTACAGCAAAACAAAAATTGAGACAGATGGCAGGTTAGATCACTTAGATGGTGACAGTTGCGTGTTAGTTTTGTCGAAGAATCAACTTCATTGCCCACGGTTTAACCCATACGTGTTGATAGTGATAGTGAGAAACGTCCTCAACATTTTAATACATTTGTTAAAATTCCCCTATGACAAACCATTTTTGTTGTTGTTGGTATCATGCGTTCAAAACAAATTCTGATCAAACATGCATGCAGCTCACCTAGTAACGCATGCTCGCAGTACAATGTCAAATTTTGTCATTTAGAAAGCCATTTATGTTTGCCAGCGCTTTAGGAAGGCATGGGTCATGTCAAAACGACCTGTTATCCGAGGCGAACAAAATACGAGTGCCGACGTGTGGGATCGTAATGTTTTCACTAGCTGTCACTGCCTGTTTATTTTCCATTTTTACTAAGCACCTCGATGTTTTAGCTTCGGTTCAGGCCAGAAAGGACATGGGTAGTTGTTATATATACATTGCTTGCAGTAATTTGTTGCGTATAGAGAATCTGCATAGGTCTGAGCTACTGATTAGTGTAGTGGTGGAGTACACGCTTTTCACGCCAAGGTATAGGTTTGAACTCAACCTACCAACACGCTCCAGCCCACCCAACTATAAATGGGTATCTAACTTAAAACTACAGAAGGTAATGATGGACAGGAAGATAACATGACACAGCATCTCACATAAGAATGTTGCTTAATATATTGAAGTCTCCAACTAGCGCTAATATAAATGAAAAATGTGACGCGTCCTATATAAATGACAAATGTAATGCGTGCTATTATAAATGAAATTTGATGAGTGCTGATATAAAGAAAAAATGAGACGAGTTTTAGTCTAAATGTAATATGAGCCTAACTTAATTTTGTTTGTACCGTGTTTCATTAAGGCAACATTAGATTATCAAGTATTTTAAAATGAAAAAGCACAAGAAGAAACCCACGTCACATGGAAGAAGTTCTAAGAATAACACGAGCTATAAGCATTCTAATAATGACGATCTTCTTCTTCTTCTTGTTCTTCTTGTTCTTGTTCTTGTTCTTCTTCTTCTTCTTCTTCTTCGTACGCTGGTTACAGCGATATACGTTGCACTGTTTTGTTTAGCCAGTGGCTCAGTGCATCCGATTTCAACAGGCGTTTCTGTAGGTATGCCCTCCTTAGCGTTTGGCTGTCACCAGCCTATCTGCGAGGCAACAGTTGTTTGTAGGCAGAGTTGTCTCTCTTAGGGAAGTTGTCTTGCAGGACTATCGAGTCTTCCCTACTCGTGTCTATAGAGTGTGGTGATGATATGATATGATATGAAGGACTGTATGTACTAGTTTGTACTATCCCGGAAGAGAGGCAGTCCAGTGTGTCTGTGTCCCAGGATCGTCACGTCCTGCCAGAAACGTTGTAGCATATGCAAGTGAGTGGGGTATCTCTTTGCTTCCTTTACTTTCTCGGCTTCTCTGCAGTGATCGTACGCCTAGCATTCACCGCCACCTGGGAGGTTATCACAATAGGGCAGAGGTGCAATTTCCGCTGTCCTGCATCTCTTCTACGTCCATTGGGATGACTGATAGCAGACAGAGGTAAAGAGCGAGGCAGGAGTGTATTTAACCAGGGGACAAGCCTGGTCATGGCACAGAGATGTTGTTCGCCTGGTGTGCGGACATATCTCATGATCAAGGGCTGAGTCTCAACGGTCCGCTGCTCTACTGCTTACAACACCCCGACCGAGAACTAAGTCTTTTACTAGTGGATTCCCACCTCAACGCCGTATGGGGTGAATATCGAGCAGCTCCCCATCCGCTTTTATCGGTAGGAAGGCAGCAACCTTTTTCTGCGGCTTGATCGGGTCGGGCTGAGACGCGAGCGCCAGGTCCCAACCATATCGTTGTCTCCCGTCGCAGTGGTGCTGAGATTCAGGGCGGGATTCCGGCTTAGAGGCGTTCGGCCGTAATCCCTCAGATGGTAACCTCGCATCATTGGCTTATCAGCCAGGCACGTGGACCAATTGTCTGAGACCTGCCACTCCTATAGAATTGAGCAGGATTACCATAGCAACGCCCTGTAATTAGTAGGGTAAAAGTGACCTGTCTTCCGAGGGTCTAATACCAGCACTCGTTCCCTATTAGACCCAACGAATCAAGAGAGAGCTTTTAGTCAGTCCATGACCAAGTGTCTGAAACCTTCGATTCCTCTCGGATTGAGCAGGATTTCCGTAGCAACGCCCTGTTATTAGTAGGGTAAAACTGACCTGTCTTCCGATGGTCTTATTCCAGCACAAGTTCCCTATTAGACCGAACGAAAGTGCTCTCGGCCTGTCAATCATTTCAGTGTTGGCGTATTGAGTCAAATTAAGCCGCAGGCTCCACTCCTGGTGGTGCCCTTCCGTCAATTGCTTTAAGTTTCAGCTTTGCAACCATACTTCCCCCGGAACCCAAACACTTTGGTTTCCCGGAAGCTGCCCGCAGAGTCATTGAAGCAACTCCTGCAGATCTCTAGTCGGCATCGTTTATGGTCAGAACTACGACGGTATCTGATCGTCTTCGCGCCTCTGACTTTCGTTCTTGGTTAATGAAAACATTCTTGACAAATGCTTTCGCAGTAGCTCGTCTTGAATTTCACCTCTAACGCCGCAATACGGATGCCCCCGTTTGTTCCTGTTAATCATTACCTCCAGTTCCGAAAACCAACAAAATAGAACCGAAGTCCTATTCCCTTATTTCATGCACAATTATTCAGGCAGCCGAGGCCTGCTTTGAACACTCTAATTTTTTTAAAGTAAACGCGCCGGCCACCCGGGACGCTCAGCGAAGCGTATCCGCGGGAGAGAGCCGGCAGATGGTAGGGCAGGCGACAACGGGCAGTGAACCGGCGTGAGCCGGACCGCCCGCCTGTGCCTGAGATCCAACTACGAGCTTTTTAACTGCAACAACTTTAATATACGCTATTGGAGCTGCAACTACCGCGCCTGCTGGCACCATACTTGCCCTCCAATAGATCCTCGTTAAAGGGTTTAAAGTGTACTCATTCCAACTACGGGGCCTCGAAAGAGTCCCGTATTGTTATTTTTCGTCACTACTTCTCCGTGCCGGGAGTGCAGCGCCTGCTGCCTTCCTTGGATGTGGTAGCCGTTTCTCATGCTCCCTCTCCGGAATAGAACCCTGATTCCCCGTTACCCTTTAGAAACATGTTAGACATGTCACGTACCATCGAAATTTGATAGGGCAGACATTTGAAAGATGCGTCGCCGGCACATGAGGCCATGCGATCAGCACAAAGTTATCCAGAGTCACCAGTGGGGACTCCGCAACCCCGCGAGGGAAAACGACGATTGGTTTTGAACTAATAAAAGCACTCTTTCCGCGAGGGTCGGAGCTTGGTAAGCATATATTAGCTCTAGAATTGCCCCAGTTATCCAAGTAGGATCGTGTCATCTAAGGAACCTCGACTGATTTAATAAGCCATTCGCGGTTTTCTCGTGAGACAGTGTGAACTTAGACATGCATGGCTTAATCTTTGAGACAAGCAAATGACTACTGGCAGGATCAACCAGATATCTGTTGGAGACGGACGAACCATACACACCGGTCGGCGAAGGATTGATGTGTAAAAAGCCTCTCTTCGTATGTCATGCTAGTATCTGGTTGCCTTTTCGATTCGATCCCATCTACTTAGCCAGACCGCTCAGTTGCGTTTCCCAACTTTTTTACGCCTGCTGATCGGTGAACATAGGAAAACATTTTCGCGGACCGCTCAGACAGAATTTAAAAAAACACTATCTATATAGTATTGTGTGTATTCGTATTTATATCTAATATTATAAAATGAAAATTATTTAGTTATTTAAAATAACCAGAAACCGAACAGTAACTAAAAATAATTAATAATAGAACGTCTTGAACCTTTGAGAAAGCAAATTGGTAGTCGAATATACGACAAATAATTTAATAGAACTTAGCTCACCTCATGGCGAACTCTGCAGTTAAGAGGTTAAGTTGAAATAACTTTCTCGCGGACGGGTATGGAATTTCTGCAGACCGGTAGAAGTCCGCGGACCGGTGTTTGGAAAACACTGAGCTATATGATCTGCCAGAACAGGATACTTCACAATCCACACTCACTTTCTAGTTGAGTGTTTGTAAGATAAGTATCGACGTTCATATCTCTGACAGCGTCAGGTTAAAAGGCTAATTGGTTTCATAATGGCCCCAGGCAGCTCCGGGTTGGAGGCTAGTTGGTTTCATGACCTTGGGCAGCGCCGGGTTAGAGGATAGTTGGTTTCATAATGGCCCCAGACAGCGCCGGGTAAAGGCTAGTTGGTTTCATGACCTCGGGCAGCGCCGGGTTAGAGGCTAGTTGGTTTAATAATGGCCCCAGACAGCGCCGGGTAAAGGCTAGTTGGTTTCATGACCTCGGGCAGCGCCGGGTAAAGGCTAGTTGGTTTCATGACCTCAGGCAGCGCCGGATAAAGGCTAGTTGGTTTCATAATGGCCCCAGACAGCACCGGGTAAAGGCTAGTTGGTTTCATGACCTCGGGCAGCGCCGGGTAAAGGCTAGTTGGTTTCATGACCTCGGGCAGCGCCGGGTAAAGGCTAGTTGGTTTCATGACCTCGGGCAGCGCCGGGTAAAGGCTAGTTGGTTTCATGACCTCGGGCAGCGCCGGGTAAAGGCTAGTTTGTTTCATGACCTCGGGCAGCGCCGGGTAAAGGCTAGTTGGTTTCATGACCTCGGGCAGCGCCGGGTAAAGGCTAGTTGGTTTCATAATGGCCCCAGACAGCACCGGGTAAAGGCTAGTTGGTTTCATGACCTCGGGCAGCGCCGGGTAAAGGCTAGTTTGTTTCATGACCTCGGGCAGCGCCGGGTAAAGGCTAGTTGGTTTCATGACCTCGGGCAGCGCCGGGTAAAGGCTAGTTGGTTTCATGACCTCGGGCAGCGCCGGGTAAAGGCTAGTTGGTTTCGTGGACTCGGGCAGCGCCGAGTTAAGGCTAGTTGGTTTCGTGGACTCGGGCAGCGCCGAGTTAAGGCTAGTTGGTTTCATAATGACCTCGGGCAGCGCCGGGTTAAAGGATGATTCGTTTCCTAATGACTTCGGACAACGTCGGGTTAAAGGATGATTAGTTTCCTAATGACTTCGGACAACGCCGGGTTAAAGGATGATTGGTTTCCTAATGACTTCGGACAGCGCCGGGTTAAAGGATGATTGGTTTCCTAATGACTTCGGACAGCGCCGGGTTAAAGGGTGATTGGTTTCCTAATGACTTCGGACAGCGCCGGGTTAAAGGATGATTGGTTTCCTAATGACTTCGGACAACGCCGGGTTAAAGGATGATTGGTTTCATAATGACCTCGGGCAGCGCCGGGTTAAAAGATGATTGGTTTCATAATGACCTCGGGCAGCGCCGGGTTAAAGGATGATTGGTTTCATAATGACCTCGGGCAGCGCCAGGTTTAAGACTGGTTGGTCATTTAATATTTTCCACCAACCAATGCTAGCAGAATAATGGGAATGGGCAGAATTAGATACCACGACCTGCCGAAGACGGACGTGTTGAACCGAAAAGTGCAAATATCGCAGTCAAACTGTAAACTAGCCATACAACGCAATCCGTTCTCC
This sequence comes from Ariolimax columbianus, assembly GCA_036924085.1. Classification (NCBI taxonomy): domain Eukaryota; kingdom Metazoa; phylum Mollusca; class Gastropoda; order Stylommatophora; family Arionidae; genus Ariolimax; species Ariolimax columbianus. The sequence continues at coordinate 98,955,764 of JAVGWX010000006.1, read as the reverse complement.
GAACTACATCCTGCTACTTGCAAAGCCAAAACCCTGGGTTTGGTAGCGGCAGATTGAGAATGAACTCAGAAAAAGAAGATACCACGATAGACATCTCATCATTCTACACATCTTTATGATAATGCATTGGCTACTAGCTCTTTCTAATTGACATCAAGACGCCGCACACGCTTATACTAGTTAATGGTCATATTATATTTTCTAGTACAGTCACACTTTTCTAACACTTCATGGCATTGACGAATTATTCGGCTCATGCCTACTTCATTATAAAGTACGTTCTTGCAAAAGGTTTGTAGATAACTTCACATACCTGTCTCTATCTCTATGTCTCTCTGTCTCTTCTCACACTACCTTCTGCTGTTTATCATTTTGCTTGAGGGCAGGTGTGTATTCTGGGTAAAACAGGAACGTATCTACAGCACTTGTGGTAACAATCTAGGATATCGTGTTCCCTCAAGGACTCGTGTAACCAACCCTCTAGAGGTCAGCACATTTTGTTAGTATAGAGCACTAAGTGAAAGAAACAAGTGGGCGAGGATTTAAACTTGCGAAAATAAATGGAGGAAGACATTTGAAAGAAGCAAAGCAAATACAAATCAGGATATGAACACGCGTAACAGCTATTTTTAACTCTGTGTTTGACCTTGACACAAATACACTCTTTTTGTCTATTATTCACAGACCAAGAAAATATATGGAAGATGAGCGAGTGGCCAAACGGTTAGATTACCAGTCTTCTGGTCAGGAGAACTCGGGTACAAACCATGGTAAGGACATGGCTTTTCTCTACCAGGAGTGAAATGATTATCTAGTCTACACACTGTGCAACGGCTAACTTTATTCCTCAACTCTAAAAATCATCTACGCAAACTTCAGCAAAGGGAAAAACACGGCATCGATAGGGTTTATTCAAATCAACGCGACGCCTCTGTGTAGCTGCTAGCCAACAAAACAAAATAACAAATAAACAAAAAACAACAACATGGAACCGATCTTAAATCCTATGACCTTGACGTTTGAGTTCAAATTTCAGTGGTCGGTTTTAAGGTAATGTCAACCTCAGTAATTTTTTGACTTTTCGTTGATGAAATTCAGTCTCTCTGGCCTCGCAAGCTACAACGAATATCCTTTCACGAGTGTACATATATCTTCTTCTTCTTCTTCTTCTTCTGCGTTCGTTCTCAATCTTCAACTACCAAACCCTGAAAGGGCGTAAGTAGCAGAATGTAGTCCAGAGAACGGAATGCGTTGTGTCGTAGTTTACAGCTTGACTGCGATATTTGCACCTTTCGGTCCAACACATCCGACTTCAGCAAGCATTTTTTGAGTACCGGGTTAGCATTCCCTCTTCGATCCCTTCTCCTTAGCCAGTCTGCCCTGCTGTAGCCTGTTATCCAGGATCACCGCCTGGAGGCGTAGAAGGGTCTTGGCAGCTCTGGTTCGCAGGCCCTGACGCTAGTAGTCAGCTATGGGTCACTGACCACTGCAGCTCATGCGCTGCTCAGCGTCTTGATCCCGTGTACATATATAACTTTAATAGGGGCTATAACTGTTGCAGGCAACACAATGGCTTATATCTTATGCTGCCAAAAAGACCGTGCATATGGTAATATGTTCCATCAGTCATTGACATTCAGTCTCTCTGGCCTAGTAAGCTATAAGGAATCTCATTTCACGAGTCCACGTACTCGTTTTTGTCCTCCTTTTTTAAGGGCTAATACCGACCTGGCTGTTTGGTAGCCTAAACTGCCTCCCAGTGGAAGCCCTGGAAACAGACAGCGTTAATATAGTATGGCTAAGAGATTAGTATTCAAAGAGGGAAGGCAAATTCGGTCTAAAATATGGCGCTCTGAAGTCGTATGTGCAAAATATATTCTGCCTTCATGGGGGCTGTGCCGCAGGCACAAAGTTCTGTAGTGCCAATCTTGAACTTGTTGTACAGCCGGAGAATTATCACCTGGTCTCGACTGGAGAGTTGATGGTAGGCATCGTTTTCTTTGTGGCCAGGGTGGTCTTTTTTTCATTTTGCACTGTACGCTGCCCTGATGAATGCTTTTATCTCATTGTATGTGATTTCTGTATCACTCTGCTGCAGCATTCCCCACTCTCTGGCGAGTCTGTCTGCCTCCTCGTTGTCTGGAATGCTACAGTGGGCTGGTATCCACTGGACTGCGCTTTTTTTTAAGCACTGGGACAGGCGTTCGAGCGAGTCTGCCAGAGCATCAAGTCCCCTTCTGTGCTGGTTCTTGAGCGCCATTAACACTGCGAGTGCGTCTGTGAAAATGACCACTTGATTTTCTGCCTGCTCCTTATGGTCTATAAGGGTTTCAGCTGCTTGTCTCAGGGCACTGGCTTTGGCACTGAAGTTGCTGCAGCGTCTCCCAGTGGCAAATGCTGCTGAGCATACTTTGCTTTTTAGTTTGATAGTGATGCCTCCTCCCCCGTTTCCGATGGCATCTTTGGCTGAGCCATCCGTATAGGCGTTCGTCCGGGCTGTTGGTATGAATTTTTGGTTGATGTAATTTGTAACCATGTGTTTTTTTCTGTTCCTCTGTTTGTGTCTTTTTGTCTTCGATGTTGGCGATATTGCATATAATATCAGGGAAGGGTCTTCCTTTCCAGAGGCAGCGGGTGGAGCATGCTGGTATTGGCTTTATTTTTTCGTTTAAGAGTGCAGCATTGTTTTTAATCTTTTCTTTTGCCTGGACTGTAAAACTTTTTCTTTTTAGCCTGCCGCGTCCCAATCCATTTAGTCTGTGATGCATCGGATGGTCCATGATTCCTTTGAATTTTTCCGCTTCCTGTTGGATTCTGCAGTCTCTGCGGTCTTCCGTTGGCTGTAGCCCAGTCATAGCTTCCAGATCTTTTATTTGGGTGGACTTCAGGCCTCCTGTTATGAAACGGACTGCTTGGTTCTAGGTGTGCCCTATTTTTTTCAAAGTTTGATTTGGAGGCCGTGGACCAAGCTGCAATGCCGTATTAAAAAACTGGTCTCACTCTGCCTGTGTATAATTTCTTTAGTGTGTTTCCATCAGCACCCAAAGCAGTACCAGCAAGTTTCTTCATGATGGAGATGCGTAGCCTCGCCCCAGCTGGGTCTCTAAAATTTGCGCTTTCCAGGTGAGACGTCGGTCTAAGGAAACTATATGCATTCAATGTTCAGGCCTAACATTGCGATTACTCCTTTCCTTTTCCAAATTCACTTCTACGTGTATGACTGTGCTTTTCTTTCTTTTTCCACATTCAGCACCTGCACCTTGTTTCAAGAGAAGGTTTTTAACAATTTCTTCTTGTTTCATTTGGTGAGCTAAATTATAAATATTTAATCCAAATTGAAAGAGTGTTTGTTGATACATTTTCCATGTCCATCTCGGGTTTTAAAAAATCTTTTCTTTACCCGGCGCCTGCTTTGCAAGAATACATTTTGGAGAGATGATTAATAATTTTAAAAAAACTGCTGAAAACAGTTTCACTGTTAATGTTCAACCTCTTTTACCTTCTCCTCTCTGTCATTCCTACTCCATTCTTAAACTCGTGTTCTCTCGTTAAATGTATGCATTGTTTCACTTTTATTAGCGTCCTTGTTTTTTCTTCACCTCTTCGTTATGCTTCCACAGATCATTTCTCGGTTCTCCACCTGTTACTACCGTATTTAAAATGTCCTATAGCTTAACGCTAGCTCATCCTTTCCACGTATGCTCAGATCAAAGTAATTAGCAGGCCACAATCTGGCTGCCCCTACTTACATGACTTATATTAAGGGGACCAGGGGATACATATATAACCGAAAGTCTGCCAGTTTATGTTTGCTATATAAGTCTAAACCGTCCTACTGATCTCAACCAAATTTTGCAGTTACCTTTTAGGACCCTAACTGGCTAGTTACAATGGCAGCATACATGTGAAATGTGAACCTCGTGTTCCACAATGTGATTGGTTGGAAGGGTAATTGTGTAGTCTATTGCATGATATTCCTTGCGGTTGTCTCTGCATTGCGTGGTTTACGCTCTAGGCACAAAATGCCTGCTTCTGTCTTGGGTGGCAAAGAATCATGAATCTGGAGAGGAGATGGGTGTGAAGGAGTGGAGGTGGAAAGTTTGGTTGAGGTGTGAGGAGATAGACAGGGAGTAAGCAGATTAGAGGCAGATATTGATGGGAGGTGGGTAGGTTGGAGTCAGAAGAAATACCCGAATGGGTTGATGTGGAAGAATTTGTGGTGGAAAAAAGATACAGTGGAATAAATTGAGGGGGTAATGTTGTCCTACTCAGTCTACTCACTATCACATGACTTGGGCATACATTGTACTCTGAATTTCTTTTATATCCATTTACCAAATGCTGGACCTGACTTAGTTATTAGAGCGATTGTTTATTTAATCAAATTGAAACAAGCATTGGATACTAATTAATCCATTGAAAGTTTATGAGAGATAGTAATTGATACCACATGACTTAATTTCTTAATTCAATACGAGACAAATGTGACCCTCGATGCCCTGCTGAACTTGGTCGATGATGGGGAGATATGGGCAGGGGATGGGAGGGTTGGATGAGGAAGAGATAGGCGAGTTGAGGAGAGAAAATAAAATACGGACGGGTTATTTGGTTGGGTGAGAGGGGTTGTGGAAATTAATGGGTGGAACGAGGTTCGGGGGAAAGAGATAGGCTTGTCGAAGGGAGAAGAGATTGTTGTTTTGAGGGGGAAGAGATGAACGGGCTGAAAGGGGAAGAGATTGGCGGTTTGGGTCCAAAACATGGGCGAGTTCATAGGGGAGTAGGGCAAAGATTGGTGTTTGGATGGGAAGCGATACACGGTTTGAGATGAGAAAAGATTTGCGGTTTGGTTGGAATACATGGGCGGGTTAATGGGGGAGGTTGGGAGAGATTGGTAATTTTTTTAAGGGAAGAGATGATCTAGTTTAGGGAATTGGAAGAGATTGTTTTTTTTGCTGGGGAAGAGATGAGCGGATTGATAGGGAAAGAGATTGTCGGTTTGGGTAGAATACATGGGTGGGTTAATGGGGTAGGAGTTGACGGATTGGCAGACGGGGGAAGATGTGGGCAAGTTAAGGGAAGGAGAAGAGTTTGGCCAGTTGAGCAGAGACGAAATGGGCGGTTAGGAGGGAAGAGATAGCCGTTTTTTTTTTTGGGGGGGGGAATAGATGGGCGGTTGGGGGGGGGGAGATGGACGGTTTGGAGGAAGAGAGGGGCAGTTTGGGGTTTGGGGGCGGATTGGTTGGGGGGATGGACGGTTTGAGGGAAGAGATGGCCGTTGGGGGGGGGGGGGGAGAAGAGATGGGCGTTTGGTGGGGGAAGAGATGGGCAGGTTGAGAAGGGATGTAAATGGCAGAGTGGTTAGTTGATGGGACCAAGAGTAGACGTATTAGTGGAGAAGATGGGAGTGCAATGGGAGCATGAGGAAGGGGTGAGGTTTGAACAGTTAGCTATTGTTATGATCACCCACGCCCACGGCCAATACCCCAGCTAGTCTTTTCATGTACGTACTGTACAATGGCTCCCGGGTCGACCCAGCCTTAAATGGGTACCGGTTCAGTCCGGGAAGTAAAAGCGGCGAGGGAGAGGAGATGGCTACCGCCCTCATATAGCCGAGCCTTTGAAATGTGAGATCGCTAACACCTCACATCCCTACGGCAGTAATGCTATGGGATACTTTACTTTTTACTGTGGTAATAGATAATCTCACCTGTGAGAAGTAAACACACAAAGAAGTATTTGAAATTGTAAACCCCATTTACTGAACAGACATTGTCATGTCCCAGTAGTATGCGTAGTGGTAGTTGTAGAAGTGATAATAGTAGTAATAATAGTAGTAGTACTTGTAGCAATAGTTGTAGCAGTAATAGTTGTAGTAGAAGTACTAATAGTAGCAGCAGTAGATGTAGCAGTAGTCGCACCAGGGGCAGTAGACCTGTATTAATAGCAGCACTAGTAGTTGTAATCGTAATATTCGTTCTAGTTGTTGTAGTAGTTGTAGTACTAGTAGCAGTAGTGATTGCAGTGGTAGTAGTGACAACAGCAGTAGTAGTATTAGTAGTGATAGTGGTTGTGGTAGAAGTATTAGTAGTAGGAGTAGAAGTGATAGTGGTTGTGGTAGTAGTAGTAGCAGTAGTAGTAGTAGTAGTAGCAGTAGCAGCAGTAGTAGTGGTGGTAGTAGTAGTAGTGGTGGTAGTAGTAGCAGTAGCAGTAGTAGTAGTAGTAGTACTATCAGTAGTAGTAGTAATAGCAGTGGTAGTAGTGGTAGTAGAAGTAGTAGTATTGGTTGCAGTTGTAGTAGTAGTAGTAGTAGCAGTCGTAGTAGTAGATGTTGTAGTTGTTACTGTTGTAGTTATTTGCATATTAGTAGAGTAATAGTAGTTGTTGTTGATGTTGTTATTGCTGTGGCTGTTGCTGTTGTTGTTGTTGCTGCGACTGATGTTGTTGATGTTGCTACTGTTGCTGCTGCTGATATTCTTGGTGCTGTTGTTGTTGTGCTGATGTTGCTGCTGCTGATGTTGCTGGTGTTGCTATTTTTGTTGCAGTGTTATAACTAACATGACGTACATTGTCATTAAACAGAACATGCTAATACAGCTAGATTCAAATAAACTACTGGCTAAAGATAAAAGACATTCCTATGTTTAACTTGGCTTGGCTTCGTTCATTCTCAATCTCCCGCTACCAAACCCTGAAAGGGCTTAAGTAGCAGAATGTAGTCTAGAGAACGGAATGTGTTGTGTCGTAGTTTACAGCTTGACTGCGATATTTGCACCTTTCGGCCCAACACATCCGACTTCAGCAAGAATTTTTTGAGTACCGGGCTAGCATTCCCTCTTCGATCCCTTCTCCTTAGCCAGTCTACCCTGCTGCAGCCTGTTATCCAGGATCATAGCTTGGAGGCGTAGAAGGGTCTTGGCAGCTATGGTTCGCTGGCCCTGACGCTAGCAGTCAGCTATGTGTCGCAGACCACTAAAGCTCTGCTCAGCATCTTGATCCCATTCCGATGTTTAATATTGTATATTAATATACACATTACCTGTTCATGATTCACGCACAAAACTGCATACCTGGCTATGTTTTATTATAGTATAAAATCAATGGCTTATGGAGAGCGTACAATATGTGATACTTGATCCTATGACTAGGCTTAGTCAAGCTGGCGATCAAAGTTAGCATCGTTATGTAACACAGCTTTTATAGATTTTGTTGTTGCTTACTTACTTACTTACTTTCCGTGTCCAAGCACCACGTTATATATCTTGCATCCAGTATTCAGCAACATGGATTGCCTTGTCATTTGTCTCCAGCATGTCGCGCCTATTGTATGTTTCTTGGAGGTTGGGGTAGGTCATCAGGTGGTCTGGGTCCTGTATTGCGCCGCAGTCACACATGCCATCATCTGTGTATCCCTATCGCTTCATATTCTTCTTGCACCGTGATACACCAGTTTGGAGTCTGTTTAGGGACTTCTATGTTGTGTATTGTAGATGATGTCCAGGAGTAGGTTCCTCCCCAAGTTCCATCTCTGGGGCCTACACCAATTCGTGCCACCTCTTGATACGGCGACTTTCAGGGTTTATTTGTATGGGGTTTGTTGTTGTTTTTAGAAAGCTATATCTGGATTTTGAGTTTTGTGTTTTGTACATGATGTCCAAACATTGTGTGCCTTGGGTCGTGCTCCTGTTTTTCTCGTTTGATTTTTGCTTCGATGCTTCTACGGATCTCGGTTGGTGCTATGCCAATTATTGGGTATATTTTATCAATGGGGGTGGGTTTTAGACACCCTGATACTATCCGACCCGCCTCATTTGTTGTTGCTAATACATTCGTATTTAAGTTAACTATTATTGTCGACACAGTTCGATGTCGAATTTCTTCGTTTCGGAACTCATCCCGTACCGAAATATTTAGTGCGAGCCGTTCCATTGCTCTCTGAGTGACTCTGAGCTTATCATCATCTGTTTTGTAACGTTGTGAAAGTAGCGATACCACGCAAAAATCCTTAGGCTGGACATGTGGTACGCATACCTGTCAACAGATGGAAACGTAGAACAACGTTTTAGTGGCCATATACCTGTACAGATCCACGGGGTCGCCCACCTATGTGATGGCGAGATGGACTGACAAATGACCTATGTCCACATTGGTGCAGTACTGCGAACGGTCGGGACGCATACAGAATATTGTTAGCTTCCTCGCATACGTCATATCTGCCGGACTGACGACGGGGATAATGGGATGGGACTTTTTTCCCTTCTTTGGCGGTGGGTTACAGTAACTCTCCTCACATCTCGAGGCGTGCTTGAGAAGGTTGACCAGGGTACTTCTGGCGGTAGTGCAATGCAATCTTAATTCCTCAATTCCAAATTTTATGGAAAGAATAAGTTTTCGTGTTTGAATGTTGTTTTTTTTATACTAGAGGGGAAAAATTTGGTCCAAGGGAGATATGTCTGATATACGTCACAATGACAATTGACTCCAGTATCCAGAATAGTTGGGTTGAGTTGGTTTGCTATACAAGTTTCCTGTCAGAGTCAGTCAAGACTTACAAGGTGACTACCGTTAGCCTCTATGTCAACCGTAGCGGCCTATTGACATAAAGGCACACTATACTTCATCCAGTCCAGCTATCCACTACTTTTCCTATGCATATTTTACAACGAGGAAGAACAGCAAGTAAAGTTGGACTTCGAGAAATAAAATAAGGGATCAGATTGTAAAATATTTCAACTGATAGTATGTCTTGAAGTTCATTGGCCGTCTTGGTGGCGTAATGGTTAAAGCACGTGTATTATATAAAATGGTGCACAGTTAGATTCACGATTTCGGAACTTCTAGTCTACCTAACTGTAGATAATTGCCTGACTTTGTTATGAAAGACAAGAGGACAAGTAGGGAGCTTGTCAGCCCATCGCGTAACAATCTGAAACCTGGTACAAAAGATTCTCTAACACATCCTCGCAGACGGCAATGTCTACTTTAGTGCATCTTTTACCTTCGTCTTCTTCTTCTTCTTTTTCTTTTTCTTCTTATTCTTCGTTCGTTTTCAAACTTTCGCTACCAATCTTTGAAAAGGGCTTTGCAAGTAACAGGATGTAGTCCAGAGAACGGAATGAGCTGTGTCGTAGTTTACAGATTGACTGCGATATTCGCACATTTCGGTCCTACTTATCAGACTTCAGCATAGCATTTGTAGGTACTGGGTCGCCTTCCCTCTTTAATCCCTTCTTCTTAACAAGTCTCCTCTGTTGCAGCCTCTTATCCAGGATCACCACGTGGAGGCGGAGAAGAGTTTTGGCAGCTTTGGTTTGCTGGCACTGACACTAACAGTCAGCTTTTGGTTTCTGCCTGCGCAGCTCATGCACTGCTCAGCTTCTTGATCCCATTTTACTTTCTAAGTGACATACTGGTTAGTGCTAATGCTCTTTCCGGCGAAAGTGCGGAGCTCTCTCTCCGATATAATCACTCTGCGTTCTCAACACCTGTCTCCTTTATGTTTATTTCAAGGTCTGCTCCTTAACATTCCAGATTCCTTGTGGTTCCCTCAGCATCGTGTCAACAGCTGCTGCTGTTTTCGATGATTGAATGACATATCTCTGTGTAGTTGACTTGTCCATTTTTTTAAAGTTTTTGTGGTTAAAAATGTAACAATCTCAATGGCCAACCCTCCTTAGCCCCATTTTACAATATGTTTGACAGGATTCAGTGCTTCAATTCTTTGCTCCTCTTTCTGACCCCGGCAACACTTGGGCGAAGGCAGCGAATCTACTCAACTCTAATTAAGTGCCCGACTTACTAGTAGGGAAGCTGAGGCAGTAAAGCAGGGAACCGGTCACCTAGACTCAGGACAAAAGCAAAAGATATAGCACAATGATGTTTCTGGCACAGGGCACGACAAATCCCAAAGCGTGAAGTCGTCTGGAGCCTTTCAATATTGCAATGGCTTCCTAATATTTTAGAATCAGTGTCGTATTTACTCGCATCATTTGTCCCACCTCTGCATTTCTTTTATCAGGCCCCTAGATTCTTCTTCTTCTTCTTCTTCTTCTTCTTCTTCTTCTTCTTCTTCTTCTTCTTCTTTTTCTTCTTCTTCGTCTTCTTCTTCTTCTTCTGCGTTCTTCTTGAAAAGAACGTTGCGACGTTTAGTTGTAGTTTACATCAGGAATGCAATATCTGCTCCTTTCGACCCAACACATCCGATTTCAGGTGACTCTTTTTGGGTACCGAATGTGCCTTTTCACTCCGATCCCTATTCTTCTAGCTAGATTACACTAGTGCAGCCTGTTTTCAAGGCAGCAGGGGGTCTCTGTGGCGGACTTCGTGCTTTGTGCGATGCTCTCGACAGATGGGGTACCCATCTGCCGAGAGAGACAGAGCTAAAATGGGGAAAAAACCCGAGGCAATAAAGTCGAGCCCCCGTTTTAAGTTTTTATTTTTTAGTTAAAGTTTTCAAGGCCGCCGTTTGGAGGCGAAACAAGGTCTTGGTCAGTTCTTCGCTGACTAGTTCAAGCAGCCGGGCTATGAGTCGTTGTCTGCTGTCAGCTCAGCTACTTTGCTGCACGGTTAGTCTCTCTTCCAAATTCCAACCAAATTCGTCCCCCCCTGCTTTTATCACTTTATCTTCGACGACAGATCCTTGTATGGGGCCATCTTTACATTTTTACTGTGTAAATTACACGAGTGTGTTCTGTGAAAGCTTTAACTCTCTCTCTCTGTGTCTGTGTGTGTGTGTGTGATATACAGAGAAGAATGTGATAACTGCCACTCTGCCACGCTGTAAGAGGGGACTAGCTGTAATCTAACGCCTCGAGAGTAGAAGAATCTACAACTTATCGTATTCATTCAGATGTGCATACACACCTGCTGGGTGTGGGGAAGTCTTCTGATTATAAATGAAACTTCTAGAAATAAAATAGCGAATAACTCGTTTTCGGTGGATCGGAGGATGGTCAGAAACTACGCAAATGTGCTTCAAAGCATTGACGTTAAAAACATCGGTACGACTGTCATTGCCTCTGCGCACAAACGAAGCAAAGTTTAAAGGGCAAGTTAACTGCCTGTTTCCGCTTGTTATATATTTGCGATGACAAATACTGAACCGGCACTCGCACAATTCAGGCTATCATTACCAAAGTAGGATAGGCATGGTGTGTTAAATGTTCAAATGTAAAAGTTGTAATATTTCTATTAACATAACCTGAACTGTTATACAGCATTCAGCAGAGTTGAAATTCCAAACTGATATTATTTTTTCAGGTAACACCGCAAATATAATTTTACAAATATCGCTGATGTTGTAATCTTGTTATCATTTGTGACACCGCAGGTTAACTTCGCGCGTTTGTTTATTTTTTCCTCCAGGTGGTGATAGCTTTACTTTAGCGATATAGTATGTATGTGACTGTGTATGCATTTAAACACGATTCAGACTGGCTATTGAATAATTTGGTGAATACGTTTGGGAGAATTTGGCGTTTTCTGTAGCGTTAGGAGAGTTTTGATCATCAGACATGGGATCATATTGCCATGTAAGTTTATGAAACTGTGTAATAGCACCACTGACAGAAGAAGGTAAGAAGGGTTACATACATTTTACGTAGGAGCGGTAAGTGACTTGCTCATTGTTTGTTGTAGTTAAAGCATTCCAAAATATCTTACATCGTTCATGTCACTGACATGTTCTTTTTTCACAGCCTTTATGACTGTTTGCAAATAGCCTGCCTTGCCAAAATGAAGTGATTAACACTAATTAACGGTTTTCATTTATCCGCGATTCCCAACCTATAGTCAGATGAATTATACTGATAAGGATCCCACTGTCCTCCTCGATGTGCTCCTGCAAATATGTGTCTGGTCAGCGAGGTGGGGTCGAAACTACCATCCCGATAGGGGTGAGTTTACAAGGAAGCAATGCATTGCATTAAAGCCAGGAGGACACTGGTTTAAGCACGCCTCGTTATGCAAGAAGAGCCACTGTAATCTGCTACCAAAGAAGCGCGGTCAAGATTGACGAAATCCGCATGGGTGCTTTCCAACATTTATTTTACATTAAAAAAGGTATTTCTCTTGTTCAAATGTTTCAAAGTTCACAAAAAGGTTAAATGTCCAGAGTGCTTCTTCTGGTTCTTCGTGCATGACAAATACAAGAATAGCACTACTGATTACAAATGGTGAAATTGCTGACTGGACTGGAAAGGGTTAAACTGCTGCCTGGACTGGAACGGGTTAAGCACATTGGTCCTCCCCCCCCCCCCCCCCCCCCTCCCGTATTAATTGTTGACCAGTTCAAGGGATGAACATGACTATTTAGAATCAGAATTAGATCCACACGAGTCCCAGTGACTTGAGTGAACTTCTTTTTGTATTGCTTGTACAGTTTTTTCTTCATCTTCGTCATCTGAACCTAGAAGCAACCTAATTGTTCACTTCGATTTTCTAGAATCTATGCATCACATTCAGGAAGTTATTTATATAGTCTGCTTGGCCCATACGTTGGAGATCCTTCTACAGTAGCAGGGGTTTGCTGCCCATACAACACACAGCCAGCATTATTAAGCAGTGGAGAACTCTTACTTACATTCATATAGGATTGTATATATATAAATAAATACATCAATGTAAATTTATGTAGTGTTACAAATATAAATAGTTTTTACATTCTCTTACATTCAATAGGACACTCTATAAACAGCTCTTTTGATTACGTTCATGTAGGGTTATAAATAAATATAGCACCTTTTCTTACATTCAAGCAAGACTGAAGATAAAATACATAGCTGTTTTTCTTACATTAATTTAAATGGCTATTTTAGTCCTTACAGGCGGGTTTCAGCCGATAAAAGTGTCACTTGTCAGCCTTTTTCATGGCTGATTGCCCATTTGAGACAGGCACACATTACCACAGCGAGTGAAGGTCTCGTATATTGTTTCATTTATTTTTGACGTTTGCTTTCTAGCGTTACATTTGAGCGTTTCGTGGTACGTCTCTACACTTCTATATAATGTAGTTTTCCAGGCAACTTTATGCTTAGCCGTTTCCTCCCACTTTTGAAAGTCAATGGAAGTCTTTCATTGAGGCATTACATACATCTTTGTATCTTAACATTGGTCTACCTAAATGTCCATTACCCTCAGAAAGTTCACCGAAAAGCGCCTTTTTGGGTCTGCGGATGTTTTCCATTTTTCTCACACGTACCAGCCACCTCAGTCTTCAACTACCAAGTGTCCCCATCGAGCGCCTTGGCTCAATGCGTAGACATCGAAGATGAAAGATGTCGAGTCTTCTCTTGTGCCTTGAGTAAATGGTCAACGTTTCGGAGCCATACAGTAAGGTTCTAAAACACGCAGGTCCGATTTATCTGAGTTTTCGTTTGCATCGTTAATTTATTATTTGTCCACACTCTTTTAGGTAATCTGCATTTCCTATCTGTGTATTGATTTCTTAGTCACGTGTGACTTTTGACCCCAAATAGCAGAATTGTACATATAAATATATACAGCTCCGTGTCCTACATTCGTATAGGATTACGCATTGTAATAGCTTGTTTTCTTTATTCATCACCTGAATGTTTTCTCTTTCCTGATCTATATTTCTCAATCAGATAGCTTTTGTTTGTAGTGCCATCGTGTATTGCAATCTATCACGGGTTATCGTGTCTTTTAAAGTGTTTCTACATGAACTGGTGCCATTAACGTCTGATTACCGTAGTGATAGAGCATCTGTTCATTACGGCAACTGTGAGGGATTCAACTTTCGTCACCGGCGAGTTTCAGTTGACCTAGCTGCAAATGGCTACCTGACTGGTTGACAAAAAAATGGACGACTGCGGGGAACCGAACTGTTTACACGTTCGTCATAAGCAAACTGTATCATGGTAGAATCGTGCATCTAACGCTTCATCCTCAACAGCACTGTCGGTGATGGGGCAACCATGACATTTTTTTTGTCACAACACAGGACCTGAACCTGTTGCTGATATTAAAAGCCACACTCACCGACTTCATGTACGAGCTAGTAACTATTGACGCTTCTTTAGTGACAGGTTACAGTGGCAAGCTTACATCCTCAGGTGTACTTGGGAAGGTAGACATGGTTTCCCCCTGTCGTAGTGCAATGCGAGACTACTCAGTAAGCTCACCACTGTGGAGTTCACAATGACGATCTCCACCTCGTTGGCTAGACTGCTGTTTCCAGGAGCGAGACGTGGACGAGGAGTCGGGAGGTCTTCCATCAGTATGTCTACCTGATCCTGATGCTAGTTTTCGTTGGTTTTTTTTTCTGAGATAAATAATAGTCTTTCCCAGGCACAACAGCGCGACTGCAGGGGTATCATTTCAACACCAAATTTAAAAGGCCTGTAACTTCAACCCCTACCCTTCCCCTCCCCAGTAATGGGAATTAATCCAGCAATGCCAGTTTTTAAATATATATCCGTCAGAGAGTTGAAGACGCTATTGGTCCTTTTGAAGATCTGTTCACAGCTATCAAAAGACGAAAGATGGCCTGGTGCGGGCACGTCGCTAGGTCCAACGGAATTACCAACTCGATACTCTTTGGTTCCGTACCGAGACAGAGAGGGCGAGGACGTCCAAGGAAGAGATGGGTGAACAACATCACTGAGTGGTCCCGGTGAGATACGTCAGGCGGCGACAGACATAGAGGGATGGCGTGGGATTTGGGAGTGTCTTCACGTGTGCCCCAACGACCTGATGGGTTACGGGATGAACTGAACTGACTGATATATATATTTTTGTTCTTTGTAGTTCGTTCTCAAACTTCCGCTACCAAGCCATGAAAAAAGCTTTGCAAGTAGAAGGATGTTGTGAGGAGAACTGAATGTGTTGTAGTGGGCAGAATGACTGCGATATTTGCACCTATCGGCCCGACACGTTCAGCAGACATTTTTGGTACTGGGTTAGTCTTTCCTCTTCGATCCCTTCTTCTTAGCCTGTCTGCTCTGACGCAGCCTGTTGTCCAGGTTCACCACTTGGAGGTGTAGAAGGATCTTGGCAGCTCTGGTTCGCTGGCCCCGACGCTAACAGTCAGCTTTGGGTCGCCTACCACTGCAGCTCACGCACCGCGGAGCATCTTGATATATATATATATATTCAGATGTTCAGCACAGAAGACACCGAGGGACGCGGAGTATGTTTGAGTCCCCCCAGGCAAATTATATCAACTTTGTAAGACACTAACGTTTGCGGTTTTGTTGTTCTAGTGTTTGTCGGAAATACCAAGAGTAATATTTAGAATGTTCACACAAACTGAATATTTTTAAATCGTGGGGGAGTTCAGTATATGCATATATTCTGCCTCGTTCCCCAACAGACGTCAATACTTGGCCCAAGATGCAGCTGTGAATTATCTGACAGCAGCCAGCGACTTATAGGCAGGAACTTGCATCAGGGTCAGCAGACCATAGATAACTAAGACCCTATTCAGTCTACAGGTGGTGGCCTTTGAAACAAGCTGCTCTCGTGCAGTCTGACTAGAATAATAGGGAATTAAGAAGTTAGGCAAACCCGATCCCAGAAATGGCTTGCTGAAACGGAACATATCGCAGCCTCGCTGTAGACTATGACACACTGTTCTTTAAAGAATACACGTCAGAAAGAAAGGAAAACATCAATGGAAATGACTCTAGCATAAACAGCAGTCAGCTCAAACCTTCCAACTCTGCTATACAGCTTCTCATGCAGTAATACACAAAATATTTGGCATGTCTGCAGCAGCTGCTAAGTTGTCCCAGAGCTGGTGCTACAAGTGCACAGATCCGACGTGCCAATCATACATTTCTTATAAAGATGATACCTCAGTCTAGTTTATCCAATGTGTATCCTGAAAATGGTCACTTGATCTCGTAGAAAGAGATGATGATAAAGATCATATTTTACATGGTCTGTATGGTTTGTCTCCCATGTTGATTTAATGACATCGTTATATTTTCTTTGACATCGTCATGCACATTTCACAAAACGTTTTACTGTTAAAACCTCCCCCTTCCCTCTTCCCATTTCTGGCAGGTCTGTATATCTCCTCGTTGCCCAGGATTCCTCATACTTATGGTATTCACTAAATTGTACTCTTGTTAAAGCACAGGTCGAGGCGTTCAATTTTGCTCGTCAAGTCTTCAAGTCGATTGTACTGTCCACTCGTGGGTGTGGGTATCACCAGGAGGGTTTCCCTGAAGATCCCCACCTGTTGCTCTGCCTTTGCTTTTTATTTGGTAAGTAGTACTACTATTTGTAGTTTGGTCATTTTTCCTGCGTGGAAGATCTTGCTGTATTGCCCAGTGACATTTACAGTTGAGTGGACTTGCTTTTTAAATTGAATAACTGCGCCGCCTCCCCCGTTTTGATAAGCACTCTTTGCAAAGTTGTTCATAAATATGTGTACCCATATTTATGAACATTTACATAATTTTGAATATAACAACTTATCAAGTAGAAGGCTCTGTAACACTTGATATTGCAACCCTGCTAAATTCGGACAGCTAACTGAAAGCTCCTAGAACCATCACATGACATTTTAAGAATATAGGAAATGCAATTGAGGGACTCTCATTTCACGAAGCTCTCAAGAGGAAGTGGATACTTCACTTCACTTCAGTTTAGTCACTTCTAATCTACCCTGCTGTTTAGAGACACTTCATGTATTCGTTCTTTGTCAACCATGCAGTCTTTTCTTATTTCATAAGCTTTTATGTAACTTGACTTGACCCTTGTCCGATCGCGTGGAATTTTATTGTAACTTCTATTCTCCTATTCTAACATGGCTCCCCCATAACCTATTAAGCTGTAGTTTTGTACACAGCCTCTAGTAGTTCGACCTGTTATATCTTTCAAAATGACACTCCTGTGTTTTTTCTCTCTCCTAAACGTACAACTATTCCTTCTTTGCTAGAGTCCATACAGTGCAATTGGCCATATATGAGTGACGAATATTATTTTCCTCAGTTCTTATCCTGATATTCTTTGAGGTTAACAATTTCTGTTTTTATCTAAAGCCTGTTTTTTGCCATTGCAATTCTTGTCTTGATTTCTATCTCATTTCGGGCATTTATTTTCTGTTATGGTTTTACCGAAATATGTAAACTTTTGTACTTGTTCCATTATTACTCCATTGATTATCACATTTATTTGTCTACGTTGCTTGAATATTACCAAAGTCTTTTTCTTCAATGTGTTTATTTTCATGCCAATTTCTTTGGCTGTGCTATTAATTTTTTCTAGCAGCATTTGTATCGTTGCTACTTTAACTGTCATACCATTGACTTTGACACCCCTATTACAAATGTGCATAACCTTGTCCATCATCTTGTCTGAATATGCGTCATAGTGGCTCGATGAAAGCACGCAGTCCTGTTGCACCACTTATCTTAAGGAAACTGGATCTGTGAGACTTTCTGTTGTTAGCCAGTGACTAAAAACGCTTCCACATTCATAAAACAACGTTGTTAGCCAGTGACTAAAAACTCTTCCACATTCATAAAACAGCGTTGTTAGTCAGTGACTAAAAACTCTTCCACATTCATAAAACAACGTTGTTAGTCAGTGACTAAAAACTCTTCCACATTCATAAAACAGCGTTGTTAGTCAGTGACTAAAAACTCTTCCACATTCATAAAACAACGTTGTTAGTCAGTGACTAAAAACTCTTCCACATTCATAAAACAACGTTGTTAGCCAGTGACTAAAAACTCTTCCACATTCATAAAACAACGTTGTTAGCCAGTGACTAAAAACTATTTCCACATTCATAAAACAACGTTGTTAGCCAGTGACTAAAAACTCTTCCCCATTCAGAAAACAGCGTTGTTAGCCAGTGACTAAAAACTCTTCCACATTCATAAAACAACGTTAGCCAGTGACTAAAAACTCTTCCACATTCATAAAACAACGTTGTTAGCCAGTGACTAAAAACTCTTCCACATTCCTAACATAGAGAAGTGATTTTAGGAAGCAATAGATTAGCCCAGTTTACATTTCACTAACGTTAAGCCAGTGTGCATGCAAGGCTTATCTTCCATACACTATCAAGGTTGGTAGTAATTTATTGGAGCCGGGTAGTTTTAATCTTACTAACATAAACAACGTATGGTAGTTAGAAAAGGGCCGGTTCATGTTTTCTTATTGTAGAGACATCGGTTGGTGAAGGTCTAAGCGCTGATGATGTACCCTTAGTTACATGGGTTTCTTATTCTTTTGAGCAGATCTAGCTGGTTTGGGCTGGTTTGGTTGCAATGCTGCAATAGGTAAAGAATATTAGAATTTGTTTGTTCGGCTGTTTATTGGCATCCTATCACACAAATATCTTTTGGTTGTTGTTGGTCACTTATACGGTTGTTTGATACTTCTTCTTCTTCTTCTTCTTCGTACGCAGTCAGAC
Organism: Ariolimax columbianus; assembly: GCA_036924085.1. Lineage (NCBI taxonomy): Eukaryota > Metazoa > Mollusca > Gastropoda > Stylommatophora > Arionidae > Ariolimax > Ariolimax columbianus. Next base: position 98,937,376 of record JAVGWX010000006.1, on the reverse strand, counting down.
AGTAACCATTATTTTTTCGAAAAAAGCAGCCGTCATCCTGAGGCTGTCGACACTGCCATAGAGCTTGTCTAGTGTTGCTACTGGTGATGGCCACATCTGCTCTCTCTGATGGTTGTTTGATACGATTCTAAGCAGAAGACGAGACCAACATTATTTTGGTTTGAAACGATTCTAAGCAGAAGACGAAACCAATAGTATTTTGGTTTGATACGATTCTAAAGAATCGAAAGATCGAGTTACAAAGATCGAGTTACAAATGAGGAAATACAAGATAGAATTACAACAGCAATAGGGAGAATTTTGAAGACCTCTTGGCAAATGTCAAAAGAAGGAAACTCGCTTGGTACGGTCACATATTGAGATCAAATGGTCTTGAAAATACGATCCTCCACGGAAAGGTACAAGGCAGACGACGAAGAGGCCGTCCCAAAAAGAGGTGAGAGGACAATATAAAAGAATAGACCAATCTCCGACCAGAAGAGTCACAGGCAGCGGCCGCTGACAGAGAATGATGTCGTGGTGTTGTGATGATGTCTTCATGTGTGCCCCAACGAACTCATCGGTTACGGGATGACCTGACCTGACGATTCTAAGCAGAAGACAAGACCAACAGTATTTTGGTTTGATACGATTATAAGCAAAAGGCGAGACCAACAGTATTTTATTTCTCATTAATGTTTGATTTGACTGTGAAGATATTAAAAAAACCACAATAACATTTTTTCTCAGTTTATATGAAATACTTTCACCTTCTTCGTCATTCATCATCAGATAAATGTCTCGGTTTCTCTTACAATAGCCACCGTTGCTTGTAAGAATGTTTTTTCTTCGTTCAGCTGTTTTTGACAATTCCACGAGGCCAGCATCGTTTTCTCTTCATGTGTGAGCGTACAGTTTTGTAGGATGTGTTCCGCGTGCATGGTCTGCTCCCCTCATTGGCACGTGTCATCTGTCCTAATCATCATTTTGCTGTTGAGGTGACCCTTGAGTCGATTATTTCCAGTTCTCTGTCCAAAGATGAGGACTTGTTCTTCTCTAGTTCGCTAAACCATGCTGCTATCATGTATTCTTCATCTGGTTTCACGTGTCCTGTTGTATCTGTTATATTTCATTTTAAACCACCAGTACGGTGTTTATGAAATTGATGGGATCCGTTAGGTAGACAGAGGACTGTTGAATGGGATCGAATTGATCCGTTAGGTAGATAGAGGACTGTTGAATGGGACCGAATTGATCCGTTAGGTAGATAGAGGACTGTTGAATGGGGCCGAATTGATCCGTTAGGTAGATAGAAGACTGTTGAATGGGGCCGAATTGATTCGTTAGGTAGTTGGAGGACTGTTGAATGGGGCCGAATTGATGTGATCCGTTAGGTAGATAGAGGACTGTTGAATGGGACTGAATTGATGGAATCCGTTAGGTAGATAGAGGACTGTTGGATGGGGCCGAATTGGCTTGCCTTCGTTCATTCTCAATCTCCCGTTACCAAACCCTGAAAGGGCTTAAGTAGCAGAATGTAGTCCAGAAAACGGAATGCATTGTGTCGTAGTTTACAGCTTGACTCCGATATTTGCACCTTTCGGTCCAACACATCCGACTTCAGCAAGCATTTTTTTTAGTACCGGGTTAGCATTCTCTCTTCGATCCCTTCTCCTTAGTCAGTCTACCCTGCTGCAGCCTGTTATCCAGGATCACCGCCTGGAGGTGTAGAAGGGTCTTGGCAGCTCTGGTTCGCTGGTCCTGATGCTAGCAGGCAGCTATGGGTCGCTGACCACTGCAGCTCATTCGCTGCTCAGCATCTTGATCCCGAAAGGCCCGAATTGATGAGATCCGTTATGTAGATAGAGGACTGTTGAATTGGGGCCGAATATACAACAGTGAATGAGTTGATAGCAGACAGTGACTCATAACTGGCAGCTTGCAACAGGGTCAGCGAAACACAAGTGACCGAGACTCTATTCTGCGCCAACTGGCGAGCCTGGAAACAGATTGCACTAGTCTAGTCTGACTAAGGAATAGGGATCGCAGAGGTAAGGCAAATTCGATACCCCAAAAAGGCATGTGAAATCAGATGTATCTGGCTGAAAGGCGCAGATATCGCAGCCTCGCTGTAAACTACGACACACCGTCAGAATTGCCTTCTCAGGACGAACGCAAAAGAAGGGCTGATAAATAAATGTACCTTGCGCCTACAGTCATCTCACTATGTCAAGGCGAGGTTTTAATTTGCAAGGTCCTGAAATTATACCCACGTCCCCTTGGTCAGAAGAAAGGTATCCACTCCACCTAGCCACCTGCTCGTCTTTAAGAAAGGTTACAGGACATTATTGTTATTATATATGGCTTTATACAGCTGTTTGACTTCATAACAACGGAATTTCAAGACAATAATTCCTTTAAGCGTCATAGGGTTGTTTGATTTGATAAAAACCAGATTAAAAGAGCACAATTATTTTATGCTACTTTATTTAGTTGTTTGTTTTGATAAAAACCAGATTAAAAGAGCACACTTATTTTATGCTGCTTTATTTAGTTGTTTGTTTTGATATAAACCAAATTAAAAGAGCACAATTATTTTATGCTGCTTTATTTAGTTGTTTGTTTTGATATAAACGTAATTACAAGCCCATAACTACTTTATGCTACTTCATACATCTGTTTGATTGGATAATAAAATATATCTTTTAATGTCCATCTATTGTCAAACATAGGCACTTCATGACCTGCTCATTTGCATTTTCTTAACAATGCAGTGTCTACGACATCATTAAAGGTTGTTTGATGCATTCGGGATCACGATGCTGAGCAGCGCATGAGCTGCAGTGGTCAACGACCCATAGCTAACTGCTAGCATCAGGGCCAGCGAACCATAGCTGCCAAGACCCTTCTACACCTCCAGGCGGTGATCCTGGATAACAGGCTGTAGCAGGGCAGACTGGCTAAGGAGAAGGGGTCGAAGAGGGAATGCTAACCCGGTACTCTTCTTCTTCATCGTACGCAGTCAGACAGTAACCATTATTTTTTCGAAAAAAGCGGCGGTCATCCTGAGGCTGTCGACACTGCCATAAAGCTTGTCTTGTGTTGCCACTGGTGATGGCCACATCTGCTCTCTCTGATCCTCGTATGTCGGGCAGTTCTGCAGCAGATGCTCAGCGGTCATTTTCCCGGTACCACAAGTGCATTCGTCGGTACCACCTATCTTCAATTTGTTGAATAGGTGGTACCTCAGTATATTGTGGCCAGTGCGAAGTCTGAAGACAACGACCTGCTCTCTTCTGTTCAACTGGTAATAGGCATCGTTTTTGGTGTAGCCGGTTTGTTCAGTTTCCCATTTGGTCATGTATCTGGCTTTATAAAGCCGTTTTGACTTTTCGTACGTCATACTAGTATCTGTTTGTGGTAGTCTTGCACCTTCTTTTGCCAGTCTGTCTGCCTCCCCGTTGCCTTGGATGTTGCAGTGTGATGGGACCCACTGTACCACTACCCTTTTTGGTGCGGACTGCTGGCATAGTTGACAGAGTACTGCTCTTAAGTCATTAAGCTCAGTGTTTTTCTGGCTTTTTAGCGCTGTGACTACGGCCAGAGCATCTGTAAGCAGGACTGTATGGGTTTCATTTTCTTTATGTGTCACCATTTCTTCCACTGCCGCCCTCAGTGCCTCTGCCTCCGCTCTGAAATTGCTTGTGTACTTACCAGTAGCTAATGACAGTGTTATTTTTCTGCCATTTGGTAGGTTCAGGAATGCTCCTGCCCCTCCATTCTGTGTAGTGTTTGTTACAGAACCGTCGGTGTATGCATGGGTCCAGCACATGCTTGGGTAGATTTTCGATATAAAGCTTAGGGTAGTATCTCTCCTTTCTTTTTCAGTCTGGCAGTTTTTGTTTCCAATACCTGGTATATTTTCTACCACCTCTGGAAATATATCCTGTCTCCAGGTAGGTTTTCGTACAGTAGTGATGGGCTTTGGTGTTGTTAGTGCGTTTATGGGATCTTCGTGCATCTTTGCTTTGGCTTTTTCTGCAAAGTTTCTCCGCTTTAGTTTCCCATTTCCCAAATTGTTTAGTCTCTTGTGCATTGGATGGTCGGTCAGTCTTCGGAGTTTCTCTGACTGCAGCTGGGCTCTGCAGTCTCTTCTATCGGTCATGGATTGCAGTTTTGTAATCTTTTCAAGTTCTACAATTGGTGTTTACTTCATGCCTCCTGTTATAACTCTCATGGCTTGGTTTTGAAGTTTGCTAACTTTATCGAAGTTCGCCTTTGCTGCTGTTGTCCATGCTGCAATGCCATACTCGAGAACTGGTCTCACTCTTCCAGTGTACAGTTTCTTTAGTATGCTTTCGTCTGCTCCCCAGCTTGTGCCAGCAAGTTTCCTCGTGATTGCCATTCTTTCTCTGGCTCTCATTCGGTTTCTCTCGATCTGACTTGTCCATGTCACGCGCCGATCAAATGTGACTCCCAGATAGTTTGGATTGGCGTTTGGCTGCAGGAATTTGCCATTTAAACTTAATTTGGTATTTTGGGGTTTGATTGAAAGAGAGAATATTGTACATGTGGTTTTCTCCTCGTTTATTTTGACCAGCCATGAGTTCGCCCACTCTTCCAGCGATGTTAGGGCCTGCTGCATCCGATTTCTTGCTATGGTGAGATTCTTTTCAGAGGTCCACATAGCCAGATCGTCTGCAAACATTGAGCTATGGACTCTTCTTGGTACATTCTCTGTAATATCGTTTATATACACCAGGAAGAGTTTGGGTGACAGTACTCCCCCTTGGGGTACTCCCTGCTCGAGTGTCACCTTTTTGCTCATCTGCCCTTGTACTTGGACTCTGGCCGTTCTTTTTTGGAGGTAGTGGTTGATCCACTTGTACTTTCTCCCACAAACTTCACTTCTCGTTAGCTTGACTCTAAGTCCGTCTTTCCAGACTTTGTCAAATGCCTTTTCCAGGTCCACCCAAACCGCTACTGTGTGTTTCTGTTCCTGGTAGGCATCTTTTATTTCCTGGGCTATGAGGATGACCTGGTCCTCAGTGGATCTGTGCTGTCTAAAGCCGGCTTGCTGTGGAATTAGTATTCCTTTTTCTTCCAGATGCCACATCAGTCTGGTGTTTATCATACGTTCCATCAGTTTGCCGACACAGGTCAGTAGGCTGATAGGCCTGTATCAATTTGGATCTGTTTTGTCCTTTCCTTTTTTTGGTACTGGTACAAGTACTGCGTCTTTCCATGCCTGGGGTACAATTCCCCTTTTCCAGCTTTGGTTCAGGACCGATAGCAGTTTCCTCTTCGCTGTTTGGCCCAGCCCCATCAGCATTTCGTTTGTTATCCCGTCTTTTCCGGGAGATTTCCTTTTCTTTAATGTTCTCATGGCCTCTTCCATTTCACTCATTGTTAATTTGGCCATCATATGCTCTTCTGGTGCCGTATTGATGTTGTCATGCCCTTTTTGCTCTTCACTATTGTCGGTATGCCTATCTGCAGGGACTTTGATGTGGTTTGCTCTGGCATAGTGTTCTACAAAAGCGTTTGCGCCTTTTTTTCCAGTGAGCAAGTTTTCGCCCTGCTTGCTGGTAATTTTTTTGTTTGAAAGGGTTTCGTCATTCATGGTTCTGACTAGCTTCCATAGCTTGTTCCCTTAACCCGGTACTCAAAAAAGGCTTGCTGAAGTCGGATTCGTTGGACCGAAAGGTGCAAATATCGAAGCCAAGCTGTAAACTACGACACAATGCATTCCGTTCTCGGGACTACATTCTGCTACTTAAGCCCTTTCAGGGTTTGGTAGTGGGAGAAGAAGAAGAAGAAGAAGAAGAAGAAGAAGAAGAAGAAGAAGAAGATGAAGAAGAAGAAGTTTGATGCATTCTTTCTGTTTTGTGAATTTGGTCCCGCAGAGAAAATACGAATGTTCTTGGTTCATTGTACGTTGAGCAGCTCGAAGTGTCTCTGTACTGTTTTTCGCAGGTACCTCGTAGTCGTATGCCACGACTGGAATAACCATTTTGCTGAAGGTGTGAGCATTAGGAGCTTATCGTGTCTCATATGCTTATATGGGTTTGATACGATGTCGTGTCTCATCTGCTGATATGGGTTTGATACGATGTCGTGTCTCATCTGCTGATAGGGGTTTTATACGATGTCGTGTCTCATCTGCTGATATGGGTTTGATACGATGTCGTGTCTCATCTGCTGATATGGGTTTGATACGATTGAAGTAAAGACTCCCTGCTGCTATCATTCCTGGATTCTCACGATGTACTATGAGGTTTTTGGCCCAGGCAAATCTACAAATTAACATTTCAATTTGATCATTCACTAGCCGGAGTTCCCGTTGCGAACAGAAAGTGTTCAGTATGTATTGGTGTTCTTTTGTACATTTATAAATTCAGAATCTGTATGAAAATCAAGAGGCCATTATTTCAAACACAACAAAAAAGGAAAATACTAAAAGATTAAGTTGAAATAAGACAGGGAGGTTACCAAATACTTGCTTGTTTGCACTAAGACTCTATAAGGCATATTCTGAAATGATGATAGAAGATGTTCGGAGTTATAATAGGGGTGACCAAGTCAATGGTATGAAAGGGAAAGCTTTCAAATTTGCCGATAACCATAGTTGGAGAATCAGTAGCAACATTGAAAATGCTGATCGAACAAATTAACAGTACAGCTAAAGGGCTTGGCTTGAAAATAAACACATTGAAGACACAGAATTTGGTAAAAGCCAAGAACATAGGCATATTTTCTTCTTCTTCTGCGTTCGTTCTCAATCTCCCGCTACCAAACCCTGAAAGGGCTTAAGTAGCAGAATGTAGTCCAGAGAACGGAATGCGTTGTGACGTAGTTTTCAGATTGACTGCGATATTTGCACTTTTCGGTCCAACACATCCAACTTCATCAAGCATTTTTTGAGTCCCGGGTTAGCATTCCCTCTTCGATCCCTTCTCCTTAGCCAGTTTGCCCTGCTACAGCCTGTTGTCCAGGATCACCCCGTGGAGGTGTAGAAGGGTCTTGGCAGTTGTGGTTTGCTGGCCCTGACGCTAGCAGTCAGCTATGGATCGCTGACGACTGCAGCTCATGCGCTGCTCATGAACATAGGCATATGAATATAATCATTAATGGCGAAATAATCGAACAAATACAGAATTTTACATATTTAGGGCAAATCATAACAAATGCCTGTAATGAGACAGAAGTTAAGACAAGGATTGCATTGGCATAAAAGGGCTTCAGAGAAAGACATAAATTGCTAGACTGAAAGAGTACCAGGAAAAGAACAATCGTGAATCAAAAATGGCCAACTGGATAGGGCTGAAAGAGGGATTCTAGCAAAGAAGCATAAACAAACTTGACACCTTTTGAAATGTGATGCTACCGTAGAATGGAAAGACTGATTCGGACAGAAAGAAGATCCAATGACAATGCCCTCACTGAAGTAGGCTCACAAAGACAAGAAGATCCAATGACAATGCCCTCACTGAAGTAGGCTCACAAAGACAAGAAGATCCAATGACAATGTCCTCACTAAAGTAGGCGCACAAAGACAAGAAGATCCAATGACAATGTCCGCACTGAAGTAGGCTCACAAAGACAAGAAGATCCAATGACAATGTCCGCACTGAAGTAGGCTCACAAAGACAAGAAGATCCAATGACAATGTCCTCACTGAAGTAGGCTCACAAAGACAAGAAGATCCAATGACAATGTCCTCACTGAAGTAGGCTCACAAAGACAAGAAGATCCAATGACAATGTCCTCACTGAAGTAGTCGCACAAAGACAAGAAGATCCAATGACAATGTCCTCACTGAAGTAGGCTCACAAAGACAAGAAGATCCAATGACAATGTCCTCACTGAAGTAGGCTCACAAAGACAAGAAGATCCAATGACAATGTCCTCACTGAAGTAGGCTCACAAAGACAAGAAGATCCAATGACAATGTCCTCACTGAAGTAGTCGCACAAAGACAAGAAGATCCAATGACAATGTCCTCACTGAAGTAGGCTCACAAAGACAAGAAGATCCAATGACAATGTCCTCACTGAAGTAGGATAACAAAGACAAGAAGATCCAATGACAATGTCCTCACTGAAGTAGGCTCACAAAGACAAGAAGATCCAATGACAATGTCCTCACTGAAGTAGGCTCACAAAGACAAGAAGATCCAATGGCAATGTCCGCACTCAAGTAGTCGCACAAAGACAAGAAGATCCAATGATAATGTCCTCACTGAAGTAGGCTCACAAAGACAAGAAGATCCAATGACAATGTCCGCACTGAAGTAGTCGCACAAAGACAAGAAGATCCAATGGCAATGTCCTCACTGAAGTAGGCTCACAAAGACAAGAAGATCCAATGGCAATGTCCTCACTGAAGTAGGCTCACAAAGACAAGAAGATACAATGGCAATGTCCTCACTGAAGTAGGCTCACAAAGACAAGAAGATCCAATGACAATGTCCTCACTGAAGTAGGCTCACAAAGACAAGACGATCCAATGACAATGTCCGCACTGAAGTAGGCTCACAAAGACAAGAAGATCCAATGGCAATGTCCTCACTGAAGTAGGCTCACAAAGACAAGAAGATCCAATGACAATGTCCTCACTGAAGTAGGCTCACAAAGACAAGAAGATCCAATGACAATGTCCTCACTGAAGTAGGCTCACAAAGACAAGAAGATCCAATGGCGATGTCCTCACTGAAGTAGGCTCACAAAGACAAGAAGATCCAATGACAATGTCCTCACTGAAGTAGGCTCACAAAGACAAGAAGATCCAATGACAATGTCCTCACTGAAGTAGGCTCACAAAGACAAGAAGATCCAATGACAATGTCAGCACTGAAGTAGGCTCACAAAGACAAGAAGATCCAATGGCAATGTCCTCACTGAAGTAGGCTCACAAAGACAAGAAGATCCAATGACAATGTCCTCACTGAAGTAGGCTCACAAAGACAAGAAGATCCAATGACAATGTCCTCACTGAAGTAGGCTCACAAAGACAAGAAGATCCAATGGCAATGTCCTCACTGAAGTAGTCGCACAAAGACAAGAAGATCCAATGACAATGTCCTCACTGAAGTAGTCGCACAAAGACAAGAAGATCCAATGGCAATGTCCTCACTGAAGTAGGCTCACAAAGACAAGAAGATCCAATGACAATGTCCGCACTGAAGTAGTCGCACAAAGACAAGAAGATCCAATGACAATGTCCTCACTAAAGTAGTCGCACAAAGACAAGAAGATCCAATGACAATGTCCTCACTGAAGTAGGTGCACAAAGACAAGAAGATCCAATGACAATGTCCTCACTGAAGTAGTCGCACAAAGACAAGAAGATCCAATGACAATGTCCTCACTGAAGTAGGCGCACAAAGACAAGAAGATCCAATGACAATGTCCTCACTGATGTAGGCGCACAAAGACATATATTGAAAATGATACAGAAACTATGATTAAGTTGGTTGGGACACAATATGACTTGGCTTCGTTCGTTCTCAATCTCTCGCTATCATACCCTGAAAGGGCGTAAGTAGCAGAACGTAGTCCAGAGAACGGAGTGCGTTGTGTCGTAGTTTACAGCTTGACTACGATATTTGCACCTTTCGGTCCAACACATCCGACTTCAGCAAGCATTTTTTAGTAGCGGGTTAGCATTCCCTCTTCGATTCCTTCTCCTTAGCCATTCTGCCCTGCTGCAGCTTGTTATCCAGGATCACCGCGTGGAGGTGTAGAGGGTCTTTGCAGCTCTGGTTCGCTAGCAGTCAGCTATGAGTCGCTGATCGCTGCAGCTCATGCGCTGCCTAGCATCTTGATTCCGGATACAATATGAGACATGAAATCTTTTACAGAAGATACTACAGAGCAAGATTAAAGGGAATAAAGGAAGAATGCACTCAAGATTCACATTTATATCACAGGTATGCAGAAGCATAACAGTAGAAACCTATGCTGAAATGAAGAACGTTGCAGAGAATAGGGTCAAATGGGAGACATCCTCAGACAACCTTTCAATCAGTCCAAAGACTGATCAACCAAATGATGATGAAGGTTTATACATTATTATTCAGAAATAAGCTAATATGGTACTTTACATTATACAATTAATCAGTGTTATACCAAGCATACAGAGATAATTATTTCAATCATATACTAGGAAGCTCTATTTCCATTCGCTTAATTTGGTTATGTTTTAAGAAACTCAATCTCACATTCTCCTGTGGTGTTAAGTCATAGTATTGGCGACATAAAAACATCAGTCATTGTAGCAGTCTCTGCTAGGCCAGAATTGATTAGCATATTATACGTAATCAATAATTTCAGTTTGACAGAAAGAGGATAGGTAGTTCGATTGCAAGAAATATCTTCAGAGATGAAGTGTTAGTAAATTCCGTGTACTGTGTTTCTGCTTTTCTAGAGGTTCCAGCACCAATTTCCTTCATTGACATCACGTTTTCCTTAACTTTAAATCAGGTATAAATGTATAGCTGAGTAGACCAGAGCGTGTAGAGACCGACAGGCGATATTGATGCCATGGAATCCAAAGGCAAGCGTTTGAACAGCCCTGACTCTAAGACGTTTAATCCTAACACGCGGGTTGTGAAAAAGTATGTCAACCTAATCATTGAAAATTGGACGATAAGACTAACTTTTGATCAGACAGAACACACTGATCGAAGATAACAGTCTGGCTAACAAGGTGAGGTTCGATGTGATCCCCGTAGTAGTGAGTGACTGAGTGACACGCAGATGAAGTCAAGCATTGCACAACCGCTCGGAGGAACCCGGTCCACTTCATTAGCACGCTCGGAATGTCAGGGAAGCTACTACATTCTGCCACAATTTCCGTCCTTTTCAGGGCGCACACAAGGGTTATCAATCCATTGTGGGCATTAGCAACCAACCAATCTTTGATAACAAGTGCGACAAAGTCAACCACCACCAAACGTACATACATGCATGAGCGCCATTCCGGTACTGTAGTTAATAATAAGGAAGGTTGATATTATTCCGTGATGCAGCATTAAGTTCGCGTCAACAGTTAGTGTGAACTTTGCTCGCCAAATGAAACATGAGATGGTTGGTGGACGTGACAAATCTGTTGATAAGGCGAGGTCCTGATGACAGACGTTATATGTTAATGTATGCTGATGATCGTTTTTAGAACTCACACATACACACACCCAAAGTGTTATGACAGATTTACAAGTCGCAAAGCAAAGACAATTATTCATTGTTCACCTTTAGAATACTCTTTTAACCCCAAAACGTCAACAAATATATACAGGTCAATATGTTATTATTTGGTAAATATTTGTTGTAGATCTATGCTCCACAGAGAACACACAAATGTTTTGATTCAATGTTCTTCTCCTTCTGCGTTCGTCCTGAAAAGGACGTTCTTACGCTATGTTGTAGATGGCTGTGGTTGTGGGAAAAGGTGGGGGTGGGGTGCTATATATGTGCCTTTCGGCCAGACACATCCGATTTAACTTAACTTAACTTAGCGTCTTTATACTGGTTTTGAAGACCCAGCCGAGTCTGTATACAACCAGTTACATTTACATCACCTTGCTAGAAAAGCTATGCGCATCCAGTTTATTTTTAAATGCATTAACTGTCCCTGCCTCCACTACCTCCCCTGGCAATGCATTCCAAGCAGACACCACTCTCTGACTAAAAAAATATTTCCTAATATCTAATCTGACGTCTTTAGGTACCGGCTTGCCTTCCCGCTGCGATCCCTTTTTTATTAGGCAGACTACATTAGTACAGTTTGTTACCAAGGTCACGGCTTGGGGACGGCAAGGGATCGCGGCCAGCTCTGGTTTGCTGACCACGATGCAATCAACCAGCTAGGAGCCGCTCATTCAATGCTCTGCATCTTCGGACTCGATTTGCTGATTTAAATGTAACATCGCTGCATTTCATATCGCAATAAGAGATGCAGTTGACAATCTCTGAATCTCAAACAAAGCATTTTGGCCGACTTGTCAAGATACTTTTTAAATTTTAATCATGCAAAGATTCCTAATCCAAATGGTGAGTACGAATTAAGGAGCAGACAAGACAATTACTTAACATGCGAAGACAACTTGTTCGGAGGAGTGCTGGAAAAGATAGCACAATGCAAACTTGAACAAGAGAATCTTCAACAAACTTAAGGGTAACTATGAGCTACATTGAACGCAGCGACTAGTCAAGGCGGCTGAAGCTAGGAGTAGTCTATTAAGGTGTGTAAAACGATGCAGCAGAAAAGGCCTTCATAAAGCACTTAAAAAGAGGGGACAGGGCTGAGAGGGGAGGAAAGGAATAGTACCACTACAACAACAGATAAACGGAGTATCGAAGATGAACGCAAATAGTAGTACATTGACCCATTTTCATCAAAGGCTGAAATACCAGAAAGGCTAGCAACAACAAAGAAAGAAGCAGTTGCAATGACGCAATGTGATGAGATCGTCTATGATATCTTGCAGTCGAATGCAGTAACAGCCCCAGGAACAGATAGACGTCCTAAAAGCTGGAAGTGAAATTTTAGTAGTTCAGTTGGCAAAGCCATTTAATAAATTCTTTAAGACAGAAAACGCTGAACAAATAAATTAAATTCAACTCCAACACAATGTCAGTAGGAGCACATGGACGTGAAAGCTGGGAAGTGACATCAACTCTGGAAAATAGGCTTGTTGAGATTTGAAAATAAATGTCTTAGAAAATTATTGAACAATTGCTTGACATAGAGTTTCAAACAAACAAACAAATAAAATTAGAGGCCAAACAGCAATATGTTTCTACTATCATCAGTGGAAACACTTTGGGTGTACATCGGACATTTTCTATGAATGAACAGCAACAGACTTCCAGTATAAGCAATGATGTGGAGACCAATTGACACCAGATAAAAAGCGACACTTTGCAGGAAAATAACTAAAGAGGCCACCATGATAGGTCACAACAACATACAGGAACTACGAGTGATACCAGACCGATGTACTTGGAGAACATTGAGCTATGTTTTATGGGTCGTGTTTAGTGCTGAAGCAATATAGACAGACAGTCAGGGGGCAGACATGAGGCAGGCAGGCAGCCAGACAGGCAGGCAGCTAGGCAGGCAGACAGACACGCAGATAGGTAGGTAGCCAGACAGATGGAATGTTGATTGTATTAAGACAGCATGCAGACATCCTCGAAACCTAAATCGAAAAGTGCGAAGCACTCATTCCAGAACCATGGATACGGAGCCAGTACTGGTCCAAAATAATTTTAGAGGTCCTCAACAAGATAGACTCTTACACGAAATCAAATATAACATCGGGTTGCCCCCCTCCCCCCCCCCCCCATCCCCCCTCACCCCAAAAACCCACAAAAAACTAACTAACAAAAACAAACAAACCAACAACAAAACAACAAACAAATGAACACAAAAAAAAGATTTATTCCTACAGTGGATTCCGGCCGACTGTGGGATCCTTGGAAACGAAGACATATAAGCTCACAAAAGCCGGAAGATACGGCGCGCAGACTCGCCATCCGCAGAACTGTAAAGAATAAACGACGCCCATAAAACGATCAATGATGACGGAATGGAGCGACCAGAATAAAAAACGCAAACCATAAAATTATAGCATAAATTAACTTGACAGAGAAGGGCAGACATAGATCTTCAGACTCAGAATGGGACATTGCAAACTCAAGGCCCATCACCACTGAATGGGTCTTAAAGACATCGCCACACATAATTGCGGAACACCAAAGCAATCACCAGAACATATCCTCAAGAATTGTCCCACTTATGCAGACTAAAGAGAGCTAGTCTGGCCAGGGAAAGCGACAATGATCGAAAACATGTGGGGGACCGACAAAGACATGAAACTCAAAGTCTCCTCCATGAATATCACTTGACTAGAAGCATAATATCAGTGGATAAACAGGCAATGATGGGGCTCACCCTGGGGGCCACTATTCCCATTCTTCTCGCCTCACTCTGTTTCATTTGACTCTGTCCTACAGTCACACTCTTGCACAACTTTCACTCGCGCTCTCATGGTGAGGCCCTTCCATTGCACTTTGGTTGGGCTAGCTTCTGAGGGCGCACAAACCTAGCGTAGGTACATACAGACGCATACATTCATCCAAGCACTGGTTTGTGCGTCCTGATATCGCCCAATGGACTATGGTCTGGGGTGGGAAAATGGCGCGCCTCCGCCAGTAGAAACTAGTGAGGCAAACATCTAAGCAACAACAACATCAGTGGATAAAAGAAGAAAAGATTGTATTCTGCCTCATTTATTCAACACCCCATCTTCCCAAAATGTTGAACCGATTGCCCCACCACCTTCTTTCCTTCCAACTCAATGTATGACGTCATGTGTGAACGACTCCTTTGTGGATTCAGTCTTGTGAACAAACTGCCAGTATTAATAATAGAACTCATCATCAAAATAAATGAAAGCTGCGGTGGTACTGTCGGTGAAAAGTCGATAACACGCGTAACAAACATAGGTATAGCTGTTACCGCACCAGACAGAAATGAAATGTACCTACGTTACAGCCAGGAACAAATTCGTTACTTCTATTAATGTCTCTACCTTGAAACAATTCTCTACCCTCCAGTTGGTCATCCCTATCTCTTATATCGATGTCTTGACCTCTTCTACGCAGTCATCTCCTGACTGTATGAAACTGGTCCTTTATTGGTATCCTAACAACATCTCTGCCGGCGTAATAAATCTCTGCCATATCCCTATCATGCAGTCCGATCCTTCCATATGTGTTATCCATAAACGTGGCTACATAACGTGTCGTATTATTAGCAAAGCACGTTCAGTGGCCTTTCATAAAGTAGGGTTTCATATTTAATTAACTGCGGTTCAAGTGCCAGTCACGCAACTTAATCTACGCTGTTAAATGCAACCACTGCAACATGAAATACATCTGGGAGACTGCACTCCATGTTGGCTTCTCGCTTTCGCCAACACATCAATGATATTTCTAAAAATAACCTCAGCTCTTCGGTCGTCAAACACTTCTATAATCCGGGAGTCCAGGGTAAGGTTTATATCAGGGTCACTGATATCGTCTACTGCTTCTATGATGATCGATTCCGGTTTGGAATCGATCATCGCTGTAACTTCCACATGAGATGCCCGAACCCTTACGGTTTGAAGACAGTTAATACCTGTACTCTGGCTCCCATGTCGATTCCTTTCTTTCCTCGATCGTTTTTCGTGTGTCTTTCCCTCCCGACCACCCCCCCCCCACTCCTCTCTTCTCTCTCTGCATATATATAAATATATCCATCCATCCATTTATATATCTATCAATCAATGTGTCTATCTGTCTGTCTGCCTGTCTATCCCTCTCCTTTTGTAAGTTTTAAATAATTCATGAATGTATCCTAGTTTTTCTTCTTTTCTGTGTAACTGTAGGTGCATACAAGTTTGCGTTCATTTATGTTTGTATCTATATATAAATGTATGTGTTAATGTGTACTCTTTATGTTTGATTTATGGATGCACGTTTATATGTGTGAGCATGTATGAACGTATATATCTATATATGTATTCAAGTACCTTAATAATGAGTTTTTGAGTAACCATTTCGGTCATTTCTTGTTCGATCTACTCTGTGCTAACTGGCATGCCGTGATTCTCGCAAATTTGTGGCCACTTTCTGGTTAATTTATGGTCAAAACTTACGCTTCGTTATGATTCTCTCCCCGTACGGTAAGTGAGCCATATCTATATATGTTTTTTATAGTTCACAACTTGTTAATCAACCAATCAATCAATCAATCAATCACCAGACGCCAACTTAATGTGAAGCATATTTCCTCATCAAATACACGCCAAGTCACTCACTTCTGTGCCCTCAATTCCAGGTCTATCTCCGTTTTCAGTTTTCCCTTTATGGTTGTCTTGGTCATCTCTTCTCCATGAGTGTTTTGGTTGCCTCTACGTCTCTTGCTTTGAGGATTCCAGAGACTGTCTATTACCTGGTTTTCTTAATGTGTGTCCAATCCAGCGCTGACACCCTTCTCCTCACGTCATGTCCAACTGATACATGTCTAGTTCTATCCAACAGTTCCACATTCATGATCGTTTCATTTAATAAATCACTCTACTCTGCGAGATCATCCCTTTTTGAAATCATGTACCTTTTTCAGTATTGTTTTATTGTTCTGAATATATCAGTGCTATAAAAACAAACAGCAGTGTTACATTGGAATTGAAGAGTTTTTATGTGTGTGTTGGGCTTCATTTATTTTTATTTCCAAAAGTTTCTCAATGTAATGGAATCGCCTTTTGTACTCTTATTTTGAAATCGCTATCTTTATATATTACTCGTCATATATTGCTACGAAAATATGTGAATGATTCCATATTTTTAAGGAGTTTAGCGCCGAACGATATCTGATTGTCGACAGTGTTATTTATTCTCATAATCTCTGTGTTTTTCTCTGTGAGTATTTTAGTCCCAATTGCTGTGACCTTTTATCAAGCTTGCAGTATGTGACGAATGCATATGTTTTAAAACAACGTGTATTTCCTCAGTTTTATCTTCACCTCATCGCGTACCACATCAATGTCTTTCAGAACAAAATTAAAACCTCTCATGTAATCTAGTGTCCTGCGTAATCTAGTGTCCTTGGTACCAAGTTGAACGTTCAAGTCAAACAGAGAATTACCCCCAAAAAAAAATTTTGTTTGTTCAAGTAGTCAAAATGCCATTTATTTTTCGACATAATCTCCTACAACGTTTATGCACTTATCCCAGAGTTTAAGTAATGCTTTAAAAGCTTCAGCACAGACACGTTTGTCACTAAATCTGAATCAATCCAGGAAAGCCTGATTCACATCGTCATCAGTGCTGAAAGGCTGACCTCCCAAGAATTCTATTAGGGGTCAAAATCGCTTTAGCTAGTTCTGGACTGTGAGTTGGATGTGGCAATACCTACCAGCCGAGTTGCTGCGGATGGCACATAGTGCGGTGAGCCGTGTGAGTTCGAGCGTTATCTTGCAGGAGCAGGACGCACTTAGTGATCAAACCACGCCGCTTTTCCGCAGATGGTTATGTACATCACTCAAAATGCGTATGTACTGTTCACTGCTGTAAGTGGCACCACAAGGTAAAAAATGGCCGCATGTTTCACGCCTGTTTTCACAAGAAACTTCATCACAACACGATGTTCCATGCAAGCACTAACAGAGTTGTCGCTGTTTTTATTTATATGTCACGTGACTGGCCCATGGCAAACCTAGCAATAATAGGACACAAGTACCATGCATTTATGATAGTAGTTCCAGCACGCTATAACCCATTCAGGTAGGACTAGAACAAAATGTCCCGGTTTGATTTGAACGCCCCTTGTATGAATGAATGGACATCCTATGTGGTTTCCAAATCGAGGCTGGTATCTATGAATCGTTGGTGCGTTTGTGCTAGATATAATTCGTCTATGTGTATTGATCCGCATTAGACCAATAGTTGTTTTTTTTCACTTCCCTGTCTTTTTGTTTTGCCGCAAAGTTTCCCACCTCCTAACTGATGTTTTCACGATATCTTGCCCCTGAACATGCCTTGGGAATACTCGTGATAAATAAAACGTGAATGCCTTGGCGCTTTGTCGTAGTTGGCTATACATTTTGTTGTTGTTTCGAATGCCAACAATGAGCAGGCTCACTCTTTTGTGCCCCCTGAAAAAGACGTTAAGTTGCAGGTTGCAGTAGCTTTCCTCATACCCCGAGCGTGCTGATGAATGTGGACTGCGGTCCTCCAGGCGGCTGTGCTAAGCCTGGCTTTATCTGCGTGACTCTCACTACTACGAGGATCACGTCGATCCATTTCTCGACAACCAGACTGCTTTGAAAACAGTCTGTTTGCACGGTGAAGAGAGATAGTGCTCTTTCAAATAGTTTTAGCTGGTTTCCACAGGGACAAAGAAAACAAAAAGTAGATATTAGTTTTTAAAATATAGTCTGGTACATGCATATTGTAACAAGTACGTAGAGGGAGACAGAGGTACAAAGCAAGTTCGTTATGTGTTAGTTTCGCCGATGCTACACACTGACATGCTTAGCTATGAATAAGAATTCGAGAAGATTCATTGATTAAAAACCCGACCATCTGTATGTGTTCATTTCGGATTATCTGTGTCCTTAATTGTATAGATGTAGATGTATGATAGTGTGACACGTGGTGTGTCTTATATGTGACATGGGATGGTTGTATGTGCAGTTTCCAAAGTAGGTTTGCGTCGCTGTTGGAAAGTCTATTGGGTTTACTTTTTCTACACAATTATCATTCTGATTGACGTTTTTCGCTTTGCTTTTTGCGTGTCTACACCCTTGTAATTGTTTTAATCATATGCTGGTTGATGTTCTTGCTATTCAATGTCTTCATTTCTCCTTTTCTGTCCTATTTTTTCTTAATGACTAGGTAAATATGTGTTCGGCCAGAGGTCATCTTTGCTAAACATTGATAATTCAGTACGTTTTTCTAGCAAAATTGTCAACTCGATTCCATCGATTTGGACTTCAGAGTCCAGTTAAAGTCGTATACTGGTATAGTCTTAAGACTTTAGAGTATATGCTATCAACGACTTAACACGACTTGCGACTTGCACTGACTTGCATAAATCGCAGTTGAACTCGCCGAGGAACATGTACCAGTAATAAATTTACCTCACAGCGACACAACAATTATCGGAATTTGGCAACGTAAACGTATTAAATTTGTGAAAATGTAATATTTTATAACATATTCTTTGGGAATTTTATTCTACGTCACGTCACCAATTGACTAATGTAAAGCAGTCCCCTACAATATACACCTGTCAAATGTGCACTTCGCAATCCTATGTCACGTGGATCAATGTATCTAATATGTAGTAGGCCTTCTTCTATCCTTTCACAATTCTTCAACTATGTCAACTATGCCCACATTCCACAAATATTTGGCAGATGGACATACCAGGAGTAGCAGACCCCACTGTTTTCCCTGGCCGTTATTCTAACTTAGAACATGATCACACTCATTCACATCATTCATGACCATACTCAGTACATGACATATCACACATCAGGTGGCATATTTATTCTGTAATACTATTAGAAAAAATGAGTAGTGAAATTACAAACACAAAAAAATACATATCATCTTAACTAAGTATTCTTTTATTATATATATGTTAATATACATATTAACTAAAGCGGAAATTTTAAGCATTAGCTCTTGATGGAATTCCGGACTATCTAAAACCCGGTTCTATTGCCTACTCACATCACACATACATTTATTTAACTGCATCCTCAAAACACCTTATCAAAAACTTCCTCACTCAAATCCCCTCAGTCGGGCGATCTGGACATACCTCGTTCACAATGTCTCCTCCTTACAACACACGTTCAGATTATCAATTAATACAAAACTCACACACCTACTTGAGCGATCCTGTTTTATCACTAACATTCGTACAACTGTCTCTCAGTCGCTCCTCTATTTAAGTCGGTGAACTAAACATACTATCTAAATTCAGTCTTTCTCAAAATCTCTTCCTCACTCATCTCTCTATCCAGCCTCCTCTTCATCCAACCTCTCGAGCTAAACTTTGTCTCGAGTTATATACACTCAAGCAAAGTCATAGCTTGACCAATGGATCTCAGGGGATGGCTCTATTCGGTCTTATTGGAACGAAATACTTTGTACACCTGTCACTTATCTATCGCAGCAAGCTCCGCTGCCAATCCGTCTCTCAATCATTCTCCTCCTACCCAAATCGGAAGGCCAGTGGTCAGCTCCTACCTGTTCACATTCTTTGCCCCAACTCTGTTTTCCTTTGTTGAGACGGTGAGTGACCTTGACACGCATTCAGGTACCTTTGTTAGCAGCAACCACATCACCCCTGTCCTAAACTCTCTGCTCTGGCGGGAACTGTTACACAGGCTTCGTATTACAAGCGGTATTTCTGCATACATAATCATAATACTATGTCCTAACCAGGATGTCCTAACCAGGATTGCCCAAGCAAAATCGGTTTTGCAGAACTTGAAGGGAATATTGTACAATAAAACCTTGTCGCTGGAACTGAGAAAGACAGTCCTTGGATGCTAAGTAGAACCAGTACTATCATGTGGCACTGAATAATGGACAATCAGCAAGCAAGCGCATAGATCTTTGAAAGCAGTGTACATGTAGTATTACATAAGAATGCTGCGGATCCCATTGACTGCAAGGAAGGCTAATGATACAGTACTCGAAGAGGTACAAACACAAAGAAGACTAATGATACAGTACTCGAAGAGGTACAAACACAAGTAAGGCTAATGATACAGTACTCGAGGAGGTACAAACACAAGGAAGGCTAATGATACAGTACTCGAGGAGGTACAAACACAAAGAAGACTAATGATACAGTACTCGAGGAGGTACAAACACAAGGAAGGCTAATGATACAGTACTCGAGGAGGTACAAACACAAGGAAAGCTAATGATACAGTACTCGAGGAGGTACAAACACAAAGAAGACTAATGATACAGTACTCGAAGAGGTACAAACACAAGTAAGGCTAATGATACAGTACTCGAGGAGGTACAAACACAAGGAAGGCTAATGATACAGTACTCGAGGAGGTACAAACACAAAGAAGACTAATGATACAGTACTCGAGGAGGTACAAACACAAGGAAGGCTAATGATACAGTACTCGAAGAGGTACAAACACAAAGACAAGTCATTGTAAAGATCAGTTCAAAGCAGTCATCCTTTTATTTTGGCATGTTATGAAAACAACTTACAACTTTCCCTTACAACGGGAAATATAGCAGGAAAGAGAGACAGAGGAAGGCAGAGAGAAAGAGAAGATGTTGAACAGCTTGAGAGAATGGCACTGTTGACAACCAACAACAGAGTTGGTAAACGTAACATGTGATAGAAGCTGGTGGAGGTCCATGATTACCAACTGGCAAGACACCTGATGATGATGAACCTCCTACGTAACGACTATTCAAGCCTGTGTGTATTTACACAGTTGCAGACTTCTACTAATAAACCAAGATTCCATCTAAACTCATAATTCTAAAAACAATGGGGACTAACACTTTTTCACTTCTCAAGACTAAGCCTACACTAATGTTTCAACACCGACTTTTAGAAGAGCAACTGACTGTAGGATTTCGCCTGGCAGAGTCGCTAAACTCTTCACTCTTCAGGCATTAGTTAAGTGGGTATGTAGTTTTAGGCTGATTCGGTTTTCTAAGATTCGATTTCACAATGGTGTGAATAATTTATAGTATATTTTGTTGTGATTTGAGTGAGAACTTCTAAAACTCAACCTTATCTTCCTTTTTAACAAAAAGTGATTTTTCTGCGGTAACATGAAAACTGACTTAAGAGATGAGTGGTCTAAAGTCAAATTCCTCAGCTCTCTTCTCTCACTCGTAAAGGTTGAAATCGCATTTTTGTGAAAATATTTAGATTGCTTTCGTTGATTCAATGTGATGGGTACAATTTGTAGTTAAACATCTGATTTTAACGAAATCATTTTCAGCTCTTTTCTGTTCTCAATGCATTGAATTCACCGTTTTTTGTAAATGTTTAGATTTACTTCGCTGATGAAGTTGATGGATACTCTTTATCCAAGATTTAAAGTAGGTGAGTTATAATTACCTGAGTCATCTTCTGAGTTCCGATCTGTCAGTCTTGTTCCGTCCTGTCTTTCCCGACACTTTCGCTTCACTAGTGATCTTCGAATTGAAATGCCTTTATTTCCTGTATTTTCTTTAATAGAAGGTTAGCCTCTCTGTATTCTACTGGCGGAGGGGCCCGTAGGGGGGGGGGGGAAGAGTCTGTGTATGCTTAGTAATGAACTCAAGCATAACTAGGATAGTAGATCCACACACGCTCTTGAAAGCTTGGCACCTCAATGTTCTGCTATCTACTCATGCCATAGCCAGCATTTCTGAACCTTCCGAAGCAAGGGTTGATAGTTTAGTACGATGTCTGCTTTTGTTAAAAGAAAAGGCCCCATATATCCATATCAGAGCTTAAATGACGGCCTGGATCACCATTTTTATATTGCAGGTGGCCGTCATGAATGCTTTGCAACTTTATCTTTCACTATACTAGAGAAACCCGTCCCGATTTCTCTCTGACCAGCAGCAAGTCTTATTTGTATATCCAACAGCATCATCATCATAGTATTCACATATCAGCAGCATTCACATATCAATAGTATTCACATATCAATAGTATTCACATATCAATAGTATTCACATATCAACAGCATTCACATATCAACAGCATTCACATATCAACAGCATTCACATATCAACAGCATTCCCATATCAACAGCATTCACATATCAACAGCATTCACATATCAACAGCATTCACATATCAACAGCATTCACATATCAACAGCATTCACATATCAATAGCATTCACATATCAACAGCATTCACATATCAACATAATTCACATATCAACAGCATTCACATATCAACAGCATTCACATATCAACAGCATTCACATATCAACATAATTCACATATCAACAGCATTCACATATCAACAGCATTCACATATCAACATAATTCACATATCAACAGCATTCACATATCAACGCATTCACATATCAACAGCATTCACATATCAAAAGCATTCACATATCAACATAATTCACATATCAACATAATTCACATATCAACAGCATTCACATATCAACAGCATTAACATATCAACAGCATTCACATATCAACATAATTCACATATCAACAGCATTCACATATCAACAGCATTCACATATCAACAGCATTCACATATCAACATAATTCACATATCAACAGCATTCACATATCAACAGCATTCACATATCCACATAATTCACATATCAACAGCATTCACATATAAACAGCATTCACATATCAACAGCATTCACATATCAACAGCATTCACATATCAACATAATTCACATATCAACATAATTCACATATCAACAGCATTCACATATCAACAGCATTCACATATCAACAGCATTCACATATCAACAGCATTCACATATCAACAGCATTCACATATCAACAGCATTCACATATCAACTATTTGACCTCAATCTTCGCTTTCTTATTGCAGCACTCTACATTCCTTGCCAAAGGAGATAGTGACTCGGTTGTAGTCCAAACATGTATCGCATCTTCACAATGGGGCCCGTGTGCACCTAGGTCTAGTAACATTCTTTAACACTGGATAGGCTCATAGCTTCCACATTGCGGCATTCACGTTGTAAGGATACCCACTGACTAAATGGCGGCCTTATTTGACTTTGGTAGCAAATATGAAACAAAAAAGTAAATATTTTTTTAAAAACCACGATTTTCCGGAACATCTTGTATTGAAAGACATGTTTTGTTTGTTTTTGGGAATACACATAGTGTAATTTATTTTTTGTGATGTTTCTTTGAGAAATTTGTGTTTTTGGGTTGTTTTTGTGTGGGGATTTATTGGTGTTTTGGTGGCAAACTTTAAATATAAGAAATGTTAAGGTGCATAAATTAATTTTAAGCGTATTGTGAAACCGACTTTTGGTTTTTAAACTATTCAATGAGTCACTAATTTCCACTTATATTTTTGGTTCTGCTCATCATAAAAGCTATAAGTAGTTGCACATTACCCGACCTATTTATTTTCTTGCTTAAGAAAATGCATTAATAACTTCACTAAAGGTGAGATCCGTCAATCACGAATTGAACTAATAGATTGATTATTTTGCCAATAAACTCTATTTCTAAATGAAACTCTTCTTGCTTCTCACGAGCACCTTTCGCTTTGACAGTCGTCTCTCACGCTGCCACGAGTAACAAGTCAGGAAATTTCATGTAATCGAACATAGACAATATAAAGAAACTTAGTTTTTTGCCTTTTGAATAACCGGTAAAAGTTTGAAAGATTAACAGGCCTCAATAAATCTATGCATTACTTCCATTGATCAAGAAACAGCTTTTATTAGAGCAGACAAAACTAAACTTTGGTAAACACTGAAAGATTTTGGTGTATAAGACCAGCTTCTTGATAATGTCAGATCAATGTATCGTTCGAGTATAAATGTCGTCAGAACAACTGATAGTGTCATAGATGCTTTCGAAATCACTACCATCGTGAGACAGGGATGTGGGCTTTCTCCTCTTCTGTTTAACATCTTCATGGACAAAATATTATCAGAGACCAGTCAAATTGAGATATGTGAAGCAGAACAGAACTCAATACACGAATTACCCTTTGCAGATGATCTGTGTCTGCTGTACGACATTGGAAATGAATTTCAAAATCCCACTCGCGAACGCACTTGCAACTACCTGACCTGTGCTAAATGTAATATGCGAATTAACGTGAACAAAACATAAATTATGAGGGCCACTCAACATAAGTGTAAATGATATTGCTCTTCAACAGGCCCATGAGTTCAAATATTTTGGCAGTGTTTTTTTCCGAACACAGAAGATTTGAGATTAGCTGTCAGAAAGCATCTGCTGTGACTTATCAACTGTCACCACTTCTTAGGCATTCGAGCATGAGTTTGGCAACAAAGCAACAGCTGATTAACAGTATATTTATGCCGACTCTGTGTTATCAATTCCAAACATGACTTCTGTCCAGGTCGCGTGAGTGCTGAAATTCGGCGTGTGAAAAGAAGTGTTTGAGAAAGGCTATCGGTGTTACCAGGAAAGACAGAATGCGGAACGACGACATTCGCAGTCCGGTCGGCACTACATCTTGTGCCGAATACATTTACAGGCATAAAATAAGTTGGTTTAGGCATCTCATGAGAATGCACTCCCATCAACTTCCACTGGTAGCTTGCAACGCTTGTAGATCTGGATACGGTACAAGGGGGCGGCCGCGAGGTAGGGGGACAGATGACATTAGAGTGATTGTGCAGCGACACGAGCTCACATTGACCGACACACTTGGCGCATGCCAGACGACTCAAACTCCCCACCGCGCTTAACAACACACGTGGAAAGAAAACTAACTAATCGGTAGAAGTTATGTACACAATTTCAGTTCTCTAGGTTATGGGGAAGTTGGCTAAAATTGGAAAATAAAAGTCCACGCATCCGACATGTAATCTGAATAACGGTCATGTTAAGCTAAACAAAAGCTGTTAAAAAGCAATAGTGTTGTAGATGAATACTATTTTAGAATAGTAGATGACGATAATTATGATTCTGTGACGACATATTTCGTCAACAGCCTCCTATCCTTTCTCCTGGTCACACGTAGGCACACAATGGTGGATTCTGGCCTTCCTCTTTGGGTGATGTGATATGTGAACAATCCCCTAATGGTGTTGTTAGCACCATATGAGGCTCTCGTTATTCACATTTGTGATACGCTAGAAGTTTAACGTCCTTGTTCTGTCCTTCAAAACAAAGGTCACGGGGAATCACATATACCACACAATTCAAAACTCTGTACTATGACGAGTTCAATGGTCATTTTATACGGTTTAGGGACCGACGTGATCCCCGTAGTAGTAAGCGACACGCAGATGATGTCATGCATAATTCAGCCGCCTAGAGGACCTATGTCCACCTTCATCAACACGTCTGTGATGTGAGGAAAACTACTGCAACCAACCGCCTTAACGCTCTTTTCAGAACGCACGAAAGGGTAAAGTTACTCCTTGTGGGCACTCAACAACAACAACAACAACAGCATTGGAGTGTAAAGATGACTGATTGGGACAAGTGGGGACAAGGTTGAGCTTAGGTGATATGGCGGCTCTGTACTTCACATTGGAGTGGGGCAGAGGAGTTATACTCTTAAAGTATATAGTACTTAAAATCGTGGTATTCAAACATATTGACAGGTTATGCCGTCTACCAGGTAGTTGAAGGCTATCTGTGGCACGTTCTTTATTTTGCTGTTTATTTCCACCAGCTTACTAGATCTGTGTGGAAGCAGAATGCGTATTGGGTAGGAATTTCAATACTTTCTAGAATTGTGCTCAGACATCGTCTAACAGCATACTGTTATTAATTTTAAATCGCTAATGGTTCTTTTACGTGTACATATGTTCTCTGTTTTGTTTTTCCTCAATCTCCAATATGACTAGACGCTGGTCTCAGTTCCTTGATACCAAGGGCCGCTTTAAGCTTCTGTGGTTATAGACCCCACTTTTACCGATTTCGTTTCTTGAGACGCAAACACGTTTATCTTCCAATTACACTCCAAGTATGCAGTATTAAAAATAAATTTACGAAACTGAAATGCAATAATTATTTCCTAAATTTATTAGCTATAGAAATTGGTTTCCTCGTGCCACTCACTGGCATGACCATCGTGTGCCGAACTGTCCCTGACATACCCCTGTGCACTAGCTGTTCTCACAACCAATATCCACAAACTCACAATATTCAATTCATTTCTGGAGTTCTGGCCCCTGACAACATTCCTGTCATACTCTTTGATCTCACCGATTACGAACGAAATCGATAACGATAAACACGGCGGCCCGGGCGCTTCACGTACGATGCGAGTAAGGAAGGCCTATTGTATCGCGGCAGACTCTTTCAGGACACACCCTCCACTGTGTTCGAGTGTTCGCTATTTTTAATGTTGTGGCCCACAATGTGGGACCTAGCCGGCCGCCTGTGTGATTATCTTAAGTTCTCGGTTTGTTGACAGGTAAGAAAATTATGGGAATTTTGGTAGCCAGAATGTGAAGCATGTTAAAGGTAAACCCGAATATTAATATGTATTAATGAGGCTATTATACCATAATCATTGTTGTTATTACATTAACCTTAGGATCTATTCACCGTCTTTGCTTAATAAATGGAAACAGCCGACTAGTGCGATGTTTTTGTTTGACATTTTCTGATATAATAAAAGTCGAAACGTCAAATAGCGTTGATTACAGTTCTTATGTATTCAGACAAAATGATAATACGCTTATAGAAGCTTATGTCGTTCACATATGATTGTATAAAGAGAGAAAGAGTTAGATAGATAGAGAGAGAGAGAGAGAGAGAGAGAGAGAGAGGTTTGTTATTTTTACAAATCTAGTGGCAATGTGTGTCTTAATACGATTGGCGGTAGGTTGAAGAAGTAAGACATCACTCATTTAATGTTAGCATGCAATGAATTTTTCCAAATTATTTTCAAATGAACAAAAATGTAGTATGCCCTGGATCCTGTCTACTTTTTGGTAGACGCATTCAATTAATATTTCAATTGCAATAATCAATCAATCAATGACAACCATGTTACCCCTGCGATGCACAGGTCTTCAACTAACAAACGTCAAGTCCATTGCTCTCATCTCCAACAGCTGCCACGTCTGTTCTACCTCCTTAACTAATATTTGTCGCTGGTTCATTTGTTCATCAAGTGTAATCTCCCCTATCGGATTCCAGAACAGTGACTGCCTCACGATGTTTTCTCTTATTACGCAAAGTTTGTCTTTACCCAACGCCAACGCCTTGTCTTTATTTTATGTACTACAGCTGCTCAGATCTATGCCGTAGGTCCACGATGGCAATATTATCCTACCATTTCAACCCTAATGTTCAGGGTGGGTATCTATTTATGAACGACTGCACTTTCTCATTACTCGCTTTTGTTGACCCCCAATCCTTGACTCACCATGCAGTAATATTTCCTTAACAAAATATTTGAACATCCTCATCATTGTGTCGTACTTGGTTGCTCTAGAACTCCATAAAAATCGCTAATGCAATTAAAACTCCTCTCACCGTCTGTATTTCTAGTCTATGTCGCCCACAAACCACCTCCTTCCCCCCCACCCCCCCCCCCCCCACACACACACACACAAACTCTATCTAGAAATCCTCCCAGATAAGTCAATGAGTCCACCTCCAGTATCGCAGTGGTTCTCCAGCATAATAAGAATGTGGTTAGCATCATTGATACTCAAAATCCTAGTTTCTTCTTTATGAATCTGTTTCTGAGACGTCGCCTCTTAGTCTCAAAATCCTAGTTTCTTCTTTATGAATCTGTTTCTGAGACGTCGCCTCTTAGTCTCAAAATCCTAGTTTCTTCTTTATCAATCTTAGTGTCTGAGATGTCGCCTCTTAGTCTCAAAATCCTAGTTTCTTCTTTATCAATCTTAGTGTGTGAGACGTTGCCTCTTAGTCTCAAAATCCTAGTTTCTTCTTTATGAATCTGTTTCTGAGACGTCGCCTCTTCGTCTCAAAATCTTTAGTATCATTTTTATGAGTCTTAGTTTCTGAGACGTCGCCTCTTAGTCTCAGAATCATTAGTTTCATCTTTATGAATCTGTTTCTTAGACGTCGCCTCTTAGTCTCAAAATCTTTAGTATCATCTTTATGAGTCTTAGTTTCCGAGACGTCGCCTCTTAGTCTCAGAATCATTAGTTTCATGTTTATGAATCTGTTTCTGAGACCACGCCTTTTAATTTAGTCTCAAAATCTTAATTTCATCGTTGTGAATATCAGTTTCTGAGATCACGCCTCTTAGTCTTTCAGTGATACTATTTGGGGATTCATATAACCGTTAACTGGTTTGAAGTGTTCGTTCTTTAAATAATTATGAACTTCATGTTTTTGTGCAAAAAGCAATGCAGTATGAACATGTAGTCACATAGCAAATACTGCTGCTTTGTGTGAGGTATTCGCGGCTACTTTGTACTAGACCTCTCCTTTTTACTGGCTAAGAAGACCAGCTCTCTTCCTCACTGCCGTTATTTAGATAACAGTAACCAATTTGCAGTTGAGTCGACTGTAGCGTCCCATTAGGGGGAATCGAATTCGGTAGCTTTGTCGTGAGAAATGGGCTCTCTAACACCCTGCTATTTAGACGATCTTTCTGTCGATAGATTACAACTATGGCAATTATTCAGACGAACGATTTCAGACAAATGATCCTGTAGTATTTCTTTTTCAGGAAGTTTTATTCATCACATTCCGCCTCATTAATCATTGATCCCGCGCCAGTTCATCCGTTAGCGACTCATTGCTGGCGGCTCGCAACAGGGTCAGCGAATCAGAGCTGACCAAGACCCTATTTCACTTCCAGGTGGCGGCTCCAGAAACAGGACACACCTATGTAGTCTTACTAAGAGAATATAAATCGCAGGGTGAAAGCAAACCCGGTCCCCAAAATGCCCTGCTGAAACCGGATGTGTTGGACAGAAAAGAGTATACATCGCTGTAAACTACAAAACAGCGTACTTTTTTAGGACAAACGTTTACAAAAATAAGATCAAAAGCACAAAGTACAATTTCTACATGTGCCTACATGATCATACCTTAAGTCTTCCTCCAGCGTTACCACTTGTTAAAACACGCGAGGGGCTTAACGTTTCAGCTCGACTACAGACAGAGCCTTGCGCATATTCTCGCTTTCATTTGCTATTCAAAGTCTCAGCGGAGACGACAATCTCCATGTTTACGATCTGTATTACACTTCACTTTAATCTGTGCCGCTTAATTAGATAATCTGCAAGATATATCACGTGCACTTCAGCTCTCTTGATATGCGTCTGTGTAAATGACTCCTTCACTAAGAAATTGTTAAACCATAAACGTGTATGGTCCAATACCACCCTAACATCGACTTATTTTTTCTACAAACAAATAGTTCTATCGACACACATCAGACCAATGCGATTAGCTGTTCGAAAGCGTCGGGACCGGAAAGTCTTGTCACATAAGCAATTAAACAGAAGGCCAAAGAAGGATTTCATTGACCAGAGGAGTTTGATTTAGGAAAGAATGCTTATTAAGAGGCAAATAAACATCGTATGCGTTCACTGTAGTGGCAGCTTAAATTATCTTTGTTTAGTAGAAATTGTGAAGAGTAAATAATTAATTGACAAAAGCAACAAAAAAAAAAAAGGTATTAACAACCAACTATAAATTGTTGTGCATTTGATCTCCAGCCTAACATTTTAAAGGACACAAATGACAATAACAATTGGGTCAATTGATGTAATCTTGTACATGTTAATTTGCATATTAATGACATGTGAAAAAAAAACGTTTGCTACCTTTGAACTAGCCAAGTAGACCGAATAAAATCAGGATTTTAAAAATCCAATTTTCTATTTTAAAAATGTTATTTAGTGTTAACAATTACGAGATTTACAATTAATTTACTATTCACTTTTAATAAAATGTTGTTTTTTTAAGGGGGAAAAGAATAGGGCGCGGGGTAAGTGTATGAAAGAGTTGTGAAGTCCCTTTGAAACATATCAGGAGAGAGAGAAGAACGGGCTGTACGATACAGTTTTACAATAAGGAGATGGAGGGTAGTTAAAATGGCACACATTTCGTGACATCACATGTAGACAACTCATAAGACCTCCCCTCCCCACTGGTTATAAATTTATTTTTTATTCAAGGGCTTGTCTGCATCATAATACGCAACGGTAATACGATAATGACGTGATAATTCTGCATGCCGTTTCCTGCAGCATGCGAGCCGACATAATTTGGACGGTAGACACACTACCACCGCCTTTACCAGGTCAACTTGTCACATTTTGGGCGTTGCTGGCAAATATGATGACAACAATTTTTACTGCAGGTTGTATTTGGCTTTCAACCCGGATTCTCTTACACGGAGCATTTTTGCTTCTTATTACTTCTCTAGATTTAATTGCTATCATTATTTTTACCTCCATATTATTATCTTTATCGTCATTGTGGCCATCTTCGCTTTCTTCTTTCGATTCATCAGATATCAATACTGACGATGCCACATCTTCACGTTTTATTGGTAGCACCACATGTTATTTTCGCCGTCTTTTCTTTCCTTCACGAAGTTAAATCACCTTGACACGAGGCACGACACGTTCAACCAAACACTACCAATTTCCGTTGTACTAGTGCCGATTGATAAAACGTATTTTCGCTTCAGATGAAACATAGGACCTTCACTACGACTGACCCCTCTACATGACACATGTATCCAAATTTGCTGTTGGGATTTCAGTATCATGATGAGGTTGCTACAATTATACATAGCCATTGTTAGTCGCTTTCTACTACATGCTTAGAAGAAAACAATAGTTCCATTCTTTCAAGCCAGGCATCCACTCGGGTTGTCAGAGTATATTGTCACACGTGACCCACATATTTTTGTCAGGCATACAATGGAAAGTAAATATTTCTATATCTTTGTGAGCATTAGTTGATGGCTCACTGTTGTATGCCGCCTTTAGGTCAATGAAAGCAGCTGCTTTTACTCTACCCATCCTCAATGTGTTGTGTAAGGTTAAGGATCTGTCCACAACCTGATTTTCCGAGCCTAAATTCTGCCTGCTCTGGTATAAGTTTGTTTTGAATAGTGCTGAATATTCGGTCCAATATAATTTGTTTCGAAAACTTTGTATATATGACATAGTAGTCATACAGATATGAAATTGTTGGCTCATACTGGTGTTTTTCCAGGTTTGAACAGTGCAACGACTCTTGTTTTCGTGCAGTGTTTTGGTATATGCAAGATCACTCACTATACATGAGTTAATTATTTCTAATATCTATTAATTTGTTTGGGGCCTGAGTGAATAATTTCCCATTTCTTATAAACATTCGTTACCGAAACGACCCTTCTACACCTCCATGCGGTGATCCTGGATAACAGGCTGCAGCAGGGCAGACTGGCTCAGGAGAAGGGATCGAAGAGGGAATGCTAACCCGGTACTAAAAAAATGCGTGCTAAAGTTGGATGTGTTGGACCAAATAGTGCAAATATCGCAGTAAAGCTGTAAACTACGACACAGCGCATTCCGTTCTCTAGACTACATTCTGCTATTTAAGCCCTTTCAGGGTTTGATAGTGGGAGATTGAGAACAAACGAAGCCAAGCCAAGCCATAACGTCAGTTGTAATTCGAAGATTGGTAGGCCGATGTAGCTTTTAACGACTTTACATTGTTAGCTGGTTATAATGACTCTTCTTTACACCCGGATGCGTACTTGGAAGGTGGATCGCGGTCCTTCTGGTTGGAATGCAATGCGTGATTCCTAATAAACTCACCACTATGGGAATAAAAGTGTTGATCTGTACCTCTTTAGATAGACTGTTGTGACATAAGCCTATTTCTAGGAGCAAAGAAACAAAGACCTGAGGTGGGATCTTGATCAATTTGTTTCACTTGACCCTGATCACTCTTCTTTCCACAGTGTCCGTGTAAACTGTTTTATCAACTGTTACTTTATGCTAAGTTGATGCTAGTACACTTAAGTAGGGGCGACAGCGGTTGCTTTCCGATAACGGTTTTATTTCACTATCAAGCTTCCCATCCGCCGATAAAAATACTGTCCAGATACCTAAACTCGAAGGCCTGTTCAAGATCGATGTTGTTTATACTTATTTTGAGATGCTCCGCCAATCAATCCAGTTTTTGTCTTCCTTAAAACTTAGCCCTTTTATACTGGTTTAGAAGACTCTGCAGAGTCTATATACAACCAGTTTCTTTTACATTAACGTGATCTAAATGTTTCAGCTATTTCCCGTGGAAGTGCATTTCAACCATTCACCACTCTGACTAAAATAATATATTCCCGGTTTCAAATCTGGACCTCTGGACCTTTCTTTAATGTGTGACTGTGCCCTCTTCTTGTAGGCGACTGTATTTTGAAAAAAAACTTGTTACAATCTAATTTATTCTTTTCGTTTATGCTCTTATAAACCTGCATTAAATCACCTGGAATTCTTTTTATAGAGACATTAGGCAGGTTCCTTTTAGTCTTTCCTAATAACTATAACCCTGGGATTCAACTATCTGTTTTGTCGCTCTTCTTTGTATCCTTTCCAGCTTTTTTATATCCCCTCAACAATAAGGGCTCCCTACATGTACACAGTACTCCAATAGAGGTCTAACTGGTGCTTTTTACAGTTTGATTATCACTTCCTTACTGTTATGTTTAATATTTATTTTTATCATATCTAATATTGAATTTGTC
Organism: Ariolimax columbianus; assembly: GCA_036924085.1. Taxonomy (NCBI): domain Eukaryota; kingdom Metazoa; phylum Mollusca; class Gastropoda; order Stylommatophora; family Arionidae; genus Ariolimax; species Ariolimax columbianus. The sequence continues at coordinate 98,904,435 of JAVGWX010000006.1, read as the reverse complement.
TTTTTCAATGCTACATGGACGCCAACTCACCTTACCTGTATGATCTATTATAACTCATAGGTCCTTTTCTTTTTATATCTTTCTAATATTGTTCTCTCCTATTCTACCCATGTGGATGACTGTAGATTTATCTACATTAAACTCCATTTGCCAGCTCTCGTGCAATTCCCGAATTGTATCTAAATCCGACCTCAACATATCCACTTCTGTTTTAAATGAGTCACTTCTGCAATGTTCTGTTAGTCATCTTGTTTATAGCGATTCTCTCTTCCCCCCCCCCCCCCCCCCCCACACAACGACCACCACAATATATCAAGAAAAAAATTGATCACAAAACCGGGACTTGTGGCATTTCAATTTTACTTCACACCACTGAGAGTACTGCTGATTTATGCCCACTTCCTGCTTTCTTTCCGTTAACCAATGTTCAATAAATATGGCAACTTCGCCACCTTTTCCATGTGATTTTAACTTGTAAATAATCTTTGATGAGGTACTCTATCAAAGTCCTTTGCATATTCTAGATAAATAACATCCCCTAGCTCCCCTCCATCTATCATTTTGAAAACCTTCTCCATGAATTATAATTGAATTTTTGAGCACGATCTCCCTTTAGTACACCCATACTGACTATTTTTGAATATTTTACATTTGCCCAAATGCATTAACGTGGTGCTTTTGATTATTGACTTTTAACAATTTACGACTATGCTCGTTAAACTCACCGGTCTTCATTTTGCTGCATCTGATTTCTTGCCGGTTTTGAACAAGGCGTTCACTCTTGCATTTTTCCAATCCCTTAGAACAATCCCCTTGACAAGTGAATGAGAACACAATATAGCCAACGGTTTTTGCTAACAGGTCTCAAATTTCGAACAGCAATTTTGGATGAAAACCATCCACTTTCAAAATATAAAATTAGAAGAAAAAAAAACGATTTCCTCCTTAATACAGGTTGAATCTAATCCTACTGTATCCATATAGCTTTGGAAAATACATATGGGCTTTGGGATTTTGGAGCAGTCTTATTTTGTGTAGACTGTGCCTAAGTACTTACTGATTGAGTAGATTAGCAGGCTGCCTATTATCACTTATTATTTTTCTGTGGTCTCTTTGAGAGACCCTACAGTGCATTTTGTTCTGTTTATTTCTAACATAAGAAAAGAAGCTTTGTCTATCAGATTTGCTCTTCGAAGGAAGTTTTTTTAAAAAGTATAATTTTTCTGCTCTATTCACTTTCTGAGTTATGTTTTGCTTGTCTAAATATTTTAAATATTTTCTTTCGATTTATCTGCCTTTATATATTTTTGTCCATACCTATTTTTTTTTTTTTTTAGCTTTTCTACATTTCACTACACATTTAGCTATCCAATTTTTCACTGAGGTTTACCTTCATATATGGAGCACATTCCTCTTTTAGATTCAATAAAACTGTTTTAAAACTCTACCACTCTTCAACATTTGTTCCACTGACAATATATGTCCATATTATTTGGCTCGTTGCATGTTTCATCTACTTAACACTTGTCTTAGAATAGTCGTATGTTGGTATTTTCTTTCTTCTCTGCTATAAGATCTCAATGGATGATCGTATGGTCACTTGAGCAAAACAGTTCCCCAACGGTAGTTTTCAATCATATTTTCCTCTGTAGTAAATATCAGAGTGAGTGTGTTTTTGCCTCTGGTAGTTTCTTCTACATGCTGAAACAAAAACATTGTGTTATGCACTTTACAAACGGGTTTGACTCGACAAGTGCTTCTGCCATTTCCCAATATATTTACGTATGTTGAAATCTCCCACTAATAATAATTTTCCTGCACTTGCCTTTTCTATGCTACAAATCAACTCCGCATCTTCCTCTTTTATAACTTGGTGGACATCTGTAGCACACTCCAACTACTGTTTGTTCACCCCACTTTCGATTTCTCTCCATACACTTTCATGTGTCTAACCTTCTAATTAGCATGTTATATTTTTCACAGACTGCGCAAAACTCGTTCATCTGTTTTTTAATCTTTGTACAATATGATCTGGTCGTCCACAAAGGTGAGATGGTATATTGAATTAGGTTCTATTTCAGGTATTGCAATTTGGCTGGCATCTTTTATGATTTTGTCCATATAAATGTTGAACTGTGAAAGGGAAACCACCCATCCCTTGTGTACATCCGTGTTTAACCAAAACAGTATGTGTGACGTTATCGATTGACGTTTTTATTCATTCAACACAATGGTCTCAAACTGAACTCCGTAATTCTCTAATATCGTCTACTGTTTATTTCCACTTTCGCTGTCAAAAGCTGTTAGCCGGTAAATAAAAGACATATTTAAAAGTGTCATTTTATATTGTTCTAAACACCTTAGAGGACAGATCAAAACAAGTGGCAGTAGATGTGAAAGGAAAGTGAAGAAAAGAATATGAATGACCAAAAACACATTTAACAATATGAGAAATATGTAGTAAATTAACGTAAACCCATAGCATTACTGTCGTAGGGGTGTGAGGTGTTAGGGATCTCACATTTCAAAGGCTCGGCTATATGAGGGCGGTATCCATCTCCTCTCTCTCGTCGCTTTTACTTCCTAGACTGAACCGTTACCCATTTAAAGCTGGATCTACCCGAGAGCCGCTGTAGTCTGAAAAACATTTCCGCCTCAACTGGGGAATGAACCCAGGGCCACTCGGATGTGAAGCCAGCTTGCTAACCCTTGCGCTACGCGTTGACATACAGGCAAATAAATAATAAACTTAAAATGAGAGCGATCGGGTGTTTTGCTAAACAGTGCGGAAATATGGACGATGAGGAAACAGTTAAACAAAATAGATTCTCCTGAAATGTGGTTATAGAGAAGAATGGGTCGCATCTCGTGAAAAGAGAAGCAAACAAGTAGAGAAGTTCTTACGAGAGTAAGAATCGGAAGTAGACTGGTGGCTTTACATTCCCGTCGCAAATATCCCAGTCCTTTTCTTTTCTGTAGCTCTGGTTCGTGATTTTTTCACGAGAGGAGTAGCCTTGAAGACCAATTGGATGACGCAATATGTAGCAGTTACTGCAACCATATCTGATCCTTGTTATCGTTTATGTTGTTGTATTATGTGAGTGCAGACATGTCGTTTTTCTTCTTCTTCTTTGTCTTCTACGTCTTCTTCTTCTTCTTCTTCTTCTTCTTCTTTTTCGTACGCTGTCAGACGTCAACTTGTATTTGTTCGAAGAAAGCAGCTGACATCCTGAGGGTGTCGACACTGCCATAGAGCTTGTCTAGTGTTGCCACTGGTGATGGCCACATGTGCTTTATCTGGTCATCGTAAGACATGTCGTTCAAGGTACCTCGGGAATGTGTGAACAGTGTGGATTATTTTTGCTATATTTGTGGATAGATAACTTTGTTATCACAAAGGCGACCCATTACATCGATGATAAAGAAGGCTTAGAGCTTTTCTGTTGTTTGTGAGATCGGTAACAAGGACCGTAACTGGGCTCCACACTCATGTTGTCAATGCTGTGCATCGACTCTGGGTTGCTTGTTGAACCAAAAAGGACGATCGATGCATTTTGCAGTTCCAACCAATGACACGGAGAGAACCGACAAATCATTTTAATGATTTTTTAGTTTTTGCATGACTCCTCCAATAGGACATGATATTTCTTAAAACAAAAGCGCACGTCACCTATCTGAATACTCCCTCTGCTATGTAGAAAGGGCCTCACGGAAAAGGACTTCCTGTTCCAGACCCACCACAATTGTATACTCTGGACGAAGAAGAAGATAAAATACCAGTGAGCATCCGTCACGTGTGAAAGCATCTACATCAAGAGATAATAATTTCGTGTCTGTATACAATTACAGCCACATACAATCACCCACAATGGATTGACTGATATAATGAAATACCTGAAGTTTCAAAACAAAAAAACAAACAAAAACAGAGCTATTAGAATCCAGACTGCAGCAATGGAATCTCCTAGAAGAGAATGTGCATGTTTCTATGCTTCATACTCGGTTAAAAAAAATGTATTCTTCCATATAAAAAATTATAGAAAACCTCACTGCTTGCGTTGATATAGTGGTTCTGATAGCAGCACTACAGATCAACTTATTAGATGACCATTGGAGGCTGTTCATTTATTCGCTCAAGTTGAGCTTAAAGGCTGTACTGTTCGATAACGGCAACGATTTACCATCTTTTCCATTCGGGTATGCAGTCCACACGAAAGAAGCGTACAACAACACGAAACAACTGTTAATAATGTCAGCCAAAGCATGTTTGGCCCGTTGCGTTGGTCGAACGCCACTATGACCAGTCGAAATGGCGCTCTGCCAGACCTCGTCTATAGCGGAAAGGGGGGGGGGGAGGGGAGGAGGAGGATGTTGCTGTCTGTTGAAGCCACGTGTTTCGGAGACGGCCTCTCCTGCGCTTCCAGCCAGCTGGTTGGATACCCTTAGCACTTTGAACTGCCTTGAGAAGAATCTGGTGAGCTGGAACTTCCTGATCCCCTTCCTGATCCCAGCACCTTTAGTTCGTGAGCCGTGTAACTTAACCACTAGCCCACGACGTCCCATATGCTATATGATGATGATGATGGATGAGCGTATTATCTTCTTGATTCCACATAACGTTTTTTTATTGTGTTTTATCTTTGCCAGTAACCACAGCTAGTTAAAGAGTTGCAAGCATCGAATGGCCATGACTAGCTCTCTGGGTCGACAGTTTGGTGCCATTATTTCTGTTAACTGCGTCCAGGCAGTCAGGCTGGACTGTTGGTCGAGCTGACGAGATTACAACTTGCTCCCAGTGGGAGGGGTATGGCTCGTGATCCAACTGTGTTTCTTCAAGAAATTCATAATCCATTATCCAGTTGTTTATTTATTTGTGTCGCACTTCTCGTCATTGCATACTCTGCTGAGATAAAGGTGAGTAGTTCATTTCTTTTATTTTTGACTATCTAGCCTTGTTCACGTTTATTGTTTTCTTGATTAATTTCTGGTTATTCTTTAATCTTTCAACCACCGTTCTTCATTCTAAGCTGTTCCTTTATTTTTGCTACTTTCTTCAATAATTGTATACTCTGGTCGTATTTTCTAACTTATAATGTTTTAAAAATTAAAAATAGTACAGAGCCAGAATGTAAAAATACATGCGAGCAGTATTTCTATACAAACATTTCGAAACATGACATACAGAAAACAGTTCGGTAATGTGTACTGAGTAACACATTTGACGTGGTGTTTTGAAACTGGGTGTAGAGATTTGCTCTTAGAGTTATTATACGATAGGATAGCCGACTCAACCCTCCTCCTTTTTCTTAGTTGCCCATTACAAGCGAAGATGGCAACAGCATCTGACTATTGTTGCGTAATATCTGGACTATTATGACTGTAAAGACCAAACCTGAAACGGCACACTTTGTCATATTCAGGGCACACATGCGGGGAGCCGTTAGGTGAATCGTTCTGAGTTTTGTTATTTCTGATCTCACGATTTCGCCGAGCCTCTGCGATGGCTGCACTCTCTGCGATCTGAGCACATGTGGCGATATTAGCTCACCAGGTGATACGGCCATGTGCAAGCCTCTTCCAGCAAGTGACACCAATATTGAAGCATTTCAGAGACACTTTCAAGGAGTCTCTGCAGCGTTCCTTCTGCCCTTCTATTGTGCCTGTGTTGAACACAATAAAACAGCTGCTTGAGGATGCGTTTATGTGGCATTCGAACAACATGTCATGTCCATAGTAGCTAAGCTAATTTCAGAAGTGTATGGATGCTTAGCACGTTAGTATTGCTAAGTATTTCAAAGTTAGGCACTTTGTCCTGCAACCTAGTCCTGAGCAGCCTACCCAGACAGCTCAAGTGAAAATATTGTGCTGTCTGGTACGTCTGCTATACACTGTCTATGTCTCACAGTAATGCAGCAGAGTGGATAATATAGCCTCTCGATACACTTTTATCTTGATGACGACACTGTTGCCCTGTCGATTCCAAACGTTTGTTTGAAGCCTCTCAAACGCAGAACTCGCCTTAGCAATCCTGCGATTGACATCGCGGTCGATATTCGCTTCTATAATGAGGGTACTGCCAAGATAGATGAAACTAACAACTGCCTGGAGACGCTGGTTCGGCGCAGTAATGTTTGGTTCAATGTGTGGCTTCCCAGGCACAGGCTGGAATATGACCTCCGTCTTCCTAGTGTTGATAGTACGAACCCCTTGTGGAGTATTTTATAAGAGTTGCTCATCACAAGCGAAGATGACCACAACGTCAGACATGTGTATTCAGATGGGACCTCGGGATCAAGATGCTGCAGTGGTCAGCGACCCATAGCTGACTGCTTGCGTCAGGGCGAACGAACCATAGCTGTCAAGACCCTTCTACACCTCCACGTGGTGATCCTGGATAACAGCCTGCAGCAGGGCAGACTGGCTAAGGAGAAGGGATCGAAGAGGGAATGCTAACCCGGAACTCAAAAAATGCTTCCTGAAGTCGGATGTGTTGGACCGAAAGGTGCAAATATCGCAGCCAAGCTGTAAACTACGTCACAACGCATTCCGTTCTCTGGACTACATTCTGCTACTTAAGCCCTTTCAGGGTTTGGTAGCGGGAGATTGAGAACGAACGAAGAAGAAGAAGAAGATGGGACCTCGTTTGACTGTACAGTTCCATTTGAGCACGACAAACTCTACCTCACGTGCGGGACACGTGGACAACGTTAATAATTGGGCCGTTTTGCAAGCTGTTCCTTTTGTGCGCCTCAGCAATGGTTCTCTTCTCGGTGATGCGGACAACATGTGCGATGGCAGTACGACAGGCTAAGCAGCTCGTATCAAGCTGTTCCGATGAGACGACATCACAAGAGAAACTGTTCAAAGAAACTTTCAAAGTCTGTCTTCTTTCTCGACCTACGCGTGGGTGTCCTGAGCATATCGTACAGCAGTCACTTTGAGAGATTCTCATCAGGCATGCAAACAATATACTCAGTCCATCTGATCTGGGCTCTCTGCAGTATCGTATTGATGCCAGAGTATCGCCCTGTTGAAGACTGAGTTGCTGGGCGTTGTTTCCTATCAACCGATCTTGAAGCAACTTTCGGAGTCAGCTCACGAGGAAAAAGCTGAGTTTTCTTACATGTCTGCTACATACAACCCATGTTTCGCATGCATATTGAAGAGTGCGTATAGAACAGACACGATAGACCTTGATGTTTGTAGCAGCGCAGACTCGTTGCCGGTCCAAACGTGTGTGGGTAATCTTCCAAAAGCAGCACTTGCCTTGGCGACACTGATGTGGACCTCAAGAGTCTGCATTCCCTTTTCTGATGTATTCACTTTTCTGATGTATTCACTTTTCTGATGTTTTTACTTTTTTACTACCAGGTAGGTAGATGTTGGTCCTGTTAAGTGATGTTTGGTGTGTGGTAATATAGTAGGACTTCCCGGGAGCAAGTAGAAACATTACATCTTCTTCTTGATGTTGACAGTGATCAAAGTTAGTGTACGCAGTTGAAAACTGATTCATGGTGATCTGTATGTCCTGTTATGAGCACGTGCTAATCGCGTAGTCATCAGCACATAGGATATGTAAGATCGTTGCTTCTTTCACCTTTGTAAGTGACATTAGGTGCCTTAGATTGAACAGCTGCCATGTGTCCGGTGTCTGATACTTAACGCCAGTGAGCCAGCCATGTGTAGCATCAGAGAAAGTATTGCAGCAAAAACCATGCTATTGAGTTGGAATCAGTATACAACCCCGTTTGACTTAATTTATAACTTTGAAGCCTACAGTTTCATGGCAAATGAAATTTGACATGATTTTTCAGTCCGTCCCCGTTAACAGTGTCAAGGCATTGGTCGGGCCAACAAAAGTCACGATGCTGTTACTGACATTTCTCTTGGATTTGACGAGCGCTGCAGAAATCAGGTCAGCCGTCCTGCAATCAATTCTGAACCCACATTGACTTTCTGAGCTGTGGTTTCTGCTCAAGATTAGTTGCTACGTGAGCAAGCAAGACTCATATTTTTTCCAGCGATCAACAGGAGGGAGATTTCTCAGTGGTTATGAAAAGATTGACGAATGCCTTTGTGCTTGTACATGCGGATAATTGTGGTATCTTTCAGTTCCTGCAGCATATGACCTGCATCCAAAATTGGACAAAAGAGATATAAGAGGTATTAACTTATTTACTGCACATTGATCCTGTTTTGTAAACCTCAACAGATATAGCATATGACCCTGTGATTTTGTTGCTAGACATTAGGTTGATTGTTTTCTCGACTTTACTGGGACAGATATCCAGCCTGTCGTTGATAACAAATTGAGACATGCGTAATGTGGCTAGTTTGCTGTTGGTGGATGGGCAGTTTAGGATAGCACCAAAGTGCTCTGACCACAGCCTTTTTCGGTTAGCAGTGATGGGCCATCATCACTAAGAACAGAAGAAAATGGATAGGACCTGGGACCACAGACTGCTTTCGGGTTTTACGATGCCCTGAAAGCAATCGTTTGTTACAACATGCCTTGCAGGTTTCAGTGTTACTGTTCTGTGCCCTTCTGACCTTAGACTGCAACATCGCGTGGCTTGGTTATGTTCCCGGTCAGTTGTACTCTAAAAGACTGCGCCTCTCGGACACTCACAGAGCCAATGTTATTATTTGCTTAGTGTCGTCCAGGGGGGAGATCTACAAGTCAGCGTTTTTAATGTCTGATCGATTTCCACAATCTAAAATGAGTTAAGTGCACGCTAGTGGAAACAGCGATCAATATCGCCCACATGTGTCTGCTACTGGAACATTTTACTTACTGTCCTGCTTGTTTTACATGGTGACCCGCTCCTCAGCGGAAGTTACACTACTTTTGGTCCCAACTCAGTCTCCAACGATCTCTATTCTGAGCTATGGAGGTATAGTGGGTAATAAACGTTCCATTTGACGTATCGTGGATGTTATAATGAAGTGTAAGGGCGTCTGACCAACGCATTGGAGGTCTATCCGCCGTCTTGTTCCTCCTCGAGGGTACAAGACTCTTGCCTAACGTTCATCCTTTCTTCTGAGGTTCGGGCCTACCCACCGATGTTTTGCCTTGTCTGCGTGAACAACTGCATCGCTCGCAAATGATAATTGCCGGGGGTCGGAATTGTGGAGGTTCTGTGTACGCTGTTTGCGTCTCTCAAGATAAGTCTGAGTCACTCTCAGTTTGTTCTTCGTTGCTTTTTTAAGTGTCCATGTTTCAGTGGCATAACACATTACACAAATCACTGTTTTAGTTGAAGATAGAAGCGCAATCTTCCAGTACTGCCTGGATGTTCGGAAGATAGAAGCGCAATCTTCCAGTACTGCCTGGATGTGCGGAAGATAGAAGCGCAATCTTCCAGTACTGCCTGGATGTGCGGAAGATAGAAGCGCAATCTTCCAGTACTGCCTGGATGTGCGGAAGATAGAAGCGCAATCTTCCAGTACTGCCTGGATGTGCGGAAGCAGCTGCTCAGAAATCGCTAGGACACCTTATTCTGTTTCTGAATTATTGTGCATGTTGAGGAGGCATAAAACAAAGCTGTATGCCTGAACATCGTCCACGTTTTTCCCATTGAGGATGACTGGGTCACAATGGTCAAAACAGTTTCACATGACTTTGGACTTGAAAATGGTCATTTCCAGCCCTGCATTTGTTTCCTTTTATGCTAAACATCTGTAGCATGCAGTTGACTTCTGCAGCTGTCTCTGCAATCAGTAGTATGTCGTCTACGAAGCGGAGATAATTGGTACGTCTGCTATCAACATTGATTCCCAGAGCTAATGACATTTTCCAAGAACGCGTAGAACAGCTTCGGTGAAATAGGATCTCCGTGACAGGCCTATTTTTGTATTGTAACTACAACTGGGCACTGAAATGACTGAAAGGTGGTACTATAATTTGTGTCGCAGTTGACAAGAACTGAAGTGTAATTAATAAATTACACAATTGAAAATTGCTCACAGAACGGACTTTACACCATGTCACCAGCAAATGTGCTCAGTCCTTGTTATTGCTGAAAATACTGACGACAGGGCATACACTCTATAACTCCCCGACGGCACCAACATTTCCCTCGAATTAGTCAGGTACCCATTTATAACTGGCTCTACTGGGAAAAGCGGTTATACTATGAAAAGATCTACGACACGAGCGTTCTGTCAAACTGAGCACGACGTGATTTGAACCTGGTATGTTGCGATTGTAAAACAGGCTATCTGTGTCACGCTCTCCTCCTGTAATAAATGGATACATCTCTATATCTGTTTAATAAATAAATACACGCTAATTGTCCAAACCACATTTTTTGTTTGTCTTTGTGTTCGCCTTATTTATCTAATCCCCAAGGCGGTGTGTGTTGTACTGTGATTTATATTTTGCGCCTGTCGGCACACTGCATCCGACTTCAGCATGCATTTTATGTAAGGGTCTGCTTCCTCCTGCATTTTCTAATGGTTTGCTTCCCGGGGTAACGGCCGGTGCTGTGATGGGGATCGAACCCAGCACCTGCGGATTGTGAGCCGTGTCACTTAACCACTAGCTCACGCAGTTCCTCTATGTCCAAACCATATAGTAGTCTTATAACTTTTGTCTTTGTCTTTGACTCCAAACTTCATCTTTTGCTTTATATCCTAGCTTGTAAGCTGTTTTTAATAAGACATCTTTTACATAAACTTCGCGTGTTCATTTTCAAAAACGCCTTTTTATGTATCTTTCTTACTTTACTCCCTGATATGAATATTTGTCCTGCAAAATATATTGCTCATCATCTCAACAATTTTTGTGTACGACTATTGTAAAACCAAGTATATCCCAATTGGTTGTATGAGTGGGCTTCAGATGAAAACCTAAAGTTGGACACAAATTTAAAAAAAACTATGATTTGTATTGTAACTGGTTAGTATAGTTGCTACGGATGTCAAGAGTGTCCTGCACGTGCCATCACGGTGCAGATGTATAACACGACGTCATAATTGCAGTTAAAAGATGGCCGCCCAACTATTGACATGCACCAAAGAGGAGCAGCGCGCTAATTTATCTGCTCTCTGAGCAGCGAAGGGGTGAAACCTATAGAAATGCATCGACGAATGAAGGTCCATTACGGTGATGCATGATTTTCCATCCAGCAAGTGTTTGAGTGGAGTAGGTAGTTTTAAAACAGCTTGTGTTCTGTGCAAATTGTTCACGATCAGGTTAGGCACACCGAGTAGTGACCACAGTGTCGATTGCAGTCGATGACCGCTTTGTAAAAGAATATTGCCGATTGACTGAATGAAATTGCCGCACATCTGGTCATCAGTCAAAGTTCAAAACACCTCCATGATTTGCTACAGTACAACTGAATGCCTGTAACGTGGTTGCCATTACAGCTTACTCCATAATTCAGACAGTGACGCGTTAATGCCTGCCCGGAACTTTTGCGACGCTTTGAAACAGTAGGTGATGTTTTCCTGGCAAGAATTGTTACTGGAGATATATCCTGGTTTCACTACCACGAGTCTGAAACGAAGAGAGCGAGCAAGGAATGGCGCCTTCTTGCCTCATCGAAACCAAAGAAGTTTCGCACGTAGCAATCTATTGGGAAGGTAATTCTGACTCTATTTTGGGATGAATGAGGCATTATTTTAGAGCACTAAGTGCCCAGAAGAACACTGTCGTATGTGTCACGTATACAGATCTTGTCAGGAATTATCTTCGACCCGTAATTAAATCCAAATTACGTGGACTTCTGAGTAAAGGTGACCTTTTGCAACATGACACTCGTCGATCCGATACTGCCCGTGCAACGGTTGTAACTATCGAGTACCTCCACTTTCAATGTCCACCACTACCTAGCACCAAGTGATTTCCACGTCTTTAGCGACTAAAAGAGGCATTAGGAGGAAAGACTGTCAGGTACTATGAAGAGGTCCAACAGGTGGTGTATGAGTGGCTACACAGGAAGCAATACACTTTATAGGCGCTCGGGGACTTCTATCGAACACAATGAGGAATTCGTTAAAAAATGATAGCTGTGATTTCCAGATACTACTGGGGTAAGCTCTCTAAGTGCCCTCGCATGAACCAGAATCCGACTCGCAATTTTCTTGATTGCCTTCTTCTTGTCTCTACTCTGTTCTCCATAAAGCACCAGGCACTACAGCGACTGGCCCTTTATCAAATAGTCTGTATAAAATCACAGATTTGTGGTTTTTGTAGTAATTCGTTTCATATGATGAGATCACTAGACCTATGTTTTCTGTAGTATGTTTGTATGGTTACACTGGTCCAAGTCTTTCCTTCCTGGTTATGACTCTGGTTCAAGTATGAACAACGTACGACCATCACCTTGTTTTAGTCGATGAAACTGGCCGTGCAGACCTTGAATGGAAAAATCAAAACGGGATAGAAACCTATAGGGCTCTATCAATGTTTTATCAAACTGAGACGTTGTCGACAACATCAGATTAGAGTTAACTGATATTAACATTAATATAGAAGAAGACGTACAAATTAATCAAAAAAAGCCCTGGTACTTAAAATAAATAATTGATAGGAACATAAATAAGTAAAATGCGTTCACACACATACATTCACTCCCTCACTAACACACACATTTAAAAAAAAAATACATATCCCTACATACAGACTGTGATAATTGGTTCAGCAGGAAACGTCAGTGGCATTGAAATCGACCCCTTACCCTGGTGTTCAGGACTAATGAAATTGTTGGCGACCGGAGAACCTGTAATATTATAAATACAATTGAGGTGTTTGCGGAAAGAGGTACGAAATTCAAGACAAGTCTACTCAATATGTTTTATAATGCAATTGTTGCAAATAATAGCGTAGAGTACGTAACGTGACTTTTATCTAAAAACTGCTCTTGGAAATGCCACCGACCGTATCTGCATAGCATAGCGACAAGTTGGGCAACCACGGTTGTTGTCGCAATGCAAGATGCCGTAGCGGTCAGTGAGGTGAGTTTGAGTCAGCTTTTGACCAACATATCGCGCAACTTTCTATTACGAACGGAGTCTACAAAATAGGGATCAGGAAATACCAGATGTATGTAAGGATCAGGATTCCGCTGCGAAGTGGTTAAGCCGTCGGCTGTGGGTTCGACTCCGGATTCCGCCGTTTTTTTCACGGATGCTTGATGCGGAGTCCCCTGCATCTCGTAGCCACCTCCTAGTCGTCTTGTCCTTGACTTGCCATTGGGGTCGAGCGGCTCGAGACGAGAGAATGAGGATAAAAAGTAGCGCAGTTGATCCTTACTACAAAGTAGCGCTAGCAAAATAAATTATGCCATCATCGTTTGCGATGGACAGCGGCCTTTGCCTTTGTAAGGATCAGGATGAAGGATAGGAAGATGACAGGCGGCTTTGCGGTCATAATGTGCATTGTTTTGTTTCTGTCCGGTTCTGTAACCATACTTAAATATGTTTTTATAGTCAAACATGCAAAGAACTTCATCATCTAATCCAAATAAAAACGACTCACTCACTCTTGCATTCCTATACCACGCATTGGGACGTTGTTTCTAGAGATTTTTTTTTAAACATACAAGGCTACTCCACTTCCAGGGAATGACAGCATCTGCAATGACACGAGTTAAAGGGTCTCACAATAGAAATGGTTGACTGAACTGTTAGTCACCATTCTCGAAGTGTTCTCGGTGTAACAGAGGTCATATTATCGACTTTGTCATTGTCACACGCAGGGCGTTCCCGGAAACCACAAGGACATAACATACACGCGGGAGGGGATAGGGGTTTAACAAATACTAACCTTTATATGACATATTCTCTTAAAAGAGATATTATAGTTACTTTTCAACTGCCCTTTAATATTCACATATACGTACTTATGTGCAGTGGAGTATATCACATTTAAAGTGGACGGATAGCTCAGCGGTTTTGATACTAGTCGTTTGGCTAGAGTGCATTGGTTCAAAACCCCGGTAAAGCAAAGTGAGATTTGGTGGCTATGTGTTGTGAGCTTGGTTTATAATGCAAACGTCCCAGATTCGTATCACCTTGTTGCATAGTTTACAGACCCGGGCAATTATTTAGGATCTCTGGAGTTTTCCTAGTTCTGCCCTGATTTCTAATAACCAACAGTTCGTTGTTTGTTTTCTGTATTGCCTCTATTAGATGTCAGCAGTATGTGAAGACAACTATTTTTGTTGGTGAATGCTTTTCTGTCTCAAGTATTTTCAGTGTTCTCAGGAGGGCCATATATTCTGCTCTGGGCTTGGTGGACAACTTCGCTGTTGGAAAAGCCTCTTCTGTTATATTTCCACTTTTGTGTCTTATGACTATAGCTCCTCAACAACAGTACTGCAATGGCTACGCTCCCACTGCAGAATCACAGGAAACAAAAGCGCTGAACCTCTAGCAAAAGATGGCAGTAAAAAGGCACAATTAAATCATCGAGTAACATACAAAGAGATCAAGAACATCATTAACCAGTGTCTACACCAATGGAAAGCATGAATATAAGCGGTAGCTAGATCCAATTCATCAACTTAAAGAAAGCAACAAACTACCTTATTTCGCATGAGAACTTATCACTACAGACTACAAGAACATCTACACCGACTAAAGATCTCATACACCGATAAATTACAGTGTATAACAGGGATCCAAAATCCTGGACACATTCTACAGGAATGCCTAGTCTATAGGGAAATGGTATTCCAGACCTGGTCAGAGAGTGAGGAGCTGAGAGACAAAAGCTGTGGGCAGCCGCTCCGACCTTGTGAAGACTACAGACTTCATCATGGCGATAGCCTGCAGATATAGCATGACCAAAGACCCTTAATGTAAAGAAGAAGAAGACAGACCGTGGGTCTTTTCACTGCTTCTTTCATCGAATCCCCTGTAAATGGGTGCATGCTGATGTGAAGGGCAAATATATGAGCCACCGCGAGATCGTGCTCTGTCGTTGGAACTTTCAACAATGAAAGAGACTCCGCACATATGGGGACGCCCAGGAACAATGAAGTTGATTCTATGAACAATATTCCATTTCCAAAGCAAAGATTAACTAACCTAAAGACCATAATTTAACATTGAATACCTCACTGAACATGTTATTTACTACTTGATCTAAAAACCACCAACTAGCATATAATGGCGTCCTTAACCGTATATACTCACGTAATATTTAAATGTACCACTTAACTGGGGAACTGAGACGCTAGTCCAGTCAGGCACAATATACTGATCAGGACGTCGCGTTAGGATCAGGCACAGTACACTGATCAAGGCACTTGGGTGTCAACTTATTCTTGCACATCTCCTGGACGAAGACGAGCTCTGCAGATTCTCTTCCCAGCGAAGAATCTCCCTGGAGACCAGGCTTCGTATTTACTCCTGGATTATCCCCATTCTCCTGTACGGCTCCGAGTTCTAGACACTTCTACAGTAGGACCGGCAGCATCTTGAGGCCTTTCACCTTGGCAACCAGAGGCGCATCCTCCGGATCGTCTGGCATGACTTAATTTCCAATAGTGAAGAAGTTTGACGTATTCAGCTTGCAGGCACTGTCTCAACGATTGATCGCCGTCGTCTCTTTCTCTTCGGTCACGTTGTTTGCCTTTCCCGAGAATTCCCAGCCCACGACAGGCTGTGGGGGCCAGTTACGGGAAAAAGTCATGCTCATTCTGGAGACGTCCTCGGAGCCGCCCTGGCAAAACCGATCGCCACCTCCCCAACAGAACTGCTGGGACACGGCCATAAGACGTGGTCATGGACATGGTCATTTGACGCGACGGGCCCTGGTTGTCTAAGCGTCCTATTGATTGATTGAGATCACAATCTCTCTTCTACATAGCGTTCCCTGGAAACAGACTGTTTTCAAGACATCCTGGCGACGAGATGTGGGTCGGTGTGATCCCAGTTGTAGTGATCGCCACACAGATGACGCCAAGCATAGCACAACCACCTGGAGGTCTGCGATCTACCTTCATCAGCATGTTCGGGTTGTGAGGAAAGCTACTTCAAAGCGCCACGTAACGTCCTTTCAGGACACACAAACACGTGTGCTTACTCATTGTGAGCATTCAACAACAATAACAACAACCACTTAACTGAAAAGCCTGCAGTTTATTTTAAATCCCGCTCTTTAACTGAAAACTGCCCACATTATCTTAAATACCTCCCTTAACTTTAAAGGAACCACTTGACAAACACGATGCCTTTTTCTGTGTTCTTTCTGAAAATGATGTTGTGTCATAGTTAGCAGCAATACTGTGATATCTGCACCTTCAAGCCCAACACAACCGGTTTCAGCACATCTTTTTGGGACCAGGTCTCCCTTCCATCTGCGATGCATAATATCATAACCAGACTACACGAGCGCAGCTTGTTTTCAATGCCATCACTTGGAGACTGAATGAGGTCTTGGTCAATTGTGGTGTCCTTGGCACTGACGCAGGAAGCCAGACATGAGTCGCTGGCTGCTGTCAGCTCATTCACTGCTGAGTCAAAAGTCCCACATTAAAGATAAAATTAAACTTGAAAGCCACAACTTAACTCTAAATACCTCACTTAAATGTAATTATCAAATTTTAAATACCTCATTTAACTTTGATTACCCAATTTAACCTTACACATTCCATTTAGTCCTAAAAGATACTAATCTCAATACACGAGTCAACAAATTAATTAATCCACAACATCATGGTAAATAGAATTTAGTATAAAAATTAACAAGGAGCCTGCGAAAGAAAGTTCAGAAGCCGTCCTGGTGTATCAATAGCTGAAATGGGTTAAATGGACTGTTTCTTTTGGATGCATAAGAACCGATCAGTGATGGTAAGAAAGTATGAGGTTAATTTTCTAGCAAGTTCTTTGAATGGATACTGTGATCCCTTACTAGGCAGAAAAGAATAGGGCCGTTACACCTCCATTCGTAAACCAAGAGCACACAAAGTACTATGCCGCAGGCTTCCTATAAGGAACTATCAACATTGGTGGGTCTATGTTTCTTAAGCAGCAAAATGGCAGAAGAGAAATACTGAAAGAATCAATACTTTCTATATTTTGACCCCAACCCGTTCACTGCTTTCCCGCCCCATCTCCTGCTGTCTCTGCGCGTGTTGTGAATGCCACCGAAATAATTAATGCCCGTTTTCTACATTGAATAGAAATGACGGCAGTGACAAATGGAAAGCGCAACAATACACACACGCAAATGGGATTTTAGCTGTAAGACTTTTAAAGGCAGATCTCAAATGTATTGATTGTTACTATTTAAATATATAAAATGTGCACAGCTAATAATCCCAGTAAATAAAAACACAGAAAAGACATTATAAAAATAACACAGTAAGTGTTAAACGGCATCATAAATACATACTTCTTTTTCTTCGTACGCTGTCAGACGTCAACTTGAATTTGTTCTTCTTCGTACGCTGTCAGACAGTAACCATTATTTTTTCGAAAAAAGCGGCGGTCATCCTGAGGCTGTCGCCGCTGCCATAGAGCTTGTCTAGTGTTGGCACTGGTGATGTCCACATGTGCTTTCTCTGGTTCTCGTATCTCGGGCAATTTTTCAGCAGATGTTCAGCGGTCATTTTTCCTGTACCACAGGTGCATTCGTCAGTAGGCATATCTTCCGTTTGTTGAATAGGTGGTACCTCAGTCTATTGTGGCCAGTGCGAAGTCTGAAGACCACGACCAGCTCTTTTCTGTTCAACTGGTAATAAGCATCATTTTTTGTGTAGCCAGTATGCTCTGTTTCCCATTTGGCCATGTATCTGGCCCTAATAATAACCTTGCGTGGACTCTTCGTATGTGACACTAGCATGTGGTTATTGTAACCTTGCACTTTCTTTTGCCAGTCTGTCTGCCTCCTCGTTGCCTTGAATGTTACAGTGGGATGGAACCCACTGTACCACTACTCTTTTGGGTGTGGATTGCTGGCATAGTTGACAAAGTACTGCTCTTAAGTCATTAAGTTCTGTATTTTTCGGACTTTTTAGTGCTGTAACCACGGACAGGGCATCTGTAAACAGGACTATATGGCTTTCATTGATTTCGCTTGTCAGCATTGCTTCTACTGCAGCCTTCAATGCCTCTGCCTCCGCTCTGAAATTGCTTTAAATACATACACTTCTTTTTGGCTTTCGCAATAAATATAGTTTAACAACACATACTTATACCATGAATGGTCCGTGATCATTACAGTATTGGTTTAAGACCCCCATATATATATATATATATATATATATATATATATATATATATATATATATATATATATATATATATACACACATATATAAAAGTCTAGTAAATAGCATGTCCTTTGCAGAACGTTGCTTCTTACAAACATCAACCTATTTGGCTGCTTTCAGTTTCTTCTTGGCAAGTATGCAGTACGGTAGGCACCGTACAATCTTCTTCTGAGCGTTTTCCCTTCTGCATTTCGCCACAGAAGATTATTTTTGGCAACCGATAGTCGGGCATGCGAACCACATGACATGCCCAGCGAATCTGTGATTGCATCATTATGGTATCAATGCTAGGGATACCAGCTCTCTCAGGACCAGCAGTGTCCGAGATCCTGTCTTGCCATTTCACATTCGTCACCCTCCTGAGACAAAGTTAGTGAAAATGATTCAGCTTCTTCGTCCGACGCATGTATACAGTCCATGTTTTATTTGCATATAGCAATACATGGATCACCACTGTTCTGTACACCTTTAGCTTCGTCTGGAGGCTGATGTCATTTCGAAACAAGACGTTTGAGTGTAGTCTGCCAAATGTGGCGCTGGCTTTGGAGATTCTGACGTTTATCTCATCATTCATGAATACATTCTGAGACAGTGTACTACCGAGGTATGTGAATCTACAAGGGTCTTGTGATAAGTCTTTACCCTGACTATGAAGGAGTACAAGAAGAAAGTTGAAATTTGGCACAGATGTAGCTCATTCAATTTGTACTGGACTTGAGAAGTATGAATTTGCCTACTCGACGGGTTTACCCGGTATGGTGCATACACGCCTTATTGACCGGATCTACTACTATAACGGTTTGTCAGAACAATGGAGAAATCAGAGGCCAGAACTGTGATAAAGTTCTTGATGTTGCAGGGAAAAATACCTACAGAAATGCACAGGGAGATGGAACCAGCATTTGAGGAATTATGTCCTTCGTATGCTTCTGTAAAAAAACTGGTGTAGGCAGTTTAAGTGTGGCCGTTCCCATGTTGCTGATCTTCCAAGATCAGGAAGACCATCCTCAGAGTGCAGCGATGCAAATTCTGCGAGAATGAAGAAAATCATTGACCAGGATAGGAAAATGACAATAGCAGAGATATCTAGGTCAGCAAAACTGAATGAAAGTACAGTTTTTAGAATTTTACACAACAAATTGAACATTATAAAAGTGTGTGCCATCTGAGTCCCGCGTCTGCTGACATGTGAGCAGAAACAAACGAGGGTTGATTGCTGTGGCCAGTTGCTCAAAATGTGTCGGTCGAAAAACATGTTGCCGACCATAGTGACAGAAGATGAGACTTGGATTTACCATTATGACCCAGAATCCAAAATTCCAGCATGCAGTGAAGAACCCCGGGCTCACCAATACATGTCAAGCCAAGAGCACAGAAATCTGCAAGAAAAGTGATGCTGACTGTTTTTGGGACGGCAAAGGTGTCATATTGAAATATTACCTGCCTCATGGCAACACGGTTAATGAGCAATATTATACAGATCTCCTTACCAAACTTGAAAAGACTGCAACCAGAAAAGGAGGGATAGCGCGCATTCAAATTCTGCCTTTACTTCAAGACAACGCGCCCTCCCATTAAGCAAGACTTTTGCTGTAAACAGCCAACGATTTTAATATTGAAATTCTTCTCCACCCACCACATTCTCCGGATTTAGCTCCATCAGACTTTTTTCTTTTCCCAAAACTTAAAAAAACAGTTCAAAGGAAATCATTTTGACAGTGATTAAAATGCCATACTGGCTTGTGATTACTGGTTTGGTACGAAAAATTGGTTAATTTATTCTGAAGATCTTTTAAAGATCACGCAGAGATGGCAGAAATCTATAAATTCAGGTGGTAGGTTACATTGAGAAGGAAAAGCACTGTGCCAAATTTGAACTTTCTCCTCCTACTATTTCATGATCAGGATAAAGACTCCTGACAAACCCCTTGTATTTACAACCTTCAGTTTTTCAACATTGATAGTATACGTTTTGCCAGAAGCTGGTTGGTACATTATTTCAGTTTTCTCTGTGTTAATGTTAAGTTCAAAGTTGAAACACGCTAACGAGAAATTATCTACGCGTTTCCGTAGATCAACCTCTGAGGCAGCGTTCAGGGCAAAGTCGTCAGCAAACAAAAGATTTCTGATAGTATGTGTCTTAGTTTTTGATTGAAGCCGCCTTATGTTGAACAGCTGATCATCTATACGATATCTTATGTTGATTCCTATGTCCCCATCTCTGAAAGCATGTCAGCATTGCAGATAACAGCATGCTCAATAAGGTAGGGTGCAAGCACACACCCCTGTTTAACGCCGTTTGTTACTGGAAAGGACTTCGATATAGCACCATTTTCCAAAACTCTAGCCTACATTCCATCATGCAGTTGCTGTACTAAGTTGACAAATTTCATTGGGCAGTCGTACTTTGTCAGGATTTTCCACAGACCTTCTCTGTTGACCTTATCAAACGCCTTTGTCAGATCGATGAAGGCTACGTGCAGGTCGCAGTCCTGTTCCTGATATTTCTCTTGTAGCTGTCTGGCAGCAAACACCATATCTGCGGTCCCACGCTCTTTCCGGAATCCACACTGACTTTCAGGTAGAAGACCTTCATCTCGATGAGCTGTGAGGCGACTGAGAAGGATTGTGGCGATTATCTTCCCTGCGACGGACAGTAAAGAAATGCCGCGGTGGTTATCGCATGATTGGCGGTTACCTTTCCATTTATACAGTGTATGATTCAGGTATCCTTCAGATCTTGCGGGATGGTTTCACTGTGCCACATCTGTTTGAAGAGCTAGTGGAGTTTTACAATAAGTTCTATACCGCCCTTTTTGTAGACCCCCACAGGAATTCCGTCGGAGCCATGTGTTTTGCCACTTCAGAGTTGACTAACCGCTTTTTGGGTTCCCTCTACAGTCGGTACATCATCCAGAGCTTCATTTAGAGGATACTGAGGCAGGCGGTCAATAGCTTCGCTGCTAACAGATAGCGTTGAAGATATCACCAAAGTGCTCTGCCCAGCGTGTGATAATTTTTTCAGGATCTTTTTTTTTTTTTTTCGTTCGCCTTATTTCTCTTATCCCCAAGGCGGTGTGCGTTGCACTGTGGTTTTTATTTTGCGCCTGTCGGCCCAGTGCATCCGACTTCAGCATGCATTTTATGTAAGGGTCTGCTTCCTCCTGCATTTTCTAAGGGTTTGCTTCCCCGGGGTAACGGCCGGTGCTGTGATGGGGATCGAACCCAGCACCTTCCGGTTGTGAGCCGTGCCACTTAACCACGAGGCCACGCCGTCCCCTTTTTCAGGATCTGTAAATAGGGTTTTCCCATCTGCATGGAGGAGAGGTAGTGAACCTGAGAAAGTTGGGCCATAGACCGCTCTGAGTGCATGATAGAAGTTTCTCATGTCATGATTGTCAGCAAATCCCTGTTTCACGTCCGCTTTATTGTTCATCCAGGGCTCCTGCAACTGACGCAGTTTGAATTAAACAGTCCTGCGCGCGTTTAAGAAAGCTACTTTCTTGGATGTTGACGCTGGGTAATTAGAATATATTTTGTGGAGACGGTGTTTGTCAGATAGCATCGTTTTTCTGTACATTGAGTTCTCATCAAAGCAGTCGTTTTGTTTACTAATAGCATGACCTAGGATTTCGGTATAGTTATAGACATGTGCACTAAGGACCACCCAATTACCATCTACACTTTTGTCGTCCAGCGAGACAGTTTGGAGATAGTTTTCCAGGATAGCAGCAAACGACTGTTGGAGCGACACGTTCTGTAGCTTAGTAACATCTCGCCTTTTATTTGTCGTCTTTCCCTGAGGACGTCTGGATAACTGAATACGAATTTTTAGCCTAGAAACAATTAGTCGGTGGACTGCCTAGCACTCGACACCACACATAGACTTAGTCACCATGACATCTTGCCTGTCTTTATTTCTAACAAGTACATAGTCAATTTGGTGCCAGTTCTTTGAGCGAGAATGCATCCAAAAAGTCCTGTTTCGATTCGAAAAATCGTGTAAGTGACTAGGAGGTTATGTTCTGCAAAGGTCTGGATGAGAAGGAGTCCATTGCTATTGCAGCTACCCACGCCATATTTTCCGATAGTCCAGACCAGAGAGGCGTACTGCCCTTATTGGAACAGAATTAGCCAGGTACAACATTGACATAGCAGCACTAAGCGAAACCAGTTTTGTGGGCGAGGGTCAACTCTGCGAAAAAGGGTTAGGCTATAGATTTTACTGGCGTGGCAGAGAAACTGGAGAAAAAAGAGAGACAGGAGTTGGTTTTGCCATTAAAACAGAACTCATCAACAAATTATCAGAGCCACCAAAGGGATAAATGACAGACTCATGTCAGTGAGGACTCCTCTGCTCCATGGTGGGAAACATGCCACAATCATCAGCGCCTGCGCACCGACCATGACGAACCAGGACGATGTCAAGGACACAACATCAGTTCCAAAATCTGACAAACTCATAATTCTTGGGCACTTCAACGCAAGAGTAGGTGCTATATAGCATATCTTGGAATGGCACTATAAGAAAATATGACGTGGGTATACAATGAACAAAAGTGGCGATAGTCTACATCCTTGTCTTACCCCCGTCTTTACTGCAAACCACCTAGTTATTCCGCTTGGTGTTCTCCAAGTACTTTGGCTGCTTTTATACATTGCTATTATATTTTTCAATTAATTGTCATTGACTCCATAGTTTTCCAGGATCTATCATAGCTCGTTTCTATCCACTATGTCAAAAGCTTTTTCCTGGTCTACGAAGACAATGTTCTGTTTCTGCTCAAATTAATAAATTTGATGAGCGATGTATTTTTAGAACAAGTGAATGTAAAAGAAACTGGTTGTATACAGACTCCGCAGTCTTCTAAATAAAAATTAGTATTACGTTTTAAGTTAGCTTTCACATGGTTTTCAATTGAAAATTGATGTCGACTCTGCCTACAGTGGCCATTTATACCCAAGCAGAGAGCCGTCGCCATTATGCACACAGAAGACTCGTAGACAGTAACTAATAATAAGCTTCATATGCAGCAGATAATAAAATGTCATGTCCTGGTCTTCACATCATGTGTGGGTAGTTCAAATAACGTATTTTTTTCTATAGTAGCTTGGTTAAACGAGTCATAAGTCAGCATGCCAGAAAGGTCAGCCAAGAACAAAATGAAAGGCCGCAATGTTACAAGTACTTTACGTCATTTACTGCATAGTGTTTCTAATTAACGCCCTTTTCATGTCGAAACAGACGAGTAATCTTATTCATCGTGGGCTTTCAACAATAACACGAACAACAACAGTAGCAACCAGGACTGAAAGTGTAATCATGGGCGCAGCCAGTTTGTTTGTGTGGAGAGTGCGGGGTATTGCATTTTTTAAATAACCACATATGTATGGCTGGATTCTTCTTCTCATCTAAGCCCGAACGAAACGCTCATCTGTTCTTTTTCCGTTAAAGGTTTGCCTCTCTGTATTCTACTGGCGGAGGCACACTCTTTCCACACGGTACAGTCGCCTCTATGTCAGGACGTATTAACCAGTGCTTGGATACATGTGTCCGTCTGTATGTACCCGTGCTAGTGGTTCAGCGATGCAATATGTTTCTGGGTGGTTCAAACCAGACAGACACTTCTTGCTCCATAAATGTTGTGTGTAGGTGTGAATCTTGTTGATCTTATTAGTTTTCTCATCTGTAGCAACGCTTATTTAACTTCTACACCAATGTTTTGTTGAGACTTGCTTCTATAAGTTTAGGTGGGTTTGACACTCCTAAAATTTTTTATGGAGCCACATTTTAAAAAGAAAAAGAAATGGATCGGGGCGTAGGGGAGGGGGATGTGGTTACCCAGTAAGCGACCCTCCCCACCCTGTAGGGGCGCCCCTGATAGTAATCACCATTCTTCACGTTCCGTCCACTCAGTTGTCCCACTAGTAAGAAGCCTGTACCAAAGATTGGTTTATATGACACTTTCTTGTTTATCGTATCGTTGTTATCCGCAACGCACACTTAGTCGTTAGTCGCATTTACGACATGGACAGAAGGGCGACTATAAGAATTAGAAAGTTAAAATACGATACTCAACTAACAAAATGACTAGTGACAGCAGTTTTCGGAGACAAGCAGATATGCACGCCTTCTTGTTTGTCCAGTGTCTTTAACAATTTCTGCTACGAGATTTTTTAAATAACTCGTCATGCAAATCTCTGAATTGCCCATTAAACTACCATTTATTATATGTGTGTTCTCTATTGTCAATTTACAGTGTTTCTGTTTTGTAAAAATGTACATGACCTGTAATTTTGAACATAGTGTCATCTACGTCCAAATGTTATGATCCCTAATCACACGATAAAACGTAAATCATGTCACGGGACACAACAAACAACCAAAAATGCGCGATCTGCATGTAGCGAGTTTGAGAGCCCTTAAATAAGTGCATCTATGTGAGAGGTAGAGAGATAGAGTCACTGTCTTGATTGAGCAGAACACGTGAACCTGTTCCGCTTGAGAATGGGACATAACAGATTGAATAGCCATTTGCACCTGCTAAAATTTGGCTCCATCGCCAATGTGTATGTGTGGGCAGGCAGCACAGACATCCGAACATATCCTGCAGGACTGTAACATGCTTAACCAATTGCGTACTGAGTACTGGCCCACGGAGATGAACATCCACCCAAAGCTGTTTCGTAGACCCGAAGAATTCTCCACTACTGCAGCCTTTATCCAGACAACTGGGCTTCACGTGTAGATGTAATAGGAACAAGCACGGCGAAGGAGAAGAAGCAGAAGAAGGAGAGAGATAGGGTGCTCGCTTCCTACGGCACAAACTTCCGCGTGCGATCCCAGTTTTCGACACGCCGCAATAGACTCGGCTGCAAATTGGATCACCGTTTTGTATGGACATGCATCAAAGAAGGAAGTAGCTACCCTATCTCATTAAAGCTGAGTTCTAGTACAATGGCTAAAGACTTCATCCCTAACAATAGTGTCTGCTGTGGGGGCTAGACTTATCATCAACTATTACATGGCGCCGAAGACAGTAGTGAATGAACTGGTAGCAGTCAGTGACGTATAATTGGCTGTTTACATCTAGGTCAATGACTTCTAGTTGGCTGTTTACATCTGGGTCAGTGACTTATAGTTGGCTGTTTACATCTGGGTCAGTGACTTATAACTGGCTGTTTACATCTAGGTCAGTGACTTATAACTGGCTGTTTACATCTGGGTCAGTGACTTCTAGTTGGCTGTTTACATCTGGGTCAGTGACTCCTAGTTGGCTGTTTACATCTGGGTCAGTGACTTCTAGTTGGCTGTTTACATCTGGGTCAGTGACTTATAGTTGGCTGTTTACATCTGGGTCAGTGACTTATAGTTGGCTGTTTACATCTGGGTCAGTGACTTATAACTGGCTGTTTACATCTGGGTCAGTGACTTATAATTGGATGTTTACATCTGGGTCAGTGACTTATAGTTGCCTGCTTACATCAGGGTCAGTGACTTATAGTTGCCTGCTTATATCAGGGTCAGTGACTTATAGTTGGCTGTTTACATCTGGGTCATTGACTTATAACTGGCTGCTTACATCAGGGTCAGTGACTTATAACTGGCTGTTTACATCTGGGTCAGTGACTTATAGTTGCCTGCTTATATCAGGGTCAGGGACTTATAGTTGGCTGCTTACATCAGGGCCAGTGACTTATAGTTGCCTGCTTATATCAGGGTCAGTGACTTATAGTTGCCTGCTTATATCAGGGTTAGTGACTTAAAGCTGGCTGCTTACATCAGGGTCAGTGACTTATAACTGGCTGTTTACATCTGGGTCAGTGACTTATAGTTGCCTGCTTATATCAGGGTCAGTGACTTATAGCTGGCTGTTTACATCTGGGTCAGTGACTTATAGTTGCCTGCTTATATCATGGTCAGTGACTTATAGCTGGCTGCAAACATCAGGGTCAGTAACTTATAGTTGCTTGCTTATATCAGGGTCAGTGACTTTTAGACGACTATTTACGTCAAGTTCAGCGAATAGCAGCTGACCAAGACCCTATTTGACACCCAAGTGCTCGTCCTGAAAACAGACTGCACTCATGCAGCTTGATTGAGAGAATAGCGATCGAATATCGAAGGTAAACCAGACACCAATAATTTTTTTTAATGCCATACTAAAACCAGATGTGTAAGCGCAGATGTTTTGCTTCAAGATTCAGACTCCAGACGTGTACGGCGAAAGCAAGGACAACAACTGACCAAGTCCGCTCTCTAGCGTGAAGTCCATTGTCTCTCGAGTCTCACATGATGTCAATCAATCAATCAATCAATCAATCAATCAAGCGCAGATATCGTAGCCTCGCTGTAAACTATAACACCACGTAGCAAAACGTCCGATTCAGGATGAATGCAGAAGAAGAACAATTACATATATTTTATTTCTGGCATACAGAACGATAATTTTATTTCTATGACACAATTTGTTTTTGTATTTGCCTCTCTCTCTAGAATTTGGACTATGATTATACAGACCATTTACCTTACAGCAATGGAAACACATCTTACTGGTACCACTGCCCCGAAGGTGAGCATACATTACAAAGAAGTAAGACGAATCTCTTTGAAATAGTACATGAATTATTGTTGGTAACTGAACATACATTATTCTTGATAACTGCACATAGTAATAATAATAGTTACAAATCCTGGCGCTAAAGACTTTGCCCCACTCGGGCCACTCATGTGCGAAGTCAGCAGAGGAAGCGTCGCGTGTTCTGTTCTTTCAGGCGACACGCTTTCTCTTAGCCTCAGCGATGGAGTTACGCTATGCGATCTGAACACTATGCAAAACAGCTAGGCGGAACGGTTCTGTGCAAACAACTTCCAGGAGTTGATATCAATGTTGAAGATTTTCTGAGACACTTTCAAGGAGTCTCTATAGCGTTCTTCTGTCCTTCTGGTGAGCGGCTGCTTGTTCTGAACTCTATAACAAATGCTTGAAAGCGATCACTACACTTCATTGTTGATAATTGCAAATGGTTGTCACTGTAGTGACTAGACAGTGATGTGCATGACGCTGAAATCTTAAGTAGTCAAACTAAACGGCAGAGAACCCACAGCTGTAAGAGAACATAATAGATGTCTGAACACAATCAAATAGAATGGACACAATCTAATAGAATGTCTGGACACAATCTAATAGAATGTCTGAACACAATCTAATAGAATGTCTGGACACAATCTAATAGAATGTCTGAACACAATCTAATAGAATGTCTGGACACAATCTAATAAATGCATGTGTACAATCTTCCTACCAAAAATTAACTGCAGTGATTGCGCTAAGCCTCTTTTATTTGCTATAAAAACATACATAAGTAATGGCTCAGTGACAGTACAAGGGCAATAACAAAACGAAACCAATATTTCGGACATAAGACCTTCGTCAGACAAAAAAAACACACACAAATAAAACAAACGAAAACAACTAACAAACATCAACAAACAAAAAAAACCAAGACATAATGTATAATAATAAAATACGGTTAGGAAGTGAATGGTCAGGAACATGTGGGTCACGGTATACCAGTTATGAAGAAAAAAATGGATATACAAAACTAGAAGACAATCATGGCATATGAATTATGTATGGATAACTTATGTTTTGTAAAACATGGGAATACCAAAAATAGTAATCAGGCTGGTAGCACATAGAATGGGGAGAGAAATTGTATAACATGATCACTTACGTCGAATTAGGTCCAAAATGCCAGGAGTGGAGTGATGGATAAACTATTTGACTACAATCAAATTATCCCAAAGCGTGGGTCTCATACAGTCAATGACAGCAAAGTTGAACTCCTGGTTTTGACGGTACATATGGGATTACAATAAAAGGGAAAGGAGCGATGGACAAGTCGATGATAACCTAAAACCAGATAGGCAGCTCGTCTAAGAGGAAGAAAACCACTCTGAATTCAAAACCACCTGGTCCTTTGCAGATGGCATGCTCTCTTATCTAAGCGTAGATAAATGGATAATTTTGTATGAAACAAAACAACAATAACAGCAAACAAATGCATACATATACCGTTACATGGCATTGGACTGAATGGTGGGAGCCTGAATACTGCTGGATGCACAGCAACAACATCAAAACTAAAGTAGGAAACCTAAGACAACTCAGATAGATGAGACTCATTAGATTAGAAAGGCAATTTATCTAAGAGAAGAGATGCTATGTCCCCTTACAGGCAGACTGGGAACAGTCCAAGTTTAGAGAGAATTAATCAAAATAAAAAGATTTGCTGAAAACGGCGCGTCTGGCAAAAACATGTAGATATCGCAACTCAGCTGTAAAATGTTGAATTGAAAGGCAAAGATGTTACTACTTGTTTGTGAAATGTTGCACTGAAAGGCAAAATATCGCAACTTGGCTGTAAAATTCTGCGCTTACGAAGGAATATTTCTTTTATAAAATTGAAGCAAAGAAAAATAAAATACCAGACAAAAAGGGTTCTAAATATTCCATTGGATGATGATATGTTTTATTCATAGAAAAATTCATTAGCTGTAATATAAGACATCCATCATTCTGGAATCTCTAGTGTAGGAGAAAGACAGAATGATAATTTAAGACATTGAGGAAGAGAATGAAAGTTATAAATCATGATGAAAAGTAGTGCATTTGAGGAAAGATGTCCACAACAATAAGGTTTGCGTAAGACTTGTGCTTCGCATGGAACTTAAAGACGAGGCAGATGAAGAAATAAACGCCTGCTTGTTATCACATTAGTGAGATAACTAACACAAGTACAAGCACCACTTGCTTAGAATTTCCAAGTAAGCGGGAGACTACGATACAAATTGTGACCGAAAAATAAGTTAAATGAACTTTGAACCAAAACAGTAAGTACACCGTCTTTTCTACCTGCAACTGCCTTTATTTACTACTTAGTTGTTAGTCGACGTGTACTTCTAGAGAGGCGGATGCCCCTGTGCAGGTCTCAGGTTTGGTATGAGCTGGATGTAGTCGGGAGGAAGGTTTTCTGCTTAGCGAGCTAGGCTCGAGCAGCGTATTACTCCAACTGTGTTTGGACAAGTGGCACCGAGGGTGGTTAACCGATGTGTCAGTCCATTTTAGCAGATTCAAACACTGGAGCAACATAGACTCGCAGCCTGTTAGGCGCCTTCTATGATGTTCTAAACAAACCACCTAACCATGACCGGTGTTATGCCATGTTACACAGTTAATAGCCTCTTACGACATGTTCTCTGTGGGCAGTGGTGATATTCTTGACCCATGCATACACAAATACCCCGACAGATCACTCTGGACATTTACTACTTAACAAGCATAAATGACAAAAATAAAAGTAATCTAAGATAATAATAGCTGTCCATCGTTGTCGATGAGGACCGCCGACATCATCCTTGTCACAGATTCCCCTGTTGGGTGTGGGTGCGCATGTGGCTGAACAGGCCAATGCGGGCACTAAAACATCTGCTACATAACGGGCACACGAGGTTTGTAGAAGGTGATGGTGTTCCCGCTGTTCGGGATTTCCGAGTCTCGCGTCTGCTCTGGGCTTTCACAACACGGTCGTCTTCGCCGGTAGCTACACCCGATTTGACTGCGCGTCTCCAGTCAGATCTATTTTGCGCAAGACATTCCCAGGTCTCGATGCCCATCTGGCAACTTTTCAGTGAGTCCTTCAGACCGTCTTTAAAAAGTTTCTTTGGGCGCCATCCCTCTCTCAGCTCGCCGTAGAGAAGCTTCTTTGGAAGCCCCTCGTC
Organism: Ariolimax columbianus; assembly: GCA_036924085.1. Classification (NCBI taxonomy): domain Eukaryota; kingdom Metazoa; phylum Mollusca; class Gastropoda; order Stylommatophora; family Arionidae; genus Ariolimax; species Ariolimax columbianus. Next base: position 98,874,420 of record JAVGWX010000006.1, on the reverse strand, counting down.
TGACATACGAACGAGGTGTCCTGCCCATCCTAGTCGTGCTTTTTCTAGCAGTGCATGGATGCTGGTCATGTTAGCCCTCGAGAGAACCTCGATGCCAGTGAAACGATCTTGCCATCGGATGTGGAATATTCGCCTCAGGCAACCTGTGTGGAAGTGGTTTTACCTCCTTGCATGTCCAGAGTATACAGTCCAGCTTTCGCAAGCGTATAGTAGGGTTGGAACGATGGCTGCACGGTAGACTTTGAGTTTGGTCTTGACGCTGATGCCCCGACGTGCCCACACCATCGAGCGCCTTTTACCAAAGGCTGTGCTGGCCTTTGCTATCTATTCTGCCTGCCATCACATCGTCTAGGCTGACAGATCTCGACAGCGTGCTGCCCAGATATGTGAATTTGTCTACGACATTCAGCGTCTGCCCGCTGACTGTAGCCTTTGGTGTTGTGTACGGCATGCCTGGTGCTGGTTGGTACATGACCTCTGTTTTCTTGGCATTTATGGTCAAGCCAAAATGCGGCAGAGAACCGGTCCCTTCCAACCTGCATGTTCAGTTCTGAGTTGCTTATTCGAGCGCAGTCGTCAGCAAATCTAAGATAAGCGAGTATCAAAATAAAATGAGCATGTATTGATCAAAATACATTCGAGGCTGAAATACAATTTTCCATAAGAACAGTATTGGACATGAGCTGGTGTTTTTTTAAGGTATCATCAATTTTTATTTTTTTATTTTTTTTATTTTATGTGTTTGCCTCACTAGTTTATACTGGCGGAGGCGCGCCTATTCCACCCCAGACCGTAGTCAATTTGGGCGATATTAAGACGCATAAACCAGTGCTTGGGTGCGTGTGTGTATCTGTGTGTACCTAACCTGGTGTTTCCGTGATGTTCCTCCCGTTGTTTCTCACTTTTAATTATCCTTTCGTTATGTGTTTGCCTCACTAGTTTCTACTGGCGGAGGCGCGCCTATTCCGACCCAGACCGCAGTCAATTTGGACGATATTAAGACGCATAAACCAGTGCTTGGATGCATGTGTGTATCTGTTTGTACCTAGTCTGGTATTTCCGTGATGCTCCTCCCGCTGTTCCTTGCTTTTGATGATCCTTGTTGTCCTTCGTAGGTATTTGCACAAATATGCACAATTGTTTTCCTGGGACCATTTTGGGAATGAGTATATTTATTTTCCTTCATACTTGATTCGGGTCTCTTTATCTATTTCCTGATTTAAATATTTGTATCCCCCCTTTTAAAAAAAAACAAAAAAACCCCATAATACATTTTATAAAAAATTGTTAAGATAGCAGTGAAGTGAGGTGTACAACGAGAAAGAATGAAATGGAATGATTGGGAAATATGACAAACAATATACTGGACACATAAGAATTAAGAGTACAATATAAATTAATTGAAAAGGGTCTTCCTTTTGTTGTGAGGCCCATCTGTGTTGACTTCTTTCCGTCTGGTCTTGGTGTATCACGTTTTGCCTGCTCTCATATATTTTTCCATCGCAGCCAAGTATTCCAACTTGTAAGCGATTTACTGATTTGTGTGCCACTTTGTAGTTCCTTCGTTTCACCTGTGCCCTCTAGCTCTCGCAGTTAATTAGGTGTTGAATGTGTGGTAGGCTCAGGAATAGAAATCAATTTTTTCACATTCTCTCTCTGTTTTTATCTGACTAGGATGGACACTGTTCGTGGATCGGTGCTTTAAGATAACAGAAACAGCTCTGACATGGGCTCAAGCTCAGACTTTATGTAAAAGGTATGCAATACATAACATGTTCATTTATGATCATTTCAAGTGCCAAATGTTTTATCATCGCCATCAACGTGTATCTTGCCTGGGGATCTTAACAACCACTTTCCACTCACACCTGTCTAACTTTGGCAGTTACACTGTTTTGATAGTTACTTCATTCTCAGATATTTCTAATATCGGATCTTTTTTTCGCTGTCAAACTGCTTCTTTCGCTCTTAGTCTTTCTTGTCATCACCAGATTCTTCACATCCTTCTGTTCAAGTATACAGAGCCAATCCATAATGCACATCTTCATTTGGTTTTGAGTAGCATCGATATTTTCATATTTTTCCTTTAAAGGTTTTCTCTCACACTAAATGATTGATTTATTTGCTTATTAAGTGGTAGCATGATAGCACAGTGGCCGACGCTCTGGCTTCGTAGCTATTTTCAATCCTTAATTGGTGCGTGACATTTCTTCTTTCGCAAACAGCTCCTCGGGTCTACCCAGCCTAAAATGTGGGTACCAAACCAAGCCTGGATAGCAATGGTGGTCGACAGGATGCTGACCACACCGCTTCTAATGTGCCATTGATCAACAAAATATTGGCCCAACACCCTATCCCCAATATGCCAAGCGATGTGTAAACAATATTTTTACTTTTATTCATTGTACAGTATCAGAGCTAGAAATTCAGCTCTGCGCAACATTCTCATTTTCATTGCTAAGAACTTGCTTCATTATCCTAACTTAAAAGTGAGCGTCTTTGTACTGGTTTAGAAGACTGCAGAGTCTGTATACAACCAGCTTCAATTTGTATTCACTTGATCTAAAAATACCTGTGCGCATCAAATCTATTCTTGAAGGCTTTAATTGACCCTGCCTCTGCTATTTCTTGTGGCAATGCATTCCAAGCATTCGCTACTCTCTGACTAAAAAAGTATTTCCTAGTATCTAATCTGAACCTTTCTTTAATTCATGTGTGGCTATGTCTTCTTATAGGCGATTGTTTTTTTTAAACCTTGTTATATTTATCATTTCCGTTGATTATTTTATAAACCTGTATTAAAACCGCTGTAATTCTTCTCTCGTCATATCTATATTTTAAAAACTCAATTAGGAGCATTGGGCTACTACTACAGTTGCTCTTGTTTAAAGAAGACTGCGAAAAAGCATTTATGTGTTTTTGAGAAAGAGGATTTATGTCGCACGTTGTCTTACATGCATCCTGAGTTACCTCAAGTTGTCTCGACCAATAGTCTTGGTACTGATCCAAGGTAACGCAGGATAAGAGTGAGATTCATGACCAGCGCATAACCTTCTTCACTATAATCCAAATACAGCGCACCTCACATTATTAAGACAAAACCGTCTGATGTTGTGACCATCATCGCTTCGCAATGGGCAATGATATAATATGTCTTGCATGCAGAGGTTTCCAGCCCCATGCACAGTCCTTGTTTGTAGTCTTTAATAACAACTTACATACTAGGGTCATCATCGTTATTATCAAATATTATGCCATTTGTTGTTGATGGTTAATTAATCCCACATCTATCTGTTATTTGATCTCTTCATCACTTCAGATTATCTGTATTTACGCTCATCTTTTGACATGTTTGCCTCTGCCTTTCTTGTCACTGTGTTTTCTAAGACTTCCTTCTAGTACCCAGCGGAGAGCAGCGGTTTTATTTGTTTTTATACAATAGAAGATGTTGTTTGCATGATGAAAAGACTTGCTATCTTTCTTGATATTTATTTTTGGGAGCAACATTTTTAATGCGATATTTATTGTTAAAATTCATCACGTACGTGTTTGACCTTGAGTTACTATAAAGAATAAAAAATACATTACTCTAGTGCAAAACACTCTCCAACTCTGTTCTGCACACTCTGTTATTCAACCAATCGTAACTCTCTTTGATGTGTAGTAGCTATCTGGGCTTGAGAAAAAAAAGTTACCCTACATATGGAAAGAGGGAAGGGACAAAACATCATTCCCAACATCAGAATATCAAGAAGTTTAAAAATGATTAATTGTAATATAATAGACTACTATATAGTCAGTGTAACTTTAGAGCAAGTGTTTGTGTTTGGGAAATAATATATATGTATATATAATAAATATACTTCTTACTGGATTTTTAGACGACAGCGGCGGCTTTCATCGTTGCAGGTCTCAACTTCTCTTCCAACGGTCTCTGTGTTGGGCCACGGAGGAGCAGTTGATAATCATAATGAGTGGCCCATCTGTGGCATCGTGAATATATGAGATAGTTTCCCGGTAGACACAGTTAATCTTTGTTGTGGAATTTTGTTTCATTGATTGTTTTGTTACTTTTGTAAATAAATTTGTTTTCCTTTTTTTCACAGAAACATTTTTTTTCAGTTTTTAACAAAATAATACAAATAACAATAGTTGAATTAGTTGCCCATCACAAACAAAGATAGTAGCGGCATCGAACATGTGTTGCATATGTATATGGCTGAAAAGTAATATTTCAAGTACTATAGGTCCTACCACATACACGGATGATGGATGAACTCGATAACTGATATGTTTGTTACATATGCTGTGCTTTCAGGCAGGGTCTTCTCTGAGCATCTTACTCATAAATAGCCACAGTGCTAACAACCAATTTACTGACACACCTTTACAATGACCAGGTAAACGCATCCAGCTATGACCAAAAATAAACTCATTCTAGTGGAAAGGTTCTCCATCTCCATAGAGAACGACCAGTCCTTCGTTAACAGAGGCCTAGGAAGAGTAATGGGCATAATGTGGCAGGGCATGGTGAGGAATGAAGACTTGTGGGAAAGGAGCCAACAACACCCATTGGAACAACAAATTAAGCGAAGAAAATGGGGCTGGAAAGGACATTTGCTTTAGAAGGCACAGTCTGAGTACTGAGTCTAGCAAAAACATAGCCAGACATACTATTACATGGAATCCTCAGAGTAAAAGAGAGAGAGGTAGACCCAAAAATACGCGGAGACGAGAATGTGAGAAGGAGTTACAATTAATGATACCTGCAGAGAGGCAGAAAAAGCAGCCCAGTCTATGAGATGTTGTCGATGGCCTATGCACCGAGTGACAAGTGACGGGCTTCGACTGATTGATTGAGTGGAAAGGTTACATTTTTTTTGGTGAGACCTGGTGATCAGTTAACTCCCAGTTAGTCTCATAGTGTACTGGACATTCAGAAATGACGTGCTAGAAACCTCATTGTACTAAGCTACAGATGTAGTGTGAGGTGGGTTCACCAGGATCCTTTCTTGCTGCCTTGACTCCCCTAACTGAGCCAAGTTCCCATTTAAAGTGACGGGCTTCGACTGATTGATTGAGTGGAAAGGTTACAGTTTTTTTGGTGAGACCTGGTGATCAGTTAACTCCCAGTTAGTCTCATAGTGTACTGGACATTCAGAAATGACGTGCTAGAGACCTCATTGTACTAAGCTACAGATGTAGTGTGAGGTGGGTTTACCAGGATCCTTTCTTGCTGCCTTGACTCCCCTAACTGAGCCAAGTTCCCATTTAAAGTTTGGTTTACAAAACAAAGAGGTAAAGGTAGTATCATAACAGGCACTGCCATCGAGGATGAAGTGTTAGAGACTGTTTTACTAGATCTCAGTCTTTTTTAGTTCCCTTTCTGACTGCTTTGCTTTCTTTAACTATACGTCTTGTACCCATTTGTAGCTGGACATTATGAAAAGACCAGGGATCAAATCCTATACCTTTGCCAAGAGATGCAAGTTCTATAATTCCTTTGCTACTCAGTTCATCGTGTGTTGAAAGCAGGGAGGTTAGATAAGTTGAAATATTTAGCATTAATCACATGCTATTTCTGTCAAGACCTTTCTCTCAATGGTGACATTAAACCAGGAAATAATTCAACAATTGCCACAGGATATTACTCTTTATCTCTCAGAATTTAGATGTAGACACTTATGAACGTTCATGCTGTAATAAGATGAGCATATGAACTCACTGTGATTTCAGCTTCGGTGGTAATCTGGTCAAGATCATTCATCAGCATGAACAAAACTGGGTGAGTCAGTTTGTGAGAGAACAGCTGCGAGGAATTTCTCAGGATGAGGGCAGCAACAAATTCAGTTCAAATGTTTCTGATGTATCAAGTATTGAGGCCTGGATTGGTAAGTTGTGTAGGGAATACACTCGTCACACTTCTCGTCACTCTTCTCGTCACTCTCGTCACTCTTCTCGTCACTTATCCTTGAGTTGGGTATGATATGGTCATCGTACTGTCACTCTGCTCCTCTAGGGGAGCTGACAAACTTGGAGAGCTTGTTTGTTTGTATATTTTGCATGGTACATACATGTCAAGGTGATAAAAATAACAGCAACCATTAATGTATAAGAAGTTCATCAAAATAACTGACTTTGAGGTTTGTTTTTCTCTTTTTTGATGTTCAGTCTTGTTGATTGTGCATACATAGTTTTAAAAAAAAAATGAAATGACAGATGAAATGAGATGAGATGAGTTACAGATTGAATGAGTAGCTCTAAGTTGTTTGTATCTGTATTTTATTTCAGGGTTTGTCCGACTTACAGATAAAACATGTCACTGGTCAGATGGACAAGCGGCCGTTGAACAGAATGGATTTTGGGCAGTTGATGGATTTAAGGCTATAGGTTGTTAGTTTATTTTTAAAATAATGAAAAATGTGAATGTTGTTTCCAATGCCTACATTGAGTAGATTTACTCTTTTGTGCCTCCTGTAAAGAACATTAAGTGACGGTTTCTTGTCGCTTTCCTCACATCCTGAGTGTGCTGATGAAGATGGACCGGGGTCCTCCAGACGTTTGTGCTATGCTTGGCTTCATCTGCGTGTCACTCACTACTATGGTGATCATGTCGATCCCTCCCCTCATTTTCCAGGCTACCATGAAAACAGTCCATTAATCAGGTTTTAAAGAAAGGCACCATTAGTACTATTATACTTTGACATTGATACACTACTTAGATAGTAAGAGGTAAGTTGTTTTTACATGGACATAGTACAAAATATGGTTCTCACAATTTGTATGTTGTTATGCTCACATATAAATGTCTGTGATTTTATGTTCATGTCACTTACACTTTGATAATGAGTTTTATTGATATTTTCAATCATGTTCCATATCATTTTAACATAGAACTTCACAACTTTGTGTCTCAAGTGCTGTCTATGAATTTTGTTTTTGAAAATATTCCATGGAATGGTTTTTGACTGCTCAGGATACTCTCTCTTTTTTCAATATATGTTTTTAACATGAAAAAAAGTTTTGTCTGATGCCACAGTGTTCTGATTTCAGGACATGTCTTTCCCTCCCCATTACACCCTCACTAAATTATGGCTTTTTTATGATATACCCAAAAAGCTGCTTTTGAACATTGGCATCCTTGATTGTATCTACCTGAGTCTTCTTAAAACGTATTGTAGCTGTTAAGAATACTTTCATTACGTTAAAAACTTTCATAGAACATTAATTTATATAATATATTTATATATACATATATATATATACTCAACGCAGAAAGTAACTTACCAGCTTTTGTGTATGTTGTTATGTTTGAAAGTTGTAATGTAACTTTATACTGATGCATTCTTGGCCGTTACTGGAAGCCATATAATTGTTTTAATACAGTCTGATGGTGAAATGATCGTTCACTGACCTTCAATATCCGATTTCATGAAATTAACAACTTTCCGGACAGTTTTTCACAATTCACTTGTCGATCATAAAATTGACCTGAGACGTGTTCACTGGTGATCTGTGATTATTTTGCCATTCATTTAGTTCAGAATCAAGCTGCTGGAAGGATGCCACGCATGGTGCTAAATGGAAGTTAACAAGCTGTTTGCTTGTTGGAAGGAGGAATGACTGTGTCTGCAACAGCAAGACAAGTTGATATGTCAAGACAGGCTGTTAGAATTCGGTTACATCACTAGCAGATGACTGGGATTGTTTCTGGCCTGCCCCAGAGGGGGTGTCCTTTATTAACAACCAGACTGCAGGATAGTTACATCACTCTCACACATCTGCAAAGCAGGTTTCAGTCAGCAAGTGTCACTGATGGCACCTTCCCCGGATTGAGAAGAATAGGTTCATCTACTATCAGGAACTTGTTTCTGTGAGTAACGCCAACGTGCAAAACAGCCTGCTATTCATTCAGTTCTGCAGCCAAGACCTCATGCTTCACGACTAGCTTGTGCCAGACAATATCTGCACTTTAGGAACACTCAGTGGAACAGAGTACTGTTTACTGATGAGTGCAGGATCAACCTTTCAAGAGCTGCTCATATGTATCGTCAACATGGAGAGCTCTACCCCCACAACTGCATTCAATATCGCACTCGACATGGAGGTGTAGGGATTATGATTTGGGGAGGCATCTTCACCTATCATCGAACATACCTCATTATCTTAGATGTTACTGTGACCGGCTAGCAATACCGTGATGAGATCATGAGATATCACATCGCGTACATTATGCTGAGCCATGCACCAATCATTGTGCTTCAGCAGGACAATGTCCGTCGTTATGTTGCCATCTTTCTTTCTTTTCCGTGTCCAAACACCATGTCACACGGCATTCGTCCAGTATTCAGCAGCTTGAACTGCCTTGTCGTTCGCCTCCATCATGTCGTTCATGTCACAGGTTTCAGGGAGGTTGGAGCAGGACATCAGATGATCTTGGTCCTGAACTGCACAGCATTCACAAGTGTCGACATCTGAGTATCCCCATTTCTTCAAATTCACTCTGCATCTTGACACACCAGTTCAAAGTTTGTTCATTGCCTTCCATACAGCATAGGACAGGTGGTGTCCATTCGCAGCCTCTTCCTTGAGCTCTATCCATGGATCCTGCATTGTTTTGCGCCACCTCTCAATGTGTCGACCTTTGGGCTTGTCTGGATGGTCTCTGTCGATTTTAAGAAACTGTGTCTTGATTTAAGTCTTGTGGCTTGTTCCTGATAGCCAAACATCGGGTGTCTAGGGTCGTTTTCCTGTTCCCCTCGTTCGATTTCTGCAGCTGCACCTCTTCTTACATCAGGTGGTGCAATGCCAATTAAGGGATATATTTTGTTTGTGGGGGTGGGTTTATGGCACCCCGACACTATCTTGCCCATCTCGTTCACTGCTGTATCAACTTGTTTTGCATGGGCGGAGTTTTTCCAGACTGGGGCTGCATATTCCGCTGCGGAAAGGCACAGGGCAATCACTTATGTATGTAAGACTGATGGCTGAGCACCCCATGTTGTGCCAGTCAATTTTTGAATAATGTTGTTTCTCGCATGTACCTTACGCTTTGTCTACTGACAGTGTGTCATATAGGATAATGTGCGATCCAACCTTACACCCAAGTATTTGGGAGCCATCAGTGTTCAAGATCATGTCCTTGCCATCTGATCTGCAGTTCTCTGTTTGCCTCTCAGTTCTTGAGAGGATAGGCGCATACCTGAGTTTTGCTAGGGTTGGGTTTTAGGTGGTTTTCCCAATAATACTCTGCGAGGACATTCAGAGAGCGTGTTAGTTTACCTTCTACCTCCTTGAAGCCATTAGCCTGGGCAGCGACTGCTGTGTCATCGGCGTATATAAATTTCCTTGTGTTTATATCCATAGGTTGGTCATTGGTATAGATGTTGTATAGCATGGGAGCAAGAACACTTCCTTGAGCCAGGCCGTTGATTTGATTTCACCATCTGCTCTCTTTATTCCCCAAGGTTACATAGAATCGCCTGTTTTGAAGTAAGCATTTGATTATATTAGACAGACACCAGTCTTTAATCATGTTGTAGACCTTTGCCTGCAACCGACGATGATTTACTGTGTCGTAGGTGGCGCTTAGGTCTATATATGCCACTCCTGTCACCTGGTTGCGCTCGAAACCCTCCTCTATTAGTTGTATATAATTGAGGATTTGACTACCGCAAGATCTCCCAGGTCTGAATCCAGCTTGTTCCTTGATCAGCCTCAAGTCTATCCAGGGAGAGATGCGGTTCAGGATCATCCTTTCAAATACCTTGTAAAGGTGGCATAAGAGCGACACTGGTAGAAAATTCTTTGAGTCTGTTGGAGTTTTCCCAGGCTTTAACAGGGCAACCACGTGTGCTTTCCTCCAGATTTTGGGAATATTCAAGGATTCGACGCATATGTTCATGAGATTTAGTAGCCAATTGATTGTTGTTAGACCAAACTGTTTTATTTGCTCTGTTCTCAAGTCGTCAGGGCCGGCTGCTTTATTGGATTTTGTTTGGTTTATTGCTGCACTTAATTCTTCAGTTGTGAAAGATGCACCCAGTTTATCACTCTCTACCTCCCGTTGTCGTTGGGTCCTTGTTTGTCCCATTTTATAATTGGTTTTACCATTCATCACTAATTGGTGGGCCACTTGGTCAGGAGTAACTTGTGTTCTTCCAGGAGGAGCACATGTTGGGTTGTTGCTTAGGTTCTTAATGAGTTTCCATGCTCACCTGCTGTTTTGCTTCATGTCCAAGTCTTCTACCAGGCTATGCCACTTTTGCGTTTTGAATTCTGAGATGGCATGAAGGAGATCTTCTCCAGCCTGGATGGTTTCCTCACCGAAGGGGTCTGTTTCGAACAGCAGTTTATATTGCTCGTACAGTATATTGTTATAGTCGTACATGATGAACTCCAAGCCAGAAACATTGAAATCTTGCCCTGGCCAGCCATTTCCCCTGATTTGTCACCACTTGAGCATGTCTGAGATTAGATGAAACGCCAACTTCAGTATCGACAGCATCCACTGCAGACTGTACAGCAGCTTCGTCAAGAAGTTGTGCAGAAGGGACAAAACATTTCACAGGATTTACTGAAGAGCTGCATTTGATCCATGAAGCGCAGATGTGAAGTCGTGATCAACGCTTGTAGTGGACACGCGGTAATGAGCATTGTCATTTTTAAAAATGACCCCCATGCTCCCAAATGCTTAGAAAATAAAAACACATGACATGAAAGCGTCTTTTCAATTGTTTCAGTTTTGAACTATGGAATAAAGTTTCTTCTCCCAAAATTCTTTTGTTTTTGGATGATAAAATAAAATTATATGATGAAAAATATTACCTCATAAGTTACTTTTTTTGTTGAGTATATATAAATATATATATATATATGTATAAATATATGTATGTATGTATGTATGTGTGTAAAAATAGGCTGATTGGGTCTTGCATACAATGTTAAATTTAGCTGTTTTTTTAATCACATCTTTTAAAGTGCAATCTCATTGAGATAAAATGATATTAACATTTATGGCATTGGTTTTGGTTTTCTGATTGCATGTAGGCTTGAACGAATTATGCCAGATCAAATCATTAGATGGGGACGGCGTGGCCTAGTGGTTATGTGACACGGCTCACAACCATAAGGTGCTGGGTTCGATCCCCATCTCAGCACCGGCCGTTACCCCGGGGAAGTAAACCCTTAGTAAATGCAGGAGGAAGCAGACCCTTACATAAAATGCATGCTGAAGTCGGATGCACTGGGCCGACAGGCGCAAAATAAAAACGCAGTGCAATGCACACCGCCTTGGGGATTAGAGAAATAAGGCGAACGCAAAAAAAAAAAATCAAAAAAAAAATCATTAGATAACAGTCTCAATGATAATTTAATTTGTAATTTTTTTCATGCTACAGATCAGTCGGTCTCTAAACTATGTTGTGACATCACATCTCAGTCTTCAAATAATAAAGATCTACGCTGGCATTTGGTTTCATGTGAAGAGCTTCATTCTTCGGTTTGTGAATTAAGACCATGTGAAGAACATGCAAAGCATTGTGAAGATGGCAGTAAATGTGTTAACAAGGCATGGCTATGTGATGAGCACTGGGATTGCCAGGATGGGTCAGATGAGAGAGATTGTCAGAAAAGTAATGGTTTAAAAAAGCAAATTATTTTAAACCTTTCTTTTGCACTTATATTTGTGTTTTTTACAAACTATAATTATTATAATTGTAAATTTCTCTCAATTACAGAATCCACTGCAGGCACAGTTTTCTTTACTTTGCATTTTTTTAGTCATTGACCTCTCGCTAATTCTAGTGTGGTAAATCTTGCAGATTCACCATTTTATATTATCTTTATAATTGCTGTCTATTTTTGATCTAATTCTATTTCTTTCTGCAAATAATGAAACCATTTCAGTCTGTCTGATTTTAGGATTTTATTTATATTGCTTTCACTGTGGTTTCTAATTTGACATTTTTTCAAAGTCTTAACAATAGAGCCTACCCAAAAAACTGGATGTTTTGGGCCAAAAGGCGCAGGTATTGCATTCTTCCTGTAAACTATGACACAAAGGTCACAGTGTCCTTTTCAGGATGAATTCAGAAGAATAAGCTTGTTGTGGAGGTACCACAGAAGCAATATGGATCACCATTTTTGTCACACACGACCCAGATATAAGCTCAGTGAGCCAAACCTCCAGAGGAAATACATAGATCAATTCAAACCAAATCTTGCACAATAACACCATTTTTTAAACGACCAAATAACAACTTTGTCTTCAAAAAGACTAATAACTTCAGATCACAAAACAACAAAATAGTCATGGCTGATTTTAACTATCACAGCACTGCATGAAGATACAATAAATAAGACACTAGTGATGAGGAACTGGAGAATTTGACAGAGCAGAATGGATGACAGCTTTTACCTGACCAAAAATTATCACAATTGTCAACAGCTGATGTTGGAGATTCCGTGGCAAAGTGGTTAAGCCGTTGGCCTCGTGATCAGGTGGTGTGGGTTCAACTGGACTCCATTGTTTTTTTCACAGGTGCTTGATGCAGAATCAATCCCCTGCATCTCGTAGTCACTTCCTAGTCGTCTTGTCCTTGACTTGGGGTCACTGGGGTTGGGCGGGTTGAGACGAGAGAGTGAGGATAAAAAATAGCACAGTTAATCCTTACTAAAAAATAAGTTATGCCATCATCGTTTGCAATGGCCTTTGCCCTTTAGATGGTTTTGAGGATACAATTCTGACAACAGATGTGTAAGCAACAGGATAATACATCAAAAGACAAAATCTGTGGAGAGTATACCACAAATGCAGCACAGTCCCATCTCGTGCAGCGTTACAGCAGTTGTCAAACCAGAGAATATACTTTTCAATGGATGCTTACCTTGAAAAAAGCCAAATGAGGTCCACTTACCTCTGACCTAGACAAAGAGGTGTATAAACTAGAAGCAACTTGCGCAAAATGGGAGGCTTTTGATGAACTAACAAAAAAGGATCTCAAGACGTCACATATTGAAAGGCTGCAGAACCTAGTATATGTCTCACCTTAACAAAGACTCAATGGCACTATACAAGCAATACCAACAACTATTTGAAAGGGACCCCTGTCTCTAAGGAGATCATCCAGGTTGAGAAAGTTTTCTTACAAGACATTTCAGACTTAAAAACATAAAAATGGCACCACCTTGTGGAAGGCCTGAACATGAAGCAAAACAGTAGACACACCTGGAAATTGGAGAATCTAAGTAATAACCCAGTGAGCACTGCTACAGGCTAAATACACATTTCTTCCAGCCAAATAGCTCACCAATTGTTTATGAACAGGAAAACAATTAAAAACACAGAGCACACCAAGATCCAGGCCATGGAGATGAGATGTTTTAAAAGACTCGTAAATGGCATCTTTAAAGATCGTATCACAAATGATGAAGTACAAGGTCCAAGTGCCTTGCAAATACGATACTACATGACACAGTACAAGGCAAACGGAGGCCCACCCGAGAAAACAGTAGGAATATCTCATCCATGAATGGACTAACCTACAACCCAAAGAGGCACAGCAAGACAAAGAGGGGTAGCTCAGAATTATGGAGGTGTCATCAGAGGTGTCCCAACAATTTCAAAAGGTCATGGATGAATAGAAGTGAACTGAACTGAAAAATAGCACAAAAATGTTTTTCTGTACTTTCAAATGCTTTAATTTTTCACTTACTGTTTTATCCAGTTCTTACTCATATATGCTCTTGTTGACATCTTTTTCTATTTGCTCATCCGCCTTCTTTATAGATAGTCCTCAACTTTGTGTAGTTTTACCCTGAACTGCATTGCTATTTCTTGTTCATTTATCATCTTCAGTTAGTGTGACATGTCAATACATCGGAGCGTGATTGGTTGTAAAAATGATGTGTACTCATTAGAACTAGCAGTTGCTGCTAGTGTACTACAGTGTACTTTTTTTCTTGTTATTTGATTGACCATATTCTCTTCAAAAGATTAGGCTTTTAAATCTTGTAGCTGCTACTTGAGTGTAATTTAATCAATACTCTTTCTGCAGGTCCACCTATTTTACTTGTAGAAGCATCCAATCACTGTGGATCTATTTTTAAAGGGCATTCAGGAACTTTGTGGTCACCCAATTTTCCAGAAGAGTATCCTCCTTTTATGAATTGCTTGTGGAAAGTTGAGGCATTTCCACCACAAGTTATAGAAATCTTGGTAATTCTGTGATTTGATTTATAAATTTGACTTATAATTAAAATATAGCTACTTGCAGAAATAAGATATCAATGTCTTTGTATTTTTCTCTAAAAAATGTAGAATACATGAAGTATTCATTCTGACATTCAGAATTATATTTTAATAAAAATCGATCAATGAGAACGTTACTATCACAAAAAAAGAAAATTAATTAAACTGTGTAGCACAACAACATATATGAATTAAATTAATATTGAACTAGTTAGTTAACATTTTATGTTTATTTGTACACATATATTGAATAAAGTTTAGTTTACATTTCTCCAACTACGTGAACTATTATGCACAATTGGAAGATATAATTCCCGCTCGTGTGCACTGTGTCTTGTCTTGATCAGTCTCAAGCTGATGCAAATTGTTTAGAGTGATACAAAGTCATTTTATTGCTTAAATTCTTCTGTAGTTATTAATCTTGAGTTATGGATAGAAAGATAACCTTAACTACATATCATTTTTTTAAGTGTATCTTTTTTGACTGCAAGTTATGAACATCCAGGTATTATTTGTATATTTGCAACCCAATAAATTCTGCTTTAATATTTGTCTCTTATCATTCAACTTTAATTGTTGTTTAATATGGCTTATAACTATTTTCAAATATATTCATGTGGTCCGGCTTCTTACTGTTTCTTTATTGATTGAACCAATACAACTATGTATATCAAACACTTTGGAACAGGTGATAACACTTGACATAGAGGAAAAATATGACACTCTGAAGATTTATGATGGTACTGAGGTTTCAGAACAGCAACTGATAGTTTCTCTGGGAGGCAGATTGCACAACCAGACTATTAAATCCCAAAGCAGCTTTGTAACTATCAGCTTTGCATCTGATTATTCAGTGCAGGCAAAAGGATTTAACCTCACTTGGAAAGCAGGTAATCATCTTTTCAAATAATGGATGCTAAAGAAATATTTTTGTGTGGATTATAAGCTAAATGAGTTAGTTTAAATGACGGAAAGTATTGATTTAGCTAGAACTTAGTTTAATTGTAAACTGGTTAACAATTTCTGCTACAATCCCTGTAAATGAAAATATGTCTGTTTGAGAATTGGTAGTTTATTTTGTCTTTAAATGCACTTTTAATGTACTGCATCTGAGAAAAGTTATAAATGTGCCAAAAACCAAAAGTATGCACATTTTAAAACTTTGAAATTAACTTTATTACTAATAATGATAGATAATGTTAACTTCTGTTTGCTACAGAATATGCTACTTTCAAGCCCAATAATTTTTCCATACAAAAGTTTGGAAAAAATTGTTAGCCAATTTAAGTGTACAGTGAGGGTCACTGATTCAGAACAATTTTCAACTACTGCTGACTTTCATTAAATATCACAGTAAAGCTGTAAACTATGGTGCAAGATCCAGCTACTTGCAAAGCCGTTTTCAGGGCTTGGTAGCGGGAGATTGAGAACGAACAAAGAAAAAGAAGAAGAAGTAATGGCATAAATTCAGTGACAAAGGGGTAGAAAACTCAAGAAAAGGAATTTTGATGGATATGAAAATGTGTCAGTCAATGTGTATAATCTATATTCCAGTGGGGTCTCCATTTCAAACAAGTGAATGTCATTAAAAGTTATTTACATATTCAATTAATTGTTATATGTATCTCCATTATCAGAACTAGAGACAAATCCTTGTGGTGGAAACCTTGTAGCAGGAGATCAAGAATCCATGTTGATGTTTTCTCAGTCAGAACATGACACTTCATCATGGAGTATCTTGAAAGTGTTAAGCTGTGACTGGTTGATTTCGTCATTGAGCAGCACAAGTCTACTGTCTTTACAGGTATATGTCATGCAATATTCGAGAAAATGCTTACTGTATCATGCTATACAATCAAGAAACAGTGACAACTAATATTGCTTCTATTTAAAAACTATATTAAAAGGTTTTGTAGTTAAAAATAATTAACTTAAATGAGTTTCTGAATGTTATTTGAGGTCAGATATAGCTTCTTCTTTCTTTTTAAACATAAATTTTTCTTGCCAAAAACTGTGTTTATAAAGCTCTTAAGGCGACAAGATGTGTAACATAAGACTCCCTAAGCCTCTTAGGCCCAAGCCTACCACAACTAAAAGTGTTGGACTCTGTTCTTCCCAGTTATCCAGCTGAAGGTTTTGATTTTAATCCCTAGAGGAATGCTGGAAGAGACTGCAGGTAAGGTTCAGGTGAACTCTTTTTCCCTCAGCCAGGGGACAGGGACAGGGATGAGCCAACTCTCCCAATGAAGATGTGTTATAGATGGCAATGTTTGGTCAGAAGATCAAGACCATACTGGAAAGTACAGCATCTGGCAACTCTTCTTGTCTTTGCAGTTTAACATTATGAGTTTTTAAATTTTATAATTTAAAAACAAAATAGTAATTGGATGCATACTAAAATAAGGATTTAGTGTGATTGTTTTTTATAAAGATTTAGTTGTTTCCATGTTTACTTTCTTTGGCAGTTTAAGAACATATCTCTGGTGAGTGGGGACAGCATAACAGTCTATGATGGTAGAGGAACAGATGCTTCCATCATCACTTATATTACTTCAGCCATTGGTGCTGTAACTCCAAGTGCAAACCATGACGACATCAGCAAAGCAGCATATACATACTCTTTAAACATTCCTCCAGTAATTACATCCTCTAGTCAGAATCTTCTTCTTCGTGTGATTTTCAGCAAAGGCAGCTTAAGCAGTTTTGTTATTTCATATAAAAATGGTATGTTTTATATTTTGATTTCCCTCTATTTGATAATGTTTTGTGTTATTAATGGTACTCATATATTATTAAGAATTTTCATAAATTTCTTCTGCAGGTATTATTCTTCTTGTAATCTTTATAGGAAATAGTTTTTTTTTAATGAATCTGGTGAGAAAGAGTACTGGATCATACAGGTCCATTAGGCATTATGAAAATAATTTGATACTATTTTTAAAGCATTCAAATAGGAAAAAGTGAGTGACAAAATGTGATTGTATTTAAATGAACTTTCAATTTTAGTTATACCTTCAAGAGCATTGTAATTATGGAAGAGGGACATGAATTGTTGTGGGAGTTACTTTAGCTGATAGATAAGGTGCTCTCCTTTTAAGAAATGAATAAAAATACAAAACAATGAGGTGTTCAAATACTGCTAGTTTCAGGCATTCCCTGGTCTCGAATCAAGTGATATGTGACCTGCACGAAGTCCTATTGGAGATGGATGATACATTTGGTGACCCCATGTATGCGATGTGCGAGGGATGTTCAAAATGTTTTGCACTTTAGTACAAAGTAGCCAAGGTACTTGGCTGGAAATTGGTGTAAATTTGAGTTATTATTAATAATAACCTCAGGGGAGGAAGATTAACATCTAGTCAAGCAAAATATACTGATCAGACATGTTAGTCAGGGTCAGGCAAAATATATTGATCCAACATGTTAGTCAGGGTCAGGCAAAATATACTGGTCAAGACTCTCACCTTGGCTACCTTGCAGCCCTCCCTGGTAAGGGGCTGTTTTCATGGCAGCCTGACTAACAAGGTGAGAGATCCACATGATCCCCATAGTAGTGGGCAACACGCAGATGAAGTCAAGCACAGCATAACCACCTGGAGGACCACAGTCCACCTTTATCAGCACTCTCAGGATGTGAGAAAAGCTACTGCAACCCACCACTTAATGTTCTTTTCAGTTCACACAATAGTAGACCTACTCATTGTGGGTATTCAAAACTACAATAATAACCTCCATCTGAACCCGGATCCATGGACAACAGATCCATGGAGCAGACGAAAGCATACTAAAGAAACTGTACACTGGAAGAGTGAGACCAGTTCTCGAGTATGGCATTGCGGCAGGGACAACAGCAGCAAAGGCGAACTTCGATAAAATTAGCAAACTTCAAAACCAAGCCATGAGAGTTATAACAGGAGGCATGAAGTCAACGCCAATTGTAGAACTTGAAAAGATTACAAAACTGCAATCCATGACCGATAGAAGAGACTGCAGAGCCCAGCTGCAGTCAGAGAAACTCCGAAGACTGACTGACCATCCAATGCACCAGAGACTGAACAATTTGGGAAATGGGAAACTAAAGCGGAGAAACTTTGCAGAAATAGCCAAAGCAAAGATGCACGAAGATCCCATAAATGCACTAACAACACCAAAGCCCATCACTACTGTACGAAAACCTACCTGGAGGCAGGATATATTTCCAGAGGTGGTAGAAAATATACCAGGTATTGGAAACAAAAATTGCCAGACTGAAAAAGAAAGGAGAGATACTACCCTAAGCTTTATATAGAAAAACTACCCAAGCTTGGACCGGACCCATGCATACACCGACGGTTCTGTAACAAACACTACACAGAACGGAGGGGCAGGAGCATTCCTGAACCTACCAAATGGCAGAAAAATAACACTGTCATTCGCTACTGGTAAGTACACAAGCTATTTCAGAGCGGAGGCAGAGGCACTGAGGGCGGCAGTGGAAGAAATGGTGACACATAAAGAAAATGAAAGCCATACAGTCCTGCTTACAGATGCTCTGGCCGTAGTCACAGCGCTAAAAAGCCAGAAAAACACTGAGCTTAATGACTTAAGAGCAGTACTCTGTCAACTATGCCAGCAGTCCGCACCAAAAAGGGTAGTGGTACAGTGGGTCCCATCACACTGCAACATCCAAGGCAACGAGGAGGCAGACAGACTCGCAAAAGAAGGTGCAAGACTACCACAAACAGATACTAGTATGACGTAAGAAGAGTCAAAACGGCTTATTAAAGCCAGAAACATGACCAAATGGGAAACTGAACATACCGGCTACACCAAAAACGATGCCTATTACCAGTTGAACAGAAAAGAGCAGGTCGTGGTCTTCAGATTTCGCACTGGCCACAATAGACTCAGGTACCACCTATTCAACAAATTGAAGATAGGTGGCACTGACGAATGGTCGTGTGGTACCGGGAAAATGACCACTGAGCATCTGCTGCAGAACTGCCCGACATACGAGGATCAGAGAGAGCAGATGTGGCCATCACCAGTGGAACCATAAGACAAGCTCTATGGCAGTGTCGACAGCCTCAGGATGACCGCCGCTTTTTTCGAAAAAATAATGGTTACTGTCTGACTGCGTAGGATGAAAAAGAAGAAAGAAGAAGAAGAACCCGGATCCACTTCTCCAGTTCAGTGATCAAATCCGGTTCATGAAAAAAACAACTTCCACCAAGCAGATTCTTCATATTTTGGAATAGGAAGAAGTCACTAGGTGCTGTCCGGTTAGAATGATGGAGGGGGAATGATTTCAAACCCATATGTTTTTCTGACATGTCAGACTTGATTACTGATCTGGTTCTGGATCCAGAAGAAGAAGTTCTACAGGACACCAAAAAGATAAATAATAAATGGGAGAAGTGTATTGCCTTGCAGGGTGAATACATAAAGAAAAACTAAAGTTCACAACAATTTCCAGGCAAGTGCCTTGACTCTTTCATACTATAGTGTTACATTTTTTTACCATCCCGCATGAAAGAAACCTTGACAAATTCTAAAAGGTAATCGAATTTCAATCCAATAGTAGCTTACATGAAGGCCAAAAGTACCTGGCTTCTCCATTATACAAAAACACAACAGGCCATCATATTTGTGTCTCCAACACTCGGTTACAAGTTTATATAAAGACCTCTACATTCTGCGGGTAGAAAACAGGTGACGAAGTGTGAAGCACATTAATTGTGAAATCTTAGAAATTCAACATTTCCAACTAATAAAATATTGCATAAGCCTGTACATTTTTGTGGTTGTTAATGTAACCTTTGGGAGAGAAGCCATAAAGTCATAAACTATTCAGGCCCCTTTTAATTAAAACAACCAGCTATATTGCAAGCAGTTTCATTGAACATGGTTATACCATTGTTATATGAAGAGTTGCACTCAGAATACTGGTAAAAAGATATCAATGATTAGCTTATCTTTGCCATTATCAGGTAAAAAGTTGTAACAACATACCTTGTAGGGACACATTTGTATACATTTTACATTATTCAAAAATTGTGTTTGAAATATTAATTTTTATGCTGAATCTTCAGGTATCTCATATAGGCCTACCTGCTGGCAATGTATTTTTTTGTCAAGGTCAATACTGGCCTCTTAAAACATTTGTTAGTGCTCTGTGTACATTTTTTGTTCTCAAATTTAATTGTAAAATAATAATGAACATCATTACTAGTGTCAAAACAAGGTTTAATGCAAAACACTTGCTAAGAACAACAGTAGATCTACTATGATATAAATATAAATAATTCATTGCATTCATTGTTAAAAGACAAATATTAAAGACAGTTAAACGTATCTTTTGAATACATTTAGACCATTTTTTTTTCTATTTGTACTTTTCACTCATGTTTGAGATTTTATTTGCCCACTTGTTCCAAGCAAATATATTTACAAATATATTGCCATTTGTGAATTTAACATCAGATTTTAATCATACTTGACAGGTTGTGATGCCCTCATTTCATCAAGTTCATCTCTGATTCTTTCACCTGGCTACCCAAAATCTGTGCATCCCAATAACCTAAACTGCACCTGGATTGTGCCTAGTGATATATTAGGCAGACGTCTCACCTTGTTATTCTTGCCTAATTTTTTTACAGAGCCTAGAAAAGACTATGTACAGGTGAAGATTTGTTGTATAGTTAGCTTCTTAAATGTTTATTTGATAAGTATATTGCATTGAGCACTACACTAAAAAAAAACAAGGCATTTTAGTTCAGGAACATAATAAAACCTCTGATCTTAAAATAAGGAAAAATTAATTTCTGAATACGTAATAATATGAACATTTGAAATAGAATTATATAGAAAATGTGTCCTTAAACATTTACATAAGCCATGAACATAAATGTAGATTATATTATTTTTAAAACACATCTAACACCTAGTTTTATTTATTTTGAGTCTTAGATTTATTTAGGTGTAATATGAGCATTATTTGTGTTGTTGTTTTATCCTGTTTAAGAAAGTAACAACATTTTTTGTGTGTGCATAATGTCAGGTGTTCACTTCTGAAACTGTGCAGCAAGAGACAAATGCTACGAAGATATCAGGATCAAACACCAATCTCCAGCCAGGCATTCCCTCACTTCATGGATATGTTATTAAATTTGTGACAGATTCTACTGTCAATCATGGCAGCTGGGCATTTGTTATTTCTTACGGTGGGAGATTATTCAAAATTTATACAATTTTATTATGCTTCAAACTGAAATAAGAAGTTCATATAATTTGTTTGAATTTTTGTTTGTAAAGTAAAAGTTTGAAGCATTAAGAAAAAAACAACTAAACTGGGATTGTTATTTACAAGAAGCACACACTTCAAATTGAATGCATCTTGTGCTTCCAAGTTAAAATATGACCAAGTCTGGGCTAAATGCTGTTGTATGTAAATATTATCAATTATTGTTATGCGTAAGAACATACATTAACCATATTTATAACAGGCATATCTGTTATTCTTATATTCTTCCGACTGTGCTATCCTGGTCTCTGGTACCAAATAAAGTATTATAAAACAGACCTATCACTCCACTACCACTTGGCTAAGTTTTGGAGTCACGCATCTGTAACTAACACTACACACTGGACATAAATGTTTATGAATAGTTCAAAAATATTAATAAGCTCACAACTTGATATTTCCACAGCTAGAATGAAATAAATCTTTTGTTCTACTTATTCATAAAAATTAGTTATTTATTCTACAAATATTTTCTTTTATCAAGAAGTATGTGCATTTGCTCTGATGTAAACCCGCCTAACTAATTTTCACATTCAGTCAGGGAATCAGGATTCCTATAGCTTCTAATCTTGCCTGGCAGTGGAACATTCTCTTTTTGACACGGTCGAAAGTTTACTCTCTTTTAGGTCTACCTTCTTTCTGTCTAGCTATGACTGTTCACAAATATGAATTACTTCTTGTTGTCTTACCAACCATGCCTATAACTTGATTCTGAATACCGATTTGATGATTTAATACTTGTCCAGTGTTTGAAAATTTCTTTATTTTTTGTTTTTAGACTATCAATTCTGCTATCTAGTGTACAACTCTGCTTTGACAACTTAACACTTTGCCAGTGTTTGAAGGTTTCTTTTCTCTCTGTTGTTTCTATTCCATAAACTTTGTGATTGAGTATATCGCTCTGCTTTTCTTGCTCAATGTGGCTTGTTTGTCAGTCGAGTGTCATTTCAGTCTGTCCTGGTTCCACAATCCTTTTTACTGCTTCTCAGGTCTCTTCTTGTTTCAGTCTGATCTCAAAGTCTCCAGTTCTGGACTGACCTTCTTTTGTAGGAATACACACTGCATTGGAATCTCTGTCCTTAGGTATGTCCTATATTAATAAAGTGTATCCTACTTTGATTGATGTGTTTTATCCACATGTTGTTTGCTCGCAATCATGCTGGCAAATTCTATCTTCTGCTAAATTGACTGAGGGACCACATTCACAATGGCTGGTCAGAGTTTTTTCCAACAATTTTTCCACGTGTTTTCTTTGCTTATTTAATTTCAAGACCTGTGACGTTCTTTGATGTTTCTACATCCAATCACTTCTTTGAATATTGTGTTTCTTAGACAGTTTCTTTGAAAGTTTTGTTTCTTACACAATTTCTTTGAAAATTGTATTTCTACCTTCAAGCACAACTTCTTTGAAAGTTGTGTTTCTTCAGCCAAATATATATATACTGGCCAAGACCCCAACCTCACTTCTATGCAGATCTCCTTGGAATTGGGCTATTTTCATGGCAGCCTGACTAATAAGGTGGAGAATCAATGTGATCTTCAAAGTAGTGAGTGGCATGCAGTTGAAGGCAAGCATAGCACAACTGCCTGGAGGACCCACTCCACCTTCATCAGCATGTTAGGGATGTGAAGAAACCTATCCGCTACTTAACGTCCTTTTCAGGGCAGACAAAAGAGTGATCTAATTCATTGTGGGCATTCTACAACAACAACAGCATCCTATGTATCAAAAAGTTAATTGCATCATTCAAATCTTATTTTCTCAGAAGACTCTCTCTAAATAAAAAGACACCAATATTCTAATATATATATATATATTCATCATTCACTTAAACATGAATAAAAATATCTCAACATGAGATTGAAACATTTTTTAAAAATTTGGTTATATTTATTCTATGTTTATTTTAATTTTGTTTATTTAGGTTTTGTGTATGTGTATGTGTTAAATAGTTTGTTTTCAAGCTAAATACATAAGCTGTACTTTGACATTTGTCAATTTTTGACTTTTGTCCATACTCTGATTCCCAACCAGACAAAACGTACAAAGTATTATTGTTTATATGTTTTCAGCATTTATAAAAATTTATTTTTCTTATTGTTGCTGCTACAATGTGTGATCAGTTTAAACACTACATCTACAACAATTGTAGTTAAACTTCTTCTTCCTTTAAATTTTACTAAAATTGTTTTTATTTGTGCACATAATCTTTATATTTATTTTCAGATAATCTAATAAATTAGTCTGACCCTTAATTTTTCAACAGATTGTTTTGCTTTATCAGTATTACCACCCCTGATACTTAACTCAACTGATATTCAGTTTGGAGCAATTGTTGGATATTCATGCATGGAAAGTTTCAGACTTGTTGGGCCAACTCATGCTGTGTGTGGCTGGAGTGGTCAATGGCTGCCATCTGATTCGCCAGCTTGCACAAGTAAGTGTGTTAAGGACAAACATGAGTAATATATAAATATGGCTTTAATAATGTATACTATACTTATGTAATGGAAGAAGATATCAGCAATGCTAATAAAGAGCTTGGCAAAGGTCGAGTTTGGCATCATCTGTTTATATAGCCTAAATGTTTGAAGGCTTTCATATGCAAAGTGTTCCTGCCTAGATGTATTTCAGCATTGCCTAGTTGTATATTTTGGGTCATGTTATCATTTAGAAAAAGAGTTGATATATAACTAGGTTTTGTTTATAGCTGCTGATAAGAAAGAAAATCATCAACACATAAACTTTTGAAATAGTTTTAATTATCGGCATCACTTTTATAAGTGGAGATGGAATGTAAAGTTACACATAAATATCATATATACCAAATTGAGAAAGGTAACTAAACAGGGTTCTATATAGGACTAGCAACCTCATCATATAAAATCATTACTATTGAAACCACCACTGCAAATTCT
Source organism: Ariolimax columbianus (assembly GCA_036924085.1). NCBI lineage: Eukaryota > Metazoa > Mollusca > Gastropoda > Stylommatophora > Arionidae > Ariolimax > Ariolimax columbianus. Next base: position 98,849,965 of record JAVGWX010000006.1, on the reverse strand, counting down.
CAGATTCATGCTTTCTTGCAGGAGCCAGCTGTACCTGTCAACATATTCTTCACTTGGAACCAAAAAGTGAATCATCATCAACCACTGTTCTTCCCATCTTTCCATGCAAAGACTCAATTACGCACATATCTGATAGTACATTTGTTCCCTGCTTTGACAACAACATCACCCTTCTTTACAGTTAATTTGTGGAATTTCTTCATCTTTTTATTTGTTGCCTCTTTATAGCAATTTTGCAAGGGCATGTCATTTCCTATCTGAAAATATTAATCTAATTGTATTTATGTGATCAAATTATTATTCCTTCTAAAAGAAATTGTTAGTAACATGTTAGTTAGCATATTATTTGCAATTTGATAAGAAATTAACTGGAACATAAGTATGCTAATTTAATGGAGGAAAGGACATCTTTAAGAGTTCCACATCTTTAGATTTGTACATTGTTAACACACATCCATGCGCACACATGATTTTATGAAATAGTGTTTCAAATCCTGCCGAAGATATCGCAGTCTAAGCTGTAAACTAACAACACAACACATTCACCAGACTACATCCTGCTACTTGCATTATCCTGTTCAGGACTTTGTAGCGGAAGATTGAGAACAAACACAGAAGAAGAAGTGTTTAAAACGTCTACCTGGAAAACATGTATGTTAATCAGTATTACACACAACTACTGACATCGAAAGCTATTTACATGTAAAATATAACATTACAAACTCTGACATTTGATGGAAAAAAAATAAAATTTGATGTCATGCTAACACATGCCATCCATTCCCTGGTTATAAAACAATAGCTGCCCGTTGTAAACAAAGTATGAGACTTGTGCTGTGAGATGTGATCTCGTAGTACTGTAAAGCTCTATCTTGGCATGGCAGACTCTGCTACATTTGGGAAAAACATCTGAGAAGTCAACTGTGGTGTCATCATACGTTACTTTTTTTCAGATAGCTCATTTTATCTGAATCTTAATGATGATGTTTAAATCTGCAATCTAACCATCTTGAAAGATGTTAGTATCCAGATGGAATGGTTCTGTGCAAGCATCTCCCAGGAGGTGACATCAATGTTGAAGCTTTTTCAAAGAAATTTGAAGCTTTTTCAGATAGATTTTTAAGAAGTCTCTTTAGCATTTCTTCTATCTTCCTGATGAGTCTGCCTGTTCTGAACTCTCCGTATGCAGCTGCATGGAGAAGTGTTCATTGGACATTTTAACAACATGTCCCATTCCCCGGAACTGGACTTCTTGCAAAAGCGCTATGATGCCCAACATGATTGACGGTTAACAATTTCAGTGTTAGATAATCTGTCCTATCCCTGAGCTGCCTGCTCATGTGGAAATGATTTGACTGTCTGGCATGTCTGCTATATACTGTCTTTGTTTTGCAGGCAATTAGCAAAGTGGTTACTACAACAGCATGATACACTTTTTGCCTTGGTGGCAGCCTTGGTTTCCCTGTTCATTGTGTCAAAGGCTTTAGGTCAACAAAAACTATATACTGATCACAATACTGTTCATGACATTTATTCTTCGGTTGACATTTTGCATATAATATGTTGACTGTCCCATGATTCGTTCGAAAACTACATTGACTCTATAGTGGTAGGTCCTGCTCAAGGACTAGTTAAGCAGTTAAGCAATACTTTTTTAAGTTAAGCAAAACAATTTTTCCAGCTATTGACTGGAGAGAGATTCCCCTGGGGTTATTGCAGAAGTGACAGTTGCCCTTTTTCTTGAGCAATTTAATAATGGAGGCATCTTTCAGGTCCTGAGGTATCTGTTCGTCATACCAAATTAAAAAGAGTAGGTCTGTCAACCATTGGAGCTGTATAGAACCTCCTGTTTTGAAAACTCAGCAGGAAGAGCATCTGATATAGAGACCTTGCTGCTAGACATTTGGCTGATTGATTTTGTGACCTCATCAACTCTTGGAGGGATGGAGCTTATTGTTGATCGTGATTTGTGGAATTTGTGCTATGGCTTGTTTGCTGATAGCCAAGAGATGGTTGAGGATTTCACTGAAATGCACCATTCAGAGATCAAGATTATGACCCTTGTCCATTAATAATGTCCTGTCATTAATTTTGAGAACCGGAGATGGGTGATTTGATTTCCGGACCATAGATTGTCTTCAGTGTATCAAAGAACCACTTTGAGTCATTCGTCTCAGCAAATTTCTGGATCTCATCTGCATTGTTGCTATTTCTAAGCTGATTTTGGAAGAATAGTTCATAATCGATTTTTAAATAATGATTTGTAAATGATAATGTCCAAAATAATATTGGAACAAAAATTAAATAACATTTCACTTACTGCTATGAAAACAAACTGTTGAAACACTCTGCACTGTAAATATCTTACATATATTCTCTAATGAAATTAGTCCCTGTCTTTTGCAGAAATACTCTGTGATACTGTCCCGGTGCCATCTGATGCTTACTTGACCAGCATAACGGGAATGACTTATGGCAGCTCTGCCCAATATCAATGTTTGTATGGTTACACTTTGGTAGGCCATAATGAAGCTACATGTGGAAAACATGGTTGGGAAAATGTACCCTCATGCAAATGTCAGTATCACCATTACTTTTGTTTTTCTGTAGACTAGCAGTTATAATTGATTAACTTTGCTCTTTATTATGCCCTGTTGTTTTAACAATTATCAGTAGTTACCAGAAATTTATTGTTTGCTATGTTTCTTCTTCTTATTCATTTGCTCTCAAACACCCTTTACCAAGCCCTGAAAAGAACTTTGTGAGTAGCAGGATATTGTCCAACGAACGGAATACGTTGTGTCGTAGTTTACAGCTTGACTGCGATATTTGCACCTTTCGGTCGGACACATGTGACTTCAGCAGGCATTTTTGAGTACCGGGTTAACTATCCCTCTTTGATCCTTTCTACTTAGCCAGTCTGCTCTGTTGCAGCCTGTAATCCAGTATCACCGTGTGGAGGTGTAGAAGGTGTCTTGGCAGCTTCGGTTTGCTTGCCCTGATGCTAGCAGTGAACTGAGTCACTGACTGCTGCAGCTCATGCACTTCTCAGCATCTTGATAAATTATTCAGTGTCAATGTTGTTTATGATTATGAATATGTATGGGGATCCTTGACAGCGAATGTAAGGACTTCTGTAACCCTCCATGCTCAACTAAATGTTCCAGTTTGGTTTAAAAGGGGAGCAGAGAATAGAAATGCTGTAACTTGCAAGGCTTGTCATTCAAGGTGACCAAGAGGGGTTGGAGATTGAGCAGGCTTTCCCTTTCTGTAAAAACTTTAAGCCACAGTAACTTCAATAGAAATGAGCAAAACAACAGCTTATGTCTTAGCATGTAGTTGTTGAAGACCTTTCTTTCAAGGAGCTGACAAGATTTTCATTGAATCTTCCAAGCATGTTGTAAAAGGCAGCTAAAGATTGATTGAACATAGTGTTAGCAAATTCATCATGTTAAACACACAAAATGCTTTGGGGCAGGATTCAGAATGAGACCAACTGCACTTGTGGCTTTATGCCTTTAAATGGGGAGCAATTGAGATTATTGGTTAGAGTAATCAAATAGAAAAGAACAACCAAGAACTGATTATAAATAAATCATGTCTTCAGTTAAAATAGGAGGTTGCATGGCCAAGGGGTAAACATCCGTTTCATATCCCAACACACAAGGTTCAAAACACGCTCGTGTCCAGTTTGACAGACATGGTTTTTTTTCGCTTTTCCACGTACGAAGAATAATGACACACTTGCCAAGAAACTTATAACAACCAAATAGGTTGGCTGTTGTAAGAAGCGATATTCTGCAAAATTACTACTTACTTTACTTCAGTTAATATAATATATTAATTATTGCTGACTATGCAGAAGTTGTTTAAACTACTTTTGCTGAGTTGAGTCTAATTCCTCAGTAAACTCACCTCTATAGGGCATGCAGTGTTGATCCAGACTGCTGCGACCAGTCTGTTTTCAGGGAAACCAATGGGTATGTGAGGTGGGGTCTTGATCAGCATATTTCCCCTGACCTTGTCATTAGTCTTTTGTTCCCACAGTGTAGAAGAAGCAGTACTCTTTTAATACCAGTAAGGTTTAAAGAATTGGTTTCATAAAGCAGGGGTCTCCAGACTATGGCCAATGTGCCACATGCCATGCCTCACAACTTGTGCATGGTCCACAGAAATGTGAAATAATAATAATAAAAACAATAATAATTTTTTGCCAACCATTAGTAAAATTTCAGTTTAAAAAAATATTCAAAAAATTAAATGTTTGCTGTTCTATCAGTTGTTCTTTCAATAACTCTTTCATCAGACCATTTCTTCTTCTTCTTCTTCGTTCGTTCTCAATCTCCCACGACCAAACCCTGAAAGGGCTTAAGTAGCAGAATGTAGTCTAGAGAACAGAATGCGCTGTGTCGTAGTTTACAGCTTGACTGCGATATTTGCACCCTTAGGTCCAACACATCCGACTTCAGCAAGCATTTTTTGAGTACCGGGTTAGCATTCCCTCTTCGATCCCTTCTCCTTAGCCAGTCTGCCCTGCTGCAGCCTGTTATCCAGGATCACCACGTGGAGGTGTAGAAGGGTCTTGGCAGCTATGGTTCGCTGGCCCTGACGCTAGCAGTCAGCTATGGGTCGCTGACCACTGCAGCATCTTGATCCCCATCAGACCATTTGATAAGGTTGAACCTTTTCCCTCATTACACATCATTTTATAGTGAAAATACATCATTCTGTCTTGGTAATTATCACATTTCTCTATTGTTTTGAATTATATCATACTTATTACTCAAAAAAGGCCAAAATAAAACTTATGCATTCACTTGTAACCCAGATTTTCTTGCTTTGGTCCACATAAATGTGTAAATAATACCATATTGTCATCATATGGAACAGTTACGAGACCACTGTCATGGAGGATAAATAAGGGACAATATTATAATTAGTCTAAGTCAAAACAAATACAGTGCAAAAAGACAAAATATTGAAAATAGACAGACATAAAGATAGGCAGGCAGACAGACAGACAGATTATCCTTATAACGGCTAAACCACTGAAACCAAACCACACAATGACTTATGCATACTGATATAACCAAAATAACTGTAGCTGAAAGGGTGTATCTTCAAACTGTATAAAGCATTAGTTGGACTTAGATTGGAGTACAGGTGTGGAGTACAGGTCGTAGAGGTAATATAAACATACTGGAAAGGATACAAAGAAGAGCAACAAAACTGATAGTGGGAATCCAGAATTAGAGTTATGAGGAAAGACAGAAAAACCGACCTGCTTTGTCTGGAAAAGAGAAGAATTTGAGGTGACAAATACAGGTTTATAAGATAATCAAAGGAAAGAATAAAATAGACTGTAACTAGTTTTTTCAAAATACAACCACCTACAAGAACAATAGGGCATAGCTACAAATTAACTAAAGAAAGAAAATAGTAAAATTAGGAAATATTTTTGTAGTCAGAGAGTGGTAAATGCTTAGAACACATTGGCACAGGAGGTAGTGGAGGCAGGGACAATTAATGCATTTAAAAATAGATTGGATGCGCATAGATTTTAGAGCAAGGAAATGAAAATGAAACTGGTTGTGCACAGACTCTGCAATGTCTTCTAAACCAGTATAAAGATGTTAAGTTAAGTTAGGTAAGAAAGTTAGGTAAGAAAGGTAAACCTTCAAAACAAACAAACAAAAATAGTCATTTTAATTTGGTAATAGCCCTGGCTGATAATTTACCTTAATTGGCTGAACCATTTTGTTAATGAAATTCAGAATAGCTGGCCTGACTTTAGCATCACTTTTGAGAATTTGTAAATATGCATTTTTATAATATTTTAGATGCCATTATAAATGTTGTAGTTACTTCCTCATCTATTAACCACACACTTGTGATCCTACTTTTTGTTTAGCAATAACTTGCCCTAAGGAGTATCCACCATTAGGAGGAAGAGCTAGAGCGGAAGACGTTATAGTTGGATACTTAAGGGAATATTTTTGTAAGGCCAACCTTCAACTTGTTGGCAGTAAATACTCACACTGCAACATATCTGGCCAGTGGACTGAAAAAGTACCTGTTTGTGAAGGTAAATCTAAGAATTAATATTGTGTCATATTATTTCTTTTGCATTCGTTTTAAAAAGCTCGTTGTGCCATGTCATAGCTTAAATTTTCATCTGGGGTGCATAAGGAAACTGCTGAACATAAAATAACAAGATAGGATTACAGATGTAGAAGTTCTTTTGTGGGCTGGTATGACAAGCATCCACACAACTCTGTACAAATAGTAGCTTAGATGGACTGTTGTCCGCATGTCAGATGAGCAGCTTCCAAAGAAAATATTCTATGGCAAGCTTGAGTCAGGCAAGCAAGCTCACAGTATCCAAATAAAATGTTACAAATACACTCTGAAAGCTTCACTGAAAAACTGCGACATTGACACTGATGGTTGGAAGAACATTACTGCTACTCGCTCTGCCTGGCATAGTAAAATCTCTTCTGGCGCAGCACATATGGAGCAGACAAGAATCACGGAAGCTGCAAGGACACGAGCGACACGAAAGGCAAGAGAAATGTTGCCTCTGCCTGACAGTAAGACAGTGCTTCTCTGTCCTCAGTGTGACAGACACTTTGAGGCTCGGATTGGTTTGATCAGCCATCTACGAACCCACTCTAGGATTGATAGATGACAATGTGGTCATCTTCAGAAACGATGGACAAACAAAAACAATGAGACTGCATTATATGTGCCTTTTTGCCTCCACACATTCAGTTTCAGCTGGCTTTTTAGGTACCAGGCTCGCCTTCCCACTGGGATCTTTATTCTTTTAGTGAGACTATACTAGTGCAGCCTGTTTCCAGGGCCCATTCGGAGACAGAATATAGTCATGGTCAGCTCTGGTTTGCTGACTCTAATGCAAGCAGCCAGCTATGAGTCACTAAATGCCATTAACTCATTCACTGTGCTGCATCTTTGACCACATGGCACATTTAAATAACACAGAACAAATAAAACTAGAGAATATATTCATATTAATTAATTATATTTTTAGTTACTTTAAAAAAAAAAAGGTAAATATATCATTTTTAGAATGAAAATGTTAATATACCAAAATACTCTTACTGTGTCTCTCCTATACAATTTTTGTTTGTTGAAATCATATTGCTAAAGAAAATAATAGTTTATTGTTGTACCTAGCTCAGAAATGCCCAAATCTGTATGGATTGCTCAATGGGAAGCGGATGTTGACAGGACCAATAGACATTGGCAAATCTATTCGTATCATTTGCAATGAAGGCTACAAACTGATTGGACAAGATGAACTTATTTGCATGGAAAACTTACAGTTTAGTCACCTTCTTCCATCATGTCTGGGTAGGTTAAAGTTACTAATAAAAATGTATTTGATTTGTCGTATTATTTATTGTATTTGTATTCATTATATTTGCTTAATTCTATTCAAATCAATTTTTTGTAATGAATGGTATAATATGTATTTATTTTTGTGTGTATAAATTGTGATGTAATTACCATATGAAATATGTAACAAACAAAAATTATATAATAGTTATTCTCTTCATCCTTGATGGCAGACATAGATGAGTGTGACAGCCCTGATGTATGTGGCATACATCTCTGTCAGAACTTCATTGGTGGTTACAGCTGTTTCTGTAATGCAGGTTACAGACATGGGGATAACTCTAGTCATTTCTGTCTTGGTATGTAGCATCATCTTCATCATTATTTTGAGCAAGTTTTCTTTATTTCCTTGCTGTTTCTTGGTCAGCTTTTGTATGATCACATTAATCATATTTGATATTGAAACAAAACACTTTCTTTATCTTTTTTGACAACCATATAATATTAGAATTGTTTTGTGACTTCATGTTATGCTAAAAACATCTTACTTTACAGTAATTCATGACATTTGCAGCTTTTCATGCTTCCTAGGTGGCATTAACAGCTTTTGCAATTTATATATCTATCATTGGGGTTTTTACTTCTTTGATATCTTCTTTCATTTATTTTTCCTTTCTTCCCTTTCTCTTTTCTTCTTAAACTCTTGTTCCTGTCCTCCTATTTCATTTCCTTCTTTACCATTTTCATTTTATGATTTTCCTCTTCATTGTTTTACACTTCTTGATTTACTGATATTAATACAGAATTCCTGCATTAAGTTCACCCTTTTTCATTCTCTATTTTTGTTGATATTTTTTGTCCTATTTCAAGAATCACCTTTACTTATATGTTCTGTGTCTCTATGTCATTGATGTGAACATATTTATCTTTATTTATTTCTGTTTAAAGTTTTTTTGTGGGTGTCAATATGTTTTTCTCTTGTCTTGACTGTTTTGTATTCTTTAAGCTTAACGAAAACATCTTTTCTTACTATTGTGTAGTGTATCCTTTTTTAGAACAGCATATTTACACTTTTTGATGAGACTAAATTGGACATTGACAAGCGAAGATAAATGAAACATTGTAATATCAGAGATGAAATGCTTACGCAGAATGCTTGGAGTAACAATAATAGATAGAATAAAAAATGAAGATGTTAAGAAACAAGTAGCTAGACCTCATCAAGAGACAGCAAAACAAATGGTTCGACCAAATGACATGTCAAACACCAGATAGTATCCCTCAGAAACCAATGCTATACAGATACAATTGATACATAGTCACGGGCCAGTCATGCAAACGATGGATAGCAGAAATAACAGAAGCAGTAAAGCTCCCCGTGTACGAAGAACATAAATGCCGTTCAAGAAACCTCTTCATAGCCTGACACTGAAAGACACAAATGAAAGGAAGAAGAAGAAGAAGATGAGACTTAAGTATATTTGTATGCATTATTTAGTAGATATCATCATCAATAATTATTTAAGTTCCATACAGTGCATACTGCTGCTACTGTTGCTCTTTAAATTAGTCTGGCTGTTTTGGCTTACTTTTTTTCTACTGTCTTTCACCAGCTTTTCTTATACCATATTTATAATAATTACTATTTTCTTTGAAAAATTAAGTGCAAATACAGAAATATTTCATTGTTTGTACCTTTATAGACATTAATGAGTGTGATGATAATAATGGAGGATGCAGCCACATGTGCATCAATATGCCAGGAGAATACAAATGTGATTGCCCTCAGAACATGAGGTTGTATAAAGGACAATGGGATCAAGTTCATAGTATGACACTCATCCCAAACAAAACTTGCATAGGTAGGCCTATACTTAACAGGGGTTACTTAAAACAGTGTTTCTCAACTTAGGAGAAATCACTGACAATTTAAGACTTGTCACTGTTCTGCAGACATATCTTTACTAAGGTGTTAGCCAATAGAACATTTACCGATAACATACGAAGAAGTAAAATATTCAACAACCACATATGTAGACATTCTATCAGCAAAATGAACACGTCTTTGGTTGAACACATTAAGCTCAACTTGTGGATTTACTAGGGCTCTTTAGACACTAGGTTGAGAAACACTGATTTAGACTCCTTCATGTTGTTCTCTATGCTGTATATGCATTAAGATTTTATCTAATTAATTAATTTTGATTGAGTGTAAAACTGAATCAAAATCTGGATATGATATTCCATTTAAACTGAAAGATATATTATTTAGTTCAGCAATCTTCTAGTAGAAATAATGCATACAGGGCATTCTTTTTCATTTAGAAGACAGCAATTTAAATTGAATGATTTTATTAACAGCAATGTACATTTTTAAAAACTTACAAGAAACTTTATATTAATTAGGAAAATAAAGGCATCAGAACCAATAACTATGTATGCAAATAAGCAGTCTGAGAACCGAAATATATAATTATCTTCTAAACTTTTTGGAGAGAATAAGTATCTAGTTTAAGAAAAAGCAATTTACGAGTTTGATGCATCTAATGATAACCCTGAAATAATCTGCATAACTAAACTACTGATCTTCAAATCACTTTTTTCAGCTTCTTGTGACTCCTTTACGCTAGCAGAAGAAATTAAAATAATGTACCAGCAAAAGCCATTAAACGATGGCGAGTTTGTGTTTGGTACGAAAGCTGATATTATTTGTCCAAGTGGCCTTTACCCAAATGGTGCTTCTGTTGTGTCATGTGTTGCTGGAGTAGGTTGGTTTCCACCCGTAACAAATTGTACAGGTAAACTCTCACAATCCAGAACTTCTTTATTTGTTTACTATTGTTTCAATGAAGTGCAATAATTTTCTTTATATCCACATTTCAAATTCTTCAATTCTTTATTATAATTGCATGCTCATTTTTATGCTTCCTATAGTTTTTAAAAGTAAGTATATATGCATGATACTATCAAGAAGTGCAGAAGGGCTAGAGCTGCTAATTTCAGCCGTAAATGGACATAGTAAAGATCAAAACCTGTTTGTAAACATAAATAAAACAACAATAAGTATCATCAACCACTCTACCATGCCTTCATTGACTTTCGAAAGGCGTTTGACAGAGTGGCATGCAGCGCTATGGTCAACAATGAGGCATTATAAGTTCAACAGTGATATTGTGAGGATAATTGCAAACCTTTATCAGCAGGCGACCAGCGCTGTCTCAGTAGAGGGAACGCTAGGCAATTGGTTCCGTACGACGGTGGGTGTGAGACAGGGTTGTATACTCTCCCCCACACTCTTCAATATCTTCTTGGAGAGAATAATGGAGACGACCTTAACAGGACATGTTGGCACGGTTACAATAGGCGACAGGCTTATCACAAACTTCCGCTTTACTGATGATATTGATGTATTGGCAGGCACAGAGAGGGAACTCCAGGAGTTGATTGGTAGATTGGATAGAACGGCCCTGAGTTTTGGTATGGAAATAAATGCTGATAAAACAAAACTCATGACAAATAACGTTGCAGGGTTTCAATCTGTCATAGAGGCAAATAAGCAGGTACTTGAGGTGGTGAAATGTTTCAAATATCTTGGATCGTTGATCAGCGAAGAGGGTTCGAAGCCAGAGGTAATTGCCAGAGTAGCACAAACAACAGCGGCGCTGACTAGGCTGCAACCTATTTGGCGAGACAAGCGCCTCGCCCTCGGCATAAAAGTCAGACTACTGCGCTATTTGGTGCTGTCAATATTTCTGTATGCCTGCGAGACCTGGACCATTACAGCAGATATCCAGGGCAGAATACGTGCAATGGAAATGCGGTGATATAGAAAACTCCTAAATGTTACATATAAGGATCGTGTCATGATGTAGACATCCATCAGAGAGTTGAAGACGCTATTGGTCCTTTTGAAGATCTGTTCACAACTATCAAAAGACGAAAGATGGCCTGGTGCGGGCACGTCGCGAGGTCCAACGGAATTCCCACCTCGATAGTCTTTGAATCCGTACCGGGACAGAGAGAGCGAGGACGTCCAAGGAAGAGATGGGTGGACAACATCGCTGAGTGGTCAGGCCTTCGTCACGGTGAGATACGTCAGGCGGCGACAGACAGAGAGAGCTGGCGTGGGATTTTCATGTCTTCATGTATGCCCCAACGACCTGATGGGTTACGGGATGAACTGAACTGAACTGAATGACCACCGACAAAACACAATGTCAGCATAATTTACAGTGGGTGGTGAGGAAATAGATCAGGTCACATATTTTGAATATCTGGGCTCCAGAATTGACAAAATTGGCGATGGGTCGAAAGAAATCAGAAGAAGACTAGCCATAGCAATGCAGAGACTGAACAGCCTGAAGAAATTATGACAGAGCACCAACGAAATGACAAAAGTAAAAGTATTGTGAGCCTGTGTTTTTCCTGTGGCAGCTTATGGCTGTGAATCATGGATGATTAAAAAAACTTCCAGACAAAGAATTAAATCCTTCGAGTCAAAATGTTACAGAAAGATCCTCAGAATACCCTGGACAGAGACAAAAAACAAATGTAGACATTCGGCGAGAGTTGAGCATAGAGGAGAACTAGTTTATCAATTCCATTTTGACCAGAAAATGTAAATACTTTGGTCACATCAAGAGATACAACGGTCTCGAGAGAACAGTGATGGAAGGGATGGTGCCAGGTAAAAGAGGAAGGGGTAGACCAAGAAGACGATGGCACCAAGATATCCAAAAATGCCTGAGTATGACTGTGGCACAGGCTGGAGTTTTGGCAAGGGAACAAGTTTCTTTCAGACAGACTGTGATGGGAGCGACATTCTACAAAGGACATGCTACATGATGATAAATGCATACACTATATTACACTGTGTATGAGGACCAGTCAGAAAGTAATGCACCCAAATGTTTTTTCTCAGAAGCTTTTAATTTGAAATGTATGAAATGTGAACACATTGTACATGAACATTTCCTCTAAATATTGACATTTTTCTACATAATTCCCATCAACCTTGGACAACCTTAAAAAAACAAAAAGAAAAACTGTCAATACGACTTTTTCCCATTGCTAGGGTAGTGGAAAGGCTTTTTAGGCTGAGAACTACAGGCCACTTCGCCACTGATGTTGCCACAAAGTGTGCTGGCTATGTTTGTTTATTTCACCCCTAACAGAAAAACAACATTTGCCATTACAGGATTTGAACTGCTTCCCTCCTTTTTGACAGGCAGGCCTCAAAACAATTCGGCCATGTGGTCCCACGGACAACCTTAAGCCAGCGTAAAACAGGTGCATAGATGCCTTGCCCATACCAGTTTCTGTCCTGCTCAGATACCCATTTTTTCACTGCATGAATCCTACACTTATCACCTTCAAACCTTGTCTCATGGAGTGCATTTTTAAATGGGCAAAAAATATGAAAATCACTGGTAGCTAGATCAGGGCTATAGGGTGAATAGGGTAGTGCAGCTCAACCTAATTTAGTGATTGGTTCCCTTGTTTTCAGACTTGCTTTAAGGCATGCATCTGTTGGATTCTTAGAAGGTTAAACGCTACAGAATTGAATTTTTGCCAGTGTCTTGGTGTAAGCTTGAGAATTGATTGTCTGACCTCTGGGCATCACATCCACAAGAATCCGACATTTAATGTTCCAAAAGGGAGTGACCATGATGTTGCTTCTTTCATATTGTACAATATTGCTAGCAGGCAGATGTCCTGCAAAGATCATCTAGCTGAATTCAATTTTGATCATCTTTGTTCTCTTATCAGATGTCCTGCAAAGATCATCTAGCTGAATTCAATTTTGATCATCTTTGTTCTCTTATCAGATGTCCTGCAAAGATCATCTAGCTGAATTCAATTTTGATCATCTTTGTTCTCTTATCAGATGTCCTGCAAAGATCATCTAGCTGAATTCAATTTTGATCATCTTTGTTCTCTTATCAGATGTCCTGCAAAGATCATCTAGCTGAATTCAATTTTGATCATCTTTGTTCTCTTATCAGATGTCCTGCAAAGATCATCTAGCTGAATTCAATTTTGATCATCTTTGTTCTCTTATCAGCAAAATAATCTTGTGGTGAATTAATTTATCACATGTGTCCACCCTGGTAAATAAAAGACAGTTCTACTTCAACCTTTTAAGCAGGCTGTAAAATGTGAATAAAGAGAGTTGTGCATAATACCAGCAACCTCATAATGCAAAACAGATTACAACAGAAATAATTTCAGCTGTGGCACATAAAGTAGTTTGGAGCAAGTTTTAAAAGAGGTTAACTGTAATATTTTGTTTTATGTTTCATAATAAATGAAATGTAGACAAGAAAAAAGAATACATTTATATATAGATTTACTAACTACATACCATTGGAAATCATTTTGAAAATGTTTTCACTTCTCTCTCAACAGAATTGTTCTGTGAAGCACCAAGAAACATAAATGGTGGGACAGTTTCCTATGCTAATTTAACACTGGGTAGTTCTGTTTCTTATTTGTGTAACCAGAACCTCATTCTTCAAGGACCCAGGATTCGATTTTGTATAAAAGAGCTAAACAGTGACCACCAGCTGGTAAAACTAAGTTGGTCTGGAAGTGAGCCAAGCTGTATATGTAAGCAACACCCTTTTTTTAAATCTAAAAAGGTTTTTTTTATATTAAATTTATGAAATTATTTCAGTTGAAACCAGAGCATTTAATATATTAATAATAAAACTAATGAGTATACTGCAATGAGACTTGAATAAATAGAAATTATCTCACAACTATATCAATACAAATTTTGTAAAAGAAATATAATTTAAAATGAGTCCAATTTCTCAGAATAGAACAGAATATTTCCAATTCATGAAGTTTTTTTTACAGAAACTAACCCATTCACCTTTTTTAAACTCTCAGAACAGAAAAAGGATCTTAAATATTCTCTCAAGAAAACTTTTCATTGTACATTATGCTTTACATAATATTTCTTTTTCTTCTTTGTTGTTTGTTCTCAAACTCTCACTACCAAGCCCTTTAAAGAGCTTTACAAGTAGCAGGATGTTGTCCGGGGAATGGATTGCATTGTGTTGTAGCTTACAGCTTGACTGCAATATTTGTACCTTTCAGTCCAAGACATCTGGCTTCAGCAGGCCATAATATTTTATTTCATAATATCTTACATATCCATGAAAAAGTATTAATGCTTTACACTAAGTTAGCTGGAACTTTCGCGTATGATGTGTATGAGGGCTTTCAATCAAAGCAAGGAACAGTCGAGGTGGCACTCAACCTCGACAACACATATAACCATGTCTATTCTGGGACTTTAATTACTTGTCTGAAGCAGTGTGGTTTAAACCCGTGGCTGGTTAGTTCGATATCAGCTGCCCTGATGAAACAGTTGCACTATGCGTGGGATTGTAGACATCAAGACCGAGGCAAATATGTCCAAGACTGCCTTAAGTGTCTCCGCTTTCGCCGGTGCTGTTCTACATTTATACAGTAAAAGTGGCCAATATACAACTCACAGGGACAAGACAAAAATTGAGATGTGCCGATGACATTCTAACTCAGGACTGGCTCAGACAGGCAAAAGTTGGTCAAAGACATCCAGGAAACCTTGCAAGGAATCTCAGAGTGGTGCGGCGACTCAAGTTCCAAGACCAATCCAAAGAAGGCCTGCATGATGTGGTGCTCTTTGAATAATTCCATAGTAAAGGCTGAACTCCCAGGCGTCACATTTGATGGTTGCACCATTGACAAGTGTGACAGGTTGAAATACCTCAGAGTGACATTTGATCAGTCTCTCCTTTAATATTGTGGAGCCGCGTAGCGCAGTGGTTAGCACGCTGGCTTCGCATCTGAGTGGTCCTGGGTTCATTCCCCAGTTGAAGCGGTAATGTTTTTTTTCAGATCGCAATGGCTCCCGGGTCGACCCAGCCTTAAATGGGTACCGGTTCAGTCCGGGAAGTAAAAGCGGCGAGGGAGAGGAGATGGCTACCGCCCTCATATAGCCGAGCCTTTGAAATGTGAGATTGCTAACACCTCACACCCCTACGGCAGTAATGCTATGGGATACTTTACTTTACTTTACTTTACTCCTATAATTGCCACGTTGATCATATCGTACAAAGATGTAAGCGAGGGTTAGGAGCACCTAAGACCATGGCTGCTGTTAACTTGGAACAACACCTGCTGTTCATCCTATTTTGTCAGCTCATGTTGTCTGTTTTTGATTACGAACTGGGCATCCTCACACTATCAAGAACACGGTGTGAAAGGTTGGAACACATCCAGAATGAAGGTATACGACTAGTTCTGGGCTGCAATAAAGATACCCCAATTGTGACAATGCGGTTCATTTTGGGATTGTTATCGGTGACATCCAGACATAAACTGGCACAAGTCAAAGCCTATATGCATGTCACCACAGACATGCGGCACCCTCTGTACAGTAGTATCTCAGACATAAATAGATCAAGAATCGAGAAAGAGGTGTCATGGATGGCACAGGCAGAGACAACATTCTGACATGTCACCCCAGCTGAGAGGATAGCCAAGGGGGAAGAATGGGTCAACATTGGTGAATGAATACCAGAGAGTCCTCATAACCTTTGACAAGGAATGCAGAGAATGTAGCAACGGGACAGCAGAGCAGAAGGTGAATCACCTGATATCTGAGAGCACACAGAAGAGTGATGTCATCATATACACTGACGGATCAGTGCTGTACAGCAGGATATCAGGCTGGGGCTTCTTGGCATGAGTGAGAGGACAGGTCGTTGTTGAGTGCTGTAGTGCATATATATCAACAACCTCTAGTTTGAGAATGGAGATGGAAGCAGTGACCTCAGCACTGAAATGGGTATCTGAGACTTCTATAACAAGGACAGTCATTGTGAAAGATGTGCAAGCCGTACTTCAGAATTTACTGAAGGGTTGGCTTAGGTATGAGTGGATAGCAGCTGTTATGGCCTCAAACCTCCAGGGGTTGACATGGATCTATTGTCCTGCTCATGCTGGGGTTCAGAGCAATGAAAGAGCTGACATCATGGCTTTACAAGCTCCCATCATGGGCACATTAGTGATGGATAGAAGTGACATTTTGAAATCAATCAATGACTGTCTGTTAGATGAGGACACTGCAATAGATGAATCAGCAATCCACAGGCTGCAAAGTTTTGACATTAAACGAGGATTGCGCAGAGTATGGCATATGAGAAGATGGAGCAGGAGAGTGTACAGCCAGCCAGCTACAGGGACCATCAGCATCCATACCCACGCCATTTGCTGAGAGAGACTGAGCACCTATGCGTATGCCCAGAGTGCAGTGACGTTGATTCTTAGAAACATAAACAGGAACTAAGTTAGCTTAAACATCTTCCATTTTTTACACTGCTATAACAAACACAGCAATAAGTAACAAATTCCAAAATCATTGCAACCAGAAAACAAGTGGTAAATAATGTGTTCCTACAGAGCCAAAAAGGATTAGTATCAGTAAGTTTAAAAACCATGCACAATATCATGTTGTTAAATTCATGCTATCGAGCCGTTCAAATATTTGATAGAAGATATGCCAGGGCTTATAATCAGCAGTGTTAATATCTCAGATATGCAGATGGCACATTTTTGCTATGTGAAAGTTGAAAGGAATAACAGGAACTGATGATTCAAGTAAAGAACAAAAGTAACATTGATTGGACATCAGGCCCATGGATTGGACATTAACACTAATAAAACAAAATCTATGCATAATTAACAAAGTAGAAAAGATGTTTTAACTGCAACTAAAAATAGTTGGTCCGGCACTAGAACAGGTCAAAGGTTTCTCCTATCTTAGAAATATAAGGGGAGGATGAAAAATGTGAATTGGAAATCAAAAAGAGAATAGGAAGGGCTAAAACTGTTTTCATCAACAAGAGTCACACAGTAACATTCAAATTAATAATTCACAAATTAAAAATGGGAGAGGTCAAATGTTATGTATAATCGTCTTTACTGTATGGCATAGAAACATGGACAATCAACAAATGATTGGAAAAGAGATTTTATGCTTTTGTAATGTGAGTATATAGAAGAATGGTGCACATATTATGGACAGGAATAAAAACAAATAAGGAAGTCTTGGACCATTTAGGGGATGAAAAGAGAATTGTTGAACGAAATGAAAAGTCTGACAGTTAATGTACTTTGGTCACATAAAAACATAACACCTTGCTGCAAACAAAAGGGAAAGGAAAGCTATTGGGTAAATATACAGAGACAAACATTGCTATAAATGGGAGAATATCATCAAAATATGGAAAGGGAAAAGCCTTGCAGATTTTACCATCAAGACAAGAGACAGAGAGCTTTTGAAATCCATTGCAGCTGACCTATGATGTATAGGTGGCAGATAATCTGAACTATATTTTATATATATCTCATCAACAGACATTAATATAATAATTTCAGCTGTGATATGTCCCAAGCTACAAAGTCCTGCTCATGGTACAGTTGACTTCAGCTCCACCATCTATAACTCTGTGGCAGTGTTTAGATGTCAATGTGGTTATCTGCTTGTTGGACAATCTGTAGTAAAGTGTCATTCAGATGGATGCTGGAGTCATTCTAGTCCTACCTGTGAAGGTAATTTGCAGCTGTTCTACAAAGGTCATTTAAATGTACTTGTGTTGGCATACAAAAAACTACGGGGCATGATATTTGACAAATTATTGATATCCTCATAATGAAGCTGACCCCTGGAATTCATTTGCTAATTTCTCCAAAGCTCTGTTATTATTTTTTAAACTGTTTTTCTTCCTCTCCTGTTTAATCAGATTATGTATCTTACGAGTAAATATTTTAATTTGACTAATATTTATCCCCATGTTTGATTCTTTTAAAAATAAAATGTGTAATAGAGCATGTAGTCATTACCGTGCACATTGGCAGTCTCAGACACAAGGCCTACACAAGTCCCTGATGGTTTGAGACCTTTACATATGCTAACTACTCGTGCCATAGCCATTCATTTTGGACCTTACACAGATTGAACTGAGAGTCTAATATGATTACTTCCCATAGTAATCAATAAATTAATTAATCCCTTTTACTTCTTTTAAGGCATAGATCATTGACAATAGCAAGTTTGATCTTGAGCTGCCCTTTTTGCCTCTCTCCACTTAGGGTCCAGTGGCTAAAGTTCATTTTCACAGTCTCTTCTTCTGGTGTTTCTTGGTGTACATCTCTTCCTCTTTTCCTGTCGATTCCACGTCAGGACTCATCTGGCCATCTTTGATGGTGCTTTCTGTAGTGCATATTCTATTTAACCCCATTTCCTACATCATTTTCTGGTGCTGCACTAGTTGTTATTGGCTTCTTTCACATATATTTTGTTCCTCACCATGTCTTGCCAGCCATTATCTTTTATAGACATCTGTAGATGAATGACTGAAATTTCTTCAGTATTGTCTGTGTCATTATCCAAGTTTCTGTTCCATACAGGAGTACTGACTTGACATTATAACTAAACAATCTTAACTTGGCATTAGTCTTTATTTTCTGGATTTCCATTTATTTTCAGTAACAAGAATGCTGTCGTTGCCTTTCAAGTTCTAGCCCTTATTTCTGCCGCTTTGCCTTCTGAAGTGAAAATAGGGAGGCAGCAAATCTACTCAATCACTACTTTGGCACAGTGTACACAAAAGAGGACTGGTCCAAGATCCCAGAGCCTGTAGATATCTTTCAAAGAGACATGGATACAGCAGGATTAGGATCAATCTGTATTACAGAGGAAATGGTTTTAAAAAAATTGGAGGGGTTGAAAGTGGATAAATGTCCAGGTCAAGATGGTATTCATCCAAAATTGCTGTTTGAAATTAGAGACCAATTAGCAAAACCATTGGCTATATTATGTTCTCAATCACTTGCACAAGGGATTGTTCCACGAGATTGGAAAGATGCGGGAGTGATCCCCTAATTCAAAAAGGGCAAAAAAGCAGATCCAGCAAACTATAGACCTGTGAGCTTAACGAGCATAGTCTGTAAATTGTTAGAGTCAATAATCAAAAAAAACATTGTAATGCATTTAGATAAATTTAATCTAATTAGAAATAGTCAGCATGAGTTTACCAGAGGGAGATCATGCTTAACAAATCTATTAGAATTCATGGAGGAGGTTACCAAAATGTTAGATAAAGGGGAGCCAGTGGACGTTATTTATCTGGATTTTGCAAAGGCCTTTGATAGAGTATCTCATCAAAGATTATTTCGAAAGTTAAAATCACATGGAATAGGTGGGGAAGTTGCCAAATGGATTGAAAATTGGTTAATGGGAAGAAGGCAAAGGGTGGGTATAAATAAGGAGTACTCTGAGTGGAGTGAAGTGAAAAGTGGAGTGCCACAGGGCTCGGTTTTGGGACCAATTTTATTCTTGATATATATAAATGATTTGGACATAGGTATGGGATCCATTATTGCAAAATTTGCTGATGATACAAAACTATGCAGTAGTGTCTCATCTAAAGCAGAAGTGGATATATTGATGTCAGATTTAGATATAATTCGAGAATGGTCTGTAATCTGGCAAATGGAGTTTAATGTAGATAAATGTACAGTCATCCACATGGGTAGATCCAATATGGAACATAATTACAGAATGGGAGAGAACAATATTAGAAAGATAGATAAAGAGAGGGACTTAGGGGTTATAATAGATCATACATGTAAGGTGAGGGAGCAAGTTCAGGTAGCAGTAAAAAAGGCAAATGCAATGTTAGGGATGATAAAAAGAAATTTTAAACATAGGAGCAAGGAGGTGATAGTCAAACTGTATAAAGCATTAGTTAGACCTAGATTGGAGTACTGTGTACAGGTGTGGAGTCCTTATCAGAGAGGGGATATAGACATGCTGGAGAGAATACAAAAAAGAGCGACAAAGCTGATAGTAGGATTCGAGAATTACAGTTATGAGGAAAGATTAAAAAGAACAGGCCTACGGTGTCTAGAAGAGAGAAGAATTCATGGTGACTTAATGCAGGTGTATAAGATGATCAGAGGAATGGATAAGGTAGACTATAACAAGTTTTTTAAAGTACAACCACCAACAAGGACAAGAGGGCACAGCTACAAGTTGACTAAGCAGAGGTCCAGATTAGATATTAGGAAGTATTTCTTTAGCCAGAGAGTTGTGAATGCTTGGAATGCATTGCCAAGTGAGGTGGTGGAGGCTGGGACGGTCAATGCATTTAAGAATAGATTGGATGCGTACAGCTTTTAGAGCAAGATGATGTAATTGGAACTGGTTGTATACAGACTCTGCAGTCTTCTAAACCAGTATAAAGACATTAAGTTAAGTTAAGTAAGTATCAATGGTGCTGCCCAACTATGTGAAGGTGTCCACCTCTCCAAGTGCCACACCTCCAAGCATTACTCACTCTTTGTTTAAGATGCTGATTTTAATCTGCTTGGTTTTCTTAATGTTAATATTTAGTTCCAGTTTTACTTCATACTCCCTCACCCTATTTAGCTTTTCATGCATTTGACTATGACTGTGAGACAGCAGTATCATGTAGTCTGCACAGTCCAGATCCTCTGACTGTGGCCATTAGTAATGCAGATTAATAAATGTTTATTGTTGTAAGATAGCTGACTGCTAGCCTCAGGGCCAGCGAACCATAGCTGCCAAGACCCTTCTACACCTCCACGTGGTGATTCTGGATAACAGGCTGCAGCAGGGCAGACTGGCTAAGGAGAAGGGATCGAAGATGGAATGCTAACCCGGTACTAAAAAAATGCTTGCTGAAGTCGGATGTGTTGGACCGAAAGGTGCAAATATCGCAGCAAAGCTGTAAACTACGACACAACGCATTTAGTTGTCTGGACTACATTCTGCTACTTACCCTTTCAGGGTTTAGTAGTGGGAGATTGAGAACAAACGAAGAAGAAGAAGTAAGATATGCTCCAGTTTGAATAACAACAACATGGATTCCTACAGTAAGGAAGCAGGGCCATCCTGATTGTTACTACGGACCATAGTCTTGTCATTCTATACAACAGCATAGTCTCCCATAACAATATATTATTCAGCTGTTCTTAATTTGAAGGTCTGCATTCACTCTTTGCAATTTGTTTCAAAATTAATCATGACTTCTTAACTTAACTTAACATCTTTATACTAGAAGACTCTGCAGAGTCAGTAAACAACCAGTTTTATTTACATTACCTTGCTCTAAAAGCTACGCGCATTCAATTTATTCTTAAATGCATTAATTGTCCCTGCCTCCACTACCTCCTGTGGTAATGCATTCCAAGCATTCACCACTCTCTAATCTGGACCTCTCTTTAATTAATTTGTAGCTATGCCCTCTTGTTCTTGTGGGTGGTTGTGTACAGAGGCAAACATTGATAGTTTCTCACCAATGTTGATCAATTCTATGTCCCTGGCTAGGCTGGGACTATCAGTCTAATCATCTTGCTCCAACTGTTGCACTATCCTTCTCTTGATTGTAGTTTACCTGATGTTTGCAATATTTCTGTGCTGATAGGGTAGCACCTAACAGATATTTCTATATTGATTTTAACTTGAACAGTCACATGTTTCTTGGTATTTCAAATGCATTTTAAGATTATCAATGCCCCTTCATTTTTCATTCCCTCCCGCCAATTTAATTTTAACCTTGGCAGCATGAGAATCAATCAATCAATCATTTAGTCAATCCAAATCCAGTCACTCAATTTGTTGAAGATAAGTCCAATACTACATTTGGTTTGAAGAAACCAGCTTTTAGAAAAGCCTCCTGTCATTTACAGTGTGGTTTCCTAACAATGGTCTATAACTATAATTTACGACTGATGGTATGCACTGCTAGAAAAAGCACGACGTCAGACGAGCGGCTCCCAAAGAAGCTTCTCTACGGCGAGCTGAGAGAGGGATGGCGCGAGAGAGGGCGCCTAAAGAAACATTTTAAAGACGGTCTGAAGGACTCATTAAAAAGTTGCCAGATAGACATCGACACCTGGGAATGTCTTGCGCAAAACAGATCTGACTGGAGAAGCGCAGTCAAATTGGGTGTCGCTGCCGGTGAAGATGACCGTGTTGTGAAAGCCCGGAACAGACGAGAGACGCGGAAATCCCGAGCAGCGGGAACACCATCCCCTTCTACAAACCTCGTGTGCCTGATAGAATGTAGCAGATGTTTTCGTGCTCGCATTGGCCTGTTCAGCCACATGCGCACCCACACCCAACAGGGAAATCTGTGACAAGGATGATGTCGGCGGTCCTCATCGACAACGATGGACAGCTATTATTATTATTATTATTATAGTGTTATAGGATAAAAAGCAGTTTTCAAGTTTGCAGTTACCATTATTTTGAGCGCAACCGGAATAAATTTTCATCTCATTATCCTCTGCTCAAAATGGTATTAAAATGACAGGCTGTGATAAAATGTTGTACTGAGATATTTAAACCTGTCTCACCAATCAGTCCTTGTTGAAACTGTCAAGTCAACTATATGTCACAGTTAACCTACTACTGAATCATATATTTCATAATATTCTTAATGTGCTACATCTTGATTTTATAATGTACAATAAATTTGATGACATCTTATTTTTGTGCATTCTAACCTAGTGCTTAACATAGTTTTGTTGTTAATCTATGACTTATATTGTTTGTTGTTTTGCTTTTTTCTCTAGAGATATTTTTGTGCTATTTAGAAAATATTTTTTTAGTCAGAGAGTGGTGTCTGCTTGGAATGCATTGCCAGGGGAGGTAGTGGAGGCAGGGACAGTTAATGCATTTAAGAATAAACTGGATGCGCATAGCTTTTAGAGCAAGGTGATGTAAATGAAACTGGTTGTATACAGACTCTGCAGGGTCTTCTAAACCAGTATAAAGACATTAAGTTAAGTTAAGTTCTTGTGTAATGCGTCTGAGACATCCCATCTTATACTTAGCAACATTTGTTTCAGTATTATATAGTTTGTAGCATTTTAAAAAATAACACATATTTTCAGCTCAATCTTGTTTGTATCCTGGTCTACCACCACATGTTTTCATGTTGGAGTATACACCTGGCTTTCCTGTGGAGTCCATTGTGAGAATCAAGTGTTCTGATAAAGGATACTGGCCTTCTTGTGAGATTTTTATTTTATTGATGTTATGTATTGTTAAGTATGTATTTAAAATAGCAATTTATGAGTACAGATAATCATAACTTTGAGGTTATAGTGTATATAATTTGAGTTGTGTCCAGTTGTTAAATAAATCTGAATTAATTGCAAATTGGAACTGTGTGTTGTTTTTGAATATCCTTCAAAATAAGGGTAATTTTATTTGTGTTTAATGGGGAGAGAAGACTAACGTCTGGTCAGGCAAACATATTGATCAGACATGTTAGTCAGGATCAGGAAAAATATATTGGTGAAGATTGCTATCTTGGCTTCCTTTTAGTTCAACCTGGAAATGGGCTGTTCTTCTTGGCAGCTAGACTAATGAGATGGGGGATCAACATGATCCGCATAGTAGTGAGTGACATGCAGATAAAGCCAAGCATAGCACAACCACCTGGAGTACTTTCGTTTATCTTCATCAGCATGCTTAGAATGTGAGAAAAGCTACTGCAACCCACCACTTAATGTCCTTTCAGAGTGTACACATAGTAAACTAACTCATTGCAGGCGTAAACTAGCGACACAATACATTCTGTTTCTCCGGACTACATCCTGCTACTTGCAAAGCCCTGTTCAGGGCTCAGTAACAAGAGATTGAGAATGAATGGTGAAGAAGAAGAACAACAACAAACCAACAACAACATTTCTGTTTAAATCTACTAAAAGTAGTACTTCCATTAATGTCCCAGTACACAAATGGTATGAAATAAATGAGATCAGAAAAAGTTTTAATTTTTTTCACTTTGTAAATTGTAGCTTATTAATAGAGCAGTCTATTAACTGATATGATTTTAAGTTTAAATTGTCTCATTTCAGATCAGGACTCAATCAAGTGTGTTGCTTATAAACAGATTCAAGTTTCAACTGTCAAACCATCTTTAAACTTGGCCATTAGTGGTCAGTTTGAGTCTTTAGATCTAGTCAATCTAACAAGAACATGTTTTCCAACTTACAGAACAGAAGAGTTAGTTAACAAATGGCAGCAAATGATGATACATCTATGTGAAGGGTTCAATGTTGCAGTAGATGTCCAAAAAGATACTTCACATACGCTTACTGACTCTGTTGTAAGTTATCACCCACCTCTAATCTTAAATCTGTAAATGATAGTATAGATGTGTTTCTGTAAGTATCTTTTTGCTTTTGCATTTGTTTATAGAACAGCTTTTCACCTAAACATTTAATAAACATAAGCCAGGGAAAGAGTGAATGACTATTGTCAGAGGCATTTTCTCGGTTCAGTTCAGGTACCATCTCTACAGTGAAGGTCAGGTGAAATAGATCTCTTGTTCTCCCAATGTTGTCCAACCACTTTTAAAATTGTCTGCCTCTTGGGTGACTGTCTTCTACCTTACCTTCTGGTACAGTCTTCACCAGTGTGGTATGCCTTATTATGTAGTCAAAATATATCAACTGTCTAGCTCTCATTTCAGACAGAAGCTTCCTCCCCATCTCCACCATTTTCAGTTCTTCTGTATTTGTTTTATTTTCCTTCCACATGACAAATCCCAATCTTCTATAAACTTGCATCTTGAACGCCTCTTTTCTTTTTTTTATCTGTTTATTCATTATCAATGTCTCCACATCGTAAAGTAAGTAAAGTATCTCATAGCATTACTGCCGTAGGGGTGTGAGGTGTTAGTGATCTCACATTTCAAAGGTCGGCTATATGAGGGCGGTAGCCAATTCCTCTCCCTCGCCTCTTTTACTTCCCGGACTGAACCGGTACCCATTTAAGGCTGGGTTGACCCAGGAGCCATTGCGGTCTGACCAGGACCACTCAGATGCGAAGCCAGCGCTAACCACTGCGATACGCGGCTCCCAATAGAGTAGTGATGAGTATACATAACACTTGACCATTCTTATTTTTTTCACATTTCCTCAAAAAATTAATATTTTGTCAACCAGCTCTAAAAAATCAATAGATGGGAGCAGATAAGTTATTTTAACTAACTATTGAAAGAAACCTCCACTTCCAAATTGACCTGTTGTATATGCAAATTGTTTACTTATTTGTTTCAGATCAACATCACAGTACATCTCTTTTTAACATCTGATAATTCTTCTGCAACCTGTTACTGCCGCCAAGACATACTACAATATTTTATGACAACACCAAGCACTTTGATGCTGGCTAGCTTGGACAACAAATGCCCAGAGGTCATTTTGCAATTAAATGCACCATTAAAATTTGTCTCCCATTGGTTCTGTGGACCAGGTTTAAGGCTAGAAGAAGGGAAACAACTATGTGGACAAGAAACATTGCCATCATGTATGGAAGGTAAATATTAAGCGGCAGTGCATTTGACTTATTTTGCATTTGAAATTGTAGTGATAGAAATACTGTTTATGTGTACTTGTCATGAATGTTTGCTTGATTTTATTCTGATTTTAGATATTCATAGCTTTGGTCTGTAGAAAAGATGAACACTTTCCAGCCTTGGATAATTTATCTGATTTTTGTCTTTCATTTCATGGCAAGTGCCACAATTCTGAACGTCAAATAATTTTATTCAAAATAAAATAAATTAATATTAAACAAATTGAGCTGAACTTATGATCTAAACATCATAAGACACATAATTAAATTATATATGATGTAAAGTATGAAGTGTTAAAATGGAACTAATGTGAATGTGGGAATTTGAGAGGAACAAAAATGTTTGTACTTGCCACCTTATATGTATTTTGGTGTTAATTCCTCAATTTCACTACCACAGACCATTTATGCTGTGAAGTCAGTTTGAATAGGGTATGTGTTGAATATCCAAGAGTTATCTTGATGCATGATAATTTGTCTGACCATATAATAAATCATGTTTTGAGTCTTTGTTCAACTTTCCTCGTACTAAATGTGTCAACTTTGAAACTTCAACACGTTCTTAAATATCTACCACCAAAAAAACCAACTGCACATATGTGAGTCTTCAACCATCTTGTAAGCTATGACATGAAATTCCACAATCTAAATGACAGAATGTAACACATGGGTGAGAAGTCAGTGTTGGTTGAATTGGAAGAAGATTTGTATTTTTGTGAGCGGTTGGTTTTGGTTGAACGGTACCGTAAAGAGTTGAAGATCTAACAAATTTATATGAATAGCACAATCTATGGATAATTCCTTATAATTATTTCCCACAATCTGGTCAGGAAATTTGCATTGACTTGCATTATATTTAAATTTCTTAATGTTTCAGATTGTATAGCAGAAGGAATTGAGACACTTGATTTAGAGAATACTATGAAGGCAACAACACCAGCAAAACCAAGTGACAATATTGAAAGTAATTTACCTTTTTGGATGTACACCTCAACTGTAACACCATCAACTGATAAAACTACAAAAAATTCAATGACAAAAATTGAGCAAACCTCTCATGAACAAGTACTTTCTGTTTCAACTTCCCTCAATATGCATTCTGAAACAGCAGATTTTGATAAACCAATCACAAAGCAGTTATCCACTACAGTGACAACAGTTGAATCTTCTTTAACAACTGGGTCAAACCCTACAATCCCAAACCTTGAAATATTACATTCCAAACGGACTACTTCAAGTACACAGACATCACCACATGTAAACAGCACAAAGTCTTTTGGTTCATCTACAGAACTATTTTCTTCAACAATGACAACTAAGCCTCCACTTACAACTGGTTCTGATTCATCCACACCCTCTTCTGAATTATTAAAGTCTAAACAGGCCACTACAGGTAATGTGACATCCCCATTTAGGTACACTGTGGAGAACATTATTTCAACAGGGACAACAGTAGAATCTGTTTCAACAACTGCCTCAAATTCTGAAGAAACAGAGCAGACTATCTGGTCAAACAGTGTAACAAGAGGCCACCTGAAACCCATTAAACTTACAACTTTAATCTCTAGTACAAACAGAAGCTCTGTTATTAATGATGAGACAGTCTCAAGGTCAGACTATTCATCCATTAAAACTACCTCTTCTGTAACACCTCATCAAGGAGTAACTAATATGGATTCAGAAACATCTATCCCATTGAGTGAAGCTTCAAGTATGAGTCCCACTGGAGAAAGAGTTCTTCAACACACCACTAATTCACCATGGTCAACAACTGCCAACTGTACTGAATATGCTGATCACCAATATACTTCACATAGAAACCAACATCTGAACTCAAGCCATGAAACAACCAGTGGTTGGTCAGAAAGTGTTAGTCACTTTACAGAAAACAGTAGCTCAACTGATTGTATGACCACACATACTATAGAGAAGCAGACAATCACTTTAGTTCAAGGATCACCTGTAGCTAATGATGATTGTAAGTTATTTCTGCTCATTTCCTTACATTGATAGCTGACATGATATACAAAGACAAATCAATAAATAGGTCACAAATGACTATTTTAAAAAAAAACAACCAAATGAGATACAAACATGGTAACCATTTATTATTGCACTTACATTGTCTTTTATTTATCACCATTATTTCCATCAACATTGATACACCTATCGTGTCACTTTATCAATTCAAGGACAAGTCTATGTTGTTAATTTTATGTTCACCAGTCAGTTGTCTTGGTACCCACTTTTTGAAAATTCAGTTGATCATGCATTATGCTGTAGGTTAATCAATGTAAAAACCCAACTGCAGCTGCTACACTGTCTATCGCTACTTGCCTGTCAGCTCAAATCATCTCCCTCGCCCGCCGCACAGATGCTTCTATTGCATTCTGAACATGATAACTAGGTAGGCTTCATCAGAAATTTTTTAGCTTGTTGAGAAAATTTATTTACCCAGTTATGCACTGTTTTACACAACAAACACTTCTCATCATAAACAAGAATAATTTCTTTATGAATATCCTTTGCAGAAAGTACTTTTAACCCCTCCCCCCACTCTGTCTAAAAGCACACAATAGCATGCTGTTCTTTGATTGTACACTTTGTGAGCATGGCTGCCATTTCATATCTGAGCTATGCACATGCTTGCAATACCTAGCATCTGCTACCTATAGTAATCATAAAGCTGGATGGTGCTGCCATCTAATGACTCTTTTAGAAATTACCAACTACATTTTTTAACAATCCGTATCAGTTTGTGACCTATCTACTGACTTACACCCTTGTTGGTGCAGGCAAAGTATGGCGTATGGGTCCTCAATGTAGAGTAAATAATAGCACCATTGCAAATTACATTAAAAGACAAGTCTTATATGTGAAATTGTGTTAGAAGAAGAAGAAGACGTGTCAGAAACTTTCTTATTCAAGGTCTCGGTTTTAATGGGATTGGGCTATTATGTTTTTCCCTTACTACCTTGCTTTCCCTAACTTAAAGAAAAGGTAGGTACCCATTTTTAGTGCTTAGTAATCTGGTTCCTTTAAAGCAAATGGCAAGTGCTCTAACTAATCTGTCAGTCATATGCTGAATTATGTATATCTATATTGAGGATTCCGTGGCAAAGTGGTTAAGCCGTCGGCCTCGTGATCAAGGCGGTGTGGGTTTGACTGCGGACTCCGCCATCTTTTTCACGAGTGCTTGATGCAGAGTCCCCAGTATCTTGTAGTCGCTACCTAGTCATCTTGTCCTTGACTTGCAACTGGGGTTTGGCGGCTTGAGACGAGAGAGTGAGGATAAAATGTAGCGCAGTTAATCCTTACTAAAAATTGCGCTAGCAAAATAAATTATGCCATCATGGTTTAAGATGGACGGCGACCTATGCCTTGGTATATCCATAGATGTCAACTTGTACCAAATGAAACACATAAACTTAACTAATTAAACCTGTACATGAACCGAAAAATTTGTACAAGAAAAATAATGATTATTCACATATTTCATTTTGCTTCTTGCAAAGCGTAGAGCAACCACTGATGAAAGCTCTTAACAGGAAGTCTGCGCAAAAGAATTTTGTTTACTCTTGTAGTGACAGTTTCTGTAGTAATTTGTTTGATATAATAAGGTTGCCAGCAGAATGCACAGCTCTCTTTAGTCCCCTATTCAAACATACATTGGAGTGCAGTGGGTCTGTTCTTACATCCCAGTGTAGTTTCCTAGTATCCACACAGATTGAATGAAAAATACATGTCTGCATTTTGTCACAGTAGTTCTAACAAGTATACGTTTACACTGATGGTTTATTCTCATTTCACTTAATATCTGTTGCCATTTGCACCATCTAGGGCAGAAGATCCAGCAGGGTATGAGCAGACAATTACCAATTCATATTTGGCTTATTGCCTCAGCCTCAGTGAATAAAAGCTGATCAAGACCCTATTCTGCCTGCAAGTGGCAGACCTGGAAGTAGACTGCACCCAGACTGCACCATGCAGCCTCTCTGAGAGAAAAAGAATAGAATAGCAAAAGTAAACTCGGTCCCAAAAATGCAGTGCTGGAACTGCATGCATGAGAATAAAAGATGCAGATATTGCAGCCTAACTGTTAATTATGAAAGCATGTTATATGCTCTTTTTAGGTTGAATGCAGAAGAAAAAGAAGAGTTTGCACTATTTTATTCTTTACAGTACTTGAGACTTTTAACTTAACATCTTTATACTGGTTTAGAAGAATCTGCAAAGTGTGTATACAACCAGTTTAATTATGTTACCTTGCTCTAAAAGCTATGTGCATCCAATTTAATCTTAAATGAATTAACTGTCCCTGCCTTAACTACCTCTCATGGCAATACATTCCAAGCATTCACCACTCTCTGACTAAAAAATATTTTCTAATATCTAATCTGGACTTCTCTTTAGTTAATTTATAGCTATGCCCTTTTGTTCTTGTGGGTTACTGCATTTTAAAAACTTGTTATAGTCTAATTTATCCATTCCTCTGATCATCTTATAAACCTGTATTAAGTCACAGCAAATTTTTCTCTCTTTTAGACACTGAAGTCTGGTTTTTCTGAGTCTTTCCTCATAAATGTAATTCTGGAATCCCATTATCATCTTTGTCGCTCTTTTTTGTATTCTTTCCAGCATGTTTATATCCCCTCTATGATAAGGACTCCACACCTGTACACAGTACTCCAATCTAGGTCTAACTAATGTTTTTTATGCAGTTTGACTATCACTTCTTTGCTCCCATGTTTAATATTTCTTTTTATCATACCTAACATTGCATTTGAGTTTTTTACTGCTAGTTGAACTTGCTCACTCACCTTACCTGTATGATCTATTATAACCCCTAGGTCCCTTTCCTTATCTATCTTTCTAATATTGTTCTCTCCCATTCTGTAATTATGTTCCATATTGGATCTATCCATGTAGATGACTGTACATTTATCTACATTAAACTCCATTTGCCAGATTACAGACCATTCTCTAATTTTATCTAAATCCAACATCAATATACCCACTTCTGCTTTAGATGAGACACTACTGCATAGTTTTGTGTCATCAGCAAATTTTACTATCATGGATCCCATATCAATGTCTAAATCATTTATATATAAATCAAGAACAAAATTGGTCCCAAAACCGAGCCCTGTGGCACTCCACTTTTTACTTCACACCAATCAGAGTGCTCCTTATTTATGTCCACCCTCTGCCTTCTTCCTGTTAACCAATTTTCAATTCATTTGGCAACTTCCCCACCTATTCCATGTGATTTTAACTTTCGAAATAATCTTTGATGAGGTACTCTATCAAGGGCCTTTGCAAAATCTAGATAAATAATGTCCACTGGCTCCTCTTTATCTATCATTTTGGTAACCTCCTCCATGAATTCTAATAGATTTGTTAAACAAGATCTCCCTCTAGTCAACCCATGCTGACTATTTCTAATTAGATTAAATTTATCTAAATGCATTACAATGTTTTCTTTGATTATTGACTCTAACCATTCACAGACTATACTCATTAAGCTCACTGGTCTATAATTTGCTTGATCTGATTTTTTGCCCTTTTTGAATAAGGGGATCACTCCTGCATCTTTCCAATCCCATGGAACAATCACTTTTGCAAGTGATTGAGAACATAATATAGCCAATGGTTTTGCTAGTTGGTTATCTAATTTCAAACAGCATATTTTGGATGAATACCATCTTGACATTTATCCACTTTCAACCCCTCCAATTTTTTATAAACCATTTCCTCTGTAATACAGATTGATCTTAATCTCGCTGTATCCATGTCTCTCTGAAAAATATCTATAGGCTCTGGGATTTTGGAGCAGTCCTCTTTTGTGTAGACTGTGCCAAAGTACTGATTTAGTAGATTAGCTGCCTCCCTATTCTCACTTATTATTTTCTCTGTACTGTCTATGAGAGGATCTACTTTGTCTTTCATTCTTTGTTTATTTCTAACAAAAGAAAAGAAGCTTTTACTATCAGTCTTGATCCTCTGAGCAAGTTTTTTGTTTTTGAAGTCTTTCTTTGCTGTTTTATTCACTTTCTGAATTATGTTTTTGATTTACCTGCCTCTATATATTTTTTCTATGCTTTATGTTTAGCTCTTCTACATTTAAATTTAACTACAAATCTAGTTATCCACTTTTTAAGCTTGGGGTTTACCACCCTACATGAAACACATTCCTCTTTTAGCATTTCTAGAACTGTTTTAAAACTCTCCCACTCTTGTTCAACATCTGTTCCTCCTACAATATCATTCCAGATTATGTGGCTCTGACAAAGTTTTGCCCATATAAATGCTAAAAAGCAGTGGTAACAACACGCATCCTTAGCACACACCCTTAGTGATTGAAAAAGCATCTGTGACACTATCCTCCAAACGCACCTCACTCTTGTTCCCTCAATATAGAGCCCTCCCATTGTCAAATAACTGGACTTGTATTCCATATTCCTCCATCACTATCCAGAGTCAGTTGTTAGGGTGATTATACAATGTTGTAAATGGGGCTAGATGCTTCATAATGTAAAACTATTGCTATTTAAGCCGCCACTAAAAATGTTTGGAAACAAGCTTCCTTTGGAGGTGCAAGCTGTAGTGGTGGCACCTATGGTTAACTTGAGAAAAAAGAGGAATCAACCTATAAGGTGTTAGAGCTATTCTATTCTTTTTGTCTTATAGTTTTTGCAGGATAGGCTAGCTAGTTGCATGCCCAACCCTCCTTAGTTGCCTCTCACAACAGATTATAGAGTTACAATTCTTTGCTTCTCTTTTTCCAATCATCCCTATCAACTTGAATCTTTGTAATGGCTAAAATGAATTAGGAAGAAAATGGGAGATAGGTTAATCAAGATCGTCATAGAGAAATAAAATTACATTAAATTTTAAATATAATTAAACAAATAAAAAATCTCCGCCAGTTCTAACCCAATATCAGTAGAAGCATAGGAAACAAAGAAAGGTTCTTTAGTGCAAATCAAAATAATACCATGATTTGTAAGTGTAACAGCAAGTGTAAAAACCTGCATCATCACTGTTTGATTCTTTATTTCTTATGTCCAGTTGTATACATTTTCAGAAGCTTATATATCACATCACCTACATTCACAAATGTGAAAATCTACTTACATGTTAAACATACCAAAGTTGAATCATGATAATAAATTAGTTCCCTGTTAAATTGTTTCCATCTTTAGTGTCATCCCCTGTGTATTCTGTGGAGATCTATGACTACATGTGGGGAAGCTTTGCAAACATTTCCTGCATTGATGCAGTCCACATAAGCATCAATGCTAAAGTTAATGAGCTACTGCGAGAGTTTGGAAATGATATGGGCAAGATGGTTTGCACAGATGCTTCTGATTCTTCTCTAGAATTGACTTCTGGTAACATCAGGTTTAGAGGCACAAGAGTGAGTATTGTTGAATATACAATTATTGAACTATTTCTGAAAAAATGTGTGTTTAAAGAAACTTTTGATTAATTCTGAATACCAGAAACGGAGCTCAAGATGCAGCACAGTGAATGAGCTGACGACAACCAGCAGCTTATAGCTGGCTGCCTGCTTCAAGGTTAGTGAATCAGAACAGATTAAGACCCTATTTCACCTCCAAGCAGTGGCCAAGGAAACAGACTGCATTACTGTAGCTGGACTAAGAGAATAGGGATCACAGTTGGAGGCAAACTAAAACCCCAAAAAGCCAGCTGAAGCCAGATTTGTTGAGCAGAAATGCACAGATATCCTTGCCTCGCAGTAAACTATGTCCAAAAATTCTTTTTAGGATGAAAAAAAATACCAGAAACATATTTACAGCTGCAGTTTTGTGAAAAGCCAATTGGTTTGTGAAATATTTTAAGTTAATATCATGTTTGTTATGAGCTATGTCTTAGTTTAGTCATATTATTCTTTGCTTGCTTTTATTTTTTAGCATAAGAAACAAAAGCGCAGCCTTTCAAATTGGAACTCTGATATCTGTCTTTGAGTCTGGCATACCAACTTTTAGCAAGTTAATTTATTTGGGTCAACATTTTCTATCATTTCCAGGCACTGAACTACCTGCATCAGGTGATTTCAAATCTCAATTTCCTCAAGCTTCCTGGATTTTTATATAAATAATTATATATGTTTGAACCTCATCCTTCTCTTGTTAATAAGAACAGCCCCCACAACAAAAGAATAGGAGCTATGGCTTTTGCTGCCATAGACTATGTGTTGCTTTGGAAGAATTTATTTAGTATTGATACCTTATTCTTGGTTTCACCCTGCCTGTGACAGCACTAGAGACAAGCTTTTTTTTTCTCTCTTAAATTCAGGCTAAAATATTTACCAAGTTCTCTTTCACCTATGCTGCATCAAGTAAAGAAAGTGTGATGGCTTGTGGAATAGAGTTCGAGAACTATGCTGCTTCTAATCTGCCAAAGAAATTTGAGAAAGTTGAGAGTGAGGAGTCAGTGTCGCAATGCAAGTTTGTGAACTACACTGGGCTGGGCTTTAATATCACTTACCAAGGCTGGAGTTGTCGCAGTGGTTACATTCTGGATGAGAAAACATTTCAGTAAGATATTTTTTATGCTACTATTTAACCCTTTAGAAAAGTATTCATTTAAAGAACTAATCTAAAGCATAACTGCAAGGCCAGTTTTCAATTTGTTTACTAAAGATCAATTTAAACTCAACAGCTCAAGTAGTAACGCATGAATGATCTCTCTCGCCCCCTCCCCCCTCTCTCTCTCTCTCTCTCTCCCTCTCTCTGTCTGTCTCTGTATGTCTGTCTGTATCCGTCTTTCTCTCTCTCTCTCTCTCTCTCTCTCTCTATATATATATATATATATATATATATATATATATATATATATATATATATATATATATATATATATATATATATATGCGCTTGCTGCTCAACTGGCTCAACAAATACTTTGAACAAAGCCACCACCTTCCAGAAAGTCAATGTGGATTCAAAGGCAGAAGAGGTACAGTGGACTTTGCCACACGCCAATTACAAGAGAAGTGTTGGGAACAAAACCAGTCCATGTATACCACATTTATTGGTTTCACAAAGACATTTGATACAGTAAACAGAGGAGAGCTATGGATGATTATGTCCAAGTTTGGCTGCCCCAACAAGTTCATAACTATGGTTACACAAATGCATGTGTGCTAGTGAACTGGACAGTGGAGAAATCTCTAAAATGTTTCAAGTAACAAATGAAGTAAAACATGGATGTGTACTCGCCCCGACCCTGTTAAGCATGATGTTCGTGGCCACGATGACAGATGCCTTCAGATTGCTGGAGTTTGGCATACCCATAAAGTATCACATAGATGGCAAGCTACTCAATCCCAGAAGAATAAAGGCCAAAACCAAAGTAGCTGGCAACATAATCAGAGAACTTGTATTTGCTGATGACTGCACTCTGAAATGTTCAGACTGCTGTTCAGAGAGCAGCTCAGAACTAAACATGCAGGTGAGAATGGACCAATTCTTTGCTGCATGCAACAATTTTGGCCTGACCATAAATGCCAAGAAAGCAGAGGTCATCTACCAACCAGCACCAGACAGAGCACCCAAATCAATGTTTTAAAAACAGTCTGAGGGACTCACTGAAAAGTTCCTAGATAGATGTCACCACCTGGGAATGTCTTGCACAAAACAGATCTGACTGGAGAAGCGCAGTCAAAGCGGGTGTAGCTACCAGTGAAGACCACTGTGTTGTGAAAGTCCAGACCGGACGCAAGACCTGGAAATCACGAACAACAGTAACACCATCACCTTCTACAGACCTTGTGTCCCCATTATGCAGGAGATATTTTCGTGCCTGCATTGGCCTGTTCAGCTACATGCGCACTCACACCCAACAGCAACATGTGCACCC
Source organism: Ariolimax columbianus (assembly GCA_036924085.1). Lineage (NCBI taxonomy): Eukaryota > Metazoa > Mollusca > Gastropoda > Stylommatophora > Arionidae > Ariolimax > Ariolimax columbianus. The sequence goes on along the minus strand of JAVGWX010000006.1, from coordinate 98,814,261 downwards.
ACACCCAACATGGATATGTGTGGCAAGGATGATTTCGGCGGTCCTCATTGACAACGATAGACAGCTATTGTGTATGTATATGTGTGTGTGTGTGCGTGCGTGCGTGTCTGTGAGTGTTTTGTTTCTCACATACATTGTATACATGTGCACATGTGTGTGTGCTCTGTGATGGAAAAAATATACATCAATATTGATAATGTGGCAGAGTATTATATATTCAGAAGTGAAGAGCCTTTATAGTTTGTTAAGCTTAAATCTGTTCTGTTCTGTTCTTAAGAATTTACCTCATTGCACTTCCGGTCCTGGCATGCCCATAGGTGTTCAGTCTCTGTCTCAGTAAATAGTTCCTGGAGCTCATTAGTTGAAAACACTCCTGTTCCATCCTCTCATGCATTTGACTTCTCTCAATCCTCGTTTGATTTCCAAATTATAGTCTGTGAACTACTGATTCATTTATTGCAGTGTCATCCTCCAGCATGCGGCCATTATCATCTTTAATGGGAGGCTGCATGGCCTAGGGGTGAACGTTAGTTTCACAATCCCAATGCCCCCGGTTCAAAATTACGCCGGTGTTTAGTTTGGCAAACAAGGATTATTTTTCTCAGTGCGATTGATCTTCCATGGACAAAAAGTAATGCCAACCTAACATACTACACACCTGCCAAGAAATTTATAACAGCCAAAAAAGGTTGGCAGTTGAAAGAAATGACGTTCTGCAAAGAACATGCTACTTACTTTACTTTATTTATCTCAGATGTGCCCATAATGTGTGCTTGTGTACAGCTCTTTCCTTGTCTAGAACCCCAGCATGACCAGGATAGTCAATCCACACCAGCTCTTGGAGGTTTGAGGAGTCTGCAATGGCTATCCAATCAATTCTTAGTCAGCTTTTCTGTACTTTCCAAAGTAAAGATTGGAAATGTGATATGATGACTAATCTTGTTAAAGAAGTCTCAGATAACCACCACAAACGGGAGGTAACTCCATTCTCATGCTGGAGGTAATTGTCCAATATTCCCTTAACAAAACTTGGTAAAAAAGTGTTAAGTGTGGGGACGAGGACTTCTTCTTCTTCTTCTTCTTCTTCGTACGCTGTCAAACGTCAACCAGTATTTTTTCAAAAAAAGCAGCGGTCATCCTGAGGCTGTCGACACTGCCATAGAGCTTGTCTAGTGTTGCCACTGGTGATGGCCACATGTGCTTTCTCTGGTCCTCGTATGTCGGCCAGTTTTGCAGCAGATGTTCAGCGGTCATTTTCCCGGTACCACAAGTGCATTCGTTAGTGCCACCTATCTTCAGTTTATTGAATAGGTGGTACCTCAGTCTGTTGTGGCCTGTGCGAAGTCTGAAGACCATGACCTGCTCTCTTCTGTTCAACTGGTAATAGGCATAATTTTTTGTGTAGCCAGTATGTTCTGTTTCCCATTTGGCCATGTATCTGGCTCTAATAAGCCTTTTGGACTCTTCGTAGGTCGCACTAGAATCTGATTGTGGTAGTCTTGCACCTTCTTTTGCCAGTCTGTTTGCCTCCTCGTTGCCTTGGATGTTACAGTGGGATAGAACCCACTGTACCAATACTCATTTTGGTGCGGACTGCTGGCATAGTTGACAGAGTACTGCTCTTAAATCATTGAGCTCAGTATTTTTCTGGCTTTTTAGTGCTGTGACTACGGCCAGGGCATCTGTAAACAGGACTATCTGACTTTCATTTCTTTTGCCTGCCAGCATTGTTTCTACTGCATCCCTCAGTGCCTTTGCCTCCGCTCTGAAATTGCTTGAGTATTTTCCAGTTGCCACTGACAGTGTTATTTTTCTACCATTTGGTAGGCTCAGGAATACCCCTGCCCCTCCGTTCTGTGTTGTGTTTGTTACAGAACCGTCGGTGAATGCATGGGTCCAGTCCATGCTTGGGTAGTTATTCTTTATGTACCTCAGGGTTATGTCTCTTCTTTCGTTTTCAGTCTGGCTGTTCTTTTTTCCAATATCTGGTATATTTTCTACCACCTCTGGAAATATATGCTGCCTCCAGGTAGGTTTGCGTACAGTAGGGATGGGCTTTGGTGTTGTTAATGCATTCATAGGGTCTTCTCTCATCTTAGCTTTGGCTATTTCTGCAAAGTTTCGCCGCTTTAGTTTCCCATTTCCAAAATTATTTAGTCTCTGATGCATTGGATGGTCTGTCAGTCTTCTGAGTTTCTCTGCTTGCTACTGGGCTCTGCAGTCTCTTCTGTCGGTCATGGATTGCAGATTTGTAACTTTTTCAAGTTCTACAATTGGCGTTGACTTCATGCCTCCTGTTATAACTCATGACTTGGTTTTGAAGTTTGCTAATTTTTTCAAAGTTTGCCTTTGCTGCTGTATTCCATGCCGCAATGCCATACTCGAGAACTGGTCTCACTCTTCCAGTGTACTGTTTCTTTAGTATACTTTCGTCTGCTCCCCAGCTTGTGCCAGCAAGTTTCCTCATGATTGCCATTCTTTCTCTGGCTCTCATTCGGTTTCTCTCGATCTGACTTTTCCATGTCATGCGCAAGTCAAATGTGACTCCCAGGTAGTTTGGGTTGTCGTTTGGCCGCAGGTATTTGCCGTTAAGACTTATTTTTGTGTTTTTGGGTTTGTTTGAAAGGAAGAATATCGTACATGTTGTTTTTTCCTCATTTATTTTTACCAGCCATGAGTTCGCCCACTCCTCCAATGATGTTAGGGCCTGCTGCATCCAATTGCTTGCTATGGTGAGATTTTTTCAGAGGTCCACATAGCCAGATCGTCTGCAAACATGGAGCTGTGGACTCTTCTTTGTATATTCTCTGTGATGTTGTTTATATACACCAGGAAAAGTGTGGGTGACAGTACTTCCCCTTGGGGTACTCCCTGCTCAAGTGTCACCTTTCTGCTCATCTGCCCTTGTACTTGAACTCTGGCTGTTCTGTTTTTGAGGTAGTGACTGATCCATCTGTACATTTTCCCACAAACTTCACTTCTTCGTAGCTTGACTTTAAGTCCCTCTTTCCACACCCTGTCAAATGCCTTCTCTAAATCCACCCAAACAGCTACAGTGTGTTTTTTCTCCTGGTAAGCATCATCTATTTCCTGGGCTATGAGAGTGATCTGGTCCTCAGTAGATCTGTGCTGTCTAAAGCCTGCTTGCTGTGGGATTAGTATGTGTTTTTCTTCCAGATGCCATATCAGTCTGGTGTTTATCATAAGCTCCATCAGTTTTCCTACACAGCTCAGTAGACTGATAGGCCTGTATCCATGTGGATCTGTTTTATCTTTTTCTTTTTTTGGTACTGGTATAAGTACAGCGTCTTTCCATGCCTGCGGTACAATTCCCCTTTTCCAGCTTTGGTTCAGGACTGATAGTAACTTCCTCTTTGCTGTTTGGTTCAACCCCATCAGCATTTCGTTTGTTACCCCATCTTTTCCGAGCGATTTCTTTTTCTTTAAAGTTCTCATGGCCTCTTCCATTTCATTCATTGTTAGTTTTGCCATCATGTGCTCCTCTGCTGCCATATTGATGTTGTCGTGGCTATTTTATTCCATCATGTTGACAAATTGGTAGCCATTTTTGTTGTCCACAAAGTTTCAGAGCCATACAAGTGCACCGACATAACACTGGAATTTTTTTTTTCATTTGAATGCCCATTTTCACACAAGACTATATTTTCTTTGATAGCCAAAAATTCCCCAGTCATTAAAATATTACTTGCCTTTCTTATTCTGTTTTGGATATCCCTATAAATACATTAGTATTTATTTATTTTGCTCCTAAGATATAAAAAGAATTGAACATCTTGTAAAACTTCCCCATCTTACATAACTGAATTGCTTGCTGAAGCAAAGCGTCTCAGTAGAAAAAGCACGACTAAGATGAGCTGGACACCTCGTCCGTATGTCAGACGAGCGGCTCCCAAAGAAGCTTCTCTACGGCGAGCTGAGAGAGAGATGGCGTGAGAGAGGGCGCCCAAAGAAACATTTTAAAGACGGTCTGAAGGACTCACTGAAAAGTTGCCAGATAGACATAGACACCTGGGAATGTCTTGCGCAAAACAGATCTGACTGGCGAAGCGCAGTCAAATCGGGTGTAGCTACTGGTGAAGACGACTGTGTTGTGAAAGTCCAGAGCAGATGCGAGACCCGGAAATCACGAACAGCAAGAACACCATCACCTTCTACAAACCTCGTGTGCCCGATATGTGGCAGACATTTTCGTGCCCATATTAGCCTGTTCAGCCACATGCGCACCCACACCCAACAGGGAAATCTGTGGCAAGGATGATGTCGGCGGTCCTCATCGACAACGATGGACAGCTATTATTATTGTTATTATTATTAAACCAGTATAAAGAAGCTAAGTTTATTATTGTAGTTTTGTTTCTATGGATTTATAGCTCTTGCATTTGGTGGGTGCATATTACATTCTCAAGATAAATGTGTCCTGAAATTCAAAAATATTCCAATAAGTTATGAGAAGTTGACCAGTGAAAAACAGAAAATGAAACTGTTGAGACATTTGTAATGGATTGTCCTCAAATCTGAAAATCCATTGTATAGTCAATGACTTTAAACTTCTGTAGCTGCTTATAAATAACGCTGTCACTATCCTATTTGTGTTTATCTATAATTACTGATGTATTTTACTGTAATTGCCTTATAAAAACTTGCAATGGTATTTATTATAAAAGCACAAAAAATAAGAATTTGTTGTTCATCTATAAACTATCTAATTCTTCAACACTGGTTATCTTGTTTAGATGCTTTCACTCATCACTGATGGGGAGTGTACCAACTGATTTCTCTATCATCACCATGACTCTAAGTCCTCCTGCCTCAGTGTTGACAGTTCCTATTTTGTCCATGAAGTTTGTTGGAACATTCACCTCCTCAAACCTAAAAGACGTGATTGATGAGCGCTGTATTAAAGAATATAAGATTGCACTCATGAAAGTCCTGCCAGAAGTAGAGCAGAATTTGCAGTCTAGGATTTTAAAGAACATATACACAGCTGTAGAGAATGACATTAATGTTATCTTGAGTGATAAACAGGTGAGACATTAATTTCATTCTATGTGCAGTATCAAACAAGGTACCATAGCGGTAGATTTTTTACAGGAAACATATATTCACTGTTGATTGTTGATTGTTGTTAACTATACATGTCGACCATCATCAGGAAAAAAAACGATGGACATACATCGGGCATGTCCTTAGAATGAACAACAATCGTTATCCATTACAAGCACTTGAATGGACACCAAGAAAAGAGAGAGACCCAATATAACACTCAGAAGAACTATCATCTGAGAGGGCTCTTCTATGAGCCTTAGCACCAAACAAGATTTTAAAACAGTGCGTCACATGGTTCCAAATGGAGATAATTTATTTCTGCCTTATGCGCTGTATTTGGTAGGCAAAGAACATAGATAGACAGACAGACAAACAGACAGACGGATAGATGGATAGGATGGATTGGACAGATGGACGGATGGATGGATGGATCGATTGTTGATGACTTGTCAAGTAATTTCAGCTAGATAACTTGTCATGGGAAACAATGCTGGCTGATTGTATAACATGTGTGTGTTCATAAATTTGTTTTCATATTTAGAATATAATCATGTTTGTTGTTGTCTAATGCCCACAATGAGTATATTTGCTCTTTTGTGTGCCCTGAAAAGAGTGTTAAGTGGTGAGTTGCAGTAACTTTTCTCACATTACTGATGAAGGTGGACCATGGTCATTCAGGTTGTTGTGCTATGCTTAGCTTGATCTACGTGATGTTCACCACTATGGGGATCAGGTTGATCCACATCTTGTCAGCCACACTGTCTTGAAAACAGCCTGTTTCCAGGGAACACTAAATGGAAAAGAGATAGTGGTCTTGATCATTATATTGTGCCTGACCCTGATGCGACTTCCTGATCAGTGTTTTGTGTCTGTCCAGACTCTCATATAATAATAATAAAATAATAGTTGCCCACTTGCAAGGCAGCAGTTGTTTGTAGTCAGAGTTTGTCTATTCTAGGATAGAGTTTGACTTTCCTGCTTGTCAGCAAGAGGTGAACATTGAGAAGTTTAGTCCAATACAGATGGAAGATAGCTAGCAAATGAATTTGACTTGCACATGGCAGAGCTTCTAAAAGTGTAAATAAATCAAAGCTTCTACAATACTGGAGAACAAAAACAAAATGAAATCCACCTTACGGGCACAAGACTTACATTAGAAACAAAGAAAAAAACAAAAATAACTAACAAATCAGTACAAAAACCAAGACATGATATGTGATAATGATACAATGTGGTTTGAGTTTGAAATTATGAGCATATGAGTCATGAATTTAGATGAAGACATGAAAGAAAACAAACAATAAGGAAATGAAGAAGGGAACAAGATGATGTGAAGGTAACAAGATAACAAGTGGCAGCAGTTATAAAATTGGGTATGTGGAAATAAATAAATTGAAGCTGCTGTGGTATTATAGGTCAATAGTTAATAAAAACATTGAAAGATAATGGCTCAATAATTGTACTAGGACAAAATGAAAAAATGAAACCAAGATTATGGCCACAAAGGCTTCACCAGGGACAAAGAACCAATGAAAACAACTAACAAATCACAACAAAAACCAAGACATGATATGTTACATTTCACAACAATACATTAAGGTTGATATTTTTAAAATGAGCCACAAAATATATGCTAATTTACCATTTTATATGTTTTTAACTACAACTTTCTTGTTTGATTTCAGGTTATTGCAGAAGTCACTGTTAATTTGTTACCACTTCAAGAGAATGTGGATTCTGTATCCATGTTAAAGTATGCCAACTTCACCTCGTTGCAATTTCGTGAACCGTCGCAAATTCTCTCCATCGCTGTATCAAAGACAGACCTTTTTACGTGCCCAGTGATTGTCCTTAGCGCTCATGGACTCAGAACAGACATCAGCAAAATTCTGCTACACTGTTCACCTGGATATCTCCTCAACATGGCAAATTTCAAATGTATTAATGGTAAAAGAAAGTGCTGTCATGAGTGTTAACTATGCTGATACTAGGACACAATTTCAGTTGAAATTCAAAGTCAATGACCTATAACTGACCAAAACCCGCTTCTGCCTCCAAGTGGTAGTCATGAAAATACACTGCAACCATGCTGTTCTGTTCTGTTCTGTTCTGTTCTAGGAGTTGACTTCACTGTACTCCGGGCATATCCATAGGTGCTCAGTCTCTCTCAGCAGAGGGCGCAAAGTATGGATGCTGATGGTGCCTGTAGCCTGTTGGTTGTACACCTTCCTGTTTCGTCCTCTCAGGATCCCTGATCCACTGAATCCTAATTTGAATCCTAATTTGACTCCAAAGTGCTGCACCCTGTGCCTTGCAGACTCATCCAAAGCAGTATTGTTTTCCAGCAGGTGGTCCTTGATAACCTTCACTATGTCACCTTTATCCATGTCCACTGTGCCTGTTATGGGTGCGTGTGACACCAATAAATCAGCTTGCTCGTTGCCCGGAACCCCGGCGTGACCAGGACAGTAGATCCACACCAGCCCCTGGAGTTTTGAGATCTCCAGCACTGTTATCCACTCATGTCATAGCCAACCATTTTACATTTGCAACCATGCAAACTTGGTAAGAGATTAGGGACCGGCGGGAATGGCAAACACAGTCCCAGAAATGCTGGGCTGAAATTGGATGTGTCTGGACGAATGATGCAAACATTGCATTCCAGCTGTAAACTACAACGCAACATCACAAATGTTCTTTTCAGGGCAAAAACCAAAGAAGGAAAAGAAATTCATATTAATTTTAGCTCTACTGCTTGATAGCACTGGTGAACCTATTTTTGTTTTAAATTATTTTTAAAATATGCAATTTTTAGTTAATTAAAAAAAATTCCTTTAGTTTAATTTAAAGCAACATACAAGTATTGCTTTCGACTGCAATTTATTATTTAGGACATTGGCTTAACACATTGCCACAAGAAAATGATAAACAATTAAGTTTTGAACAGGAAATAATAGTCATCTCTAGTGCACAAAGTTAATTTGTACTGCTCTGGTGCATACAAGAGAACAAATCAATATTAGAATGAAGAATACATTTTGATGCTATGGAGAGTATAAAGGATGCAGAAGATGAAAGAAAAGCATTATTCTATATGGTTTTTAATAAGAGTGTTATCATGCCATGTGCTACTAACAAAACTAATGATCATGTCCAGATAGAGGAAAATGTGTAAAGATTGTTAGTTACATAAATCAAAAGAAACACTCAACATTATGGGAACTTATCTCTTTCTTTGCTGGCTATTGGCTGAATTATGGAGACATTCATAGGTGTCCCAGTCTTTGTAGACCATGCATGAGGCACCCTGTGAGTAAACTCTCAGGGTGCAAGCCTGGGTGCTGAATATGGAGGCCCTGAGCTGTCCAAACTGCAGGATCTTGCTCTCGACCTAGCTGGCCTAATCCAAAGGAATGCAACGAATAACAATTTGGCACTAGCTCAGCTGCAGGAGCTGCCGTTTTTGTATCCATTCCAGTATGTTTATCTCCTCTACAATAAGGATTCCACACCTCTACACAGTAGATTTGATTGATTAATTGATTGATTGATTGATTGATTGATTGATTGACTGTTTGATATGAGATTAAGAAAATTAGAACTCATTTTGTCAACAGACAATATTCATTTTGAAAGATGATGCAAAAAAGGAAAGGAAGAAAACGTTTGATATCTCAGCATGACATGGGAAAAATTAAATAACAGACTATTAGCAGAACTAGAAATAGAAAGTTATATAGGAACATGTATAAGCTAGCCAGAATAATTATTACAAATGTACAAATTCAGGTAGTCTTTTATTAAAACATGTTAAAAATGTTGTGCATTTTCTTTTGCAGAAATCTTGCCTATATATGCATCACGCATTGATATAGCATTGATAGGAGTTTATGAGGAGCTTGCCTGTGAGAATATCATTCAGTCCTCTGTTCAGCAGTTAGTAGAGGATGTGTTTATAGAAATTCATCCTGGTATATCAGCTGGAAACATATGCAACACCAGTAATGATGTTATTTTTCTACAAGAGCAAGGGGATTTTTCTGTGGGAAAACAAAGAGTGAGAATCTACTAATTTTGCTCTTGGGACAGTCAGCTTTTCGCCTTAATTATGATTATGGCTTTCCATAAACTTTTGTCATGTGCATGGTTATGTAGGAGAGATTTGTGGTTGTATCTAGTCATGCAAGAAGGTTTTGTTTGAAGTGTTATTTCCTGTTTGTGTTTCTTTGTACATGTATCAATGTTGACATACTCCTTTATCTCTTTCACATTTACTAGTTAATTTACTGCAAAATGTTACATTTTCCGGGAATTCCATTTGTCATTTCCTGTTTTTATTTAAATGTATGAACTTAAAAATATTGAAAAATGTAATAATTTTTGTTGGCAATTGGATTATTGATCATTAATTTATAGAACTTCCCTTCATCTACATTTGAAAATGTTGCTAGGTTTTCATCTTTTTCAGTAATACAAAGATCTTTGAATGAACCTTTATATTGATATCAGCATCTTTAAATGTGACAAAACATATATATCTTATTTTGTGGTGATGAAGAAAGTATGGCTTGGCTTGGCTTCGTTCATTCTCAATCTCTCACTACCAAACCCTGAAAGGGCTTAAGTAGCAGAATGTAGTCCAGAGAACGGAATGCGTTGTGTCATAGTTTACAACTTGACTGCGATATTTGCACCTTTCAGCCCAACACATCTGACTTCAGCAAGCATTTTTTAGTACCAGGTTAGCATTCCCTCTTCGATCCCTTCTCCTTAGCCCTGCTGCAGCCTGTTAAGAAGGGTCTTGGCAGCTCTGGTTTGCGGGCCCTGACGCTAGCAGTCAGCTATGGGTTGCTGACCACTGCAGCTCATGTGCTGCTCAGCATCTTGATCCCAAGCAAGTATGACAAAGAATTAAGAATGCAAGTGGATTTTATGACGACCTCCTCACAATGGTCAAAGCCAAAAGCAGACTTGATATGACCCCGCCACAAGGCCCAAGTTTAAGGCAATCGAAGGTGAGGATGTCTTATAAAACTATGGAAAGACAACATCCATAAATGAACTAACTAACAACCATATGAGGAGGCATATAAAGCAACCATAGACAGAGAGAGGTGTGCAGGATTGTGGAGGTGTCAACAGTAATGCCCCAATGATCTCAAGAGGTCATGAGATAAACTGAACTGAACTGAATCATGTATTACAGCTGGCTATACTCAACAGACAGTTGTAATAAATAAAACTATTGGAATATGCATAAAAAATACTTATACACTGATCTAAAAATAAAATATTTATGTAAAAAGCATAGATGGGTTATAAGTAGTAGTGAATTTGAATTGATACACAGAAAGATTTGATACCAAAATTGTTTTTTGTTATCTTTAATAATTTTCTGTGGTACTGACATCGTCTTTTGTTCATAACTCCTCAGGTCAATATCTCTATTCCAGTGACTTTAGTGAATCTAAAAGGCAGCAAAACAGACACTCTTGACTGTGCTGGACAGCTGTATAAATATTTGAGATTCAGCTTGTCCCAGCCTATCTCTACAATGATAAACACCATGTCACATGTATGTGGAGCCAGTATGGCTTTTCCACAAAACTACACAATAACTTACAAGCGATGGACTTGTTTTCACCAGCAAATGTATAATTCATTCACACACCAATGCCATTTTGTGACAACTGAAGCCCCTGAACTGCAGACATCTGGTTAGTGAGTGAAAGTTTCCTTTCATGGTGTAAATATTTGCAAAAATATTTGTGTACAAACAACACATCCAAGTTTTGATACAAAATATGCATAACATATATACTTTTTCTTCTTCTTACGCTGTCAAACATCAACCTGTATTTGTTAGAAGAAAACAGTAGTCATCCTGAGGCTGTCAACACTGCCATAGAGCTTGTCTAGTGTTGCCACTGGTGATGGCCACATGTGCTTTTTCTGGTCCTCATATGTCGGGCAGTTTTGCAGTAGATGTTCAGCGGTCATTTTCCCGGTACCACAAGTGCATTCGTCAGTACCACTTATCTTCAGTTTATTGAATAGGTGGTACCTCAGTCTGTTGTGGCCTGTGCAGAGTCTGAAGACCACGGCCTGCTCTCTTCTGTTAAACTGGTAATAGGCATCATTTTTTGTGTAGCCAGTATGTTCTGCATAACATATATACAATAAGTATACTTTATGTATCAAAACTTTAGAGGTTAATTAAAAGAAAAAAAAACCTACAGCAGAACACTAACCAAATGATAAAAATAAACATCCAGAGGCTCTGCATCTTCCCGATGGCAACATACAGATCAAAGACATGATCAATCACACAAAACCTACAGAAGAAGATTGAATCTTTTAAGCTAAAATGCTGTAGAAGGGTGCTCAAAATAGCATGGATAGCAAAAAATAAAAATGCAGAAATCCTACATGAGAATGATATAGAACAAAACTGGCTAGTAAACAACATTACATCTAGGAAATAACATACTTTGGCCACATCAAAAGCCACAACAGCATAGAAAGAATGATACTGAAGGGTATGGTACCTGGCAAAAAATGCAGAGGAATACTGAGAAGATACAGAGGCTTTGGGATTGGCAATATTAGAAAGATAGATAAGGGAAGGGACCTAGGGGTTATAATAGATCATACAGGTAAGGTGAGTGAGCAAGTTTAGGTAGCAGTGAAAAAGGCAAATGCAATGTTAGGTATGACAAAAAGAAATATTAAACATAGGAGCAAGGAAGTGATCGTCAAACTGTATAAAGCTTTAGTTAGATCTAGATTGGAGTACTGTGTACAGGTGTGGAGTCATTATCATAGAGGGGATATAAACATGCTGGAAAGAATACAAAAAAGAGCAACAAAGATGATAGTGGGATTCCAGAATTACAGTTATGAGGAAAGACTCAGAAAAACCGGCCTACATGGTCTCGAAGAGAGAAGAATTCGTGGTGACTTGATACAGGTTTAAAAGATGATCAGAGGAATGGATAAATTAGACTATAACAAGTTTTTTAAAATACAGCCACCCACAATAACAAGAGGGCATAGCTACAAGCTGACTAAAGAGAGGTCCAGATTAGATATTAGGAAATATTTTTTTAGTCAGAGAGTGGTGTCTGCTTGGAATGGATTGCCAGGGGAGGTAGAGGAGGCGGGGACAGTTAATGCATTTAAGAATAAACTGGATGCGCATAGCTGTTAGAGCAAGGTAATGTAAATGTAACTAGTTGTATACAGACTCTGCAAGGTCTTCTAAACCAGTATAAAGACATTAAGTTAAGTTAAGAAGCGAGGGAGCTGACCAAGGATTGAGATTCTTACAAATTATCTGTCATGACAGCAACGTTCTGCAAAGAAAAACCTAATTGATGATGATGATGTGCATAATATATTTTCAGTATGTTATTGTTCAAATTATTGATGACATAGTGAAAATTGAAATATGCTATTGGTTGATATGTTTGCAGACCTAAACTGAATGCCTGTTTACCTGGTTTGTGTTGTGTGTTTAAATGTCAGAGAGATGCCAACATTAACAATGTACGAATGTGTTCAAATGAAACCGGACCCAGTGGCTTTATTACAAACAGTTGAAAGTTACATTATCTAGTATGACAGAATTAAATATAGCAATTGTTATGAAGCAAACATGCTACAGGGTTAGTTAGAAAAAGTTGCCATAGGCATTCAGACATGCATCTCACTGCTTGGGTAGATGGCGGATGCTGTCCGAAAAAAATGACTGGTTGTTCTTTGAAGCACTTGATCACCGAGGCCATGACGTCTGCATCGGAGTCGAATCTTTGTCCCTTCTGATATTGTTTAAAGATTCGAACAAATGGAAGTCACAAGGGGACATATCGGGGCTATAGAATGGGTGTGGCAGTACTTCCATTCTTTTTTGTGCTAACACTTTTTGAACAATGTTTGCAACATGTGGACGCGCATTGTTATGCAACAGAATCACACCACGCAAAAGCATGCTGGGTCGTTTAATCTTGATTGCTGTATGCAGCTTGTCTAGTGTGTCATTGTAGTAGATGGCATTGATGTTTACACCAGGCTCTTTAAAGTCTTCCGACAAAAGTCCTTTATGGTAAAAAAAAACCTGTCAGCATAATCGGACCAGCGGAAATGTGTGACTTTAATGTTTTTTGGTTTTGGTGCTCTGGGATGTTTCCATTGCATGCAAGCTGTTTTGCTGCTTGGCTCCAAAGTGGAGGCACCACGATTCTCATTACCTGCCACTATGTGCATAAGAAATGAATCACTCTCCTCTTCGTATTGCAGCAAGTGGTTCAAACTCCATCCCATGCGTTCTTCCTTATGGTGATTGGTCAGCAACCGAGGTACCCATTGTGAACACACCTTCCAATACTTCAGTTTCTTGCTAACCACCATTTGAACTGTTGCTAGCGACACAGCTAATTCCTGTGCTAGCGACTGTAAGCTCAGGTGATGGTCCACCCGAATTGCTGCATCAATTTTCGTCATGTTTTCAACGGTCTGCTAAGGAAACTGTGAGTCGGAGGATAATAAAAGTTTGCAAACTTGACAGTTGGTATGTGCTGTTTACACCAGAAGTGAATTCATCACGCGCAATGTACGTATGTTTACTTGGTGCAGTTTGGCCCGATTTCATATGAACACCCTTCGTATTTGAGAAATGTATTCTTTTTAACTGTTATCTCTCCCGGATGTCCTAAGAAAATGTCTAACAGGAACCTGTTTTTAAAAAAAAACAAACAACGTATTCTGTCAGTTTTAATACTGGTGATGAATTAATGTGTCAATAATTCTTAGTTCACAATAATGTGTTAAAATTCATAAAATGAATAAATAAATAATTTATTTTCAGGACACAATTTCTCCTACCGCCATAAGAGACATCTAGCAAAACCTCTACTCAGACCTCAATGGAATTCAACTCTTCCAACATGCATTGGTAGGTAGCTTTAAAGTTAAGATAGTTCCATTGCAGAAACTGCTATCAGGAATGAAGTGTTTGTTATGTGGGGTGGCTAGCTTCCTTCCTTATTTCCTTTCCTTTCCTATTTACATCTGGATTGATTGGATCATGTGAATAATCAAATGTAGCTTTAAGTTTTTTAATTCAGATTTTCAGTATCTGTATGTGTGCTGAATGTATTTAATGGCAAAGCAGTTCAATATTTTTTTTAAAATATAGTTAACAATTAGTGAAATTGATTCATGTGTATGAGATTGATTCATGTGTATGAGATTGATTCATGTGTATGAGATTTGTTTTTACATCCTTAATTTTCCTGTCATTTTGCATTCTTCTTGATACTTCTTTTTTATTTCATATAAGAAACCTTTTAAATTAGTAATGTATAAAGTTCAGAATGCAGTGCAATAAAGACAATGAAGTTATGGGAAGATTAACAATGAATTACGGTGGTAAAAAAACTCACACATATGCTGTTTGCTTTATATAGCAAACATGAACTATGTTAGTGAATAAGCAATACTAAATGTATCAATGGACTATGAAGATGTCATTTGAGACTTATCCATATAAACTATTGGAAACTATTGTGAAGGATCATGACTACTTGCAGATATTGAGGACATTATCTGCTAAATAAAAAACAAAAATGTAAGACTAGACAATTAAAGTATATTACATAATGTTTAAAAGATATTATTATAAAATTTATTAATGAAATGTATAGCATTCAGCCATATTTAGAGCTAATCAATTCATATAAAAGTGAATCATGAACAATCAATAGAAAAACAAGAATGCTTAAATTCTTACTTAAACTCTAAAATTATCAGAATCCTAGGGACAGTTAGAAAGACTTGATTTTCAGAGGGAGGGCAATGCATGAAGGATGTTGACTGCAAACATCAGAGAAAGCAATTTTTAGTCATCTTTTGAGATGGAAAGTGTTAGAGCACACTGAAAAAAACAGCACAAAATATTTTTCAAAGAGAAGGAATGTCCCTTAACCTATGTGGCCATAGGGGCGACACATCTCAGCACACCCCAAACCTTCTATCCATTGCATGTGCTACTGTTTCAATCAGTATCATGCTAGTTCACATGCAAATATCATCTGTTCAGTTCATCTTAAGGAAACCTCTCTTTCTCTTGTCAGGAGCTGCGTCTCAGAGTACCACATTGAGCAATCAATGAGACCGTATCACATGAAAATACCAGTATAACTTTCATGATTTAACAATTGAAACGAGGTCATAATACAGTCTAATAATCTGTTGGACACTATTGCAGAAATTGACATTCATGATGTGATCTATGATATTCCAAGAATACTTCTGAAACACTTAATCTGAATATTCTGTATTTTTCTACAGACAAACAGGCATATAGGTACTCATAGAGAATCAATGACTGCAAATGCTAGAAAATGAAGAAGATCCATGATTACATACATAAGACCAGTTGGCATGATCCATGAAGTTGAAGAATTAGAAAAAAACTTACTTAGACTAGGTAGACTCTGAAATGTAAATTTATGGCTGTCTCTACAAAATATAATATTTGTGCTATCATTTATTCAATGACATATTTTCCAGACAAAGAACCTCCTACCTTCCATTTGTGCCCCGACAGACCTATCATCACTTCGCTAGGTCTTCTTGGCCCTGTTCCTGTCAACATCTCACTGCCAAATGTAACAGACAATTCAGGAATGTTGCTCAGCATTACAGTCACACCAGTTATCAATCTACCACACAGATTTACCAAAGTAATGCTAGTTTAGAAGTCCTTATGATAATGATCAGTTATAGGCTAAATAAATAAAATTTAATTGAAACAATGTTAATACTTTAACAAATATTTGTGTAAAAACATATTTTCTGGTGTTACTACCATCTGTTGTTGTTTTGAATGCCCACAATGAGTAGTTTACTCTTATGTGTACCCTGATAAGGAAGGGCGGTAAGTGACGAGTTGCAGTAGCTTTCCTCACATCCCGAGCGTGCTGATGAAGGTAAACCGAGATCCAGGAGGTTGTGCTATGCTTGACTTCATCTGCGTGTCGCTCACTACTAGGGAGATAACATCAAACCTCACCTTGTTAGCCAGACTGTTGTCGACAACAGCCTGTTTCCAGGACGACCAATAGGCGGTCAGGTGAGGGTCTTGGCCAGTATATTTCTCCTGACAATGGCTAACATTCTCTGATCAGTGTGTTTTGCCTGACTAGACGTTACAGTTTTTCTTATTGTTATATGACATTAATATTAAATCATTATACCAAGGACAGTCAATGAGAAATATAAATGTTATGAATAACTTTTTTTAACAAAATTGCAAACCAGAAATCTGTTGTGTCTTATTTTTGTACATGTTTCTCCTACCGCACTTGGTCCACCTGCTTGTGAATGGCCTCTAGAAACAAGTTTTTGGTTTCTTCTTCTTCTTCTTCTTCTTACGCTGTCAGACGTTGACCTTTATTTTTTCGAAAAAAGCAGCGGTCATCCTGAGGCTGTCGACACTGCCGTAGAGCTTGTCTAGTGTTGCCACTGGTGATGGCCCCATCTGCTCTCTTTGATCCTGGTATGTCGGGTAGTTTTGCAGCAAATGTTCAGCGGTCATTTTCCCGGTACCACACGTGCATTCGTCAGTGCCACCTATCTTCAATTTGTTGAATAGGTGGTACCTCAGTCTATTGTGGCCAGTGCGAAGTCTAAAGACCACGACCTGCTCTCTTCTGTTCAACTGGTAATAGGCATCGTTTTTTGTGTAGCCAGTATGTTCTGTTTCCCATTTGGACATGTATCTAGCTCTAATAAGTCGTTTTGACTCTTCATATGTCATACTGGTATCTGGTTGTGGTAGTCTTGCACCTTCTTTTGCCAGTCTGTCTGCCTCCTCGTTGCCTTCGATGTTGCAGTGGGATGGAACCCACTGTACCACTACCCTTTTTGGTGCGAACTGCTGGCATAGTGGACAGAGTACTGCTCTTAAATCATTAAGTTCAGTATTTTTCTGGCTTTTTAGTTCTGTGTCTACGGCCAGGGCATCTGTAAGCAGGACTATATGGCTTTCATTTCTTTTACCTGTCACCATTTCTTTCACTGCCGCCCTCAGTGTCTCTGCCTCCGCTCTGAAATTGCTTCAGTTACCAATGACAGTGTTATTTTCCTGCCATTTGGTAGGCCCAGGAATGCCCCTGCCCCTCCGTTCTGTGTTGTTTGTTACAGAGCCGTCGGTGTATGCATGGGTCCATTCCATGCTTGGGTAGTTTTTCGTTATGTACCTCACGGTTGTATCTCTTCTTTCTTTTTCAGTCTGGCAGTTTTTGTTTCCAATACCTGGTATATTTTCTACCACCTCTGGAAATATATGCTGCCTCCAGGTAGGTTTTCGTACAGTAGGGATGGGCTTTGGTGTTGTTAGTGCGTTCATAGGGTCTTCGTGCATCTTTGCTTTGGCTATTTCTGCAAAGTTTCTCCGCTTTAGTTTCCCATTTCAAAAATTGTTAAGTCTCTGGTGCATTGGATGGTCAGTCAGTCTTCTGAGTTTCTCTGCTTGCTGCTCGGCTCTGCAGTCTCTTCTGTCGGTCATGGATTGCAGTTTTGTAATCTTTTCAAGTTCTACAATTGGCGTTGACTTCATGCCTCCTGTTATAACTCTCATGGCTTGGTTTTGGAGTTTGCTAATTTTGTTTTTGGTTTGATTTTTTAACCAATTTTGTGTTACCTCAATTACCTCGTCATCTGCAAACCTCTGACCATGCAAATGTTCATTTAAGAATCCAACCAACTCAAAGTCTGATGGCGCCAAGTCAGGACTGTATGCGGAATGTTTCAAGACCTAAAGTTTTAGAGCATGAACTATATTTCCTGTATGCGCAGTCTTATATATCTGGACGTTGTCGTGCAGCAGCAATATCACTTTTGAGAGAAGTTTCTGGTGTTTTGATTGTATCATTGGCTTCAACTTGTTCACCGTCATGTCACTGTATCAAACACTAGTAAAAGTCTCACCACTTTCCTGAAAATGCATCAATATAGGGCTATTGACATCCCAAAAGATTGTCATCAAGACTTTTGTAACGGAATCCTGTGTCTTGTATTTTTCTTAGCCGGAGACAACAAGTGCTTCCCCTGCATCATCTGTCTCTTATTCTTTGGTTCATAATAGTGCACTCAGTACTCATCTTCTGTCACAATTTGGTGGAATAAAACATCTCCTTGATGAGTACGAGGGTTCCAGAAAATTGTCTGCCGCTTACGCTTGTGAACATTAGACAGCTGCCTTAGGACCCATCTGCTACACACTTTCCTATAACCAAGGTCATCATGGACAATTTTGTGCACAGCACCCTTGGTTCATGTTGAAATCCATAGGTATTTCATTAATAGTGACGTGCATGTTGCCACGGACTAGACAGTCAAACTGCTGTTTCACTGTGTTAGCCACTGTGCTTGCTGATCTCTCACTCCATGGTTTATCAATGACATTTTGTCTTCCATTTTGAAATCTTTCTACCCATTCATACACTCTTCCCTGAATCAACTGTCTCCATAATAAACCTTCTTTCTTCTGTAGAATTAAGAAGATTTAACACCCTTTGACCATAAAAATTAATAATGCCTCATGCAAATCAACAGTGTTGTGGCCATGTTGCACGCTATTGCACATGAGGATACTGCTTGATTATCTTGAGCTCATGAGTTTAGAGAGCGAGTTTGTGCCATGAAATAATATTTTCTGTTGTACCTACTCTTCCATGCACTTTATAATAACATTTTCTGTTACTGTTATTTATGTAAAAATATAACCAAACAATGAAATCAATGTTATTCATGGTTGTGATAATAACAATATCAATAATAATATTAGTGCTTTTTTTCTGGGTCATCATCATCATCCTCAGTCGGTAACCTGAACCGTCACTGGGGCACCAATACTGCAGATTGTTGGACCAGTTCTCGCCACTCCACTCTGTTTTGTGCCAGGATATTTGTTTCAGCTATGGATATTCCTGTCTAATCTCTGATGTTGTCTTCCCATCTCTTTTTCTGCCTGCCTCTCTTACGCTTCCCAGGCACAGTACCTTGCATAATTGTCTTGGTCAACCCATACCATGTGAGCTTACATGCTTTTACCATAATCAGTAGGTCTTTATATTGGCCGACCTCTCTCTTAATGGTGTCCCGAACTGCCTTATTCGTCACGTAGTCTAGATATAAAATGCAGAGAATTTGGCACAGACATTTCATCTCCATTGCACAAATTCTTCGCTCTAGAACCGCTGTCAGAATCCAAGTTTCACATATATAAAGGTACACAAAAGTGACAAGTGCATACATTAAACCCAACTTGGATTTAAGATTGATGCTTTTGTCCCTCAATAGCGGCCTCAGTTTGGTCAGAGCAGCCCTGGTCATCGCTGTTCTTGTCTTAATCTCAGTTCTGAAACCTTTTGCATTCATCAGAGTGCTCCCAGGTATTTAAACTGTTTGATGATTTGCAATGGTTTGCCTTTGATTGCAATCGGACTTGTTAGGCCCTCTGGAACATTGACCATGATTTTACTCTTTTCTGCATTATTTTTAATTTCAAACTTCTGAGCGGCATTGTCAAGATTTGAGATAAGACTCGCAAGTTTTAGCTCCGTTCCAAGCTAGCCTGGTAAGGTCATCAGCAAACCTGAGATTAGTGAGTGAATGACCACCTTATTGTTATTTTCTCAGATTCAAAATCTGGACTTCAAGCCTTGAAAAACAAAATGTCTCCTAATATTAATAACATGTACAAATTAATTTATCAACTTTCCGCCTTTTATGGAGCTATTGTGGTACTCCAGTGGATACCTGGCCATGTCAGAGTCCCAGAAAATGAGAAGACTGATGGGCTCACCAGAAACAGAGCAACACTCCTACAGTTACTACTTAGTATCACACTATAGATCTGTAGGCAGATCCTGAGAAAGAATCATAAACAGGAATGGCTAAATCAGTGAGCTACATCCTAGATAGGCTAAATATATTTTAGACATCAATCAAAGCCAGATCGGCTGGACCCAGTCAAGCAATTGAAAAGAAGAAGCCAGAGTTTGATCTTCAGGCTGAAAACAGGACTTGCTCCTCTCAATAAAAATCTGTGTGAACCAAGTTACAGATTTTGTCACCACTACAAGAAATCACTTGAGTCTGGTACACCTTCTGATCCTGTAACCAAGGCTAACGACTTCCAAAGCCAGCTGCTCTCCCTGCACCCAATCATGCGCAACACACTCTACATATACCACAACAACTGAGGAAGACATGTGCTTTTGTCTGAGAGACATTAGACTGTTAAGAGTTACCAGTTCACAGCTAAAGGGATTATATATATCATCATCTTCATCATCAGTCATCATCCTCAATCATCTCACAAACTTAATAAGAGATGTTACACCTGTTTTTTAGCAACAAGCTTGTATTTCGGACAAAACTGAGACATGCTCAGATAATCTTACAACGATCTCAGAACTGAACAACCTAACAATGATGATGATGAAGAAACTGTTTAATTTTACTTGAGTTTTTAAAAACAATTTGAAATGTATTTTTTCTACAGAACACTAGTCTTGTGTTGACAGCCACAGATGAAGCTGGGAATGTTGCTACATGCACAATAAATGTCATTGTCATTGGTAAGAATTGTGTATTTCATGTAATTAAATCTTGGTGTTGCAATGAATTTTAAAGAAAAATAGACATTATAAAACCAGAACCACTTTATAGGTCTGTTTTGGTTACTAGGATCTTTAAATGCATTATAGATTATTGCCACCATTAAAGGTAGGTAGGTAGGTAGGTAGTCCGCTTAGGCAGCACAAACCCATTGCGCAAACCATCAACGAAGAGTGGTTGAGACCCAGACTGCATGCAGTGAGGATGATGTTTTTTTGATTCGACTTATCCAGGTGGTGCATGAACAGCTGCTAATCCTTGATGTTCATGGTCTGCTTTAACAGCTGGTGAGCGGGGACGTACTCGTTAAGGCGGACCCCGTCTCCAAATAAGGCCAAATGGCATTGGTTGGAATTGGGAATGTGGTTTCAGTGGCATGTCTATCAGGTGACTTTGCCATTTAAAACTCGGTCGCTTCAGTGAATGATAAGAATTCCCCTCTAGCTGCACACGTGAAAGACTTCAATGAGCTTCTAATCACTCTGCAGGATAGTCCAGGATTCAGAACTAAACAGCAGGATGGGGTCGACACAAGTTATGTAAATCCATAGCTTGGTTTTCAGTGAAAGCCTCTGCGGGTTCCGAACTCAATTCAGGGCATTTATACAGGTGGCAGCTAGGCTGACTCTTTGAATGATGTTTGGGTGGTTTAGTGCATTGAGGTTTTGTTTGCTGCCCAGATAAATTAAATGCTCAGTGGGGTTGACATGGCTCCCATCGTCAATAATTGCTATCTTTGTGGGGTTGCAGTCAAGGTTTTGTATTTAGACTTTTGCCAATGAGATGCAGAGGACTATTCTAGATAAAAAGGTCTTTCAGGCACTCAAGTGGTTTATCAGTGCCTGAGAGCAGCAAAGATGGCGCCATAACTGGCTGCGGGTCTACATTGCTCTTCTGTTTTAGTTCATTATAGATGCCACCAAACCATGGATTTGCCTGGAATTCACATTAGACGACGATTTACACTTGTGTTCACGAAAACGTGCTGTTATTTTCCATATCAGGTCAGGTCAGGTCATCCCATAACTGGTGAGGTCGTTGGGGCACACATGAAGACATCCTCACACCTTCACGCCATCCCTCTCGGTCAGATGCCGCTGCCTGTGACTCTTCTGGTCGGAGACTAGTCCATACTTTTATGTTGTCCTCCCATCTCTTTTTGGGCCGGCCTCTTCGTCGTCTGCCATGCACCTTCCCGTGGAGGATTGTGTTTGCAAGACCATTTGATCTCGATATGTGACCGTACCAAGTGAGTTTCCTTCTTTTGACAGTTGCCAAGAGATCTTCGAAAGGCCCTATTGCCGTTGTAATTCTATTTCGGATTTCCTCGTTTGTAACTTGATCTTTGTACGTGACGTTTAAAAGTTTTCGGAAACATCTCATCTCCAAGGCCTGTATCCTTCGTTGAAGGTCAGCTGTAACTGTCCATGTCTCACACGCATAGAGAAATATTGACAGGACCAGTGTACGCATTAATCTGATTTTCGTGCATAGTGCTAACCGTTTATCTTGCCAGATTTTGTTAAGCCGTGCAAGCGCCGCTATTGTCTGTGTTGTTCTGGCCAATACTTCACATTTTGATCCTTCATCACTGACAATCGACCCAAGATATTTAAAACGGTCAACTACTTCAAGTTCTTTTTATTTTCCATATGGACTGGTTAATTCATTTGGTTTGTGTGTTTTCTTCTGTCCGATTATCCTGGAATAGACATCAGCTATATGAATAGCACTACGTTTAAACATGTGTGTATTTCACGGTCTAGTTCACACGGTTGACTTCATGAGATTGGCGTCCTTTGCCCTAGCTGAAGACAGTGTCAGCTTTGCTGTATGAAATTTAGACACAACTATAATAAACTGCCCTCTGGAGAGAGATGGGCTCTATCAGGAGTGTAATGGCCCAAGACACACCATTGTTGTATGGTGGGAGCTGGTACTACAAACTGCAATAACAGTGCCTTAACGACCTTCTAGGTTATGGGACTGATAGGGATGATGAAGATAAAAGCCTGGTATGACTATGTCATGTGTGTAGTCAAGGTCAGTCACACACAGCTGCCAGGTGGTACTTCTGGGTTGTGCATCTCCAGCTGATCATGGGTCCAGTCCATGGCATGGCAGAACAATTTCAGGGCAAAGATGCATCCCTGCCGGACACTGGATGATGTAGAAAGCCTGTAAGAGAGATTGTAACCCAGGTAGACTCTTGCTCCAGTGTTGCAGCTAAGCTGCTCAATTAGAAGTTGCTTTCCACAAGGTAGGTCTGTCTGCAGTCAAAGGCAGTCTTGAGGTCAACATAAGTGACATGTAGGGGGTTCTTGAATTCCCAATGTATTTCCCTTGAGTCGGCAAAGTGTAAGAATGGTGTTGATATGAAAGTGGCAGAACACTGAAGCCAGACTGTTGTATAACTGATTTTTATTCAGCAAAGTCTGTATTACTGAGAGAGCACATATATTAGGACAAAGACTTCCAGGGACAGACACTAATAATGTGATGAACCTGTAGCTGCCACATTCTGTCCTGCCATGCAGCAGGAACCTGTCTGGTTGACCAAACTGCAGTGAACAGTTGGTGCATGATGAGACTCATGGGTTAGCATGAATATTTCAGCAATACAATTTAACATTAAAATAAACGACCATGACAGTAAATATTCTTCTTCTTATGACATGCTGAATGCGGTAAACATCACAGATCTTCACAACTTACTGTCACTAATGTTGTCCATTACTGCTGATGGTGCCTTTTTCCATGTCACAACATTAAATTGTCTAGTATCTTCTTTGTAATCTTATTTCTTGCTTACTATATACTTTAAAATAAATCTACAAAAAAGAAAAAAAACAGTTTTGTTTTTACTTAATTATTTAGAAGAAAAACGTTGAAAGACATAGTTGCAACAAAATAAATTGATCAGAATAGATACTAAAAATGACAAAGTGTGAATTTGCTGGACAATCTAACATCACATGGAAAAAAATGACAATCTGTGTTTCTGTTTCTAAGAATTGACTTCCCTGCACTCAAGGCATCCCCATAGGTGCTCAATCTCTCTCAGTAAATGGCGAAGGGTCTGGATGCTTATGATTCCTGTAACTCGCTGGCTGTAGACACTACATCCTCTCTTGCACCCCAATATGCTAAAACCTTGTTTGATGTCAAAGCTTTGCAGTCTATGAATTGCAGATCCATCTACTACATTGCCGTCATCCAACAGAAGGTTGTTGATCGATTTCAAAATCTCACTTCTATTTTTCACTAATGTGCCCATGATGGGAACTTGTGAAGCTAGTATGTCAGATTTCCCTGAACCCCAGTATGACCAGAACTGTAGATGGTAGAAAAAATGTTCACAGAATTAAAGTGCAAAATTAAGAACCAGACATTGGAGAAATATTTTATTGCGTTTAGCAGCATACATTTTCTTTCTTTAAATATAGATTGTATAACTTGTACATGGAGAACTTTTATAAAACATGTATGAATAATGTATTTGCTAAATATATTACAAAATACATTATGGCTTTCTAATACTGATTAAATATCAGGTTTAAAATATCACAAGGACTGCTAATAAACTAAAGATCAAGTGCTGATACACATACACATGAGTGGGTCAGTTCAGTAATAGCATTAATAAAGAAAAATTCAGCCTAATTTATGACAAGTTAAAATGAATATGGTGAAAGCGAATAAAGATGTGACTTATCTGCTGAATGTGAAGTTTGTTGTTTTAGAATAACAGACAGTTGTTTTACTAATTCACACTGCAGAGCAAATATATAGACTCACAAACTTTCTTACAATATTACAGAGCTGGTATATTGGCTTGAGCAATTTCCATATTTATGTTAAAAAATTTCTCAAAAACAACTTTCCATAAATTTGTATATGTACAAGGTGTGTTCAAATGAAACCAAACCTAACTGCACCAAGTGAATATACGTACGATGCGCATGATGACGTCACTTCTGATGTAAACAGCAGATACCAACTGTCAAGTTTACAAAATTTCATTATCCTCCTATCATAGTTTCCTCGACAGACCGTTGAAAATATGGCGGGTGTGATATGGAGTGGATCAGAGTTGACCAGTGAGCGGTAATTCAGTTTTTAACAGCTGAAGGATGTTGACCAGTTGACATTCATCGCAGAATGCAGGCAGTGTATGGTGATAAAAGTGTGTCAAAGGCAGCAGTGAAGAACTGCACAATGATGTTTAAAAAGGATGTGAGTTGACAAAAGATCTTTTGAGACCAGGTCAAGTGTGTATTATTGTGTCAGAAGATGCCATCACCAAAATTGATGCAGCAATTCGGGTGAAATTCTCCAGAGCTTTCGTTTGCCACACTTTTGTCACCATACTCTGCCTGCATTCTGCGATGAATGTCAGCTGTTAGAAACCGAATCACCGCTCACTGATCAACTCTGGACGGATTCCATATCACAACCGCCATGTTTTCAACAGTCTGCCGAGGAAACTATGAGTCAGCGGATAATGAAATTTAGCAAATTTGACGGTTGGTATGTGCTGTTTACATCAGAAGTGATGCCATCATGCGCATCATATGTATGTTCACTTAGTGCAGTTCGGTCCGGTTTCATTTGAACACTCATCATAGATATCCTTTCTATAAAAAGTCTTTAGATTTCCAAAATATTTGTTCTCAAAAGTTTGAGATATTCCAGACTGAATGAGTTGAACAAACAAATGATGTTCATTGTGGTACAATATGTTTGTACGATATAAACAGTAATGATATACCTTAAAGAGCTTTATATTATCTATAATGTCATCCACTTTTATCTGAAGTTGACAAAAAATGTAAATTAAATCATTAAATATTTGCTAAATGTTATAGACAAATGCTGTATATGTTGTATATAGACTATGCAGAGTCTTCTAAATGTACCAATTATAAGAGCAAGGAAGGGATTGTCAAACTGTATGAAGTATTAGTATAATCTAGATTGGATTACTGTGTACATGTGTGGAGTCCTTATAGCAGAGGAGATATAAACATGCTGGAAAGGATACAAAGAAGAGCAACAAATCTGATAGTCAGATTCCAGAATTACAGTTATGATCAAAGACTCAGAAAAACCTGCCTAAAATGGCTAGAAAAGAGAAGAATTTGAGGTTACTTAAACCAGGTTTATAAGATAATCAATGGAAATGATAAAATAGACTATAACAGGCTTTTCAAAACACAACCACCTACAAGAACAAGAGGGCATAGCTACAAATTTACTAAAGAAAGGTACAGATGAAATATAAAATATTCTTTTTAGTCAGGGAGTGGTGAATGCTTGGAATGCATTGCCACAGGAAGTAGTGGAGGCAGGGACAATTAATGCTTTTAAGAATAGATTGGATGCGCATAGTTTTTAGAGCAAGGAAATGTAAATGGAACTGGTCATATACAGACTCTGCAGTCTTCTAAACTAGTATAAAGAAGTTAACTTAAGTTAAGTATTTAAGATGTTACGTAAAGTTAAGTCAAGTTAAGTATTAAGAATTTTACTTTCAGATGAGATACTTCCAGGAATTAGCTGTCCCAATCATCTGGTGACAGTTTCTACAGAGACATGTCAAGAAAATGCCCAAATTATATACAACAATACAGGTGTCACTGCTATTGATAACAGTGGTTTTATCAACATTGTGTATGATCCACCTGAGGGTTCAGTGGTAAAAACAGAAGAGGTTATTCTAGTGACAGCTTCAGCAGTGGATAGAAGCTTCAATGTAGTTAACTGTTCATTTTTTGCAAGAGTGGAAAGTAAGTATGTGCAAATACATAAGATAGTAAAGAAAGAGAGAGAGAGAGAGAAATATATGCATGCACAAAGCACACTCGCATGCACTCACGCATGCACATACACACACACTCACATACACATCTTAAGTGCAGTGTGGCAATTGAGCAATGCAGATACTGAAAAGCTCAAGTTGCTCAAAGAACTCTCTCTCTTTTGTCTTATATCCCCCAGGGGTGCATAGACCATCAACCAACCCTCACCAAGCAGCTCTGTCCCGTGCAATCTTTTCCAATTCCTTCCAGCTTTTTCATATTTTCTTTTCTTCCGCCTCCAGATCTCGTCTCCATATATTTCTTGGTCTGATATGCTTCTCCTTTCCTGGGGGTTCCATGACAGGGATTGCCTGGTGATACTGGCCTGGGGCTTTCTTAATGCATGACCCATCCATCTCCACTTTCTTCCTAAGATTTCCTATTCCAATTTACCTTGTCCCGCTCTCTCCCAAAGTCTGTCGTTTGTAACTGTGTCAAACCATTTTATACCAAGAATCTTTCTCAGGCATCTGATGACAAAATGCTGCAGTCTCCTGTCATCGCTTTTGGCCATTTTCCAGGTTTCTGCTCCAGGACTGGCTTCACATTTGAATTGAAAATCCTTATTTTTGTCTTATTTCATTCTTATTTTCTTGAGAGTTCCGTATGGGTTTCAACATTCTGAATGCAACTCCTACTTTTTCTATCCTTGTTTTAGAGCATACTGGCTACACAAAAAATTATGCTTATTACCAGTTGAACAAAAGAAAGCAAGTAGTTGTCTTCAGACTCCGTACTGGCCCCAACAGACTGAGGTACCATCTATTTAATAAACTGAAGATAGGTACTACTGATGAATGCACCTGTGGTACAGGGAAAATGATTGCTGAACATCTGCTGCAAAACTGCCCGACATGCGAGGACCAGAGAAAGCACATGTTGCCATCACCAGTGCCAACACTAAACAAGATCTATGGCAGTGTTGAAAGCCTCAAAAGGACCGCTGCTTTCTTTGAACAAATTCAAGATCACGTCTGACAGCGTAAGAAGAAGAAGTATCCTTGTTTTTATATTCTCGTCTGTCCCTTGCTGATGATACTTCCTAGGTATGTAAATACCTCTACCTCAAAGAACTATGGAACATATATCAATAAGAAATCAGATCCCAAATTTTTGAAAATTCTACATTAATCGCTATTTTGGAATATTTTAGAAACAGCATTACCATGTGGATACAGCTGGACTGGTCATGTGGTACACATGCCTGACAGAAGATGGTCACAAAGAATGGCATTTTGACAACCTTATCGTTATATGCATCTATGGGGCTGCCCACCTATGCATAATGGTGTGACAAAAGATCTAGGTCAGCTCCAGTACACC
The DNA here is from genome assembly GCA_036924085.1 of Ariolimax columbianus. NCBI lineage: Eukaryota > Metazoa > Mollusca > Gastropoda > Stylommatophora > Arionidae > Ariolimax > Ariolimax columbianus. The sequence continues at coordinate 98,786,320 of JAVGWX010000006.1, read as the reverse complement.
ACAGCAAAGGATCGGGAGGCAAACAAAATGTGGTTGGCTACCTTGCACACAGCATTCTTGCTGGATTGATGACAAAGATAATGTATGATGTTAATGGGTAGTTGGTGTGTATACAAATATTTATATAACTATATATATTTACATACCAACTACCCATTTATATTGCTTCATTCAATGTAGTTTTGTAATATGTCTTTAAGAAACAAAATATACTGTATAAATATACAATAAAACAAAATACTTTGCCATTTTCAGAGAAAGTCTGAGCATCTATTTTTACTGCCCAGATTGCAGTGATGTAAATTCTGCAGAACAAGAGTATTATATTCTCTAGAAGCTAAGCAATATTTTGTATGAGTTATAATCACTAAGGTTTGTCAAAGTTTGTGAAGTATGTTTTGAATAATAATAGCTGTCCATCGTTTTCGATGAGGACCGCCGACATCATCCTTGTCACAAATTTCCCTGTTGGGTGTGGGTGCGCATGTGGCTGAACAGGTGTCGATGTCTATCTGGCAACTTTTCAGTGAGTCCTTCAGACCGTCTTTAAAACGTTTCTTTGGGCGCCCTCTCACGCGCCATCCCTCCTTCAGCTCGCCATAGAGAAGCTTCTTTAGGAGCCGCTCGTCTGACATACGGACGAGGTGTCTGGCCCATCCTAATCGTGCTTTTTCTAGCAGCGCATGGATGCTGGGCATGTTAGCCCTTGAGAGAACCTCGATGTCAGTGACACGATCTTGCCATCGGATGTGGAATATTCGCCTCAGGCAACCTGTGTGGAAGTGGTTTAACCTCCTTGCATGTCCAGAGTATACAGTCCAGCTTTCGCAATCATATAGTAGGGTTGGAATGATGGTTGCACGGTAGACTTTGAGTTTGGTCTTGACGCTGATGCCACGACGTGCCCAGACCATCGAGCGCATTCTACCAAAGGCTGTGCTGGCCTTTGCTATTCTGCTTGCCACCTCATCGTCTAGGCTGACAAATCTCGACAGCGTGCTGCCCAGATATGTGAATTTGTCTACGACATTCAGCGTCTGCCTGCTGATTGTAGTCTATGGTTTTGTGTACAGCATGCCTGGTGCTGGTTGGTGCATGACCTCTGTTTTTTTGGCATTTATGGTCAGGCCAAAATTTTACATGCGGCAGAGAACTGGTCCATTCCAACCTGCATGTTCAGTTCTGAGTAGCTCATTAGAGCGCAGTCGTCAGCAAATACAAGTTCCCTGATTATGTCGCTAGCCACTTTGGTTTTGGCCTTCATTCTTCTGGGATTGAGTAACTTGCCATCTGTGCGGTACTTTATGGGTATTCCAAGCTCCAGTGATCTGAAGGCGTCTGTCATTGTGGCCGCGAACATCATGCTGAACAAGGTCGGGGCGAGTACACATCCTTGTTTTACTCCGTTTGATACTAGAAACGTTTTAGAGATTGCTTCGTGTAGCTGTTTCATCATGGTTATGAACTTGTTGGGGCAGCCAAACTTAGACATTATCATCCACAGCCCTTCTCTGTTTACTGTATCAAATGCCTTTGTCAAATCAATAAATGTGGTGTACAAGGCCTGATTTTGTTCCCGACACCTCTCTTGTACTTGGCGAGCAGCAAAAATCATGTCCACTGTTCCTCTTCCGGCTCTGAACCCACATTGGCTATCTGGGAGATGGTGGCTTTGTTCAAGGTGTTTGTTGAGCCTGTTTAGCAGTAAGCGCGCTAGGATCTTGCCTGCTGCAGAGAGTAGTGATATTCCACGATGATTGTCGCATTCCTGACGGTTGCCTTTTCTTTTGTACAGGTGAACGATTGAGGCGTCCTTTAGCTCCTGCGGAATTTTTCCTTCAGCCCACATGTGGCAGAAGAGTTCAGTGATCCTTCTGGTGAGGGATGGGCCAGCTGTCTTATATACCTCTGCTGGTATTGCATCAGCTCCTGGAGCTTTTCCTATAGATAGTAAACTGATTGTCCTGTCGACTTCCTCCTCAGTGATGACTTCATCCAACGCCAGGTTCAGTTCCACCTGCGGCATTCGCCGGACGGCTTCCTCATTTATGGACGATGGGTGGTTTAGTATTTTGCAGAAGTGGTCTGCCCATCTGTCTAGAATCTGAACCTTATCCGTTAGCAGTGCTCCATCCGCACTGCGAACTGGAGTATTACTAGAGGGCTGCGGGCCGTAGAGAGCTTTCAGTGCCTCATAAAACCGTTTGGTGTCATGACGCTCGGCGAACATTTCAATTTCGTCAGCTCTTTTGCTGAGCCAGGAATCTTGCATCTCTCTAAGCCTGGTCTGGGCAGCTTTGCGAGCAGTATTGAAGGCAGCTTTTGCTGCCGGAGATGGTGTGTCCTTCTGGTATTCCCTGTGCGCTTCATGTTTTGCATCAAGAAGTCCCTGTATTTCTAGATCGTTCTCGTCAAACCAGTCCTTATGCTTGCGCATGAGTGGGCCAATTTGTTTAACAGCTGTATCGTAGAGTGTGTTTCTCAGTGATGCCCATTTCTCTTCGATGTCGTTCTTTTCAAAACGGAGCTCAGATAGTCTTCCCTCAAGCTTTTCCTGGAAGCCTCCTCTCGTGGGTTCGTATTTAAGCTGAGAGACATTTAGTCTCCTCTGTGGTTTCTTTCTCTGGAGGCGCATTTTGGGCTGGATCTTGAAGTTTAGCTTGGCAATGACAAGTCGATGGTCGGTCCAACATTCTGCACCACACATGCTCTTCGTTACCATAGCATCCGCTCGATCCCTATGTCTGATGATAATGTAGTCAATGAGGTGCCAGTGGCGGGACCTTGGGTGCATCCATGTGGTTCTATTTCGGACAGGAAGTCGGAAAGCTGTGTTTGTAATGAGTAGTTCATTTGTGGCACATGTCCTCAGAAGGAGCAGTCCGTTAGTATTGCATTTTCTGATACCATGTCTACCAATGGCCCCCCTCCCAGGCTGTATGGTCTGTGCCAACCCTAGCGTTAAAATCACAGAGGATGACCAATTTGTCAGATTTGGGGACTGCAGCGATGAGCGCCTCAAGGTCCTCATAAAACTTATCTTTTGTTTCCTGAGGATTTGTCATTGTGGGTGCGTATGCACTGATAAGTGTTGCATGGCGCCCTCCTATTAGAGGGAGACGCAGTGTAATCAGGCGGTCATTAATTCCTCTGGGCATGCTTGTGAGTTTTGCGACCATGTTGGTCTTGATGGCAAAGCCAACTCCAGCTTCACAGCTTTCTTCTTTGCTGCAGCCGCTCCAGAAGAAAGTATAACCAGCACCTTCTTCTGTGATCTGTCGTTCCTCTGCCAGTCGTGTCTCGCTCAGGGCAGCTATGCAGATGTTGTATCTAGCCAGTTCCCTGGCAATCTGTGCTGTCCGTCGTTCGGGTCTGTCCACTTTGGCGTTGTCCAGTAGCGTGCGGACATTCCATGTTGCAAGCGTGATGGGTAGCCATCGTGATCGTTTTCTACCTGTTCCGCCGCTGTAGTTTGGGGGCCCTGCCAGTTGCGCGTTGCTAGTCAGGTTGTGATCTGTAGGGTGATGTCGTGAGTTGCGCAATGTGTTTATAGTGAGGGACATGTGCGCAGGATCTTTCTCACTCTCTCGTCCTGACTCAACATGTTCTAGAGGCAAGACATTGTCAAGACTTCTAGTGAAGGGTTCGGATGCAGACAGTATGGTGTCAGTGTGTGCCTTATTTTCTCGGTAGCCCTTCCCTTCTCTTTTATCGCTGGGGTGGAGCTTTGAGGTATCTGCTGAGTGCATTTGTTTATGTATTTTTCTTCCACCTCTCTTTCCTCTGGTCTTTCGCCTTGATTGTTTACTTGTGAGTTCCGATGCCTCCTCGGTTAAGTGTATTTCCAGCAGGCGCAACATGTATGTCTGAGTTTGAAGGGACGTAGTGTGCTGATCGAAGCGCAATGAGCTCCTTTCTGAAGTACTGTCTATTTGACCGGGTCAGGATGACCTCCTTCATTTCGGTGTTCACGCTATCTTGGTCACGATACAGCACGGAGTGACACTAGCTTTTGACCGGGTCAAGTTTCGGCCACGCTTTGTCCCATCGAAACTGTACACATTATGTCTACCTTTCACGACTAAAAATACACTTTTATATACTTCGTTGCATCACTTCTTTCACATTATTATGCTTAATTCATAAGTCAGAACATTTATATCCAGGAATCACGTTAATAGTCCGAGAGTTATCGTAGAAAACACAAACAAAACACCGTTTTATCAAGAGGGAAATCGACTGCGGCCATGCCCGGCGCCATCTTGACTCACTCTTTTTGAATAGGGATGCACTAATTAGATTTTTTTTAAACAATTGATTGAAATATGAGTAGAAGCCTTTACTGTTTGGCCAGATGCAAATAGGAATAATGGGTGAATCTTTGGCATAAAAAGTTGTATTTAATAAAAAGACAGGTTCTAGAATTACAAAGTAATTAACAAAAATAGAGGATATTTCGAAGTGTTACATTGTTACAAAAAAAGGGGCAAATGTCTTAAAACTATTGTGCTTCTTTAATAGTTAAATGAAGTATAGCAAAACAACAAGACACAATTTAAACTTATACACCAGTCATAATGCAAGGATTAACACAGATGCTGATTATTACGTGTTTAGTTTTAACCGGCTGGGTACCCATCCTCTGTCAGCTGATCCAACCCATGACAAAATAAAGTACTTATCACAATGTGCTATGTGTAAATATAGTATAGAATTGATACTGAATCTCATCAAACTTTTTAGGTAAAAAATGTTCACGCTATTCTTTGACCTATTCATTTCCAGAGTACTATTCGACTGAATACAAATAGTTCTTTGAATGCACTATTTGGCACTGAATCAAAAACAAATAAAATATTTGGCTCATCACTACTTTTAAACCAGTTAAATCTTATTGCATTTTAACTGTGCTACAATTCAAGGTTGCCCAGAGTGGAATCTACCTGTACCCATAGGAGGCAACAGGTCATGTGTACATCCAGAAACCAATGATCAGGTAATAACTCTTGACTTATTGATTTATCAAAGAATATAAATTTAAATTGACTTTGTTTGAAGAATTTTACATCACAAGATAATTAGTTTGGTGTAATAACATGATTTGAGCCACGTTACTTAAGAGAGGCATAATGTGAGAGAGAGAGACATCATTTTACACATTTGAAAAGATCCCCGCAGTAGTGAGCGACATGTAGATGAAGCCAAGCATAGCACAACCGTCTGGAGGACCTCGATCCACCTTTATCAGCACGCTCAGGATGTGAGAAAAGCTACTGCAGCCTGCCACATACCATCCTTTTCAAGGTGCACCAGAGAGTAAACCTACTCATTGTGGGCATTCGAAACAACAACAACAATACATTTGAAAATGGGGTATAATTATGTTCACTATTAACTTGACAAAGTGAACATTTTATTCAGATTCTTGAAATAACCTTTATTGGTTCTTAAGAATAACATTAGAATATTTGTAAACATTTTAAATATTTCTTATATATGATTTCCAAATTCAATTAAATAGTCTAGGAATGCTTTTCAATTTTTTTTTCCTTGACAAGGACCTGTTGTGTGTCGTTTCATGCCCTGCAGAAAAAGGATTTGCAGTGCTGCCACCTGACAAGTATATATTTAGTGGACAATGGCAGCCTCACAACAGAGTACCACAATGTGTAGGCAAGTTTCTGTTTGTATGTAAATTTATTTTTCTAGGATTGCATACTTGAAATTAGAATGTAAATGAAAACAATGAAATGTTTATGTTTTTGTATGTGTCAATTTCAGTTGAAGTTTTCATGTGACTTCATATGCTGTTCAAAATGTTGGCTCTCTTTTTTACTCTCAATAAATTCAGATCAGTTGGAACAGAGAGTATGTTTTGTAATGTAACCTTTTGTGGGGGAAAAAATCTTCTCGAGTCTTCTGTAAATGTGTTCTTTGAGGTTAACATCTGTGCCCAACAAACATCTGTATCTCCCATTTTTGAATAAAATTATTTTAATTATAATAATAAATTCAATTATTAATAGTATTTTGGAAAAACGTCTTCTTACAATTTTTCAAGCATGATCATTCTAGTATTAATTCTTAATAATCCTTTAGAGAAATTACAAAAATGATAGTAAAATGTTACATATAATAAATATATTTTACTCTTTTACAACTTGTATCAGAAAGCAGATTTCCAGATTATGAAGTGCGTTTGAACTTTCACCTGCCATACCAGGGAAACACTACAGGAGATTGTTTGAAAGAAATGTTGAATGCGTTGATAGAGTTGGTGAGGCCGAGGCTTCTTTCTGCTTGCTGGAATGCTACACAAGAACTCAATCTTTCTCACATAGATAGTGTTGGAACTTTCTATAAAGACTCACTGACTAAGGTAAAATGATATTACATTATATCAGTGACTTAACTTAGTTTGAAAGCTCTGATACTGTCCTGCAGTGTCCCATATATTTTAAAAATATATCTTTCTGTTTTGCATTTTACTCTGTAATCAAACCATAAATCAAACTAAGAGGAATGAAAATCAGTTAAGAACTTCGACACATTTCTAAAAATTATTCATTCTGAAGGGGTGGAAGCCAAATCTATCATTGTTAGTATTTATTTAACAGCTCTTAAAAATGTTCAGCCTAACTTTTCCTATAGCCAATCACATTGGTAATCATCTGACCACTGTTTTTAATGAACAATTCACCGTTTATATTTTCCAGTTGGTTTCTTCATTTTATCATATAGGTCTTTAGTATGACTGTTTGCAGTCACAATCTCTGCAGCCGTCACTAACTCATCAACATAAACAGTACACCACTGGTTAGCTAATTTAATTAAAACATACTATAAGAGAACAAAACATTTTAAATGTTTTTAAAGTAGTCAGCAAATCTGTTTAATTTTGCCTTTCTTCTTCTTCTTCTTCTTCTTCTTCTTCTTTGTACGCTGTCAAACGTCAACATGTATTTTTTCAAAAAAAGCAGCGGTCATCCTGAAGCTGTCGACACTGCCATTTTGCCTTTCAATTTCTCAACCTAATAACTTCCTAGTTTGAAGGAATAAATAGTTTTTCAATTAGATGAATAAACCTGAAACTTCTTAATTTAGAAATTTCCCTGCAATATTTTTTTTTTTCAATGTGTATGTGTGTTTACTTGATCAGTGTCCTATTGTGTATTTTATGCACAGTACAGTCTATTTTATCATGCTATTTGATGGATATAAATGAATTAACTTTCAACATTGATGGACCTAAATCGGTTTATTGTCAACATATAATCTTGTGTAAATGATGCATTTCTAGCAAACCTTTTTTGTATTAATTTTAACATATGTTTGTCCACCTGTCCTTTCAGATGACAGCAAAACTAAAGATTTCAATACAGTTGGCATTTCACAATTCGTCTGTAGCTACAACTGCTCGATTGTGTGGAGAGGCAATTCAGAGCCAGCTGGAACTTAATGGCACTCTGCAAGGATCTTGTGGGCAGATAAAACTTAGTGCTCCTATTGCCCATGCTGGAAAAAATTCATGTCCTACTGGGTTTATACATCTCAGTGGCCTTTGTTGTGAGTAATATAGAGAGTTATATAATTTATGGATTGCTTCATAAGTTGTATATATTTTCACATCAAAGCTGATGTGTATCCTGAGTGGTTTGTCAGAGTCTATGTGTATGACAAGGACAAGAATAGCACCACTGCCCCACAGAGAACATGTTGTAAAAGGCGACTAACTGTGTGACATTGGATAACACCAGCCATGGTTAGGTGGTTTATTAAGAGCAGCATAGATGGTGTCTAACAGGCTGCAGATCAACTTTTCTCTAGTGTTTGAGTACATTAAGATGGACTCGCACATCAGTTAACCACCCTCCATAGTGGAGTAATAAACTGCTCGAGCCTAGCTCGCTATGCAGGAAATCCTCCCCCTGGCTACATTCAGCTCACACCAGAGATGGGACCTGCGCAGAGGTTTATGCCCCTGTAGAAGTACAGGTCAACTAAGACATCAAAGCTGATAATAGACGACAAAGTTGGAAGGTTAAAGGACTACAGAAATACAGTATAGTAAGTGGGAAGGAAGCATCAAGTTGAGGACAAACAAGAGTCTCACAGAGTTCACAATAAGCCAAACTATTGAGACGATTGGATTATTCGTACAACCAACATTTAAATGTGGGGAGAGGTTCATCTGTTTTAATAATATTTTTTCCTGTAAGATTTCTTAAAATTTTAGAAATGTATAGCATTCTACTTATAAAGCACACCTTTCTCTGTTAAACTGTTAAAACAACATCAACCTCCTGAAAAGGAGAGACCAAAGCACCATTTTCCAACTTCACACTCAACACATACAACTTAACAGTCACTTGAACAGAATCCAACCAGAACATACTCCAGAGTGCCGACTGTACACACATCCCTATGAAACTGTTGAACATCATTTTTTTTAATGTCCGGTGCTTGCTGGTGTTAGGAAAGAGCTTCTTCCTCCTAGGCCAGGCAGATGGAACACACTGTATGGAACTAAATAACAGCTTACAAACACTTGCTGATACCACTATATAGCATAGGGCCAAAGAGCAGAAGCACATAGACTGCTGGATCAATAACCAACCAATCAACCAACCTCTGTTACACTGTGATTGATACACTTTGCCACTTACATTTACTTCACTCTTATAGGTCCTATTTTATGCATTCTGTTTTTGTTTTTTTAGTGTTGTCCTTTAAGTTTAACACTTTTCTTTTACATATATTATATTGGTGCATCTGCTATTAAGTTATGCTGTTTACATGAGAACATGAAGTGGTATTTATTTTGCAGTAAAATTTGATAGCACTTGCAAAGTTTGATATAAGTTATATAGTCTATTTTAATTTAAACCCAAGAAATGATTCTTAAATGATAAGAAAGAAACATATAAGAAAACAAAGAATAAGTTGATACGGTCAGGGAATTAAACACATTAAAGTTCATAGTTTGTAGCCATTTTTGCTTTTCTTGAAATATTGTGTGTTAGCTAAAAAAAATAGAACAAATCTCTATAAAATAAGAAACATGAATGTAGACTTATTCGATTCACAAATGTTATGTTAAATTGAAACATGAACAAGTTAAATTTATTTACTGTTTTTTTCAATTTTTCAAAATTGTGTCCCTTTATTGATACTGAAAGTCTTATTTATTATATCTGCACTTTTGTTCTGCCCAACTACATAATATCAAGTCATTAACTATCCTATAATAATGAAGAAAGAGGGAGTTTTTTTGTAGTTGGTTCAATTTATTATTGCTGTCTTTCTCTTCATTCAACAATTTAAATTTATTTTGGAAGTCTATAAATTACTACTCATACTGTGCTATCAACATTATGCGATCTAGTTTCACTAAACTGGACTCCACTTCTCAAATCTATATAGGGCTCTAAGCTCAATTCTTCTTTTTTTTGTATTGTTCCATATTTATATGATGTTGCTGTTGAAGTCAATATTGTGTTCAGAGCACATTAAATATTCATATTTAAAAATTAAATTCTGCACGGGGACGGAGTGGCCTAGTGGTTAAGTGACACGACTCACAACCAGAAGGTGCTGGGTTCGATCCCCATCACAGCAGCGGCCGTTACCCTGCGGAAGCAAACCCTTAGAAAATGCAAGAGGAAGCAGACCCTTACATAAAATGCATGCTGAAGTCGGATGCACTGGGCCTACAGGCACAAAATAAAAGCCACAGTGCAACGCACACCGCCTTGGGGATTAGAGAAATAAGGCGAGCGCCAAAAAAAACAAAAAAAAACAAATTCTGCACATTGCTGCTTTAAGTTTGAGTTGACCATATATAGATCTGTTTCTTCTTCTTCTTCTTTGTACGCAGTCAGACAGTAACCATTATTTTTTCGAAAAAAGCAGCCGTCATCCTGAGGCTGTCGACACTGCCATAGAGCTTGTCTAGTGTTGCTACTGGTGATGGCCACATCTGCTCTCTCTGATCCTCGTATGTCGGGCAGTTTTGCAGCAAATGCTCAGCGGTCATTTTGCCGGTACCACACGGGCATTCATCGGTGCCACCTATCTTCAATTTGTTGAATAGGTGGTACCTCAGTCTATTGTGGCCAGTGTGAAGTCTGAAGACCACGACCTGCTCTTTTCTGTTTAACTGGTAATAGGCATCGTTTTTGGTGTAGCCAGTATGTTCGGTTTCCCATTTGGTCATGTATCTAGCTCTAATAAGCCGTTTTGACTCTTCGTATGTCATACTAGTATCAGGTTGTGGTAGTTTTGCACCTTCTTTTGCCAGTCTGTCTGCCTCCTCGTTGCCTTGGATATTGCAGTGAGATCTGTTTGACCTGCAAAAAAGATGGATGTGTTGGACCAAAAGTTGCAAATATTTCAGTCAAGCTGTAAACTAGTGACACAACGCACTCTGTTCTCGGATTACATCCTGCTACTTGCAAAACCTTGTTCAGGCTAGGTATCGGGAGATTAAGAATGAACATAGAAGAAGAAGAAGCAGATCTGTTTGATAACAAAATTGAACAAACAAAATTGTAAGTTACAGATTATTGATGTCCTGGCAGAGCCAAGTTCTTTAAAATTAGCATTTTTTTGCTTTTTCATAGATGAATGTCCTCCTGGTTCCTATATGAGAAAGACCACATGTTTGGAGTGTCCAAAGGAAACCAATCAGAATATATCAGAAATTGTCAGCTGCATGGAACTAGTGTGTAAGTAAACGATGTTAATTGTTAAGATTGACTTTAACTGTTGACTTTAACTGTTGACTATTACTGTTGACTTTTATTTGAGACGTTTACTGTTGACTTTTATTGTTGACTTTTATTGTTTACTTTTACTGTAGACTTTTACTGTTGGCTTTTACTGTTGACATTTATTGTAGACTTTTGCTGTTGGCTTTTATTGTTGACTTTTACTGTTGACTTTTACTGTATCAATATATAACACTAATAAACTGTGACAATTTATAGGCTTACACTGAACACTATTCTGCTTCATGATTTTATTTTATTCCAGATAGAAAAAAACAACACATTTTCTGCACAAATATAATCTTATTTTTTAAATGCTATATCTTAACAGTTGATTGTCCTGAAGGGCAGTACAGTACAGAGCCAAAGTGTCTTGAATGCCCAGTTGGAAAATTTCAAAATGTATCAGGATCAAGTCAGTGTAGGGCATGTAAGTCTGGGTACTCTACACCTAATGTTGGATCCAGAGACGAGGAAGAATGTCTTGGTAAGAGGTTATGACAGATACTATATAACTCAAGTAGCTAATTAATTTACAATAAATACTTAGAGCTCTTAGGATCTAGCAACCTTATCATGTTAAACTAATTGCAATAGAAACCAACACTGCAAGAGAACATAAAATGTTTTATGCAAACTGCCTTAGGGAGGCCAACTGTAGTTATGACCCTGTGCTCCAGGTGCAGTTAAAAAGGACAAGATAATGAAGATGTTGAATATGTAGACCTGGAGCCATACATTTTGACTATTCCTTTTAGTATGCATTCTCTAGTGAACAAAATAAGTGAATTTATATTTTCAAGCAAGTTTCAAGCATCCCTTTTTCTCAAGCAAGGTGGAACCAGTGTTTAGTCATATTGGAGATTGATGAAAAACTTGAATTCCTGTGTACATGCTATGCACATAAAAGAAACCTTGACAGTTGAAAATCAAAAAGAGAAGGCTATTAGCGGCTGACCAGGCACAAATTTAGAAAAATTATAAAATTCCAATACACTACATAACGTCCCCCAGGCCTAGTAAGTCGCAGGAAGTAAAATCACAAAAAGAAAATTCTATGGATATCTTTGGCAACCTGGCAGCAGACACTACCTGCTTTTTAATACCAGGATTCTAAGTAAGTTCCATGTAAAATATTTTTGAGAGAGAAAAGAAACATTGTAAATCTGCGTATGTATGTGTTTATGTATAAACTAATGCATTAAGTCCATGCTTGTGTGCATGCGTGTATGTGTGATAAGAGAAAGAACACGAGAGCTAGAGAGAGAGAGAGTAAGAATAAGAGGAAGGCAAGAATATCTTCTGAAAATACCATATCTGCCATAGCACAGTGATTAGTGTGCCGGCTTCCCAGCCCAGCAATCTAGGTTCTTCTTCTTCTTCTTCTTCTTCTTCTTACGCTGTCAGACGTCAACCTTTATTTTTTCAATCCCCAATTACTGTGGGATATTTCTTTCATTTGCAAACAGTTCCCAAGGTTGACCCAGCCTAAAATATTGGTTGCCAGAACAAGTCTTGAAAGTAAAAGCAGCTGGCATGATGCTGACCACATCACCCTTTGTGTACGTTAGTCAAGAAAATATGAGCCGGACACTATATCCCCATTAGGTCACATGGTTTATAAACAGGTTCTTTACTTTTTTACCATTTACTGCTTCTGAAAATTCAAATAGTTGTAAATATGCACATAATTCTTTGTTCTGATATTAATATCTAAAATGACCAATAGTTCTCTATCTTCTAAAATGTAATAATTCTCTGAAACTATCTAGAATTGTAACTTCTAATTGTTCTTTCAATGTATGCAGCTCAATGTAAAGAGAATCATTTCTCCTTCACTGGATTGGAACCTTGTGTGAGATGTCCTTTGGGAATGTATCAACTCAAGTCTGGCTCTAAACATTGTGACTATTGTGAATTTGACAAAGATGAAAGATCAAAGTTTCCATATTGCAAAAGTTAGTAAGATAATTGTAACACAATTGCAGGTAGAAAAGAACTTTAAAAACTTAAATTCATTTCCTGAAATTTAAATATACAACAAATGTTAATATTTGGGTTGATGTGCCTTATGTTTAGACCACAAGTAAAAGTTTTACTATAAGTTTGCACATGAAACAAATATGAGCATTAAATTACATTTATAAGTCTTAATGGCAAATATCTGCGGCTAAACGACAGCCCAAACTACTTGAGCGCCACATTTAATAGGCGCATGACATGGAAAAGTCAGATCGAGAGAAACCGAATGAGAGCAAGACAAAGAATGGCAATCATGAGGAAACTTGCTGGCACAAGCTGGGGAGCAGATGAAAGACTACTGAACAAACTGTACACTGGAAGAGTGAGACCAGTTCTCGAGTATGGCATTGTGGCATGGGCAACAGCAGCAAAGGCAAACTTTGATAAAATTAACAAACTTCAAAACCAAGCCATGAGAGTTATAACAGGAGGCATGAAGTCAATGCCAATTGTAGAACTTGAAAAGATTACAAATCTGCAATCCATGACCAATAGAAGAGACAACAGAGCCCAGCAGCAAGCAGAGAAACTAAGAAGACTGACAGACCATCCAATGCATCAGAGACTAAATAGATTTGGAAAAGGGAGACTAAAGCGGAGAAACTTTGCAGAAATAGCCAAAGCAAAGATGAGCGAAGACCCTATGAACACCATAACAACACCAAAGCCCATCCCTACTGTACGCAAACCCACCTGGAAGCAGCATATCGTTCCACAGGTGGTAGAAAATATACCAGGTATTGGAAACAAGAACAGCCAGACTGAACAAGAAAGGAGAGAGATAATCCTGAGGTACATAGCAAAAAACTACCCAAGCATGGACTGGACCCATGAATACACCGACGATTCTGCAACAAACACAACACAAAATAAAGGGAGAGGGGTATTCCTGAGCCTAACAAATGGTAGAAAAATAACACTGTCAGTGGCAACTGGAAAATTCTCAAGCAATTTCAGAGCGGAGGCAGAGGCATTGAAGGCTGCAGTAGAAGCAATGCTGACAGGCGAAAGCAATGAAAGCCAGATAGTCCTGTTTACAGATGCACTGTTCGTGGTTATAGCACTAAAAAGCCAGAAAAATACAGAACTTAATGATTTAAGAGCAGTACTCTGTCAACTATGCCAGCAGTTCACACCAAAAAGAGTAGTGGTACAGTGGGTTCCATCCCACTGTAACATTCAAGGCAATGAGGAGGCAGACAGATTGGCAAAAGAAGGTAACAACCAGATTCTAGTGTGACCTACAAAGAGTCCAAAAGGTTTATTAGGGCCAGATACATGGCCAAATGAGAAACAGAGCATACTGGCTACACAAAAAATGATGCCTATTACCAGTTGAACAGAAGAGAGCAGGTCGTGGTCTTCAGACTCCGCACAGGCCACAACAGACTGAGGTACCATCTATTCTATAAACTGAAGATAGGTGGTACTGACGAATGCACCTGTGGTACAGGGAAAATGACTGCTGAACATCTGCTGCAAAATTGCCCGACATACGAGGACCAGAGAAAGCACATGGGATCATCACCAGTGCCAACACTAGACAAGCTCTATGGCAGTGTTGGCAGCCTTAGGATGACAGCTGCTTTCTTTGAACAAATTCAAGTTGACGTCTGACAGCGTACGAAGAAGAAGAAGAAGAAATTAGATTTTATATAATATCATCTAGCATATTATTTAAGTTTGTTCAATAAACAAGGATTTTTAAATATCATGTTTTAGTTAAAATAATATTTTGGCTCTAAACCTGCATTTTAAAAGTTATTTGGTATTTTATTGGTTGTTTCCCACAATGATTGTATTACAGAACCATGTGCTCTTGGAAAATACAGTTTAAATGGAACCAGTCCTTGCATGCTTTGTCCACGGAACTATTTCACCCAATACATAGGTAGCATCACCTGTACTGAGTGTTCAAATAACAAAGTCACAAAGACAGCAGGCAGTGTGAGTCAGGATCAGTGTGAAGGTAAGTGGAATGCACTCTTATCATACTCTAAGTACCATACTGAATAGATTTGGCAATTATGTTTTATCACAACCTCTTATCCTGAATTTTGTTTATCAGCTCATCTGTTGACTTTCTTCTATACCATATTATGAAAGTGGTTATGTATCTTCAGCCATTTTCATTACTTTACCTATAAATTTTGAAAGTTATCTATGTGTCACCTTTCACAACATACTCACTAAATATGGACTGTATTTTTGTAATGTATACACAAAATCTTCTGTTGTACATGTATCTCTGTCAACACATAATCATAAGGTTTTTTAGATACCCATGCATCATTTTTCTAGAAAACTATGTTTTGTTCCTTTACATTTCTTACAAATATAAACTTGGGACAGTCATTCATGTTTTCTGCCATCTTCCAAGTTCCATCCTTGTTTGTGCTATCTACTTGAGTTCTATCTTTGTTTGTGACATCTATTTGAGTTCCATCTTTGTTTGTAACATCTACTCAAATTCCATCCTTGTTTGTGACATATACTTGAGTTCTATTCTTGATTGTACTATCTACTTGAGTTCTATCTTTGTTTGTGCTATCTACTTGAGTTCTATCTTTGTTTGTGACATCTATTTGAGTTCCATCTTTGTTTGTAACATCTACTCGAATTCCATCCTTGTTTGTGACATATACTTGAGTTCTATTCTTGATTGTACTATCTACTTGAGTTCCATTCTTGTTTGTGACATGTACTTTAGTTCCATCTTTGTTTGTGACATATACTTTAGTTCCATCCTTGTTTGTGACATATACTTGAGTTCATCTTTGTTTATACTATCGCCTTGACTTCCATCCTTGAGGATCTAGCCACTCTAACTTTTTCATCTATTGATCTACTGATCCTTTTTTTTGAGAATTACAATCTAGTTTGTGGCTTATTACACAGGCCCAGGCGTTGAGAGCTCTTTTTACAATCCCATCGTACAAGGTTTGAATCAAGTCCGACTGTTTGACAGACCGGGCATGCCAAAAGGTTTTTTCATGGTATTACAACTTGTTCCAGTCGACCCAGCTGTAAATGGGTACCTGACAAAGTCAGGGGATGATTTCAGTGCTGCTACAAAGTTTTAAAAAAAATTGTTATATATATATATATATATATTTAAATATAAATTATAAATTATAATATATATAAATTAGTTAAGGACTTAGTAAGATCTGTACAAAGTCGAAATACAACGATTCAGGACAAGAGTGGGAAATGTCTCACAGAAGCTCAAGACATTCGTGAGCGCTGGACAGAGTACTGTTTGGAGCTATATAAGCATGAAGGTCGAGGTGACCCAAGCAATGCAATGTCTCCTGAAGTGAGTCTGATAGAGGAAGAAGTATATGAAGCCGTGCAAATGCTGAAGAGAGGGAAGGCTGTAGGTGTGGATAATATTCCAGCAGAGCTCCTACAAGTGGGTGGTGAGGCAACAATTAATACCCTGACATGCATCTGTTATAGAATTTGGCAAACAGGAGAGTGGCCCACCTGCTGTACAAAATCAGTCATTATACCACTGCCTAAATCAGGAAACCTAAATATGTGTCAGAACTATCGAACAATTAGTCTGATAAGTCATCCAAGTAAAGTTCTCTTGAGAATTATACTTAACAGACTGAATCCACAGGCGGAGAATATCATTGCTGAAGAACAAGCGGGCTTTCGAGCGGGAAGGAGTACCATCGAGCAGATATTTAATCTTCGGCTACTGAATGAGAAGTACTCAGAGTATCATCAACAACTCTACCATGCCTTCATTGACTTTAAAAAGGCATTTGACAGAGTGTGGCATGCGGCGCTATGGTCAACAATGAGGCATTATAAGTTCAACAGTGATATTGTGAGGGTAATTGCAAACCTTTATGAGCAGGCGACAAGCGCAGTCTCAGTAGAGGAAACGCTAGGCAATTGGTTCCGTACGACGGTGGGTGTGCGACAGGGATGTGTACTCTCCCCCACACTCTTCAATATATTCTTGGAGAGAATAATGGAGACGACCTTAAAAGGACATGTTGGCACGGTTAAAATAGGTGACAGGCTTATCACAAACTTCCGCTTTGCTGATGATATTGATGTATTGGCAGGCACAGAAAGGGAACTTCAGGAGTTGATTGGTAGATTGGATAGAACGGCCCTGAGTTTTGGTATGGAAATAAATGCAGATAAAACAAAGCTCATGACCAATAACGTAGCAGGGTTTCAATCTGTAATAGAGGCAAATGGGCAGGAACTTGAGATGGTAAAACGTTTCAAATATCTGGGATCATTGATCAGCGAAGAGGGTTCGAAGCCAGAGGTAATTGCCAGAATAGCACAAACAACAGCGGCGCTGACTAGGCTGCAACCTCTTTGGCGAGACAAGCGCCTCGCCCTCGGCATAAAAGTAAGACTAATGCGCTATTTGGTGCTGTCAATATTTCTGTATGCCTGCGAGACCTGGACCATTACAGCAGATATCCAGGGCTGAATACATGCAATGGAAATGAGGTGCTATAGAAAACTCCTAAATGTTACATATAAAGATCATGTCACGAACGTAGAAATCCGTCAGAGAATTGAAGACGCTATTGGTCCTTTTGAAGATCTGTTCACAGCTATTAAAAGACGAAAGATGGCCTGGTGCGGGCACGTCGCGAGGTCCAACGGATTTACCAACTCGATACTCTTTGGGTCCATACCAGGATAGAGAGGGCGAGGACGTCCAAGGAAGAGATGGGTGGAAACATCACTGAGTGGTCAGGCCTTTGTCCCGGTGAGATACGTCAGGCGGCGACAGACAGAGAGGGTTGACGTGGGATTTCCATGTCTTCATGTGTGCCCCAACGACCTGATGGGTTACGGGATGAACTGCACTGCACTGCACTACGAAGTTTGTGCTCTGTGATTTGCACTTTCAGCAATGAAGAGGACTAAGCACATTACAATTTTGTCTCCATATTTGTAATCTTTATTAGGCTTTTACCTTACTAGAAGTGTGGAAAACATATGTGAATTTCTTCCCTTTAGTATATGATCCATGCCTGGGTGAGCCATGCAAACATGGATCACAATGTGAGCCTCATGGAAGAGATTTCATCTGTAAATGCTTATCAGGTTTTACAGGTTAGTTTATTTAAGGTTATCTTGTGTTCTGTTCTGTTAAAAAGAATTGACATTATTGCACTCTGGGCAAACCCATAGGTGCTCAGTCCCTCTCGGGAAATAACAAAGAGTGTAGATACTGATGGTTCCTGTAGCTCACTGCTTGTATACACACCTGCTCTGTTTTCTCACATGCCAGTTTCTGTTGTACCCACAAATCATTTACAAATTCTGCAGTCGGTACATTGCTGGCTCACCAACTGCAGTGTCTTCTTCTAAAAAACAGTCATTGATCAACTTCAAAA
Organism: Ariolimax columbianus; assembly: GCA_036924085.1. Classification (NCBI taxonomy): domain Eukaryota; kingdom Metazoa; phylum Mollusca; class Gastropoda; order Stylommatophora; family Arionidae; genus Ariolimax; species Ariolimax columbianus. The sequence continues at coordinate 98,768,142 of JAVGWX010000006.1, read as the reverse complement.
TATCACCTCTATCCATTGTCAATATCAAACTGTGCATGTCTCTGAGTCCAGGTTGTCAGTTCATACCCCAGCAAGGACAAGACAGTAGATCCACACAAGTTTCTGAAAGTTTAATGCGTCAATGTTTGTTATCTTCTCATGGCACAGCTAGTCTTTCAGCACTTACTGAAGCAAGTATTGAGAGTCAGAGATGATTGCTGCATTCATTAAAAAGGTCTCATATGGCTACCTCAGAGCCAAAGTCACTTCCTCGATCTCAATTCTGATACTAAACGCTGTTGCCATGCATGCACCTCTCCTCTCAATACCGATTCTGCATCTCACTCTAGCAGAGAAGCTTTAAACTGACTATCTTATTCAATAAACTGAAGATACGTGGCACTGATGAATGCAGTTGTGGTACCGGAAAAATGACCGCTGAACATCTGCTGCAAAATTGCCCGAAATACAAGGACCAGAGAAAGCACATGTGGCCATCACCAGTGGCAACACTAGACAAGCTCTATGGCAGTGTCGACAGCCTCAGGATGACTGTGCTTTTTTAGAAAAAATACATGTTGACGTCTGACAGTGTACGAAGGAGAAGAAGAAGAAACTGACACCTTACTGTGCATCACAAATTTATCAATATATATGATAGCAACAGAATCCTGCACACTTTGACCAAATTGTTTACCCTCAAGGTCCGCTTTACCAATACAACAGTCTCTGTATTCTCTCCCTAGAGTGATAGTGACCTGATGGTAGTCTGTCATTTTATCTCTGGTATGAATTCATTTTTCTCCTTTGTTTATGTTCTCAGCTGTGGTTACCTGACCAATTGTTCTCTCTATCTGTGCCACCAATGACATCCCTTATCTGATTCTTTTTTTATTGATATCTGCAATGTTCATGTGCAGTGGGTGCCTCTTGTTTGCTTCTACTCGCATTGTAGACTTTGGTCTAGGTCAGTGTGTATCTAGACTTTACAGAAAGAATTCCAAGCATGAATTTCATCTTCATGATTGGGGTATCCCTTGTGCACCAAAGGACCAGTTGCATTTCTTCATTCTGGATGTGTTCCAACCTTTCACAATGGGATCTTGACAATGTGAGGATGTAAAGACCATGATCAAAAATTGACAGAACCAACTGATTGTTTAGGATAAAAATCAGATGCTGCTACAGGTTGACATTATTGTTTTTTGTGCTGCCAGTTTATGTATGATTTGAGTGACATGGTAATTATACGACAGGCTGTGATAAAAGGTCATGCCAACATATTTCAAGCTATTGTGCCTCTCAATGATGTATTCATCAAGGGTTATGTTAGAAAGTTTAGACTTTACTATTGAGTTGTTAAAGGAGCACCACATCACACCAACTTTATTGGGGTTGATCTGGAAGCTTGCCTTCATATACCACAGTGAAATTGCCAGTGAAGTCTTTTGTATGTCTTTGACTATTTCATGCGATTCAAAGTCAGTCCTGTATGTGTGAATGTCATCTGCAAATGTCAGCTTGCATCCTGGGCTTGTAGGAGGAATGCTGGCTACTTTTATTGTGAAGACATTGAACAGTACAGGTGAAGAAACACGGAACATATATGCCTAGACACAGATGTCCATTATCTCAAGAAGAGTGCATTTGTTCTTTTCATGAGAGCAGCTGCTATCCAGCTCACCAGCCATGGATTGATTCCACATTCTCTCAGCATCAATGTTCCATAGACTACACAGTTATAAGTATCCTCTAGATTAAGGGATACAGTGACTATTTCTTGCTTGAACTGAAAATCTTCATATGTGTTATAAGCAAATGTCCCAGCATTGCCTCAGGTCTCCATCATTGGTCTGAAAATACCCAGATTGCCATTAGAGAGATAGAGTGAGAAAGAGAGAGAGAAAGAGAGGGAGAGAGAGAGAGATAGAGAGAGAGGAAGAGATAGAGAGCTGCTCAGTATTGTTTTTGAAGTATCAGTAAATAAGATATGAATAATTATTTATCATTATTTAAGTAGCATTAATTTATCATCAGTAAATTGAATATCAAAAGTCAATTGTCAGCATTTAAGTACTTTATTTTGTTTTACTTTTCCAACCGCTTGTGCCGCTAAGCTTCGTTGAGCACTAATTTGTCTTTCTTTAGCCAAGGGTGTTGTGTTTCATACTGTTGCAGTATTTCTTTTATGTCATCTATTGAACTGCCATGCAGTCTTCCTCATGATCTTTGCTGCAAGCATGCAGTTGTAGTTGATAAAGTTGCAATCTCATATGAGTATATAATCTTTGTATTTTTCTGTCTTGAAATGTATTCGGCAAAAGGATATTGTCATATTTCTAATATAATCATTTCTCAATTGATCTCTCATGGCGATACCAATGACCTTTTTTAGACATTTAATTTCTCATGTTCAAATTTTTCTCACCTGTGCCTTGGACAAGTACCAAGTTTGACATTGGTAGCATAGAGTTTGTATAGATATACTGTTTAACAGTTCTTACTTTGCTGCCTAGTTTGGATGTTCAAGTGGTGGTGGCAGTTAATAGATCACAGCAGAGTCTTCTTGACTTCTAGTTTCTACTTTTCTAAGAAGCTTTCCATCTTCTGTAATAATACTTCTCAGGTATTAAATTTCTTAGGCCTACTTAAGTTTGATCTTGTTTGCATGTATGTTATCAAAACCAGGTGTTGTGCTAATCTTTATAATTTCTGTCTTTGATGTACTAATCTTCATATTATATCTTTCACAGACTGAACCACATGCATTCATATGGTTTTGTTGTAAATCTTTGTTATCCTTGTATGTTAAGCTGAGGTCATCTGCAAAGAGTAGTTCATGTAGGGTTCTTTGCTACTTATGTTGAACTCAACATTAAGCATTGCAGAATTTAATATCAATATTAGTTAAATATTATTAAATTAGTTATCACACCCGAGAGGTACTAGAAGAAGTATAAATAGAGCCACTGCAACCTGTCATTAAAGACAACTAAATAGAGTTGTGCTTGATGCTAGCCGGCTCATTATGTAAAAAAAAACTGGTACAGAAACCACCTCTGCAAGAGCACACAAAGTGCTTTGACAAATGCTTCTTGTAATAGGCCAATTGTTGTGGTTCATAAATGAGCAAAAACGGGACATAAAATTGAACATACGTTGTTAAGTATCAGTAGTTAAGTATCAGTAGCTAAGCATATCAGTAGTTGAATATCAATAACTAATTATCAGTCGTAGAATATAAATAATTAAGTACGAATAGTTAAATGTCAGTTATTACATATCAGCAGTTCAATATAATTAATTTAGTATCAGCACTTAAGTATCAGTAATTAAGTATAAGTAATTAATAATTGTGTTAATAATTTATAATTAATAATTACCCGAGTGGTCTGCCGGGGTCTTTGTGTATGACAAGGACAAGAATAGCACCACTGCCTTACAGAGCGCATGTTGCAAGAGGTGACTAACTGTGTGACATGGCATAACAACGGTCATGGTTAGATGGTTTGTTTAGAGCGGCATAGATGGCCCTTAACAGGCTGTGGTTTTACTTTGCTCTAGTGTTTGAGTCTATTTAGATGAACTCACACATCGGTTAACCACCCTTTGTAAGCGCTTGTCCCACTGCTGCGAAGTATTAAGCTGCCTAAGCCTAGCCCGCTAATCAGGAAACCCATCTCCCGGCTACATCCAGCTCATACCAGAGATAGGACCTGCACAAGGGCATCTGCCTCTGTAGAAGCACAGGTCGACTAAGAACTAAGAATCATATTGTTATATCTTCTTCAATGTGCTGTTTCAACTACAATTGCTTCTACTACTATACTGCCATCTTCACCACTATCACAATCAATCTGCTACTAATTCATGACTAAGAATCATATTGTTATATCTTCTTCAATGTGCTGTTACAACTACAATTGCTTCTACTACTATACTGCCATCTTCACCACTATCACAATCAATCTGCTACTTATTCATGACTAAGAATCATATTGTTATATCTTCTTCAATGTGCTGTTACAACTACAATTGCTTCTACTACTATACTGCCATCTTCACCCCTATCACAATCAATCTGCTACTAATTCATGCCTTTTTTGTAATGGTCTCACAGCTGTTGTCTCTCATCTTCAATTTAAATTAAACATTTATTCCATATTTAAAATTTTAGTGCTTGTTTAGAAAATTGTTCGTGCATGTATATTTTGCCAGTAAGTGATTTTTTATACCATTTTCTCAATGTATCTTACATAATACAGGTCCAACATGCCAAGACAAAGTCCAGGCATGTGAAAACCAGATTTGTCAGAATAATAGAATATGTGAGAGGCAGGGCAATGGAGTTGTATGTTCATGTTTACCAGGTAGGGGAACTGTAACAGAGATAAGTTTGTCTTATATTTTATTTTATGAGAAAATAAATGGAGGTTAGTGATGGGGTAGAGCGGTAAAAATACAAATGAATACCAATGTTCAGAAAAGATAGTCATCCCATATCAAATACTGTCAGTGAGGATCAAGGGTTAAAAATTGTATTGAATGAGGTCTCAGTTTTTGTAAGGTATGCTTGCCAATGCCCTTCCTTGTTGTTTTTGCCTTTCCTAACGCTTACATAGTCAGGTACCCATGTACAACTAGATATACTGGACTGTGATGTAACAAAATCACTAACTAGGTCAGTTTTGTCATAGAATGTAAGCTGTGAAACTGCTTAATCAATAATAATACCAAAATATTCATATCTCTTTTGTTTTGTATTTGAGATGTTATCAGATTTGTACTTTGCTTTGACTGTACTATTATTCTGAGATGTTTCATTTTCCCCTGTGTCATAATTAATGATTGTTATGACATTTTATATAGTTTTCTTCATTTTAAAATTCAACATGGGAGTCTTAGCCTCCAGAGAAACAGTGGAATGTTTGAATTCTGCAAGTTTCAAATGTTCCCTGGTCTCAAGGGAGGTGAGATCAAGCACCTAGTCCTATTTGAGATTGACAATAAACTAAGATGTTCCGTGTACATACATGATGTGCATGTAAAAACACATTGGCAGTTGAAAATCAAAACGAGCAGGATGTTAGCCGCCGCCTGGGCAAAAATGATAAAGGTAATGAAATTCCTACGAGGGCTGAACATGTAGCGGTAAAATAACAGACAGCATAAAGTGACTCTTAGCTGACTGCTTGCATCATAGTCAGTGAACTATAGCTGACTAAGACCATTTTTTACCTCTACATGACATTCCTGGTAATAGGTTTTAATTGTGTAGTCTGGTAAATAGAATAGGGATCAAACTTAACTTAACGTTTTATACTCATTTGCATTACCCGGCTCTAAAAGCTATGCACATTCCATCTATTCTTAAATGCATTAACAGTCTCTGCCTCCACCACCTCCTGGGGTAATGCATTCCAAGCATTCACCACTCTCTGACTAAAAAAATATTTACTAACATCCAATCTGGATCTTTCTTTAGATAATTTGTATCTGTGAACTTTTGTTATAATCTAATTTAACCTTTCCTATGATTATCTTATAAATCTATATAAACGTCACCTAGAATTCTTCTCTTTTCTAGACACTGTAGGCCGATTTTTCTGTCTTTGCTCATAACTGTAATTCTGGAATCCCACTATCAGTTTTGTCACTCTTCTTTGTATCCTTTCCAGCATGTTTATATCTCCTCTATGATAAGGACTCCACACCTGTACACAGTACTTCAATCTAGGTCTAACTAATGCTTTATACAGTTTGCTAATCACCTCCTTACTCCTATGTTTAATATTTATCATACCTAACATTGAGAGATACAACCCTGAGGTACATAATGAAAAACTACCCAAGCATAGACTAGACCCATGCATACACCGACGGCTCTGTAACAAATACAACACAGAACGAAGGGGCAGGGGTATTCCTGTGCCTATCAAATGGTAGAAAAGTAACACGGTCAGTGGCAACTGGAAAATACTCAAGCAATTTCAGAGCGGAAGCTGAGGCACTGAGGGCTGCAGTAGAAGAAATGGTGACAAGCAAGAGAAATGAAAGCCATATAATCCTGCTTACAGATGCCCTGGCCTTAGTCACAGCACTAAAAAGCCAGAAAAATACTGAACTTAATGATTTAAGAGCAGTACTCTGTCAATTATGCCAGCAGTCCTCACCAAAAAGAGTAGTGGTACAATGGGTTCCATCCCACTGTAACATCCAAGGCAACGAGGAGGCAGACAGACTGGCAAAAGAAGGTGCATGAGTACCACAACCAGATACTAGTGTGACATACGAAGAGTCAAAAAGGCTTATTAGAGCTAGATACATGACCAAATGGGAAACAGAACATACTGGCTACACAAAAAACGATGCCTATTACCAGTTGAACAGAAGAGAGCAGGTCGTGATCTTCAGACTTCGCACTGGCCACAATAGACTGAGGTACCACCTATTCAATAAATTGAAGATAGGTGGCACTGATGAATGCACGTGCGGCACCGGGAAAATGACCGCTGAACATATGCTGCAAAACTGCCCGACATACGAGGACCAGAGAAAGCAGATGTGACCATCACCAGTGGCAACACTAGACAAGCTCTATGGCAATGTCAACAGCCTCAGGATGACCGCTGCTTTTTTTGAAAAAATAAAGGTTGACGTCTGACTGCGTACGATGAAGAAGAAGAAGATACCTAACATTGCATTTGCCTTATTCACTGCTACTTGGACTTGCTCATTCATTTTTCTTGTATGCTCTATTATAACCCTAGGTCCCTTTCCTTATAAATCATTCTAATATTGTTCTTGCCCATTTTGGAATTATGTTCCATATTGTATCTACCCATGTGAAGGACTGTACATTTATCTATATTACACTCCATTTGCCATTTCACAGACCAGTCTCAAATGTTATCTGAATCCAACCTCAATATATCCACCTCTGCTATAGATGAGACACTCCTACATAGTTTTATGTCATCTGCAAATTTTTCAATCATGGATCCCATATCAATGTCCAAATCGTTTATATATATATCAAGAACAATATCGGTCCCAACACCGAGCCCTGTGACACTCCACTTTTTACTTCACACCACTCTGAGTACTCCCTATTTTGTAAGAAGGCAAAACAGGTATCAAAAATTATATTTATATAATATCTTTTTCAGGATGAATACCAGGAAGAAAGAAAATTCCCACCCAATAGTGGCCTGCATGAAGGCCAAAAGAAATCCCTTCCTAACATCATGCAAAAACGCAACAAACCAATTGCATGTTTGTCTGCGCAGGCGAATACAAGTATATACAAAGACTACTACACCTCCTAGTTAGAAAAAGGCTGACCAAGTGTAATGAAGTAACATTTGAAAGATAATGGTGACAGGGCTTCTGTGATCTTAGAAATATTCACAAACTCAATAAGCCAGCCTAACATTGTACACTTTATTACTTATTAGATATTCCTGTCACTTACATTTAATGCTCCTACAGGTTTTACTGGTATCACATGCACACAACAAATTTCTCTAAACGATCACTGTATATCCAATCCCTGTATCTATGGTTCTTGTGTGACTACCTCTGAAGGATTCAGATGCTCATGTTACAGTGGATTTCATGGAGAAAGGTGAGTGTATAGCTCACAAGTTTTCTTTGCATTGGCGAGTGTGCATTTTTCTGTAGCCGGAGGTCTTAATATTCCACTGACCCATCAGATGAATATCTATTGGTTCATCAGTCCATTACAACAGATCTGTTGATTTCCATGAACTCACTTTAGGTACCACAGAAGAGATAATTTTGATCTTGATTATCTTGATGAACCATTCCTGACCATAACTGCGGGTCCCAAATTCGTTTCCAGTGGACCATGTCTTGGGCCACGGAAGCCCTCCTCTAGAGGTGTCTTGAATGTTGTGGTGTACAGCAAAAGAGTCTGACCAACGCATTTGTAGTCTTCCCCGTGGTCTCTTTTTTGTCGGCAGTACAATATTGCTGTCACTGTGGTGCCCCATCGGCCATCATTTCGTTGCAACATGTGACCTGCCCATCTATGTTTCGCCTTGTCTGCATAGATTACCTCATCATTCACCAAGGACAATCATCGAATGTCAGAAATGTAAAAATTTTGCGTAAGTTGGTTTCAGAAAGTGATTCTGACCAAGCGTCTTTCAAGACAGGCCTTGATCACTTTCAATTTGTTCTCCAGTGATTTTGTTAGTGTCCAAGTCTCAGCACTGTAGCATATTGCAGGGAACACAGTATAATTAAAGAGAGAGGCTCATGGGTTTTGGTCTTGGACAGTGTTAACATGCGAGAAGGCTGCCCAGCCTACACGTCGATGTTTTGTCAATACAGGTTCCAGGTTATTTTCCATATTGAGAGGCCCCCAAGATAGATGTACTCGTTGACAACCTCTACTTGCACCCCGCCAAGGAAGACTGGATCATAAATGGTGAAATGATTGCGCAATACTTTGGTCTTCACTTTGACATTCATCTCCAGTCCAGCTTTCCTGCCCTCACCATTGAGTAACTGCAATATTTGGTTGGCTTCTGCTGCTAACTCTGGGATGAACACTATGTCGTCGGCAAATCAAAGGTCATTGAGATGTCAATATGGATGCCAAAGGTGTCCCAGTTACATTGGCTGATGACTGATTCCAAACATGCAGAGAAAAGGTTTGGTGAGATAGGATCCTCCTGGCAGATCTCCTTCTGAATTGGTAGCACAAATAAATGTTGACAGAGACAAAATATGCTAGAGCAGTTTGTGTAACTGGTGGAATTCTGATTTAACTAGAATCAACACCTTGTTCGAACAGTGAATGCCAGACAAAATCTGATTCTATCAAATCAAAAGCTTTTTTATAGTTGATGAAGGTAAATATCAAGGACGTCTGGAACTCTTGAGCTACTTCAATAAGACGGCAGAGGTTGGAATGTGGTCCATTTTGCTGTACGAATGCCAAAAGCCTGCTTGTTTGACTGGCTGCAATTCTTCTAGAATGGTGTTGACTCTGGCAAGGATGCATTTCATAAATAGCTTGTTAGTGATCAGAGGAAAAGTAATTGGATGATAATTTCCGAGGTCTTCTTTGTCTTTCTTCTTGTGCAAGAGTATAGTCTTTGACTTGCCCCAAGCGATAGGTGTTCCACCATAATAAAGATAATGCATTAAACTTTGGGCTATGGCTTGTTATAGGAGTAGACCGCAAGACTGGATAACCTCTGCAGGGATGCCATCTTCATTTTGTGATTTTTCTAGATTGCGCTGATATTCTACAGCTTTCAGGTGACATTTGCGTGCACAGGTCTCATGATCTTCTTTAAGTTTTTGACGGCAGATCTTGCTTATGGGGGGTGAAGTCTGTGTGGTTGTGTGGAGAACGAGATATCTTACTCCACTTCTCAGAGAAAGCTCATGCGACAGATGAAATGCAATTTATGGTGTGAGCGGGTGCTGGGAGACTGGCTTCCTTTGAGACGGATGTGATTGTTGCAATCAGATTTGCATAGTCAGCATCGATGTTGGTGTTGATAGGAGCTCCGAGATGCTTGCTAGCTGCGAGGGTGGTAGCAATTGAAGGATTGATGAGCGTCTCTGGATCCTGATATTCAATATGGTTGCTGCTGCGGAAACTTTGCAAATTTTAAATCAAAGTGGAAATGGGCACAAAGAAGGTGATAGCTGCTTCCAGAGCAGAAGGAACCAATCACTGAAACATCTGTTGCCAAATTTGTGTAGACTAGGTTATGGGACCTGGAGGCGAACCCCTCTTTTATCTCAAAAACTGGCTGTAAGAAGGAAACATAACATGCTTGAAAAACATGGCTTCTAGCCAGCAAGTCACATTTTTTTCTGACCTGCATGCCATCAGAGGAAGATCAGGAAAATCATCCTTAGGGAAGAATCAGAAAGAAGAATAGAGAGATGGCAAAACAAAATTTCGAACAGAGGAGGGTATGAGGATGAAAAGTAAGAACCAGTTTGACGTGATCAGATGAGAGACAGTGAGAAGGAGGGAGGGCATCGGTACAAGATAGGGATGGTTCGTTGAACAGCAGAGGTAAGGATAAATGCTTATGGAAAAAGTCAAGCATCTCTTTGGCATTATGAATAAATACTTTGTCTTTCGGACACAAGCGATAAAGGCATAGAAGTTGAGAAAGTGGACGTGAGTCACATCAAGATTGAGGGTGTGAAGAAGTATAAAGAAGATAGTTATATGGGGGGAGGAGGCTTATAGAAGACGGTGGTGGAGAAGCCAGAAAGATAGAAAGAGAAATACTAAAAGTAAATTGTATAGATGGATGAAAATTATTGAAAAAGTCAAGGACGTTAAAGAGATTAGCCTCAGGCATGCCAGTTATACTAATACAGCCATGAATATATCAGTAGTATGTCAGGAAAAGGGAGCACTGATAGTGAGATGAAATGAGATGTTCCAATTAGCCTATAAAGCAACAGGCATAGCTAGGACCCATCTTAGTGTCCATAGCTACTCCCCTGATCTGCTGGAAAAATGATGGCCGGATTCAAAGATGTTGAGGATAAGAACATGCTCTGTGAAATGGAGAGGAGGAGTTGTTGTAATGGTGAGGTTGATCCTCATATCCAGGAAGAACTGCAGTTCTGCAAAGCCATCAAAATGTGGAATAGAGATATAAAGGGAGCAAACATTCAAAAGGAAGAGACAGCAGGTTTGGCCAGGATAGAGAACTTGATTACTTTCTCAACCATTTCTTGTTTGGTTTACTCTATTTCTTAACTGGTATACTGTGTCTCACACTTTCTTGGCACATCCTGTGAAGGCAGTAAATTTTAACTGCTCATATTACTGCCTGTCTTGTATTTTGTGTGATTTGTTATTTGTTTTCCTTTGTTCTTGTCCCTGAAGAAGACTGTGTGGCTGTAACATTACTATCATCTTGTTTTTGTCATTGTGTGGTTACTGAGCTATTACTTATATGTTTTTATCTACTATGTATGTATAGAGCCACTACGTCCCACTATTTTTGTATACAACTACTGCATTATATTATTAATGTATAGAACTACTATTGATGTATTGTTGTTGTTATGAATGCTCACAGTGAGTAGGTTTACTATTTTGTGCGCCATGAAAAGGACGTTTTTGTGGTGTGTTGCAGTAGCTTTCCTCACATTCTGAGCATGCTGATACAGGTGAACCAGGGTACTCCAGGCATCTGCATGTCAATCAGTACTATGTGGATCACGTCGATCCCCACCTCATTAGCCAGACCGCCAAGAAGAACAGTCCGTTTCCAGAGAAGACTACATGGAAGTAAAGGTGGGGGTATTGGTCAGTATATCTTGCCTGACCCTGACTAACATGTCTGATCAACATGTTGTGCCAGACCAGATGTTAGTCTTCCTTCCCACTATTGGTGCATATAACTACTACTATGGGGATGGCGTGGACTAGTGGTTAAGTTATACGGCTCACAATCCGAAGGTGCTGGGTCCATCACAGCATCGTCTGTTAACCCGAGGAAGCAAACACTTAGAAAATGCAGAAGGAAGCAGACAATACATAAAATGCATGCCAAAGTCGGATGCACTGGGCTGACAGGTACAAAATAAAAACATAGTGCAATGCAAACTGCCTTGGGGGTATAGAGAAATAATGCGAATGCGAAAAAAACAAAAAAAGTACTACTTTCTGCTGTTTATGTATAGTCTACTGTGTTCTATTATTTATACCCTGAAAAGTGATTTAGGGAAGAGGAAAAGGGGGGTGGGGGGATATACATGAGACTAGCATGTAAAAAGTGTTACAAAAGTTTGTGCTGTAAGATAATGATGTAAATTCTTTGGTGCAAGCTCCTGGAAGGAAGTCAACTGTACCCATGATCCTACTCAATCAAAATAAGAATGAAGATGATGATAATTGAGTACTTTTAATTTATTTCCATAACTTGCCATTTATTTAAATTAAATAAAAAGAAGGAAGGAATAATGTCTAATAATTGGACTCTTTTAGAAAATTGTTTAAATATCGTAAATGATTTTCTTGCAAACCTCCTCAGATGTGATGTGAAAATAGACAATTGTGCTGACATCACTTGCTATAATGAAGGAGTCTGTGTGGATATAGTTGTTGGATTTCAGTGTTCATGTGTAAGTTAGAAATATATGATATTGTAAATTTATATCAGCACATTTATAGGTGATGATAATATGGGAAGCTTGTAGATTAGGGGCTAGTATGGAGCCAAAACAGAAGTAAAGAAGAGCCTCAGAATCGACAAAGTAAAATATATTTATTAGTTGGTGACAGGCGGAGGAAGCTGCTGCAAAAGAAAATATGAAAGATCTCTACAGAAGCACAAAGAATCTAACAGGCAAATATAAGCATGTCAATGGCTTTATCAAAGATAAGATAGGGCAGTTGATTAACAACACCAACAAGCAAACAAAGAAATGGGCTGAACATTAATCAGAACTTTTAAACCGCCTGGTTTCACAAAATTCTAATGATATTCAGTCTGCGGATTTTAAACTGCAAGTAAATTGTGAAAGAACAACCGCAGAAGAAATTAAAAAAGCTATACATCTTCTGAAAGATGACAGAGCAACCTGCCCATATGATATCTCTGCAGAAACGATCAAAGCAAACATTGAAACTTCAACAATGATGCTATACAAGCTACTCTGTAAAGTCTGGAAGAGGGAAGAAATACCAGAAGACTGGAAAAAGTCTACATAATAAAGTTGCCAAAGAACTGATTCACAGCCAATTTTAGATGAAGAATGTTATTATTTGTACCCGGGAAAGTTTTGAACAGGATCATGCTAGAGAGCTTAAAAAAGGCCATAAATCCCCAGATGAGGGAAGAGTAGATCAGCTTTCAACAAAACAGGTTCTGTACAGACTAGATAGCAACACTGATACTAATAATTGAACAAAGTGTGGAATGGAACTCACCGCTTATTAAATGATTTGTGGAATAATAAAAAAGGTTTTTAACAGCTTGGACAGGGTATCACTATGGAAGTTGCTAAGATGTTATGGAATGCCTTCAAAGTTCTCTAATATAATCCAGAAAACATATAATGCAATGAAATGTTGATTGCTACATGGTCAGCTTTCTGAACCCTTTGAAATAAGAACAGGCATTCATCAAGGCTGCCAACTATCACCATTACTCTTCCTGCTGGCCATTGACTGGATTATGAAGTCAACATTATCCTTCAGCAACAACAGAATTAAATCGACATTGACAAGACAACTTGATGATCTCAACTTTGTCGATGATTTGGCTCTTCTGTCCCATACCCACAGCCAGATGCAAAATATGATGTGTAAACTCAAAGGGAGGTCACTACAATTGGGGCTAAAAATACACAGAGACAAAACACAGGATTTGAAAATAAATGCAACTAAAAATGATATAAATGGGTTGGAAGCCACCCACCTTCAGAATATGGAGTTTTTCACATACCTTGGCAGCAATATAGACACATTAGGTGGCACAGAAAACGATGTTTAGTTAAGAACACAGAGGGTATGAACAGCTTTCATTCTATTGAGTACTTTATATGTCAAAAGAAATTAAAACCACCCCTAAAATAAAAATTATAAACTCCAATGTAAAATTCGTTCTATTATATGGCTCTGAAACATGGAGGATAGCACAGGTGCTTATGAAAAAGGTACAGACTTTTGTAAATTGTTGCCTGCTCAAAATACAAGGGTAGAAATGGTTCGGCAAGATCACCAATGTGGAACTGATGGGAATAATGGGACAAATACCAGTGGAGCATGAAATACATAGGGGAGGTGATGGTGAGGGATGGGCCACACATTACTGAAACTAGTGGATAACACTACCAGACAAACTCTGTTCTAGAATCCACAGGGCAAGAGAAGTAGAGTAAGACCAAGACACTCATGGAAGAATAAACTGGAATCAAATGTCAAGGCAGCAAGCATGACTTGGACAGAATTGGCTCAGATGGCCTCAGAAGACTTTGTCAGTTTTGGTTGAGGACCTATTGTTTGATGGAGATTAATAGATTGAAACCATGGTTATGTCTAGATTTTATTCTATCAGTGGTGAAGTAAAAACATGGCCTGCACACTGAGGTGACTGCAAGGGCAATTGTCCTTTACACTTCAGTCTTATCAATGCCCCTTGTAGACTCCACCAAAATGGAAAATATGCTTTTTTTCAGTAGAAGATAATATGAAATCGCCAGTAGCTATTGTAAAAACATAATAAAATGGAATATTACCATCTTATCAGTTATACAAATAATTAACAGCACATTAAGTTTAATTTATTTTATTAATAGGTAAAAGGCTTCACTGGTAAACTCTGTGATGTAAAGATTGATCACTGTGAAGTGAACTATTGTCTCAATGGGGGGACATGTAGTGATGACACAAATTCATTCAACTGTTTATGTCCTGATGGTAAGACTTTTAACTACTTTTCAATATACATGTCAGGAGTTATTATAGGTGAGAGGTAAGGTGTTTGCCTTTCAAGAAACGAACTAGATCATAAAACAGTGGATGATTCAAATTTTGCAAATTTCATGTGTCTTCTGGTCTCAACAGATGTGCCTAGTCATATTAAATATTTACAACAAACTCAAGAAATTCCATTGTACTTACTGTGCACTTAAAAGAACCTTTTGCATTTGAAAATTGACTGGGAAAATATTCTAAAGGCAATGAAAACACAAAAGTGGCCACCATGAAGGCCGAAAGGTCGTGGACCTTCCACAAAGCTACAACAAACCAACCACCTGTTTGTCTGCACATTTGATTGCATGTTTAGAAAGACATTTATACCCCAACCACAGGGGTAGAAAAGAAGTGACTAAGTGAAGTGAGTATACATGCCTTTGGAAGTGTTTTTAATATCCCTACAGTGTAAAAAGTTTGTAGCTCTCATTTATTCAAAACCTTTTGACAGGATTCTCACAATAAATTGTATTTTCTTACTTACTTGACTTTTCCCACCCACTTGTGCTGCTGTTAACTATAATATGGAACTGGAGTCAATTTTCTTTGGTCAAGTGTTGCATTATTTTTTGCAGCGTATCTGTTATATCCTCTTTCCATCTACCTCATTTGTTTTCCACATACTTTGTAACCAGAACCTTGTGTTATATATGTGCAGGAATAGTTAATCAGGTTTCATTCTCATGAGATTGGCAGACGATCTTATTTTCCATCATGCTATGTATTTAGCACAAGGAATAGCTCTCTCCTTATTTCAGTTCAGTTCAATTCATCACATGACCTCTTGATATCATTAGTGCACCCCTGCTGATGCTTCTACAATCTGCCCCATCCCTTCTCTGTCTGTGGTTTCTTTTTGTGGGCTCATTGTGTTGTAGATTAGTCTATTCAAGGATGTTGTCTTCCCATTGTTTTCTCTGACATCCCACCTTTGCTTGCCTTCTGCTGTGGTGTGTAGTATCGTATTTGCAAGGCTATTGGACCTTGAGATGTGGCCATACCAAGCCATCTTTTGTCTTTTAATCATTTAGAGGAGGTCGTCATAAAATCCACTTGCAATCTCAATTCTTCTGCGTACTTTATCCTTTGTGATACTGTCTTTGTAGATGTTATTTAGGAGTCTTCTAAAACATCTCATCTTCATGGCCTGAATTCTTTTCTGAAGATCTGCTGTCTGTAATGGTCTATGTTTTGTAGGTGTAGAGTAGTATAAAAAAAACCAGTTGGTGAATTAGTCTGACCTTTTTGGCGAGGGAGAGTCACTTTCAAGATTCTGTCCATTTGCTTAGATCACAGCCATGATTCCGTCATTGTTGTTGATCATCAATTTTGTTGTTTCTATGTTTATCTCCCTGCCATAATCCTGTGCTGTTAGATCATGTCTTTGAATCGATTCCCGAAGTTCTGTCTCAGTCCTTGCGAGCCCGTCAATTTCATTCACAAAGCATAAGTTGTAATCGTTCTACCTGACGATGAAGGTACGATGAGGCTAACGTCTAGTCAGGTATAGCACACTGGTCAGATAATGTTAGCCAGAGTCAGGAGAAATATACTGGCCAAAAACCTCACCTGACCTCCTCATTGGTCGTCCTGGAAACGGTTTGTTGTTGAGGACGACAGTCTGGCTAACAAGGTGAGGTTCGATGTGATCCCCATAGTAGTGAGTAACACCCAGATGAAGCCAAGCATTGCACAACCGCCTGGAGGATCCCAATCCACCTTCATCAGCACACTTGTGATGTGAACTCGGGATGTGAGGAAATCTACTGCAACCTGCCACTTAAGGTCTTTTTCAGGGCGCAAAAAAGAGTAACCTACTCATTGTGGGCATTCGCAAACAACAACAACCTGATGATGCCAAAATAATCTCAAATGGCATCACTCATTGTTGTTGTTGTTTAATAATAATAGATCATACAGGTAAAGGAGTGAGCAAGTCCATGTAGCAGTGACAAAGGCAAATGCAGTGTTAGGTATGATAAAAAGAAATGTTAAACATAGGAGCAGGGAAGTGATAGTCAAACTGTAAAAAGCATTAGTTAAACCTAGATTGGAGTACAGGTGTGGAGTTCTTATCGTAGAGGGGATATAAACATGCTGGATAGGATACAAAATAGATCGACAAAGCTGATAGTGGAATTCCAGAATTACAGTTATGAGGAAAGAATCAGAAAAACAGGCCTACATTGTCTAGAAAAGAAAAGAATTTGAGGTGACAATACAAGTTTATAAGATCATCAAAGGAATGGATAAATTAGACTATAACATGTTTTTCAAAATATAACCACATACAAGAACAAGAAGGCATAGCTACAAATTAAATCAACAAAGGTTCAGATTAGATATTAGAAAATATGTTTTGAGTCACAGAGTGGTGAATGCTTGGAATGCATTGCCACAGGAAGTAGAGGCAGGGACAATTAATGCATTTAAGAATAGATTGGATGCACATAGCTTTTAGAGCAAGGAAATGTAAATGAAACTGGTTGTAAACAAACTCTGCAGAGTCTTCTAAATCATTATAAAGATGTTAAGTTAAGTTATTATATTAGCATGAGAGCTAAATATTTGTAGTATAATTTTTAATTTTAATAGTCTACAAACATAAAGACAGGATACCTACATTAGCTTATCCTGAAGTATGTTGTAAATTAACTTTTTTATTTTAGCTTAGGTGGTAAGTGAAAAATGTCTTGCCTAACATATTAAAGCAATAATGACTGCCTTTCCAGATGGATCTACAGTATTGTTCTCATTTACAAAACTGAATGAATAACTTCTTTATTCACTTTAAAATATAGCTGAACTGTATAATCGTACACTGCTGAATAAAAAAGAAATATAATCTCTTGAAATGAGTCATGTTATCCATATTATTGTCATTGCATTTATTTGTAATTTAGCCAGAATTTGCAATAGATTGTTATTCTTGTGCAGGTTTGACTGGTGATCTGTGTGAAGTGGACATAAATGAGTGTACCATTTCTCCTTGTTTAAATGGAGGTCTCTGCCTTGATAGTATCAACTCTTTCAAGTGCCTGTGTTTGGTACGTATTTTATTAGAATTCATTTTTGCAAAAGTTTTAAGTACAATAATTGTTACATTTTCTTAGTTGAGCACATGCTACATGTTAATTATGATTATTATTGCCGGTCATGATTAATGGCACTTGCAGACCACTTTATAACTATCTATCATGATTAATGGCACTTGATGACCACTCCATAACTATCTGTCACGATTTATGGCACTAGTGATAGCTTTATAACTGTTAATAACTTTTTGTATTGACTATTCCAGTACTTCAAACACAAATGTTTTTCTCCAGCTATATTGTCATATCATCTGAATGCATCATGTCTCTTTTTTTTCCTTTTTGCATTGATTTTAGCATCTTCAACCTTTTCGATTATTACAAGCTGTTTCAAACTTCATTTTTTTAATGAATATGGCTGATGAATTTTGAAATTTGAATTTAATTCCATGGGACTTGAGAAAAGCTAGGTCAAAATTAACTCCAGAACCAAAAAATGCAAAATCTCTACAATTCTCACATACAATAATTGTTCTTGGTGAATGATGTGATAATCTATGCAGACAATGCAAAACACAAATGGGCCAGTTACATGTTGCGACAAAACAATGTTCGATAGAGCATGACAATTCCATTCTGGTACCCCTGAAGTAAAAAGAGACCACAGGGAAGACCTCCAATGCATTTCTGTACGCACCAAGTGAAAGAGTGCTGAGCTCACACTGGACTTTCATGACCCAAGACAGGGTCTACTGTAGACAAAGTTAGAGCCTGCAGCTATTCTGAGGAACGGGTCATCAAGATCAAGATCAAGAAGAATATCATTTGCTTTCACAGATTTGAAAAATTTACTTTTACTATATATTGAGAAATAATCTGCCAACAATAAACATAGCGTACAATAATTACAGTATAATTTGTCTTTCAGAATTGTATTATTTCTAATTTAGCAGCAGTCATGTATCATTATCAATTGTCTATGCTTCTGTTACTTCATATTTAAAATATATATTGACAGCCAGAATACACAGGTAGCTGCTGTGAATCTAATGTGGATCCATGTGAGGCAGTGCCTTGTCAACATGGTGCCACTTGTTCCCAAACTCAAAACACCCACAATGATTTTTCCTGCAAATGCATGGAAGGTAATTGAAAAGTGTATAATGCTAACGTTGTGGCTATAAATGCTAGTGCTTATATAACCCTATAATTTAACTTTTGTTTAAATGAAACACACAAACAACATTTCTCCAGTTCGTTACAATACATTAAACATTATCATGCATACAAAATGTATGTTGGGAGAAATAACTGTACATAATACAAGCAACACAAGTATACAGACTCTGCAGAGTCTTCTAAACCAGTATAAAGACGTTAAGTTAAGTTAAGTGTAAGAAAGTGATAAGTAAAGTAGTTGTTTGATTGCAATAACGAAAATTACAGAAAGAAAGTAAAACTTTGAAAATATATTATTAAACAATTTCAAAAAGAATGATGATTATGAAACTAAAATTAATTTCATGATGTTCTAAAGGTTACACAGGAGAAAGATGTGAAAACAACATAGATTTCTGTCATCTGATGCCTTGTAGCAGGCAAGGTAGTTTCAGTTGTGAAAATACCATCTCATCATTCAAGTGTAACTGTCTGCCAGGATGGAAGGGTAAGATACAATTTCATTCAAGCTTATTTGTGAAGTGAACTTGCAAACAGAAGCTGTAATTTCATCTCAGATGCTCTTGTTTTGAAAGTTATTCAAATTTTTGTAAACGGTGACAATAAAAATAATTATTGTTGTAAGAAGTTATATTTATTTGTCAGAATTTACAAATTTGTAAGAATTAGTTTACATGTTTAGTTTTTATGTTTATAGTGATTCAAGGTAGAATAGTTTGATTGTTTGTTTAAAGTAATACTTTGATTTGACTCTACACATACATGTCAACTTTTACCAGATACAAAAATGTATGCCAGACCAATATAAACCATACAAAAGGGAAACTTTAGTTTACTCAATGAGCAACAAATTGTGATTCAAGATCTGGTGGTACCTTTTTTAGTGCTCTTTATACACATCATTATATTTATATGTTTAGGTCTCCTGTGTGATGACAGAATAGACTCTTGCAGTAGTTATCCTTGTCATAATGGAGCAACATGTGATAATGACAGGGGTGCTTTTATATGTGCTTGCCCACCACTATTTACTGGTCCCATATGTTCCGTAAGTAAAAACAAGACATATATTAGCACGTATGATTATTTTCATGCAGACATCATTCTTGAAGAGACAGCCAGAAATTAAGATTTCTGATATCAATGTAAGAAAGACGTATTTAGAAAATCAATTCAGTGTCATATATTAATTAAAATAATATTGTCCAGTTAGAATCAGATACCATCAGCTTGGTTTCCTTATTTCCTTCTTAATATTCTTTTGTCATTTGGTATTTGATCAATTTTTTTTCATTCATTGTAGTTCTGTTCTTTATTTACGTTTATTCAATAATAACATTTAGCTAGTTGTTAATTTGCACATCTATAAATATAAGAGTAAATTTCACAAACATATTGGAGCCAAGGCAGCTGAGCTATTAGTGTTTGTTCCCCAGTTGGTGTGAGATTTTTCCTGATTGCAGAACCACTCGCAGGGTTAACCCATTCTAAAATATTTGGTACCAAAATAGTCTAAGAAAGTAAAGGTGGCCGGAGTAATGTTGACAACATCACCCTTAATGTATCGTTTGTCAAGAAAATATGGGAACTATAACAAAAGTCTCAATATATCACACAGGCATGAAATCAGGATCTTTACTTACTTTTTTTTTGTACAAAAATAGTACAAACAATTATACTGATTAATCTTTTATCTTGTTTAGGTTTCCATAAACTCATGCAAATTGAGTCCATGTCAAAACTTAGGAAGCTGTGTGGAAAGAACTTTTGGCTTTTTGTGCCAATGCCTCCCTGGTTTTACCGGTTCTCTATGTGAGGTAAATATGGATGAGTGTGAGTCCAGACCATGTTTAAACCAGGGCCTCTGCCAAGATGGAGTAAATGCTTTCACATGCAGGTAAAGTTGTTGGTAACAAAAATGAAAATTTTTAATCATGTTTATTCTTGTTGTTTGGCTTAGATTTATATTTATATACAAAGTGTTCACATTTTATGTTATATAATCTCCAATCCATAGCACAGAAAGTCTTATATTCTGTTGATTGTTAGGAAACATTATTACTACTTTGTTGTTTTCATTAGGTGATAATGGTATTGAGTCAGGAAAATATCAGGGCTCAAGATAGAGCAGTGAATTAACTGCCAGTAATCAGTGATTCATAACTGGCTGCTTGCATCTGGGTCAGTGACCAATAACTGACCAAGACCTTATTCCTCCTCCGATATTGGTGCTGGAAACAAAATGCAACCATGCTGTCTGGCTAAGACATTAGGGATTTAAACTCTTTCCCAAATATACCTTGTTGAAATCGGATGTGCCAGGTTGAAAAATGCAGATATCACAGGCTTGCTGTAAACTGCAACACAATGTCACAAACATCTTTTTCAGGATGAATGCCAAAGAAGAAGATAAATTTACTTCCAACAAGATCATAAAATAATAAAGAAACACTTTGGTTGTTGTTGCAGCTAATGCCTCTCCTATCTGTGTTAAAAACTCTTGATTACTATCTTTGGTGGTGGGTTATACTGGATTTTCTCACATACCAAAGCATACTTGAGCAGGTAAACAAAAAAGTAGACAAGGTATACACAAATTTTTCTTAAAATGTAATTCTAAAAAGTTTTTGTAACGAACCAGTGCCGATGAAAAACAATAAATATAAATGTTTGAGGCTAAAATTAACATTTTATTCTGTTAAGTTGAAATGTGCTGCACTATATGTTATATGCAGTTTATAACATGTCATCAGATGGTATAAAGTTCCATATATTTGTGTATTGTAGCAATGAAGGAAGTAAGTGTCTCAGCATTCATTGATTTTTTACAATCTGTGTAAATTTTCTTCATCCTGAAGAAACACTTTTACATTCAAAATTTCTGCAAGGTAATATAAAGACTGCATAACTATGCTTATTAAAGGAAACATTGATGCTTTTTGGGGTTGTTTTTTGCAGTGAAATGTCTGGTCAATAACTAATAACATGAAATAACATGAAAAGAATAGGGGTTCATGCACAATGTAGCTTCTATCTATCAATTTAGATGTGGCAATGTTTCATTATTTTATGGTTAATGTTTGTTAAAGTATATACTGAAAAAATTTTACAAAAAAAATGACAAGAGATACAAACAATTTCAAAGAAAACTTACAGTAATGATAACAAATTTGCAAACTCTTTGTAAGATTTTTCCTTAAAAAAATTGCCTGAGCATTTCCAGAAGGGAAGCAAAGACTAATAACTGTAATCTACCACTCATGTCATGAAAGAGGACTAAGATGGGTTAGGCATTAAGGTGGCTACTCCATTTTGTAGCAACTTTAAACATCAAAAACTCCATCTAATATGGACAGATCAATGCTTTACAGTGTGGCATGTATTTATTGAAAACCTATGCTCCACAGGGATCTGAGAAGGTTTTGATTGATTGATTATTACAATTTAATATTTTTTCTTACAAGCTGACACTGTAAAAAAGACACCTTCACTGTAATTGAAATACTTATACAACCTTTTGTGTCTGATTTTGTAATTGCTTCTTCTTATTCCTGCTTCCACGCTGCAATTGATAAGTAAATATTGTATTGTACAGTTGTCTTAGAGGATTTGCTGGCAGCCTTTGTGAGGTCAACATTGATGAATGTTTAAGCCAGCCGTGCCAACATAACTCCAGCTGTAGAGAACTTGATGGGGACTTCGTATGTAGCTGTATTGCAGGTAAACATGTAAATGCTGAATACTGCATCCAATAAATATATTCCAAATGGCACAAACCTGTAGTGTCTTCAGGAGTATTTGTTAAAATAGTTCATTGGTAGAGAAACATGTGACCTCTGTGTTATTGACACATTGACTGCCATGAACAGCTCACAGCTTTAGTGAAGTTTATCAAATGTTACACAGAGACATTTTTAGCGCCAAGACTAATGTAGCTTAGCTCATTCATTCCAGAATATTTTGGACCTCTGGACGAGTCGTTTTTCTCATGTAAGACAAGCTCTACATCACTTAGTTGTCACTTATTTATCTTCATCAAATGTTTTCTTAAATACTACACATTTAATTAAGAAGTGTTCAGAATTAAATGCAGAAAACGATTGAATACAGACATTTAGCAAGTGAGGATGACAATTTGTGTGTGGGATTTTAGTTGGAAAAGTTTTTATTTTAAAAAAATGTTAACTATTTTTGGTACTCACCACTTTATACAAATACATGAATGAACCAATGGTGTTCCATTGAAGATATTTCACATAGAAAGAGGTTAAAAAAGGTTTGACTTAATGTGGAGCAGTAGTTTTTAACAATATTGACATTTTACTGAAGGCATGTGAAGTTGAAAAAAATTTACAGTAATATAATCCAAGTATAACATACTGCACATTTTCGTAAAGAATCCACAATGTCCATAGAAACTCTTCTTGAAAAGTAAAATTTCTAAACTTTTGCCAGGAAACACATGAATAAATTTAGGAAAACTTGCAATGGAGAAAGATGTACATTTTGGCACACAGTCACCAAAGTGAATATGTTGACTTGTCTGTTATCAGAAAAAATTCCTGAGCCTGATGTATGTTCTCCCATTGGGAGCAAATTAATGTCTAAGAAAACATATTTTTTTGCAATTTTATAAAGTTGTTACTGATGCTTATTCATACAGTTTTAATTTTCTTTGCCATTTTCTTTGTCACTCTTATTCCAGGATTCACAGGCAAACACTGTGAAAAGGACATTAATGAATGCAGCTCTAATCCATGTCAGCATCAAGGCAGATGTGTGGACCAAGTAGCCAGTTTTAAATGCATCTGTTCACAAGGATACTCTGGTGCAATGTGTGAGGAAACCATTGATGAATGTCAGAATTGTCTAAATAATGGAACATGCCAGAAAGTTAATGGCAAAAGTGTATGTCAATGCACTTCTTACTACACCGGACTTGATTGTGGAAAAAGTATGTATGACAACTTGTTATGCTGCTCTTTCCACTTGTTTTTTTCTCATGTCAACATATAGTCAAGAATGTTATTGCGATTTTTCTCTCATTTTATTTTGTACCAGCCACAATGATTTATTTATATTTGTAGGATCATATAGCAGAAATTCTGCAACTTTATATACTGTACGTTGCTAAACTTAATTCACTCCAAAATATTTTGAACCTTTTGACACTTTTTTGGGGGGTAAAACTCAAGCACAGTATCAATTAGTTGTGACCTTTTTATCTGTAATAAAGATTCACTGAAGTACCATACATTAAATATCAAACTGTTCAGAATTAAATGCAGAACACAATGAAATACATATATTCAGGATCAAAATGCTGAGCAGCGCATGAGCTGCAGTGGTCACCGACCCATAGCGGACTGCTAGTGTCAGGGCCAGCAAACCAGAGCTGCCAAGACCCTTCTACACCTCCACGCGGTGATCCTGGATAACAAGCTGCAGCAGAGTAGACTGACTAAGGAGAAGGGATCAAAGAGGGAATGCTAACCCGGTACTAAAAAATTGCTTGCTGAAGTTAGATGTGTTGGACCGAAAGGTACAAATATCGCAGTCAAGCTGTAAACTACGACACAACGCATTCCGTTCTCTGGACTACATTCTGCGACTTAAGCCCTTTCAGGATTTGGTAGTGGGAGATTGAGAATGAACGAAGCCAAGCCAAATACATATATTCAACATGTGCAGATGAACATTTATGTATGAGAGATTATAGTTTCTTAAGCGTTTGTTACTTTTAAAAACTATGAAAACAAAGTTTGTGATCACCAATACATTATTCAGCTCTAAATCAATACATGAATAAAGCAATTACTTTCTAATGATAGCAACCTATAGATATTCTAAAATTGACACCAAATTAGGAGCATTCATTTTCACAATATCCACATCTTCCTGAAGGTACGTGAAGTTGAACTAGTGCTAAAAAATTAAAACTCAGTCAACACCAGTGTTTACAAAGTATGAACACTCAGAAAGAATGTTTCAGCTGTTTTTAAAACATACACGGGGGTGAAAGATGCAACAGTAAATTAACTGACAACAGCCAACAACTCAAAGCTGGCTGCTTGCATCAGGGTCAGCAAACCCCAGCTGACAAAGACCCTATTCTGCCTCTAAGCGGCTGCCATGGAAATATGCTGCACTAGTATAGTCTGGTTAAGAGAATAGAGATAGCAGTGAGATGGTAAGCCCGGCACCCAAAAAAACAGCTGAAATTAGATGTGTTGGGCTGAAAGACACAGCTATTGCAGCATGTCTGTAAACTACGACACACCATCCTTTTCAGGATGAAAACCAAAGAAGATAACATACACACGCACACACATTTATAATATAAACATGAGCATCATTGTGCAAGATCTTTAATCTTTACTGATCTGTTGAAATGTTACTGCCATTGCTCGAGAAAAAATTAGGGCATCAAACACTTGCCAGCAAATGCAGTTTCACTTTCATCACTGGACTGGACTAGACAAAGAAATTGAAGTGCTGCTAATATCATGATCAATATCTTTGTCATCACTACCACTGGCAATAATTTTTCTGGAATTCAAGTATGAAAATATAACACGTTTTCACTAAGATCCATCTTGTGTGTGTTAACTCTCCTGGAAATGAAAAGTACAAATATGAATTTTATGAGAACTGAGAATAGGGGAAAATAAGACTTTGTGAACACAATTACAAAAGTCGATGTGTCTGCTTGTAGGTTCTCCTAAAAAGTCTTGAAGCCAATTAATCGACTCCTCTGAGTGAATCAGTTAAAGAGTAAATGGTATATGATAGACAGTATCACTACATTAGAATTATATGGATTAGAAAAGGAAGGCATTATAAATTTTAATCATACAGAAAAAACTGCCAACTTTGACCTTCACTATTTTGGAGACCATACTCTGACCAGCCATACTTCATTCATTCATACTGGAAACCTGAGTGAATTAAGTTTGTGTTTGTGGGTGAAGTTCAGCAAGCGAGATTCAAAGGGAACATATCTTGTCCTCCTGTCTGAGGAAGGGTGAGTAAAGTATGTAGTTTGTACTTGTAGACATTAGTGCTTCCAAATATTTATAGATATTAAAAATATTCTTCTCTGAGTTGTCTTTCTTGTCATGCTACGGTATTGAAACTCATTTACCATGTAAGGAAAGAATTTTGTTTCAAATAAGTATCACAATGATTATCCTACAAAGTTGGGTTTTAAGTCCACTGACGGGTAAGATGAGATTGCAAAGAAAATTAAGATTAAGTCAAAGCTCCGAACCAGAGAAGTGAGGTAGAGCACACTCCACTATAGAACAGATGCTGAAGAAAGATGTACCAGGCTAGGAGAGGCACCAGCAACCATAGCACCATGCAACTAGCTCACCTCTTTTAATATGTCTACACAAAAGTCTAAAAAGATTCAATTTGGATCTCACACTGTGATGTCCTTCCAGGCAGGAGCAATGCCAGCTTTTGAGCCTTGATAGAATGCATGTTCAGCTACTGGAGATCTTCATTTCTCACTTTGTGGGCCATAAGGTGGAAGGAGAAAATATTGGCCAAATAGACAAAATGTTCCCTCTGAATGTTGTGCATTGGAATGTAGAGTGTGTCAACAACAAGAAGGCCAAATTAGAGAACACACTATTTCAGAAAGGAATCAATGAATGTTGTATACAAGAAACTCATCTACAGGAAGGAAAACAGTTTAAGTTACAGAGTTACCATTACTTCAGAGTGGACAGAAAAGAATGAAAGAAAGAAAGCATACTAACATTAATAAGAAATAACATAAATGCCATAGAAACCAAGGTGCACAAAGAAGGTGCAGAATACCAATACCAATAGGTTGTATTTCATGCAGATGCATTGTAAGTTTGTGCAAGCCCTCAAGAAGGATAGACTACCAGAGCTTAGAAAAGCCTTAGTTAAACTAAAAGCCAAGAGAATGGTAGTGCTGCAGTGGATACCAACACACTGTGGCATACCAGGAAATAAGAGAGCATACAGGTTAGCAAAGGAGGGTGCAATATGAAAATAAAAAAGAATAAACAATCATCTTCCATGAAAAGAAGAGCCGTAAAGAAAGTCAACCAAACGAGAGACAACTATTTTCATCAACATCAGACAAAATTTGACATCCAAACATGCAGCACACACATTTAAAATGATCATGGGTTATGTATATTGATTATTATTGTGTGGTGTAGAACAATGAACAAACACTTGAAGAGAAGAACTGAGCCCTAAGAACATTTGAAGGTTCAGATGTTTGCAGACAACAATGAGGTAATAAAGGCAGTGCAAATTTGGTTAAAAGTCACACAAAACCTTTTTTCATGAGGGCATATACAAGCTAATGGATAAAGTGTGTTGCCAGGCATGGAGACTATGTTGAAAAATAAGACACAACCCATTTCTGGCTTGCACAGTTGTAAAAATGTTATTATTAAAATTGCTGTTACTTAATGACTGTCCCTCAATTATCCATGATATAAATTTGTATTTTTAAAAGATACAAATAAAAATCTTACTAAATGTAGCATTGTTTGTGTGAAGAAAACTGTCTTATACTGATGAAATATTATTATTTTGCAATCTGTTGCTTAAATTTTGTTATGTTAATATTTGTGAAATAATTCTTCCTACAGACTCACCTATTTTCTTGGACTGAGTGATTCGCAAGCCACTTTACCACTTTTCACTTCAAAAGTAGCTACTCTGTATATAAATGATGGACAGTGGCATCACTTATGTGTGGTACTGTTCACATCACTTTGGATAATCTACAAAGATGGGCACAATATTCAAGAAGGGGACATACAGAAATTGGTTTTTGGAAATAGGTAACAAATCTTATAAAAGTTAATCTCTTTCATGAAACAATTGCTTATCATTTTATAAACAAACTTTGACAAAAATGGAATGAATATCAATTATTGATAATTATGTTAGTTTAATTTTGAAGGAAATAGTAAAACAAAATTGGTCAATTATCATTAGTTATAAGAATTGGCAAATAGTTACTGGAATAGAAATAATGAGCATTGATTTTGTGAAAAACTATGTTGTTATATGAATTACTTTTCAAAGTAATAAAGCTAAAGCTATTGTATATTATTGTATAGAAATGTGAACAAAAGTATTTGGATTTATTTTAATCAGCCTGATGTTGAAACTAGGACAACCTGTTGACAATAAAGGCAACAATGAATGGTTTAGAGGTCAGCTCCATGGAGTGAATATGTACAGCTTTGCCTTGGATAAGGAAAACATCCTAAACATGTCAAGAAATTGTGATTTCAAAATGGTAATTAATTTATAACGCATGTCTTTATTCAATAATATTTGTAATTCATTTCTGCATGTTTGTTGAGATGAAAATCTAGTACCTGTGCACTGGGCAATAAAACCTTACAAAAATCATAAAAAAATGTTACAAGGGGAATAATTAATTTACACATCAGTATCAATATGTTCCAGTCATCCCAGGCATCAGTATTATTCAATAAGTGAATCATTTCTTTTTACATGTCATACTCTTCACATTATATATTTACATTATTAATGTGCTTGATTGTATGAAACACAAATACCACCAGCACTTCATTTTTTTTTTTTTTTTTTTGCTTAAATGTTTGCCTCACTAGTTTCTACTGGCGGAGGCGCGCCATTTTCCACCCCAGACCGTAGTCAATTGGGCGATATCAGGACGCATAAACCAGTGCTTGGATGCATGTGTGCATCTGTATGTACCTATGCTAGGTTTGTGCGCCCTCAGAAGCTAGCCCAACCAAAGTGCAATGGAAGGGCTTTACCACGAGGGCGCGTGTGAAAGTTGCGCAAGGGTGTGACTGTGGGATAGAGTCAAATGAAACAGAGTGAGGTAAGAGGAGAGAGAAGAGATCAACTCACCAGCACTTCATAAAATGCTTTGAGAGGTTTTAAAATGTGTACAGTAAATGTCAAGATGCACTGTTGAAAATAAGTAATTCTGCATTTATTTGCATTTTTTTAAAATATTTGCTCCGTTTTTTTCTAAAGTTTTTTTAATGTATTGCTATGTGGCCTACTTGTTCTTATAGAATGTTCATTTTTCTTCAAATATGTGTATAATAAGATACAAATATGTTTATTGTGATTTAAAAAATGCAAAATCTGGTTCCTTTTACCTCCCTTAAATTGACTGTGTACAGCTGCGAAAACAATTGTGCATGAAAACAGCTAAGTTAGATCCTGTATTTGATATATCTGCAATGTCAGAGACAACTTTAATCCAACCTGTAGGAAATTTATCTGACCTCTATTTTTAACTCCAAGCTTGTATCTCCTTGCTGTGGACTCTACCATTTGATTAAAAGAAAACTTTAAATAAATCTTGATCTTGATGACCCGTTCCTCAACATAGCTGTGAGTCCCAACTTTGTCTTCAGCAAACACTGACTTGGACCATGGAAGACCAGTGCATGGTAAGCCCTCCTCCAGACGTCTTTCAGATGTTGTTATGTACAGCAAGGAAGTCTGGTCAACGCATTGGAGGTCTTCCCCGTGATATTTTTTACTTCAGGGGTACGAGATTGCTGATGCCGTGCTCCATCAACCATCGTTATGTCGAAACATGTGACCTGCTCATCTATGTTTTGCCTTGCCTGCATAGATTACAGCATCATTCACCAAGGATAATTGTTGTATGTCAGAATTGTGGAGCTTTTGTTTACGCTGGTTCCGGAGAGTGATTTCTACCAAGCATCTCTCATGAGAGGCCTGGTTCACTCTCAATTTGTCCTTCAGTGATTTTGTTAGTGTCAATATCTCAGCATCGTAGCACTTAGCAGGAGGTACAGTGGAATTAAGAGAGAGTAGTGTAAGGTTCTGGTCTTGGAAACTATTCAGGACGTATTAATGGACGAGAAGGCTGCCCAGCTCGTGCAGTGATGTCAATTCGGGTTCTAGGTCATTCTCCATATCGAGGAGGCGCCCAAAATAGATGTACACATTGACATTCTCTAGTTGCACCCCGCAGAGGAAGACTGTATGACAATTCGTGCAATGATTGTGCAACACTCTGGTCTTTAAGTCAAAGTGTCTGCAAGGTGGGTGCCATGACAGTTTACTCTAGAATGAAACAACGCGTTCATGTCTGTCATGAATGTTTGCGGGGCTTTGAAGCAGAAGGTGATAGTTTCCTATCACGAATTGTTATTTGAGATGATACTTAGGTTCACTACCATGAGCCTGAAATTAATAAAGGGAGCAAGGAATGGCTCTATTCCTTCCCACCAAAACTGAAGAGGTTTCGCACGCAGCAATCTACAGGGAAGGTTATGTTGACTCTATTTTGGGATGAACGAGGCGTTATTTTTAGAGCTCTACATGCCGATGGAGAACATTGTCACCACTACCACGTTTCAAATCTTCTCAGGAAACAATGTGGACTTCTGAGTAAAGGTGTCTTTTTGCAACATGACAATGCTCAACCTCATACTGCCCATACAACCACTGCTACCATCAAGGACCTCCACTTTCAGTGTCTACCACATCCACCGTACTCACCAGATCTAGACCAAAATGATTTCCACGTTTTTGGACAACTAAAACAGGTATTGAGAGGAAAGACTTTCAGGTTCAAAGAAGAGGTCCAGCAGGTGATGCATGAGTGGTTTCACCCGTGACCAAGATAATTTGTTTTTACAAAAATCCATGCACTTTATATCCGCTGGGGGACTTGTATCGATTGCAATGGTGACTACATCAACAAATTATACAGTTGCGTTTAACTTTTTCGAAATTAATTTACCAAAAAAAAAAGTTTATATTTGAAGCACATTTGTAAATGTGCTCACAAATGAAAGTAGATCAGTAAAAAGATAACAAATGGCTATTTAAAAAAGTTAAATTTGGTCCGAACTTGAAAACCATTTATTATTACACTTATATTATCCCTTATTTTTCAATATAATTTTCACAAACATTGATACACTTATCCCATCCCTGTATCTGTGCACCAAAACCTTCAGCATAAAAATATTTGGTCTGCTGTATGAGTCGCATTTTCATTTCATGTTCAATCTCTTTGTCAAACATGAAAGATTTCCAGCTGAGATGGGATTATGCAATATGCTGTAGACTAAACCATGTAGACAACCTATTGCAGTTGCAACACTGTTTATCATTACTTGCCTGCCAGCTCAAATCATCTCCACCAGGACAAAGATAGGTGGAAATTAATATCTTATGAAGTAGGTGGCATTGGATAGGCCAAACACTGTAAAAGTCTCAAGCCACTGTCACCACAAATTCTCTGTCCTGGAACCCTCATGGAGAAAGAAGCCGAACAAGACCAAACCAACACATGCAAAGAGTCCTAAAAGCAAATTACCACCAACAAAAATTGAGAGAAGCTGGAAAGAGCTAAAGAAAATAGCCAATGACAGGTTTGCTTGAAGTAAGTTGATTGATAAAAATAATGATGAAGAAGTACTAGTTGACAGGTATGTTTTTGTTAAAAATGTTGAAATTAATTGGTTAGAAAAGGTAATACCTTTTTTGTTTTTTCATCCTTCTTTGTAAATGCTTTGCAATTTATTCCTATTTCACCAATATTGTGTGTGTTCTGAAAAATGGAAATGAACATGAGCATTATATCAATTAGCATAGGACATCCTTAATGTGGCCTGTTATGTGAAATATCACTCGAATTTAAATGCTTGTGTGTGTATTTGAAATGAACCAATTTCAAATATACCTAACATATCTATATTTCTATTTAGCAAGGAAACTTGTTTGACTGGGTTACAGCAGAGTCCCTAGTGTTTGGTGATGTGCAAGTCAGGCTGCCTTCTCAGTGTGGACAAACTCTATGCCCAACTACAAATGGAACTCATTTATGCTCTACTTTTGTTGGTAAGCCATATACTGTTATAGTTTATATTATTTTATATTATATTATATTTTATTATATTATATTATATTATATTACATTACATTACATTACATTACATTATTGTATTGTATTGTATTTTATTTTATATATATATATATATATATATCTATAATATATATGTGTGTGTGCGTGTGCGTGCGTGCATGTGTATATATATATATATATATATATATATATATATATATATATATATATATATATATATATATATACATATACACACATATATAGGGGATCGAGGGCCAAGATGACTGCTGATCTGATTCGCTCCTGATTCAAATGTATATTTTCTGCTATCTTTATGTCTACAATTGCATGGTTACAGTTTTCTTTTAGATGCTGTGTAGCAACGTGTTTTGTGTGCGTTTTTTCATTTGGACTTGTGCCCGACAATGCGCTGCAGTGTTTTAATTGACATACACGATAGAGTCAGACCAACCCAATTATAAACTGAACGTTACCGATCTTGGACAAGAGTCACATTTCTAGGCTAGATCAAGACAAAGGTCAAGTTGGCAGTAACACTGTGGTGTTCACTTTCATGGCCAGAGAGACAGTTGTAGTGACGACTACACCGACAAAGATAATCCAAGACTCAAAGAATGACCTCTTAGCATTGCAAACCCGCACAACTCAAAAACACTGATAAATATTAATCAGATACTGAACAGTTATAGGATAAAGGAAAATGCAGAATACACAAGAGCAAATAAAATCAAACGGAAAAAAGGATAAGGAAAAGCATGACCATCAGAGTGAACCTGTGGCACCATGCTTGAGTAAACAGGAAGATCACAGACAAATTTAAAATGTGGAGGGACCTGTTCCGGGTCAAGCTCCCTCTCAGGCTGTCTGGAAAGGGAGGGGCTCCACCAGGTTCAAAATAGCCCAGGACACACCAATAATGCAGAAAACATTGAGAAAAATCAGAAATGTGCCAGCTGTCTATTTACATGACAATCATACCACTGAGGTTATCTCGTCCAGATGGAAGATTTGAGTATGTGACAATATTACTATTGTCACCTGGAATGTGCAAACATCAGGTGAGGAAACTGAAGGAACTGGCAAATGAAATGAGTAGAAATCGATGGACAGTACCGGTTTTGCAGAGCTGGCCACCAAGGAGGGTCACATATTTTATCACAGCTGTGAGGAATCTATCCACTTATGATGATATGCCAACTACAATGGAAGAAAATACAGAAAAGAACTGAAAGACCCAAATGGAATATCACAGCATTGGACGAGTTAAAAGCAAAGGCTCACCTTTCAGCAAAAGGTAGAAGAAAACATCACAAGACAATAACATGCCTCCGAAGACACAGAACACCAGTAGAAATGTACACAGATGAAAATAACGGCTGCAGCAGAAGAAGGAATAGCAAGAAGGAAAGTAGAACACAGGAAACCTTGGGTGACAAATGAAATACTGAGTACAAAAGAAGAAAAACATCAGTAGAAGTTCATAAATAATGAGCAGGGAAGGGCCAGGTACAGCAAAATAGAAAAGGAAATACATAGAAAATGTAAAATAGCACAAGAGAACTGGTGGAAGAAGAGCTGCGAAGAAATTGAAGATTTAAATTGAAGAGGGAGGCCAGATCTGATACATAAGAAAATCAAACAAACATACAGAAAGAGGGGTGAGGGAGGGATTCAACAAAAAAAAACAATTCAGGACAAAACAAAATTGGTCACTTACTGACAGACACAGTGAAGATAATGGAGAGGTGAAGAGAATATGTAACAGAATTGTATAACAATGCAAACTACACTACCAAGGTTGATACTTCTTCTTCTTCTTCTTCGTACGCAGTCAGACAGTAACCATTATTTTTTCGAAAAAAGCGGCGGTCATCCTGAGGCTGTCGCCACTGCCATAGAGCTTGTCTTGCAGTTCCACTGGTGATGGCCACATCTGCTCTCTCTGATCCTCGTATGTCGGGCAGTTCTGCAGCAGATGTTCAGCGGTGTTTTTATCGGTACCGCACGGGCATTCGTCGGTACCACCTATCTTCAATTTATTGAATAGGTGGTACCTCAGTCTGTTGTGGCCAGTGCGAAGTCTGAAGACAACGACCTGCTCTCTTCGGTTCAACTGGTAATAGGCATCGTTTTTGGTGTAACCAGTATGTTCGGTTTCCCATTTGGTCATGTATCTGGCTTTGATAAGCCGTTTTGACTCTTCGTACGTCATACTAGTATCTGTTTGTGGTAGTCTTGCACCTTCTTTTGCCAGTCTATCTGCCTCCTCGTTGCCTTGGATGTTGCAGTGTGATGGGACCCACTGTACCACTACCCTTTTTGGTGCGAACTGCTGGCACAGTTGGCAGAGTGCTGCTCTTAAGTCATTAAGCTCAGTGTTTTTCTGGCTTTTTAGCGCTGTGACTACGGCGAGAGCATCTGTAAGCAGGACTATATGGCTTTCATTTTCTTTGTGTGTCACCATTTCTTTCACTGTCGCCCTCAGTGCCTCTGCCTCCGCTCTGAAATTGCTTGTGTACTTACCAGTAGCGAATGACAGTGTTATTTGTCTGCCATTTGGTAGGTTCAGGAATGCTCCTGCCCCTCCGTTCTGTGTAGTGTTTGTTACAGAACCGTCGGTGTATGCATGGGTCCAGTCCATGCTTGGGTAGCTTTTAGATATAAAGCTTAGGGTAGTATCTCTCCTTTCTTTTTCAGTCTGGCAGTTTTTGTTTCCAATACCTGGTATATTTTCTACCACCTCTGGAAATATATCCTGCCTCCAGGTAGGTTTTCGTACAGTAGTGATGGATTTTGGTGTTGTTAGTGCGTTTATGGGATCTTCGTGCATCTTTGCTTTGGCTATTTCTGCAAAGTTTCTCCGCTTTAGTTTCCCATTTCCGAAATTGTTTAGTCTCTGGTGCATTGGATGATCAGTCAGTCTTTGGAGTTTCTCTGACTGCAGCTGGGCTCTGCAGTCTCTTCTATCGGTCATGGATTGCAGTTTTGTAATCTTTTCAAGTTCTATAATTGGCGTTGACTTCATACCTCCTGTTATAACTCTCATAGCTTGGTTTTGAAGTTTGCCCAAGGTTGATACAATTTTCTAAGAGGCTGATTTGGAAGTACAGAATTTGCAAGTAATTAGAGAAGAATTTGACACAGCACTTCTTTAAATGCTGCTAAACAAAGCACCAAGGATAGATGATATACCCATTGAACTCATCAAAGGAGCAAGTAAAACCCTACAAGAATTACTTTTCTAACATGTGAATAATATTTACCAAGATAGAATATGGACTACAGATCACACAACATCAGTTAGCATCCCAATACCCAAAAGCCAGTTTTGTACAATCAGCTTTATATTCCCTGCTTCTAAACTTCTTCTGAAGATAATTAAGAGAATAATTTATAACAAGATAGAATTGGTGCTAAATTAAAACAAGTTTGGGTTCCGAATAATGCAAATAATAGTGCCAATAGTACAACTTCGACAACGGCCCTAGTCTTCTGCATTCCATCGCTACTAATCGATCCGGTATCGCTAACACAAGCAACGCGCATAAACAAAGGCGCCCTCCTCTCATGACCAAAGTCCATCTCCATACTTGAACTCGCCATACGCACCTAACAGTGTACACCTACAACTGTTGCTCAATATGTTCTGCACTGCAGCTGAGCCACCTTATTGATGAGAGTAGCAGATTAAGTTACGACATTATTGGCATCTCAGAGACCAAACGAGAAAAAGAAACGTCAGCGATTTGGAATGATGGCATGGGAGTTTACATTGGCGCTCGCAAGGCCAACTCTACATCAGGAGAAGTTGGTTTCCTTGTCGCGTCCCTCATCGTCCATCTCATTGAAGAGGTGACATTTGTAGACCACCATCTGGCTTTCTTGGACATCACTGCCTCAAAACGCCATACGGTTACCATTATTCAAGTGTATGCCCAGCAGCAGACAAAGGTGAACAAGAACATGCCAATTTCTAACAACCTCCATGGAGTTCTCCGGCGATGCCACAGCTATTACAAGACCATTATCTGTGACTTTAATGCCAGAATAGGACCTCACCAACATGGTGAAACCTATGTGGGACCACACTCTGGAATCAAATCGACTGTTTCACTGTAACAGTTTTTTTCCAGAAGCCCATCCACAATAGGGACACACATATAGGACCCAGTGGACTTCTTCGTCATGAAATTGACCATGTCTTGTCAAATCGTAGATCAGCAACTTATGTCTCAGTGGTTGGTTTCTTCTGCACTGGAAGCAACCATCGCCTCCTCCGTGTCCATTTCTACTTTGATATAAAAGTTGTGAAGCTTCAGCAGCAGCAATCATATCGAGGTCAGAGACGCTCATCAACCCCTTGATTGTTACCACCCTTGCAGCTAACAACCAACTCTGAGTTTTTATTGACACCAACAACGATGCTGACTTTGCAAATCTGATTGCAACAATCACATCTTTTTCAAAGGCAGCCAGTTTCACAGCACCCACTCACACCACAAATCACATTTCACCTACCACTCAAGCTTTGCTAGAGGAGCGGCGTAAGATGGTTCGTTCTCCAGACAACCACACGGCCTTCACCACCTTAAGCAAGATCTGCCACCAAAAACTCAAAGAAGATCATGAAAACCGCGAATGTCTGCTGAAAGCTGCTGATTATCGGCGCAGCATCAAATTAGCTACTTGTAGCCTTGCAGAACACCGCCAAATCATTCCGTCTGAAAACTTCCGATGGGTCTTGCACAACATCAAAGCTGGACATGAAGTCAATAATGAAAGCATACTATACCAACCTGTTCAGATCATCAGAACCTCCTCCAATTGTCCTCCCGTCCACTTTACCCCCTCTTCAAGACTTCCTGTCCTCAAAAATTCGCCATGCTGTCTGGAAAATCACCAGGTGAAGATGGCATCACTGCGTAGGTCATCCGTGCTTGCGGTCTACCCCTTTACCAAGCCCTAGTGCACCGTTTACACACATTATCTTCATTTGCGGGGGAACACCTGCTGCCTGGCATAACTTGAGGACAACACACTTGCACAAGAAGGGTCGACAAAGAGGATTTATGAATCTATCATTCAATTACTCTCATCCCTATCACTTACAAGATGTTTACAAAATGCATCCTTGCCAGAGTCCGCACCACTCTCAAAGAATTGCAACCAGTTGAACAGGCAGGCTTTCGGCATTCATACAGCACAGTGGACCATTTTTGCCACCTTATTGAAGCAGCGCGAGAATTCCAGATGCCCTTGATACTCACCTTCATCGACTATAAAAAGACTTTTAATTTGGTAGAACCACATTTTGTCGGGCGTTATGACATTTGGTATGAGGATAAATGCTAGTAAAACAAAAGCGATGGTAATAGCCAAACAAACCTAAATACTAAATATCAACACCGAGGGACAGATTATTAAACAAGTGCAGAGGTTTTCATAGTTGGGACAGAGAATATTACAGAGAATGCTTGCTGTAAGATTGAAATAAGAACTAAGACCAAAGTAGCAAAAAAGGCATTTCGTGAGAAACTAAAACTGCTACCAACAAATTACATCAATTTTGAGCTTTGGAAAAGAATAGTCACTACACATTTCTGTCCTGTAGCATTTTATGGCTCTGAAACATATTCTCTAAACAAAAATGATGAGAAAAACATTAGATGCTTTTGACATGTGGTGCTATTGCAGGATGCAAAGAGTGAGCTCGGTAGAAAAAAAGTCAAATGTGCAAGTGCTTAAAGATATAGGGTCACATAGACAACTATCGACTAGTATACAGAAAAGTTGATTGTCTTGGTGATAACATGAGACATGGAGGCTTCTTATTGAAAATCATAGACGGCAAAATTACTCAGACTTCAAAAACGTTGGGGTGCAGACCTATACTGAGCTGAAGAGATCTGCTTAGAACAGAGGACATTGGCGTGTCATGATCAGTAAACTTCAACACCAGCCTCTAGATTAACTAACCTGATGATGATGATGATATATATATTAATTATTTGTAAAGAAATAAATCTATTAATAGATTTCAAAGACTGTATTTGATAAAATAACAACTTTCCTTATGTGGTTGTAGTTAGTGACAAATTATTCAGCTGAATTTTTACTTATATCTTTATCACAATAGTCTTTGTTAATGAATATGTTTTATTTAAATGTTATTTAGAAGTGGACAAGACTCCACCTGAAATTGTGAACTGTCCAGGTACTATTTTAGTGACCAGTAAGAAGAGATTGGTATATGTGACTTGGACAGAGCCAGAATTCAAAGACAATATAGCCATTGTCTCAGTCAAACAGAACTTCAGATCAGGTATTTGCTGCTTGATATGTATTATATTACCACAAAAAGTTGTTACTTAATATAATGTTACCATTTCATAAGCAGCAATCTAATAATACCATGTAATAAATGACAGCAAATATAGGTTTTTTTGCAAATTAATTAATCATCAATGCCTGCTGCTTACAACACAACCTTATGTACATAATAAGTTTATATAATGGTGTTGTATTTTATGTTATTGTTGAAAGCTTTAAGAGACAAATTTTAACTCCCCTGGTAATTTCTTTTAAGAAGAATTTTATCTTTTTGTGTTTCTTAACACATTTAACTGATTTTTTGTTACTTTTGAAAATTTTTATAATTTCGTAAAATAAACTCCTGACTTGTATGCAATTCATCCTACAGTTATAAAATTCACTTATTAATCCATGGTAGAAGTCCCACTGAACTGGTCATTGTATCATACAACCATTCTATTGCAAAAACAAAAAATCTGGCAAGAACAGATCCAATCATAAGCCAGACAGTAGCTACAGATCTAAAACAAATATCCATGAAAAAAAGTAAAAATTCCTTGAGATAGTAGAAACTATAAACGAGATATAATAGAAAAAAAAACTTGCTCAGAGGATCAAGACTGACAGTAAAAGCTTCTTCTCTTATGTTAGAAATAAACAAAGAACGAAAGACAAAGTAGGCCTTCTCATAGACAATACAGAGAAAATAATAAGTGAGAATAGGGAGGCAGCTAATCTGCTCAATCAGTACTTTGGGACAGTCTACACAAAAGAAGACTGCTCCAAGATCCCAGAGCCTATAGATATTTTTCAAAGAGACATGGATACAGCCGGATTAAGATCAATCTGTATTACAGAGGAAATGGTTTTTAAAAAACTGGAGGGTTTGAAAGTGAAAAAATGTCCAGGTCAAGATGGTATTCATCCAAAATTGCTGTTTGAAATTAGAGACCAATTAGCAAAACCATTGGCTATATTATGTTCTCAATCACTTGCACAAGGGATTGTTCCACGAGATTGGAAAGATGCGGGAGTGATCCCCTTATTCAAAAAGAGCAAAAAAGCAAATCTATTAGAATTCATGGAGGAGGTTACTAAAATCATAGATAAAGGGGAGCCAGTGGACGTTATTTATCTAGACTTTGCAAAGGCCTTTGATAGAGTACCTCATCAAAGATTATTTTGAAAATTAAAATCACATGGAATAGGTGGGGAAGTTGCCAAATGGATTGAAAATTGGTTAACGGGAAGAAGGCAGAGGGTGGGCATAAATAAAGAGTACTCTGAGTGGTGTGAAATGAAAAGTGGTGTGCCACAGGACTCGGTTTTGGGACCAATTTTGTTCTTGATATATACATAAAGATAGAAAAGCACATACTCCAATGCACAGCAATCAGCAGAACACCCAATGTTACTCGTTCAGTAGATACCCTACCACTGCAATATCAAAGGCAATAAAGCTGTAGACAGATTAGCAAAGGTCTGTGTGTGGTGAGACAAAGATCATAATTACAGCCAACATCAGGGAAAAATGGTCTGATCAACACCCTCACTTCCACAAAGAAGACACTACTATGATTTAACTAGAGAAGAGCATCAAATTCAGACAGAGAACTGGACATATTAGACTCAATAGTCATTTTTACAACAAAATGACAAATGGGACAGATGGCAGGTATCCATGTGCTAAGTATACTTTGACTGTGGAAC
Source organism: Ariolimax columbianus (assembly GCA_036924085.1). Classification (NCBI taxonomy): domain Eukaryota; kingdom Metazoa; phylum Mollusca; class Gastropoda; order Stylommatophora; family Arionidae; genus Ariolimax; species Ariolimax columbianus. The sequence continues at coordinate 98,728,505 of JAVGWX010000006.1, read as the reverse complement.
ACATCCTACAAAACTGCAAGCTCACACAGAAATAGAGAGAACAATACTGGCCTTGTGAAACAGATGAGAGACAAAAACTTATGGAGATAAAACAGCCTTACAAACCATGGTGGCCTTTGTAAAAGAATCCAAGACATGATCTGAGGATCAATGACAAAGAATAAGAAGAAGTATAATGTTATGTTTCAGTAAGTACAAATTGTGCAATTTGATCTACAACATGTTAATCCCTATTAGCAAAGAAGTGCAGTAGAATTTGTTCGAAGAAAGCAGCAGTCATCCTGAGGCTGTCGACACTACCATAGAGCTTGTTTAGTGTTGGCACTGGTGATGGCCACATGTGCTTTCTCTGGTCCTCGTATGTCAGGCAATTTTGCAGCAGATGTTCAGAGGTCATTTTTCCTGTACCACAGGTGCATTCGTCAGTACCACCTATCTTCAGTTTATTGAATAGATGGTACCTCAGTCTATTGTGGCCTGTGTGGAGTCTGAAGACCACGACCTGCTCTCTTCTGTTCAACTGGTAATAGGCATCATTTTTTGTGTAGCCAGTATGCTCTGTTTCCCATTTGGTCATGTATATCTGGCCCTAATAAACCTTTTGGACTCTTCGTAGGTCACACTAGAATCTGGTTGTGGTAACCTTGCACCTTCTTTTGCCAGTCTGTCTGCCTCCTCGTTGCCTTGAATGTTACAGTGGGATGGAACCAACTGTACCACTACTCTTTTTGGTGCGAACTGCTGGCATAGTTGACAGAGTACTGCTCTTAAATCATTAACTTTTTAAATTTAATAAATACTTTAAAAAATGAACTAGCTTATATATTAACTCTTAGATTTAGGAATGTGCGGACATTTATTTGTCATTCAAATGGTAAAATAAAGCATTTCAATGTTATTGTCAGTATTAATGATTATGTTTTATAATTTTTTTAGACAAACTTTAGACATACTATTCATTATTTCAAAAAGACTTCCTTGAATACAGAGGATGAGAAAGAGCTTGGATTTTTTAAGTGATACATTGCTCAGATAAACAGGAGAAAAAGAGATGCAGAGATGAGCAGACAATTTGAAAATATGTTCTGGGTACTGCCATCAATGAAGAGGCTTGTGCAGACTTAATAACTGAGGCAGAAGTGGAATATATTCTATGTTCTCAGAAGAACACAGTCCCATGTCACAATGGAGTGCAGTACTGCTATATCAGACGGCTGGATAATGAAGATATTGGAAGTGAAGTAAAGGTGTTCAATATCACTATAGAGAAGTCATCAATGTCTGAGGTCTGACTCTATAGCTACCTACATCAACTTTCTAAACACTCCACATCAGTCATTAGCTATCAAGTAATCACTTTACAGAATATCAATAGCAAGCTGCTTGAGAAAATGTATCACAAAATAGTAATGCCCCATAAAGAACATGAGGACATTCTACCCAATGTGCTTGTCAGTTACAAATTAACGAAAAAGACATGGCATAATGCTAGGTTATATGCATAAAGTATCTATGAGTCAGGCAAGAAACAGTTGTCATGCCTGTGAACCTGGAGAATGCATACAATCAGTTGATTTTGAGACCTCGATGCACTGTTAAAAGGAGTATTGAATCAATTCATGGCTGGTGGAAGGGTATCAGATGCCCTGATGGAAAGAACAGTAGCATTACATTTGGCTTTTTGGACATCAGAACCAAAAGAATATATCTTGGATTGGTCTAAAGCTGTTTTGCTCTCAACAGTGATGTTCAACATCTACACAATAACAGTGGCAACATTCAACCCACTGGGCTAGGGAAAACATTAACATTTCCAGTGACATACTGATATATAGGACTGACTCAGATATGTATGAGGGCTGATCAAAAAGCAATGTCGGGATAGATCCTCTGAACCACGCATTGCACTTCATCCAAAATTTTTTGCTGAAACATGGCATTAGTCAGATTTGGCACTCCACTCAATCCCTGGCATAGCTTTCTGTGACTTCTGGTTCTTTCCAAAACTCAAGGTGCCATTCAAAGAGATGAAATTTCAGGGGATAGTAGAAATAAAGACAAACACAATGAAGCCCCTGATAGAAATCCTCCAAAATAACTTTCAGAAAAGCTTCTAGCAGTGGTGCGATTATTGCTGAGCAGAGCGTGGCATACAAGACAATAATTACCAGTATGAGAAAGAAGATGGAGGCAATGACCTTGCCTAAATCAGATTCCTAATCCTTACTTCAGAAAGCACAGAAGAGCTGACTAAGGCATGAGTTGATAGTCACTGCAGAAGTCTCCAAACTTTAGATGCTGACAGCCTTGATAAGCAAGCACCCATCATAGACACATTAGAGATGTATTGGGTGACATTTTGACGTCTTTCCATGACCAGTTGTTGGATGATGACACTGCAATAACTGAACCATCAATTCATAGACTTCAGAACTTTCAAATTAAATGAGTGTTGAACTGAGTTTTGTGTGGTGTGAGTCGGTGGAGCAGAAGTGTTTTCAACCAATGAGCTACATTAACTGTCACTATCCATGCTGCTGCTTGGCCTAGGGGTGAAACTCGCTCGGTTTTCACAATCCCAATGTTCCGGGTTCGATTCCCACTTGTGTCCAGTTTGGCAGTCACTGGGTTTTTTTTCTCGAGCTAATGCTCCTCCACGTACGGAAAGTAATGGCAACCTACTGTACTGCACACTTGCCAAGAAACCAATAACAGCCAAATAGGTGGCGGTTGTAAGAAGCTATGTTCTATAAAAGGACATGCGACTTACTTATCCACACCCTCCCTCATTTACTGAGAGAGACTGAGCACTTTGGGTATGCATAGGGGTTCAATGACAAAATGCTTCAGAACAGAAATACTTGTTTTTTCAGAGGATTATTGTCATCATAATTATTAGAAGTCACTTTTGAAAATACAAAAATCACGATTGTAATTCTATTCCTTTTTATTGGTGTTTAATTTTCTAAGATTTTTATTCATTATGTGTTTGCAGGTCAAATTTTTTCTCACGGACAATACTTGGTTACTTACATTGGCTATGATGCTGAAAATAACTCAGCAATATGCGGCTTTCAGGTTTTTGTGAGAAGTAAGTGTTATCACATTAAAATACTAGGAGCATGTAAATGTTACATTAATGGCTACAGCTAAATTTTTATAGCAAGTGTTTAAAAAAATAAAACTTCTCCATTGTCATATATTTCGTTGTTCAGGATTCCATTTTTGCAAATTTAAGATTAAAGGACTCCATTGTTGTATATTTTAGATGTTGAGGACTCCACTGTTATATATTTTAGATGTTGAGGACTCCATTGTTATATATTTTAGATGTTGAGAACTCCATTTTTATATATTCAAGATGTTAAGATCTCCATTTATATTTAAGATGTTGAGATCTCCATTGTTTTGTTTTTAAGATGTAAGGACTCCATTGTTATATATTTAAGATATTGAAGACCCCATTGTTATTTATTTAAGATGTTGAGATATTCATTTTTATGTATTTAAGATGTTGAGATCTACAATGTCATATATTTAAAATGTAAAGACTCCATTGTTATATATTTACGGTATAATTACTCCATTGTTATATATTTAAGGTGTAAGAACTCCATTGTTATATATTTAAGATGTAATGACACCATTGTTATATGTTTAAGATGTAAGTAATCCATTGTTATATGTTTAAGATGTTGAGAACTCCATTCCCATATATTCAAGATGTTGAGGATATCCGGATATCACATTTTAAATACTATTAAACAAGCAGCTGAAGATATCGTTTAGATATGTCTTGTAATATTTAGCAGAGGTTTTCTTTTAGAAGTAAGTTATCAAAGAGTGTATTCTATACCATGAGCCATACATAAATGTATTACTTCCATCAAATTCTCCTGCTTCTTCTTCTTGTGGTTGCATCTTTAAAGTTTACACCATGAGATGACTTTCAGTGATGAACTCAACCGTTGTTTGGAGCCCCTCTTTAGCTCTGTAAAGTTCTGAGTTTAGTGTTGATTCATTGGGTCAGTGTATCTTTCTTAACTGGCCAAACAGGGAACAGTACTATAGTACACGCTTAACAGTTTATTCATTTAGTCTACATGTGCACAGTGGTACAGCAGACAGTTCAAGCTTGTCGTATATGTGTATGTTCAGTCTGCTGTGCTCTGTCCTGAAGCAATGAATGGTGATCTGTCCCTGCTTATCAAGGGTGTGATAATCATCATTTGGATGGTTTTGTTCTCTTACGACAGTCTGGATAGGTCTCTGTTGTATCTCCCTTCTCATTTCCTGATATTTCACAATGTGCTGGTAGCTACTGAAATTTGGTTTTCTTTCTGGCATCTACCTTGCTTAGTTATTCCTCATTTTTGGGAGTTTACTACCCTTGAGAGCTTGTAGTAAAGAAAGGGCATCTGTGAAGATGACTAAGAAAGTGACCTCTTTGAAATTATATGTAAAATACAATCCTGTAAGGGTTATTTAGACCAGATTCTATGATTACATTTTATAAGATCTATATACCTTTCCAAAAGAGTTGGGATTGAAATCAAACATAAAACATCTTATTTCTCTAAAAACAATTGTACATTCTACATTAAATGATGTCTCTTAGCAACTGCTTAAAATTCTTCTTTAAAGCTACACATTTCTCATACATGAGTATCAGTTCTTTGATTGAACATCATATTTGCCTCAGCAGTTTATTAAACAATTATAATACTTCATGCCATTCTGAATTTTCATCTTAGAGAATCATGCTATGTTCAACAGAGTTTAGCTGCCTGGATCCATCTCCACCAATCAATGGAGCTTGTATATGTGGAGATTGGCAGCAAGGAAGATACTGTATTCCTTCATGCAACCAAAACTTTCATTTTGTGACTTCCATTCCACCATTTTATCGCTGTGGACATGAGGGCATTTGGAACTCTCACAATGTTGACCATTTTACTTTTCCTTTGTGTGCCGGTAAGCTAACAACACTGTTGTGAACATAATGTTTTTGGTATGCCCGCAAGTCAGCAGTACTTTTATCAATGCAATATCATTCTAGGGACTGGTTTTCTCTGAATAATTAGTTAAAGGAGAGGCAAGCTTGTGTTTTTTCATCAGGTCTATTTCTTCTAAAGTATGCTTTCAGCAGAGGTAGATAAGTGTTCCTTCTTTTATCTCAGAAAAATAGAGTGAAGAGTAATCATGGCCAGGTAAAGCCCACTGATCAAGACCCCCACCTCATGAGCTCGACCACACTCCTGGAAACAGGCTGTGTCACAGCATTCTAGCCAACAAGATGGGCATCAACACTATAATCCCTATTGGGAAGCCTTGCTTTGCACTATAGCCAGGAGGATATGGCCTACCTTCTCAAATATGCCTCAGGATGTACAAAGATGCACTATAAGCCACTATCAAAGAAATGTAAAGAAAAACGACAATAACAATCTAAGTAAAACAAACGAAATAGTGCAAGATACAGCATTCTGTAATTCTCATAACACTAAATTAAGCAAGCCATTGTTTATTTATTTCCACTCTCCGCCTTCTTCCCGTTAACCAATTTTCAATCCATTTGGCAACTACCCCACCTATTCCATGTGATTTTTAACAACTGCAAAGTAGTATACTACCAATGCTCAGAAGTTAAAAATAAAAAGATAAGTGCATGTGGGTTGTGAGGAGTGAAATTATTTATTAGTACATTTCATATAGGCTTGGCTGAATAGATGGGCAATAGGGAGTGATGGTAAAGAAATCTACAAACACATGGCCATCCAAAATCCCCAAGAAAACATCAACCTCTATAAAAAAGGAGAGATCAAAGCACCATTTTATGATTTCACACTCAACACATACAACTTTACAGTACCTTAAACAGAATCCAACCACAACATGCTCCAGAGTGCTGGCTGTGCCCACATCTGTATGAAACTGGTTAACATTATCTTTTTGAGTTAAACACTGTTATGAAAGAGATTGTTCTTCCAAGCCAAGGTCAGACAAATGGAACACTCCTTATGAACTAAACAACAGCTCACAAACACATATAGCAGATACCACTATATGGCATTGGGACCAAGGGCTAGAGCCCACAGGCTGCTGGATCAATAACCAACCAACCAAAAGTCATACAAGACATTCGATTCCTTTAGAGAAATAGGCCACAAGCATGACAAATTCAAATTTTCTTGAAGAGAAAACAAAAATGATAATAATTTTGGTAGACAGATGTGTGTTGCTAAATGATTATTAAAATATGAAGAAACACAATTATGATGCAACAAGCAGGAAGTGTAAATGTAAAACCATCATTAGGAAACAAACTTATAGTTTCTTGAGTAGAAAATAGTAATACATTTTTATAGCATGGACCATTCATAAATAAGAATAAACTACTGTATGTGGCTTTTACTTAGCAATATTTTAACTTTAAAAAATAGGTTTTAATTTATTACTTTAGAGTAAAAAATAATAGCACATTGAGTATTATTGGAAACAAAATTGTTTTTGTTTGCCATATACTTATGATAGACAATTTATCATTTATGTACTAAATAAATAGTATTTTTTCAGCTACCTACCCACCTGCCCTCAAAATATATGGGGGTGTCAGTTTTGAGGGGCCAGCATGCACCAGCACATTAAAGGTAAAGCTGCAAGAGAAACTAGAAAGCATATTATCTCACCAGAACAATATTGTGCCTCTTTGTCGGGCTGATCAAGACTGCAACTATACTCCAAGCTTGAAAATTGAGTGTGGTGTGGAGAACAATAGGAAAAGAAGAGCTGTGAGAGATGAAGGATCAGTGTACACTGTTACAATGAACATCAGTATTTCTTCAAACTTGTGAGTTTACCTAAAGTCTCTAATGTCTATGCTTAGTGTTAGAATTTTGTATTTCAGTTTAGCCTATCTCTTATTTACATCATATTACATCTTACAACTGTATTTAAACTTAGTGAAACTATAATTTTAAATGTTTTACTTCAAATTTAGAATTTCTAGTCAACAGTTTACTTTTCATTTTAAAAGTCTGCTTCTAGTTTGTTAAACTTCTATTCTGTGCTTATGTGCTTTCTTCAAATTTAAAACGTCTAATCAATAAATTTCTTGTTTATTGTCAAAGTACATTAGTTCTCTCTATATTTTACATTTACTTCTAGTCTGTTTGCTTACTATATATATGAAATTGCTTGCTATTTTTGTAAAGTGCACCAGTAGAATTTCAGTCGTCATCAATCCTAAATATTGGCTCATTGTTTATACATTTACACCTTCTTCTTCTTCTTCTTTTTCTTCTTCTTCTTCTTCTTCAATCTTTATTTAATGACTGATGAAGCAGTTATTGACCAAATCACCTGATAAATTTTTTTAGGACTTTAGAACAGGACAAACTCCTTCTACTTTGCTTGGTCTGTAGCCATTGATTATGGTGCCACAGCTCTGGTTCATTATTTTAGTTTCAATTGTGCCTCACCAAGTCCTTTTACATTAACTTAAAGATCCATAGTATTGTGGACTAGTGATAGTGTCAGGATCTCTACTGAAGACATGTCATACAAAATCCCAAAGTTGACTAGTAATGGTGGTGTAAACCTTTTCTTAGTTGCTACTAGTATACACCTAGTCAATTAATTTTAAATAGTTTCTTAATTATATTTTGCTACTGAATTACTGTTTTAACAATTTTTATCAAATAATATTTAGTCTTGTAATTCATGAGTTTACTTATGCCTGTGGATAGGCTAGTATTTAATCAATTATATTTTGTTCACTGAACTGTTGCTCCAACACAAAAGTTTGGCTCAGCTATGTACTTACTTTTAAGTGAGTTAACACATTTTATATTCAACTTTTATGTAAATTCTTAACACTTAATGCTAACAGAATGTTGGATCATACCTTACACATAAAATATGTTTAATTTTTTTAAAGCCCATATTAACCAGAAATATTGACAGACATTTAAAGAGAATTCAATTTGTAGCTGAAAAACAATCAGTAAAATATCTCATTATATTTTAGACTATATTAAAAAACAAATTATTGATCTATTAGAGACTTTTATAACATTCTTATTGCAAGAGCATTAAAGTTATATTATTGTTGAATGTAGGTCTGATAAATTAGCTGATTCCGACTTCCTGCCAGAGAAAGTTGTTCAGCTCATCAAACAAGATCAAACAGAGAGTGATTTTTTGCTGGCCTCAGTTGACCTATATTTGTCTTCACATTGTCAGCTAGGACAGATGTTGACAAATGATAGGAGACCTCAGTGCTGTAAGTTTTTATTCTGCTTGCAGTTTTTCTGTGTGCTAAAGCTCTTGCTATTAGTTTTGTTAAATGTTAAAAGATTCATACTTGTTGTTTGTGGAAGTTGATTTCATGATTTGAAAAAAACTGTAAGCCATTTGAATGCTAACTTCTAAAATGAGAATTTTCATTGCCATCAAAGCTAGATAAATAACTTTTACTCACTGTAAAATCAATTAGTTTCTCAGATTTGTAACTGTTTTTCATATTTTCAGTTAACTGTCCAGCTGGTTATTTCATGACAGCAGCATCTATTTGTTCCCCTTGTCCTAGAGGATGGTACAATGACAAGCCACTACAAACATTTTGTATAGAGTGTCCAGATGGGCTGACCACACACAGCGAGGGATCTACAAGTGCTACACAATGCTTAGGTTGGTTTCTGGCATTCATTATGCTGTATAACTATAGGGATGGAATAACATAATTTTGTTTGGACCACTCATACAATTTTATTAGTCAATAAATACAGTGTATCTTATGGACATCTACAATTCTTATTGAAGTAAATTTGATAGGAACATATATAGAGGAAAACACTGCATATATCAGAAAATCTCTTTTGCTCTTTGCAGTTGACTTGAAAACAGTAAGATTAAAACATTTTGTGACAGTAGGTAAACATTAAAGGACAAGAAGACAAAAGATGTTTAAATGAACAGTTATTTTACAATCTAAAATCATAGCACAGTGAAGAGTCATCACAAATTAACAGAGAATACATTTGAGTTTATAGTTACATGATTGTGGTAAAACACTATTGCCATGGCACTTGGTGATGTTGGTTTTAACTATTATTTCTTACAAATTTTGGTCATGATGATGATTATGAAGTCAATTGTTGTCTTTGCATCGAAGGTTTGCTACAATGGACCTCCATCATCCACCGTTTCTTGCCTTAATGGTACTCTCTGATAGCACTGTTTTCCTATTGCCTGCCTATCCTTATACTTTTCCTTCAGTATTAATTTCAGCATTCAGCAGTGGATATATATAAACTTTTCCACCTTAACTGCGAAATGAACCCAGGACTACTCAGATGCGAAGTCAGCTTGCTAACAACTGCGCTACATGGCTCCAAATATGTATATGAGTAGTCCTGGGTTTATTTCCCAGTTGAGATGGAAAAGTTTTTTTCAAGACCGCAAGGGCTCCCGGGTCGACCAAGACTTAAATGGGTACCGGTTCATTCCGGGAAGTTAAAGCAGGGAGGGAGAGGCATGGCACCCACCCTCATATAACCGAGCCTTGAAATGTGAGGTCACTAACACTTCACATCCCTATGGCAGTAATGCTATGGGTTACTTTGACTATATATATATATACTGGATTACTGGGTGACCTGTTCCTCAGCAGATTTTATGCTGCTGCGGGTCGTAACTTCGTTTCCCTTGTCTTCTGCCTTGGGCCACGGTAAACTAGTGGGTGATAAGTTTCCTGTCTGAAACTTGTTAATATTATTTCTGAGTTTGAGGGAGTCAGACCAGAGCATAGGTAGTCTTGCTCGTGTTTGTCTTCAGTCTCGTGGGTACCAGACTGCTGTCGCTGTGCTCCTGCAGTCATCAGTTCTTCGAAGCAGGTGGCCAGCCCAACAATGTTTTGCCTTGTCTGCATGGGTAACTGCATTCTTCTTCAATGACATCTGCTATACGTCAGACTTGTGAAGACCTTTCAAATATTGGATGTGGAGCGTGAGACCGATCATACGTCTCTTAAGGGAGGCTTGGGTCACTCTGAATTTGGACTCCATTTCTTTTAACTTAACGTTTTTTTACACCGGTTTAGAAGACTATGCAGTCTTAAAACCACCAGTTTCATTTACATTTCCTTGCTTTAAAAGCTACGTGCATCCAATCTATTCTTAAATGCATTAATTGTCCCAGCCTCCACTACTTCCTATAGCAATGCATTCCAAGCATTCACCACTCTATGACTAATAAAATATTTCCTTATATCTAATCTGGACCTCTCTTTAGTTAATTTGTTTGTATTTTGAAAAACTTGTTATAGTCCATTTCTTTAATTATCTTATAAACCTGTATTGTCATTTTGAATTCTTTTCTTTTCTAAACTTTGTAGGCCAGTATTTCAGAGTCTTTCCTCATAACTGTAATTCTGGAATTCCATTATCAGCTTTGTCGCTCTTTTTTGTATCCTTTCCAGCTTGTTTATATCTCATCTACGATAAAGACTTCACACATGTACACAGTACTCAAATCTAGGTCTAACTAATATGTTATACAGTTTGATTATCACTTCCTTTCTCCTATGTTCAATATTTCTTTTTATCATACCTTACATTACGTTTGCCTTTTTCACTGCTACCTGGACTTGCTCAGTCACTCACTTTACCTGTATGATCTATTAAAACACCTAGGTCCCTTTCCTTTTCTATCATTCTAATATTGTTCTCACCCATTCTGTAATTATGTTCCATATTGTATTCCATGAGCATGACTGTACATTTATCTACATTAAACTCCATTTACCAGCTCGCAGACCATTCTTGAGTTTGATCTAAATCCTCTGTTGTAAGAGCCCATGTTTCTGTGACATAATACATTGCAGGTAGAAGAATTGATTAGGGAGGCGTGCTGACTCTGGTCGTGGGTATTGTCTAGTGTTGTCTTTATGGACGAGAACGTCGCCCAGCCCGCGTGATGACTTCTTGTTAGTTCTGGGTTTATGTCATTCTGCATGTTCAAGAAGCATCGCAGGTAGATAAACTCCTGCATGTCCTCCATATTCTTGCCATCGAGGATGACTGGGTCATTTGTATAGAAACGGTTGTGCATGACTTTTGTCTTGGAAGTGTTCATCTCGAGATCGGCTTTTCTTCCTACTTTGTGAAGCATAGCTACCACCATCTGGTTGGCGTCCTTGGCTGTTTCTGTAAAGAGCACTATGTCATCTGCAAAGCAGAAGTGGTTAAGTCACTTACCATGGATTTTGATCCCAAAAGGAATCCAATCGCATTGACTGATGATAGACTCCAGGCATGAGGAAAAGAGACTTGGTGAAATAGGATCACCCTGGCAAATACCTTTCTGGACAGATACTATTACTGGTCTTTGGAATTGCTGGAGGGTTGTTGATGTATGTATGTATGTATATAAATATATATATATATATATATAAATATATATATATATATATATATATATATATATATATATATATATATATATATATGTGTGTGTGTGTCTTTGTTCAAAATATTTTATTTTAAATATTAAAAAACTGAGCACTAAAGGTTTTTGCTATTGTAGTTCACATATTATGAAACACTTAGCAAAAGTAGATAATGCTTTTTGTTTTTAAGATTAAACATAATGAATATTGTCAATCATTCTCAGCTATTTGTAATTCCGGAACATACTTCAGTGTCAGCATATCAAGATGTGAACCATGCCCAGCTGGAGAGTACCAAAATAATGCAGGTCACTATAGCTGCAAGCCCTGTCCAGTAGGGCTGACTACTCAGAACAGTGGTGCAAAGTCTGTGAATGATTGTCAAGGTATAAGACTGCCGTTTTTTAAACTCTGTGTGACTAGTGGTAAAATTTCCTCCCATGTACACTTTCCTTTGTTCCTGAACGAGCTCAATCCAACCAAGAGGAGTCTGTTGTTTTATGTTGTACATTCAGTAATTGGAAGATGGTGGAATCGCCTCCCTCTAGATAGATCAAAACAGATAGTTGTGTCGGTGTTACCTGAAATTCTCAAAATTTTTTCACATTTCTTTCAGCATACAACCATACAATATTTACCATGTTTTTTATTTTACTAAATGAGTTTGAAGGTAAAGGTAAAGGTCGGTCCCATGGCAACAATGGCTGTCGGGGATGAAGATAATACGTTGTAGCCAATGTGAGGTGGGGTGGTCAGTTCCCTTCCTTGCTGTTTATACCTTCCCCAACTCATATGTCAGATACCCATTTACAACTGGGTTGACTGGAGGAACGCGTCGTACCAGGAACGAACCATGTCCCAGATTTTTTCTGTCCATCCATGATTCCTAACCCTGGCATGCTGTAATCCCAGTTTTAACAAACCATTTAGGCTACATGCTCCACCATTGCAAAAAGTTTAGGTTTATCAAATTATGTCAATGTTTAAAATGTGAAATATGTTTCAGTGTCATATTTAAAAATCAAGAATTCTGATTTGTGTAGTTATAGAACACTTGCTTTTCACTGAAAATTTACGGGGCTCAACTCTCACAACCGCCATGCTCAAATCAACCAAGCTGTAAATGTGTGCCTTACTTATGGTTAAGGAAAGAAAGGGCAGCAATGAAGGGAACTGTCACCTTACCTCACAAAAGCTGTGGCTTAGTATACTGAAGTCTCTAACACTTCCTTCCTGATCAGCGATAAAGTCTGCTGAAGGACACCCTTTACATTTTTTAAAACTACAGTACTTTCCAAATTAACTTTGTTTTCTAGAAGTAGACACCTCCTCATAAAGGACACAGATTATTATAATATATTATTTTAATGACTTCTAGATCTTTGTGGAGCAGGACAGGAGTTAGGAGTTGATGGAACATGTGTTGATTGTCCATTTGGAACTTACAGCACTGGAAAAGAACCAGACTCTATCTGCAGAATTTGTCCCTATGGTTGGACGACAGAGAAAGAGAAGTCAGTGGATCAGACACAGTGTTCCATAAGTAGGTATTTTCAGTCCCTATATACAGCAACAAAATTTATAAGTAATTAGAACCGAGTTTAAACAAAAAAATATGTTTAAGCTGTTGTGTGGTGAGGTATGACCTGGTCAACAAAGCAACAAGAATTTTAATGACAAGTCAATTAAAAAGAAAAACATAAAAGAGTAAATAAGGCAAATGATGACAAAAGTAAGAGTTGGAAGGAGGTGCCATAAGATGGACAGAAATAGTTTGCTAAGTGTACAATTAAGAAAAAGGCCGGAAAAAAGATAAGTTGAAGCCAACATTCAGAGATAAGACAATTTTATCTGCACTTTAAGAAAACCATTTTAATGAGATCAAGTTTGACACACTTTTTATCATATATTTAAATGCTAAGCAACATCTAGATTTTAGAAAAAAGTAATACAATTTTATCTACTATAATATTTTTTAAACTATGCCAGATTAAAGTAGGCTAAAAGTAAGTAAGTAATAGATTTGCTGATGATCAAGATGTTTGCCGAAGATGAAGGTCTGAAAGTAAAAAAGTGAGCTAAGTGATTTCTATAGACATACTCTTACACATCTTGAGATTAAAAAAATATATATATGTGTAAATGTGTAGTGCACCTATTTGATGAGATCACTTCTGTTTTGAAAGCAAGCTATCGTTTTATTGTGTGAATTTTAAACACTAAAATATTATTTTACAGAAAAATGTGACAAAGGATTCTATCATAGTTTGGAGGATAAATGCTGTTACCCATGTCCCGTTGGAACCTTCCAGGAGTCTCGAGGAGCTGCATCATGTAAGCCCTGTGGAGTCAGTCTGACAACTGACCAAGAAGGAACAGACAGTAGATCTTTGTGCAGACCTGGCAAAGTAAATGAATGTGAGCTAGAAATAGACTCCTGTGCTTCAGAAACTCAGTGTGTGGACCTTGATGATGGGTACACATGCAAATGTAAGTACAGAATAACTGTGACAACATAGTGTATTTGTGGTGATATTCTCTCGTATTTAATGTATCAATTTGGAATAATAATAATAAATGATAATAATAATTTGATCGTGCTCAAATGACGGATCATTGGCCACAACTCTACAATTTGATTTGACCTATCTAGCTAATAAGTAATCCTGGATATATTTGTTTGTAGTATGGTTTTAGTGGCCAATGTTTTTTTGGTTTATAACTTAACTTAACTGAACATCTTTATACTTGTTTAGAAGACTCTGCAGAGTCTGTATACAACCAGTTCCATTTACATCACATTATCTTGGAGGCGTCCTCACAACATCCAGTTATAACAGATAGCCACCTTCTCAACAGAACTGCAGGCTGCCTTGGACGTGGCCATTAGACGTAATGGGGCTCTGCTCTTCTGGCTCATTGAAGCCTCTCCTTTACTCTTCACTTCTATACTCTTCAATCTATCACTTCAACTAACACTTACTTCAATAAACTAAGGACACTATTTCAAAACAATAAAAACAAATCCTTTACTCCTACATGCTACAATTTCTCTTCCACTCTTCTATCATGGACAGCTTACTAAACACTCCTATCTAATGGCTATCTATGACTTAAAACTCTAACTACATAATAATAACGTTCACCTAGCCATCTGGGGCCCGTTGCATTGGTTGAATGCACCGTGAACAGTCAGAACGGCACTCTGCCAGACCTCATCTATAGCAGGGGGGAAGCTGCTATCTGTTGAAGCTACGTGTTTCAGGGACAGCCTGTCCTATGCTTCCAGCAAGCTGGTTGGATACCCTTAGCACTTTGAACTGCCTTGAGAAGGACCTGGTGAGCTGGAACTTCCTTATCCAGTTGGAAGACATGTTCAAACAGGGAAAGGCGATGGCAGTCCAGGACTTCTGATACAGTTGGAAGATTAGTCATAGTAGAGACCTCAACATTTTGTACGAGATCGTACTAACGAATTCCAAGAATACTCCGCTAATTGCGCATATGAAAGGACTCGAGTCTTGAGATGTCCTTTTTCCGCAGAGTCCAGGTTTTGTCTCCATACATTAGCATTGAAATCACACACGACTGGTTAATACGCAGCTTTGAACTCAGTGATAATCTACTATTGTTTCACACGCAACGGAGGTCGTTCATCCCCAAAGCAACGAAGCCAATCCATCTTGACATATTTGGGCTATTATGTTCGACATATGACATTGTGCTTCTGAAATAAGAAAGTTCATTTATGCTCTCCGCTGTGTGATCATGAACTGCTATGTTCTGGGACCTTGTATCAGAGCCAAGATACCGAATTTTGGTCTTCACCCATGAGATTGATAGTCCCATATTTTGAGCTGTGCTATCCAGAAACTCAAGAGTATCTAGCTACAGCTAAACCTATAACTATTGTCATCAGTCTACTTTCCAAACTTTTCCTGCTGTAATTTTGTGATGAATATTTCATGTATTAACACAGATGGTAAACTTGGTTGTCTAACCCAGATAATCACCTTTGGCTATGTTCCTCTACAACGACTGTCGATCTGCATGATGGGTGTCAAAATATAGGCTGCTTCTGTCAGATCTACAATGACTCTGTGATAACTCTAAAATGGCAAAGGTCGGCCCCGTGTCTGTAGCTGGCTACAAATAATCTGGCAAAATGATATCTCTTAGCTGATCTAAATCATTCCTCTATAGCGTGGTAGCTGTCAAAATCCAGGCTGCTTCTGTCAGATCTATGATGACTCTGCGATGACTCTAATTATTTTGAAAAAAATCGTTTTTTACATTCTTCTGTGAACTGGATGCAATTCAGTCAATGCGAATCAGTCTCTCCTTGGCTCTAAATTACTCTGCACTCTCTCGACATTTTCTCTGGCTGTCTCCTTTCCTTGGTTTTCCTTTGATTTATAACACTCGGACTGTATTTTCCTGCGCTGGGCCTAATTTCAAGAAGGCGTCATTACCTGTCATACGCTTTGGAGCATTCTAGATTATTCTGCGCACTGTTGCAGTATTTGTTGACGTTGTAAGTGGTCAGGTTCTGGGGAAAATCCCGTCACTATTTCTATTCGCTATTTTAAAATTGAAATTCGCTTGCCCCATTATTCTGGCAAAACTAAAAACTGTCTTTACTGAGACATGATTTGTCTGGCAAGACTAAATCTGTCACAATAGACATGGTCATTCAATGAAACTGGCCCTGGTCACCTAAGTGTACTACAGTTGATTGTATTGTCACTGTTATATATTTGTGGCAGAGTCTAAGTTTAGCTGAGTACTTTACTTATCTAAAGAGTTACAACATATATCCAGACCACGACACCACTTCAAAAAGGAAAATGCAGTAAACACTATCCTGAATAGAAACATAACATTATCATTTATTAACATGCATATCAACAGAACGAGGAAAATACATCTAAACTAAATAATCATTATATATATATATATATATGTATTGAGCTACATGGGAGGTTTGTAAGCACTAGCTTTTGATGTTTGTCCCAAACTACATAACTTAGGCTCTTGCCACTGCACTCGCTTTATCTGCACACTCAACACACAATCACAAACTCGTCCTCACGATCAGATTACGTACTCAGCCGTTCTGTGCATTCATATATAATCAGATCACCTTCAGTCAGGTGATCTGTATATCCACATACAATCAGTTCATGTATGCTCAGGTGATCTGTGCATTCATATATAATTATATCACGTCACTTATAGTCGGATCACGTACTCACTTGTGGTCACATACTCAGTCGATCTGTGCATACACATACACTCAGAAAACATATCGTTCCCAAAGTGTCCTGCACCCACCACAGACATTCAGATCTCGTCCTTAGGCAATCTGTACAATCCATACAATCTGTACTACCCCCAACTAATTATTATTGGATGATTATCCACAAATCACTGTCACTCTAAATATTGTAGCCGGTCATAGCCGCATCAAACTGTCACCAACCTCTCCCCCCTCCACCTCCCAACTACGCTAATTTGGAATGCCAGAGTGATCAGCTACGACCCCCGCCTCAGCTCCGAACACCCCCTCTGTACCAGACAAAGTCTTTCACCTAAACCCCTCGTTTTCTTTGTCGACCTAGTGTTGAAACAGTGATTAACCTTGGCACGCATTCAGGCAACCTTTGTTCCCAGAGTCGCCAGCCCAATCTCTCCTGCCCTAAGCGCCCATGCTCCAGCTGGAACTGTCACATATTGTTAAATACTGAAAATGAAGATATTATTGTTCTTAAAGCATTATTCACTCTTTACAAATCAAGGTTTGTTGGTCATTTGCACACACAAAATGAGATTAGTTTTCATGTATCTTATTCTCTGGAATTGATTGTTATTGTAGCATAAAAATGTATTGATTTTATTTGTTGTTGATCTGAACTGAAAGTGCTGTTGTCAATTATTTTATTTTTTAAAGATACCAATGAGTATAATAAGTTAACTGCTCTTCCATCTTAACCATATGGTCAGGATAAGATTGGTTTGAATGTATTTTTATTTAGCTTGACAGTAGTTTTTGTTGAGTAGTTTTCTTTTTTTTTTTTTTCTTTTTTTTTTTTTATTTTTATTTTTCTTTTTTTTTTTGAAAATTCTTTATTGCACATAATAAATTATTGCAATTTTCAAATTTGAACAACAAATTTCAAATAAAATTTGTACATGATATGAGGTGAAATGAAATGATAATTTCCCATGAGATGAAACATGAGATGGTGGGAGTTACATTTTGTGAAGTGAGTGGTGACATCAATTTTAAATGATTTAGATTTTCAAGAAGTTAATGATGTACATTTTTGTGTGTTTTCTTTGAGATATTGGCAAAGGCAATATGCTTACACATGTATCCATACATACATATTCACTTATACCCGCATACCTATTTGTTTATACACACACATGCATATTCATTTATACACACTTACAGATGTTTCTTTATACACACATATTCATTTATACACACAAGCATATATTTATGTATTCACATACGTAGAAAAGAAAAAAACAAAAGCACATGCATGTACATATAAAAATGTCACACCCATGTATATAAGTACACACCCAGTACATATACACATACCTGCATACAGTCATGATAATTCAGGTTTTAAATGCAAAAGTCTAAAGTCAGGAGAAATATGGAAGATGGTGGTTAATATAAGAGGGGAACCAGGAGATATCAATTGATATTATAAACTTGAAAAGGTGGATTTACCCTTCTATTAGAGCTTAAACATTTTGTTGAGTAGAGTGTTGTGTGATTTTGAGCATATCAGTTTGTTATTTCTGACATTTTTCAGAAACAATTAGTAATGAATAACAAGGACCTATTTTATTATCTTTGACACAAAGGTTTGATGTTCTACCTTTTGTCATCTCTTATTAAACATAATCTGTCATATCTTCCTTGAACAGATATCTGTGATAACTACTGCAGTAGTCTAAAGTTTTGTAATGGTGGAGGCAGTGTCCAGGACAGAGAATGTCGTTGTGCAGAAGAGATGTGTAATGATGAAAGTGAGAACATTTGTCTCCCCTTTATTGATCTCCTGCAAATTTATATGGAAAATTAAGGTGTTACAGATTTTGTGATTGAAATAAAATTTTGTTTAGAATAGGTCACCGAGCCATAACCTATTTTTTGTTATTATCTACTTTTGACCTTTGATACATCCATAGCTTAAATTAATTTATTTGTAAAGATTTGCAGATTGAATGTAATATTCCTGTTAGTATGCCATATCAATTAGCTACTGAATACAATATATTCTACAGCTGTATTAAACAGCTGAATCTTATTTTCACTAGGTAAAACTGCAAAAATTCATAGTGTGTGGAGATATCTGAAAACACTTCCGATGTTGATATCTGAAAACACTTCTTATGTTGATATCTTATTTCCATCATTATCCTGTTACATAGCACCAAAATATGTTGCTGTTGGGTTTCACATTCTGATGTATATGTCCTTAAACATGATCTATATGTCCAATCAGATCTATGCATCCACAAACATGATCTGTATGTTCAATGTAAATAACTTATCTGAAACTTCCCTAGCTCAATTCTTATCTGTGTGAATATATTAATTTAATCCAATAATAATCGTCATCATCATCATCATCTTCTATCCACTTGTGTCATTAGACGTCATTAGGAGGTGTAGTTTTCTGTCATGTGCCATCTTTGTTGCCAATGTTGTTATCATTCCGTATTTCTTCAGTGTCTCATTGACACCATCTATCCATCTTTTACATGGTCTGCCTCTTGCTTTACATCACTGATGTCTAGTATTGTAGATATGAGTAACTGGTAACTTTGGTTGCATTCTTGTCAGGTGTCTGAATCATTTTATTCTCTACCTTTCTATGTGTGTCACCCACTGTCTGTCTCATTATTTTGTTTCTTAATCCAACCAGCCTTGTGACCCAGACAGCCTTTCTCAAACACCTCATTTTGCTTACTATGGTTTTTCTTTCTTGTGCCTTAATGAGAGCCAATGTTTGACACTGGTCGCTCTTTTTTGTATCCTTTTCAGCATGTTTATATCAACTATGATAAGGACTCCACACCTGTACACATTACAATAATATAGGTTCAAACTAATGCTTTATACAATTTGATTATCACTTCCTTGCTCCTATGGTTAATATTTCATTTTATCATACCTAACATTGCATTTACCTTTTTCACTGCTACCTGAACTTGCTCACTCACCTTACCTGTATGATTTATTATAACATCTTGGTCTTTTTCCTTTTATATCTTTATAAGGTTGTTCTTGCCCATTCTGAAATTATGTTCCATATTGGATCTACCCATGTAGATGACTGTACATTTATCTACATTAAACTCCATTTCCCGGCTTACAGACCATTCTCAAATTTTATTTAAATCCGACCTCAATATATCCATTTCTGCTTTAGATGAGACACTACTGCATAGTTTTGTGTCATCAGCAAATTTTGCAATCATGGATCCCATATGAATGTCCAAATCGTATATTTACATCAAGAACAAAATCTGTCCCAAAACCGAGCCCTGTGGCACTCCATATTTTCCCTTCACACCACTCAGAGTACTCCTTATTTATGCCAAGTCTCTGCCTTCTTAACGTTAACCAATTTTCAATCCATTTGGCAGCTTCCCCATCTATTCCGTGTGATTTTAACTTTCTAAATAATTTATGATGAGGTACTCTGCAAAATCTAGATAAATAGCATCCACTGGCTCCTCTTTATCTATCATTTTAGTAACCTCTTCCGTGATTTCTAATAGATTTGTTAAGCACGATCTCCCTCTAGTAAACCCATGCTGCCTATTTCTGATTCGATTAAATTTGTCTAAATGCATTACAATGTTTTCTTTGATTATTGGCTCTAACAATTTACAGACTTTGCTCGTTAAACTCACCAGTCTATAATTTGCTGGATCTGATGTTTTGCCCTTTTTGAATGAGGGATCACCATAGCAAACAATCGGATGCAGCAGGCCCTAACATCATTGGAGGGCATGGCTGGTCCAAATAAATGAAGAAAAAACAACATGTACGATATTCTTGCTTTCAAATAAACCGCAGAACACCAAAATAAGTCTAAACGGCAAATATCTGCGGCCAAATGACAACCCAAACAACTTGGGCGTCACATTTGATCGGCACATGACATGGAAAAGTCAGATCGAGAGAAACCGAATGAGAGCCAGACAAAGAATGGCAATCATGAGGAAACTTGCTTTCACAAGCTGGGGAGCAGATGAAAGAATACTCAAGAAACTGTACACTGGAAGAGTGAGACCAGTTCTCGAATATGGGATTGTGGCATGGGCAACAGCAGCAAAGGCGAACTTCGATAAAATTAACAAACTTCGATAAAATTAACAAACTTCAAAACCAAGCCATGAGAGTTATAACAGGAGGCATGAAGTCAACGCCAATTGTAGAACTTGAAAAGATTACAAAACTGCAATCCATGACCGAAAGAAGAGACTGCAGAGCCCAGCAGCAAGCAGAGAAACTCAGAAGACTGATAGACCATCCAATGTATCATAGATTAAATAGATTTGAAAAAGGGAAACTAAAGCGGAGAAACTTTGCAGAAATAGCCAAAGCAAAGATGAGCGAAGAGCCTATGAACACCATAACAACACCAAAGCCCATCCCTACTGTACACAAACCCACCTGGAAGCAGCATATCACTCTGGAAGTGGTAGAAAATATACCAGGTATTGGAAACAAGAACAGCCAGACTAAAAAAGAAAGAAGAGACATAACCCTGAGGTATATAACGGAAAACTACCCAAGCATGGACTGGACCCATGCATACAATGATGGTTCTGTAACAAACACAACACAGAATTGAGGGGGAGGGGTATTCCTGAGCCTAACAAATGGTAGAAAAATAACACTGTCAGTGGCAATTGGAAAATTCTCAAGCAATTTCAGAGCGCAGGCAGAGGCACTGAAGGCTGCAGTAAAAGAAATGCTGACAGGCGAAAGCAATGAAAGCCAGATAGTCCTGTTTACAGATGCCCTGGCCGTGGTTACAGCACTAAAAAGCCAGAAAAATTCTGAACTTAATGATTTAACAGCAGTACTCTGTCAACTATGCCAGCAGTCCGCACCAAAAAGAGTAGTGGTACAGTGGGTTACATCCCACTGTAACATCCAAGGGAACGAAGAGGCAGACAGACTGGCAAAAGAAGGTGCAAGACTACCACAACCAGATTCTAGCGTGACCTACGAAGAGTCCAAAAGGTTTGTTAGGGCCAGATACATGAACAAATGGGAAACAGAACATACTGGCTACACAAAAAATTATGCCTACTACCAGCTGGACAGAAGAGAGCAGGTCGTGGTCTTCAGACTTCGCACAGGACACAACAGACTGAGGTACCATCTATTCAATAAACTGAAGATGGTGGCACTGACGAATGCACCTGTGGTACAGGGATAATGACCGCTGAACATCTGCTGCAAAATTGCCCGACATACGAGGATCAGAGAAAGCACATATGGCCATCACCAGTGGCAACACTAGACAAGCTCAATGGCAGTGTTGACAGCCTCAGGATGACAGCTGCTTTCTTCGAACAAATTCAAGTTTGCGTCTGACAGCGTACGAAGAAGAAGAAGAAGAAGAAGATGAATGAGGGATCACTCCTGCATCTTTCCAATCCCATGGAACAATCCCTTTTGCAAGTGATGGAGAACATAATATAGCCAATGATTTTGCTAGTTGGTCTCTAATTTCAAACAGCAATTTTGGATGAATACCATCTTGACCTGGACGTTTATCCATTTTCAACCCCTCCTCTTCTTCTTCATCATTTGTTCTCAGACCCTTGCTACCAAGCTCTGAAAAGAGGTGTGCAGTAACAGGACAACAGTAAGACAAAACGGAATGTGTTGTGTCATGGTTTCAAAGTTTACAGCTTGACTTTGCCCCTTTGCACTAGTCAATTATTAAGCTTAATACCAATACATGATTGAAGCAATGACTGATTATTGAAGGTAACCGACATGAAAAGATGTTCTAAAAGTTTCACATAATTTGGTGCAGTAATGCTCTCAATATCCACATTGTATCAAAGGTAAATGAAGTGCCTTTTTCTTGATCTAAGTACACAAAAAATTATTATTACATAAAACCCATGTTGTCTGTAGAAACTCTTCTTGAAATGAAAAATAAAATTTATAAACTTCTATCAGGACACATTTTAATAAATTTGGAAAAACTTGAAATGGAAAAAGATTTGATTCTTTGTACACGATCGGCTATGCCAAAATGTTTACTATCTATTTTTAGAAAAAATCTCATAGCTGATGTATCGGCTTCATATATTGAAAGAGTTAAGTACCTGACTTGAAATTAAATCAGTTGGTGTATTGGTGTGGATGCATTTATTATTTGTGTTCAGAGAGCTGCAAGGTAAAACTATAACTGTTATATTTCAGGCTCTAGAGATTCTATGTACAAATCGCTGGTGACTGCAAGCATAATTGTAACAGTGTTTGCGACATTGATTCTGCTAGCCGTCATCATAATCTGCATGTACAGGTATCATCTTATTTTCTTTACCAGATTTAACTTGAAATTGGTACATTTTTTTACAGATTCAAAAAAAAATACTGTATGGTTAGAATAGGAAGTTATTTTGGAGGTGAAAGAAACTGTGTATCAGTATAATTTGCAATGTTTTGTTTTACTGAATTACCCATTCCTCAGAGACAGTTGTGGCACTGGGGGTCCCAACTTCTTTTCCATTGTCTTCTGTCTTGAGCCATGGTAGACCAATGGGTTATAAGTTTCCCTTCTGTAGCATTGTAGATATTCTTTTTGAGTTTGAGGGAGTCAGACCAGCATGTAGGTGGTTTTCCTCATGTTTGTCTTCTGTCTCGTGGGTACCAGACTGCTGTCGCTGTGCTCCAACAGTTATCAGTTCTCCAAAGCAGGTGACCAGCCCAGCAATGCTTTACCTTGTCTGCATAAATAACTGCATCCTTTACCAGTGACATTTGCCATATGTCAGTGTTGTGAACACCTTTGAAATGTTGGTTGTGGAGCCTGAGACCGATCATATGTCTCTCGAGGTAGGCTTAGGCCAAAATTGCAATGTGAATTTCATAAGAGAAGAAGGAGTAGGAAAGAACAACAATACATATGATTGACAGTTTATGAGAAGTTATGAGACAGAGAAGTGAGAACTGTGTTTTGATGTAATCAGGAGTTGGTACAAGACCATCTGTTATGATTATGTGTGAATACACAATTGAATACACAAATGCTGTTAGGAGATGAATATATCCTTTTTTTTAAAAATTTTAAGATTTATTTTTATTTTATCATAGTTTAGTGTGCACTTAATTTATTATAGTGTAAGCATATTTTTAGGCACCATCATCATCATCTGGTTGCTCTGTCCTGAGACTGGTTGTTAGGATGTCTGAGTATGTCACTCCATTTGACACTATCTTCTAGTTGATCAGTCCTGAGACTGGTTGTAAGTCTGTCAGAGCATGTCATTCCATTTGACCTTAGTCTCTGGCTTAAGAGTCCAGAGACTGACTGTAAGGTTGTCTGAGCATGTCTCTCCATTAGACCTTATCCTCTAGCTCATGAGCCCTGAGACTGGTTGTAAGGGTGTCTGAGTATGTCTCTACATTTTACCCATTTTCTCCAGTTCTGTTAATTTTAGCATAGGTTCGTACTTTAATATCTGCATGCCTGCTATGTAAAGATGAGTCTTGGTTGCCCCTTCCTCTTTTCCCCTGAATCTTGCCCTCTTGTATCTTCTGTAGAAGACTTTCATGTCTAAAATTGTGGTCTAGTCGACTCAATATTTGTCTTTGTGTCCCTACTTCAGTGAGGACATTGTCATTGGCTCTTCTTTCTGTCCAACTCATGCTTTCAGTTCTATGAAACCACCTCAAACGCTTTCAAGCTTTTTTAATGTTTCTTTGCTAGAGTCTATTTTTCAGCCCTATGCAGTGCAATTGGCCATATATGATTGGTAATTATTCTTTTCCTCAGTTCTTTGAGGTTGGAAATTTCTGTTTTTCTCTGAAGCCGCTTCTTTTTGCCAATGCAATCCTTGTCTTAATGTCTGTGTCATTGAAAGCATCTTCTATTATGGTTTGCTCTAAATATGTAAATTTTTCTTAGGTAGACGTGAAAAAAGCAACGATTCAATCGATCTATGACAATTTTTGAATCTATAACTGTGATCCAGATCAAACCTGTCATAACACCATGGTACACATTTAGTATTTATCAGATAACAGAGAAGAACATTCTACTAAAATTCCTTTGAAGTACTTTTCCACCACAGTAACCTTTATTCAGTGACTGCTCTTCGTATGTAGACATAACAACAATACATTGCAAATAACCAGGGGAAATTTCAATCCCCTTCATGTCATTTGATTTTTGGTGGGATATCCCAAATGCAGTCTCCTTTACCCATTTAGACTAATCGCAAGAGTCAACCATAGCCTACTTTAGATAGGCCATCGAGTTCACAGGGAAAATCCCCATGAAACATCATATGCTTAGGCTCACTAAATTACAGAACTGATTAGAACTCTAATTGTGCAAAGGTTTATAATCAATTCATCACCCATTCAGAGAAATAAAACAAATTTATGGTACAAAACACAACAAATCACTGTTGAGAGCAATCCTTTTACAGAATCCTGCCCTGAAACAAACAGCATATCCATCTTTTTTTCTTTTCTTTAGGGTATACAAAAACCATAACTCCATTTTAAAATGATTTCCCCTTCATAACAATGAGTATTTTGGGAAAAACATATTCCATGCCTTTTACTAAATCTTTCCAGCTTCAACCCAAAGCACACTAGTATCGAACAGTTTTGTCAGCTTTTTGTGCGTTAAATTTGTCGTTACAAATTGTCTCAGTGAGTGCATAGGCGTAGTAGAACTAATTGGTGTTTAATGTTCGCGACTACAATGAGTCTGAAAGTCAAGTTCCTTACAATTGCTTTGAAGATGTATAAATATTTTTGGAGAGAGGCTAAGTGTTGTAAACTATATCGGAGTATCTCAAACCCTGAAAAGAGAATTATTCATGCTTTGGTTAAACAGTCATTTGATCAATTGCTCCAAGACTATGGAAGTTCATGTTACATCAAGTCTAGTAAGAATATTTTTTTTGTGTGTGCGTTCGCATTATTTTATCTATATTACACTGTGGTTTTTATTGTGCGCCTGTCGGCCCAGTGCATCCGACTTCAGCATGCATTTTATGTAAGGGTCTGCTTCCTCCTGCATTTTCTAAAGGTTTGCTTCCCCGGGGTAACGGCCAATGCTGTGATGGGGATCGAACCCAGCACCTTCTGGTTGTGCGCCGTGCCACTTAACCACTAGGCCACGCCGTCCCCTAGAAAGAATATGATAGATAGTTTTGACAGAGATGTGATTAGAAGAGAGAGTTGTAGAATGTTTTATTTCAAAGAAACAGTGACACTAAGGAAACTGAAGTCTATTTTGAGAACACACAATGACATTAATGTATCGGAACTGAAGTCTCGTCTGAGAACACACAACAACATTAATGTATCGGAACTGAAGTCTCGTCTGAGAACACACAACGACATTAATGTATCGGAACTGAAGTCTCGTCTGAGAACACACAACGACATTAATGTATCAAAATCTACGCTGTGGAGAACTGTAAGAGGCATAGGCTTTATTTTTAGAAAGTTTCCTAGAGAAAGAAACATCACCTGGGAGAAGCTGCATCTATTATCCATGAGAAGCAAGTATTTACGTGAAGTATGCAAAATGCCTAAACAATGTTATGAAATTGGGTTGGTGGATGAAACTTGGATAAATGCTTACCATACAAATGAAAAGGAATGGAGGTCAGTAGATGGGACGATTACAAGATTAGTACCAAGTGGCAAAGGAAAGCAATTGATAATAGCACATGCAGGTAGCAGACATAATGGGCTGGTGAAGAATGCAGAACTTGTATTTCCTTCAGATTGTATGGACAATCGGAACTATCATACAAAGATGAATGGTAACATATTTAGAGAGTGGATTGAAAAAACTGTTCTTCCGTCCTTGGAAAGACCCTCCTGTATAATAATGAACAATGCATCATCCACAACACAGTGACACAAGAAGACAAAATATTGACATCATCCAGTAAAAAAGATGCAATAAAGATGTGGCTCACAAAAGAACACATACCATTTAACAAAACATATCTAAAACCTGAATTGCTCTTCCTTGTCAAGCAAACATGAAAGGAAAAGACATTTCATATATACAAGCTGGTCCAAGAGCAAGGTCAAATATGTTTGAGACTGCCATCTTACCATTCACACTTAAACCCAATTGAACTTGTTTGTGCAAAAGTTAAAGGACATGTAGCAGCTGAAAATAAAACTTTCAAACTATGCATTATGAAAGAACTAACAAACGCGCCCTCTCAAATATAGACAGAGATTATTGAGCTAAATGTGTGGTCCATGTCTTGAAAGACGAAAAAAGCTATTAAAAAAAATATGGACTGTTATTTGCTCTTTAGAGAGCAGTCATAAATTTGTTGGAATCGTCCTAATCTGATTAAGTGAGAAGTTGACTTACATGTTTGTTTTCCGAGAAATAGAAGTTTCCATCACCTTGGAAATATAGTACCTTTCAGGGCCACATCAGCTAGAAGATAGATCTCAAAACTGAATTATAACAATTTACTGTTTGCTGAATTGTGTACTTTCTATGCTCTATATATATCATGTGCTTTTACATCTTCACAGATTCTTTCCATGAAATGTGCAGTTACTTCTTACAGTTCCAAAAATATATGAATCACATTAAAAAGGACACTATGTACTACCTAATATAGAAAATCTCATTTGAGTTGGAGAGACGCCTATGCCTAAAGAAAAACAATTTTTTAATTCATGATAAATTATTTTCTGCATGGACAAAATAATTCCATCGCTAACTAAGATAAAATGAACTAGATACTTTAAGAAAATAACACTACCTCACAAGATGTAAATTACAAAGTTATTAGAACATTGAAAAGATAAGTCTATGCACAAAAAATCCTACTTATCGGTGCAAGGGTAATTGAGATAGACGGCAATTGACGGCAACAATTGTGAAACAGACAATAGTTCAAACATGAATGTTCCGTCACTTAGTCCACTGTGGAATGTGATGTTTCAAAGGGCTTTCTTCATGAGTCAGAAGGCCTGTGTCTACATCAGGTTGTGGTCAACCCAACAAAGTGCAATGGAAGTGCCTCACCCTGGGAGAATCACCTTTGCAATCATTTGTTTGTTATATATTGGTGATAAGCGGCTACATCGTGATGATGATGACTGCGCAATAATGATTTATACATTTATCTGTAATTTGTCAAATTTAAACAAAAAATTATACTTAACTGGATGACATGATGTGTTTCATGCATTCTTGGCTATATTCTGGCTAATATGGCTACCTTCTTGTGAATCATAGTTGTCTTTGTTTATTAGGTGTGTACTCAACCCACTCAACCCAACTAGTTATCCTGGACACTGGGACCAATAGTTATTATGACGTATAGCAGACTTATCTCCCTCAGCTGCAGTTTTCTTGATGACGCATTCCTCAACGTAGCTGGGAATCCCAACTTCATCTCCAGCAGACCCTGTCTTGGGCCACAGAAGTCCAGTGGGTGGTTAGTACTCCTCCAAAGGCATTTCGGATGTTGTGGACAGCAAGGTAGTCTAAGCAACGCATTGGAGGTTTTCCCTTCTGTCTTTTTTGTCTTAGGGGTACCAGACTTCTGTCCCTGTGCTTCATCAACCATCATTTCAGTGCAACATATGACCTACCCATCTATGTTTTGCCTTGTCTACATAGATTTCGGCATCTTTTTTTAATGACAATCATCGTTTATCAGAATGTGGATATTTTGCATACGTTGGCTGCGGAAAGTGATTCTGACCAAGCGTGTCTCAAGAGAGACCTAGGTCACTTTAAACTTGCCCTTTAGTGATTTTGTGAGTGTCCATGTCTTAGCCCTATAAGCACATTGCAGAGAGCACAATGGAATTGAAGAGAGAGGCGTGTAAATTCTTATCTTGGCAACAGTCCAAGACTATGTTAATGGGCGAGACGACTGCCCAGCCACACGGTGATGTCTTGCTAGTTCAGGTTACAGATTGTTCTGCATATTCATAACAGTTATGAAAATTTTAATTGAGAGCAAAAAATAATGGTAGCACTTAATTAGGAAGAAACCACAGTTAAGTAGAAAGAAATTATTCTTTCAAAGTTCCATATAGGCAAATGATAGAAAATGTTGGTCAGCAGATAGTTTTTATTGCAAGATGGTAATGTTATCTATAAACCATCTGAGTGGTAAAGCTGTTAGAGCACTTGTCTCTTATGTCAAAGTTTTTGGGTACAAATCAGTGACTGGCTCTGAGAAAACATTACGAACCAAAAATTGGTTTACTCACTTCACAAAACGTGAAAACAAAACTAATTAATGAAGTTTCAAACAATTGATTTCTAGTAGCAGTATTTATTCTTGGACTAATTTACTTCTTTTTAAATTCATCTCATCAGAAAATTTTGTTACATTATATAATGTAATTGCATTACTTGTTTGGTCAGTGACAATTTTTATTTTCTCCTTTGCTAACTCTACAGAAGAAACCAACAGATGAAGCAAGATAAACATGTTAGGATGTACCGTGATGAAACTGAACTTGCTTCATTCACAAATGAAGCTTTTGACTCCTTTTCTACACAGACAGATTTTAACAGAGAAGAGTATTCATTACAGATGCCTTCAAAAATCGCCATCAGATGGCATAATAATAATTTCAGGTCTAATATGTCACTTTCTGAGGATGAGATTGAATCTGGTGAACTATGATAACATGTTTGGCCGATGATAACTATTGTACAATTTTAATCAACTGTACAATCCATATAAAAAGCCTCCACACACGTCAGTGCTCTCAAGCTCCAATAGATGTTTCTATATCTCTGTATGCATTCAGTGCAGACAAGATATTTCCCAGTAATGTTTCCTAAAACATAACTAATGCCTTTTTTTTAGTCCAGCATTTTATTTTGTCCCTTCACTTGAATTTTACTTTTGCTATTTTAAGTGTTCATCATTATTATTCCTATCTCTGTAGTTCCTTGTTGCTTCTGTCCTACTACTAACTATCTGTTATGTCTTTTCAATTTCTCGTCATTCTATTCTCAATCCATTTTGGTAATATAGAGTTCACAGGTTTAATCTTCATACAGCCTCACTTACTGATATTTCCTATCAAGTTACTTACACTATATATATATTCAATTTATACTTCCATTTATCCTTTTCTATTTGTTATTAGATTTCTAACAGTGTATGTACATGTTCCTGTTTTATGTTTCTCCTGGTGTTTCGTCTTATGATCTCACTTAGTATGTCACAATACTACAATACATTGTTATTAAGCTAATAAGGGTTTCCTTCTCTACACACATTTAAGGCACCAGTGTTGGCAGACCAGCACACATGCCAAGAGAAAGCCATGATGAATATAAATCCAAGGAGTGTTAGAATCATGTAACAGAAATAGCTGAATGGTACAAGAGATACTAAAATAGTTGTTTGTGACTGTAAATTTTCATGAAGACTTATATCAGTAGTGATGGGAAAATTAATTGGTAGAATGTTTATCCAATCTAACAAGGAAACAGTCAATTTCTCTGTATGTAAGAAACTCACTATATAAACATTATTTTGTTACACTGGCCAAAGTACTTTTGTGTCTGTGTTGGAAACATTTTAAAACAAACTGAATGTGTGAGGAAGCAGGAGACGATTGCTTTTTAACGTTGATGTTGACATTGTCATTCCTGTTCATTATTACAGTATTTTGTTATATTAATTCAGAAGTTGTTCTTCAAAATAGGTTATATATTTTCATTAAGTATTAAGTTTTGCATACATCTTCTAGGTTATTCTTATAAACATCATTTCAGTGCATTAACCATTCCTTTTGATAAATTTTCATTTTCTGTATAAATACAACAATCTAAATAGTTATCTGTTTGTTAAATCAATTTTTTATATATGCTACAGGACTCTTTATTTCCTTTCTTTTTATATGCTTCTGCAGTGAAATACAATTGATCATTTCTTTGTTTCTGTTTGATAAAACATTGCTATTTGATAGATTCAGGGAGTGTACTTTTCTCAGATCATTGTTATTCACACTGACTAATCATTTGAATCATTTTATAAGCATTTGCACATCGATTATATTTATACATATTTTAGTCTTTTATTTGTGTGTTCAAAAGGATTGACTGAACCATAAATTACACTTCCAATTTGAAGGAGCATAAACAGTATTTTAATGATTTAAAATGTTGCACTTCTATATATGTGTTTTTTACATAATACCAAGACAATATGACTCATCTTTCAGTAATGTTCAATATTGTCACTTTATCCATGACCAGTGAATCTTTTCTTTGCCATTTAAACAGTTTTTGTGTTCATGAAGTGTCTTTTTTGTGAAAAAACTTGAATTGGAATAATTACTTATCTCATTCTGGGGGTAGAGTAATGTTGCCAAACTGGACCCTGCTTAGGTTACAGCTGGGGTTATAGGTTTATATCTTTAAAATGTATTTACAGTTTTTTTATTATCACTTAATTTTCTATTGCTGTTATCTACACCTCACCAATGTATATCCTATGGCAATGGTGACAATTGACAGAAGAGATTTGAGTTGTATGACTCACATGGGAATCTTTCATATCCTAAACATTGTATTTGAACAAGATCCTCATCATGTTTCAATGCAACTTGTCTCATCGCATAGGTGATTGAGGATCTCTGTAAACTTCTGATCCTAATGCTCTTTATAAATGTTATTGACTCTTTTAAATCTTCAGTTCAGTTCAAGTGCCATCTCCATATTGAAGGTTGGCTGCAATGGATCTCCAGTCTATCTTTTGCCATAATGGTGCAATCTGAGAGGCTTTTTCCAGTCCATCTCCTGATGTTATCCACCCACTTAAAATGTTGTTTATCTTATGAACGACTGCCTTCCACCCTACCCTCCAGGATAATAATAATAATCTTCGCTTAGGCGTCTAAGACCCATTGCGTCGGTCGGCCATTTCCATGACCCACTGCTACAGCATGGTTCCAGGCCTCATCCAGGGCAGACATGGAGGTTGATATCTGCTGGAGCCATACCATATGGGAACGCCTCTTCTGCGTCTCCATCTGGGCGGGGGAAGTCTTTTGGCGCTGAGGAGCGACTTGTGTAGTATCTTGTGTCGGGGTTTCTTGGTCCAGCCGTATAACATGACCGAACAAACAAATTTGGCGGCGGTCAAGTGCTTCTGAGATTGGGAGAAGGCCTGTTTTGTCGAAGACCTCCACGTTGCGGATGTAGTCATGCCATCGGATGCCCAGAATACATCACTTGTTACGCATGTGTAAGGCCTCTAGTCTTGACATGTCGTGTTTCAGCAATGTCCAGGTTTCTGAGCCGTAGAGCTGAACTGAAACAATGCAGAACTGGTAGATCTGGATTTTTGTCTCAAGGGAGATCTTGCCATTACTCTACACACATCAGAGGTCGTGCATAGCAGACACAGCTAGTCCAATCTGCCTTGACATATCAGGACCGCTGCGCCCATCAGATGATATCATGCTACCGATATAGATGAATTCATTGGTGCCCTCGGCAGTGTGACCTTGGATTTTGATGCCCTGGGGTGCTGTGTCAGAAACGAGGTTCTGAACTTTTGTCTTGGCCCAGGATATAGACAGGCCTAGAGAGGGCATTTCACTGTTTAGCATTACTAGAGAGCGCTGCAGCGCAGAGCTGTCTATGCCGAACAGGTGGATGTCTTTCACGTAGGCAAGATCAGTGAAGGTTGACCAATCAATAGCAATACACTCTTGGTGCGCGCTGAGGCGATCAAGAAGCCAGTCAACAGTCCTGCAGAATTGGTCGGGGGCAAGAACACATCCCTGTCTGACACCAGAAGTCATGGGGAATCTATCATAGAGAGTGTCACCCAATCGAATTCTGGCGCTGGTGTTCTTGTGTAGCTCCTTGATCAGGTTTAACAGGAGGCGGGGGTGCCTATTTCTCGGTGGGCTTTCTATAGAGCCGGCCAATCAACCGAGTCGAAGACGGACTTCAAGTCCATGTATACAGCACACAAAAGACAATTGAAGGCGTGGTATAATTCAGCGAGGAGGCGCAGAGCAAGGATAGCGTCGGTTGTAGAACAACCCGGAGTGAAACCAGACTGTTGTGGACAGTGTATTATGCTCAAGAGAGGCTTGAGTCTGGCCAGTAGCACATGAGCAAACATCTTCCTCGGAACTGAGAGTAGTTTTATAGGCCTGTAATTACTGCAGTCTTTGCGACTCCCCGTGTCTTTGTACAGGGAGACGACAATTCTATCGCACCAGTAGGCTGGGACCTGTCCTGTCCTCCATACTTGCAGGAATAAGTGATAGAGGGCAGAGCTTATCGTGTTTCAACAGCTTCGGGAAATTGTGTTCTGGGCCAGCCGCTCGGCTATCTCTGAGTTTTCTGATGGTGGCAAGGACTTCAGCAATAGTAGTGGGGTCGATGTTCATTTATGTATCTGGGGAAAGATCCAGAGATTCAGCAGATAGATTGGAACATGTCGATGCCGGTGGGTGGTTAAGAGGTTGTGTGTAATGCTCCTTCCACCTGTTCGCTACTTCCTTGTATGACGAGCACAGGAAGCCATCAGACTTATTGAATACTCTATGCTTTTTTTCTCATTCTGCTTGCCTCCAAGGTGGAGGAGCCTGATAGGCGGGTCTGAGCTTGTGAGATCTGAGACCAGCTGAATTCATCAGCAATTTCGTTTAGAAAGCGTTCCTTGTCTGTCCTGGCCGCCATGCGGAATTGGCCTTTCAGCTGTCGTCGTTGTCATTGCGAAGCCTGGCTCAGTTTTTTTGGAGTAAAATGTCATACGAGACATTGGAAAGCTATTGCTGATGCTTTTGGGTCATTTGGTCAGTGATTAGGTTGGCGGCTTGACATGTGGCATTCTTTATGACTGCCCATGCTGTCTCTGGGTCATCAGGTAGGGAGTCTGCTGCAGCTAAGTTTCCTCTGACATCCTTGGCGTATTTCTCGGTGAGGCTTGGGAAGCCAGGAGAAGCAGGACTATGGTCTTTAACAATGAGATATGTCTTGTTATATGACCAAAATAATGTAACTGTCTGACCCACATTTCGGTCATTAATTCTCACTTTACCCACAACCTTTTCAATACCTTCAAATTTGTTTTATCTTTCCCAAAAATTAGACCCAATCTTCCATATTCCCACATTTCAAAGGCTTAAATTCTCTTTTTCAACTTGATTTTAAATGACAGGAAGTTAAAACTTTCTAGAATCTTCTTTTTTTTATCATCCTCTGTCACTTTATCTAGTAACAAACCTTCTGTAACAGCACATCTCAGTGGTCAGGTGATCTTATTGATTGTATATTGACTGTACATGAGTGGGGGGGGGGAGGGGGAGTGTCAATAACAGTGGCATGGAGGTATTTTAGAAATATTACCTTGTTAATTTTAACATTATCAGATCTTTTCATTTATTTCATATGTGCATATGTCAGTTCTATATTGTTATTCTATACAATCAAGATAAGTTAAAATGTTAATTTGTTAAAAATAGTATACTGATAATATATTTTGTGCATTTCTATAATATTTTACATTGTTTTAAATAAGTCATTACAAATTGAAGATAGGGTGTACCGACGAATGCCCGTGCGGTACTGGTAAAATGACCGCTGAACATCTGCTGCAGAACTGCCCGACATACGAGGATCAGAGAGAGCAGATGTGGCCATTACCAGTGGAACTGCAAGACAAGCTCTATGGCAGTGGCGAGAGCCTCAGGATGACCGCTGCTTTTTTCGAAAAAATAATGGTTACTGTCTGACTGCGTACGCAGAAGTAGAAGAAGAAGAAATAACTCATTTTTTCTGGATATCATTGTTCAGAATATTTATGTGTTAACACAGTTCAAACACTTTATACAATCAATGCATAAATTATTTTCTAATGTTTATCTCATATTTACATGTTGCTATATTCACACATACATGACATTTGTAATAAACTGTACACAAGACAGCTGTGAGAATATTTATAATGTATTCTATTCAAGTTCATAATGCGTGTTCAAATGGCCATCGATCTGTAGTATTATTTTGGCTTCAGACTTTGAAATCATTCATTTTTGTTTATATTTAAATCAGGTATGCTGAAATGAGATATCAGTATAATATTCCATGTTCAATACCTGTAGGTCATATTCCACATTCCTTTATGAGTTCTTATGAGAATTTTGAATGGATACAACTTGTTGGAGGACTTTAATTCTGAAGGATTTAATGTATTTGTCAAATCATTTCAGCTTCCTTAACTATTTGTTAACATGTTTTTGGTTAACTCATTCACTATGTAGAACCAAAACATCATCTTCAGACATGTTATACATCAATGTGATTAGTCTTTGCATTTGTAAATGTCATTTTATTCGATATCCTGCTTTCCTGGTAACACATATTCGTTTTGGATCTGGTAACATACATCCATCTTGGACCTGGCAACACACATCCACATTGAGCCTGGTAACACACATCCATCTTGGGCCTGGTAACACACATCCATCTTGGGCCTGGTAACACACATCCATCTTGGGCCTGGTAACACACATTCATCTTGGGCTTGGGCAACACACATCCATTATGTGCCTGGATAACACAAATCCACCTTGGGCCTGGTAACACACATCCATCATGGACCTGATAACACACATCCATTTTGGCCCTGGGTAACACACATCCATCATGGGCCTGATAACACACATCCATTTTGGCCCTGGGTAACACACATCCATCATGGGCCTGATAACACACATCCATTTTGGCCCTGGGCAACACACATCCATCATGGGCCTGATAACACACATCCATTTTGGCCCTGGGTAACACACATCCATCATGGGCCTGATAACACACATCCATTTTGGCCCTGGGCAACACACAGTCTTTTTGTAATTTTGATCTGTACACCTGAATACCTGAAAAACCTAAATACGAGGAGAAGACTGAAACAAAATGGCATGCACAACAAACTTGAGCTTGCATACAAACTGAACAATATGATCAGAAGCAGACTAAAATAATACTATGAACAGCATCGTTGGAACAAGCTGATCAGAGCAGCTGAGACAAGAGACAGGATAATAAAATGCCAAACTCCAATCATAGAGTATTATGACTGCATTAAGAAATACAGATGATATCAATGTGATGGGTAGAGCAGATACAGAGGCAAAATGTCAGAGGTACTACACCTGCCTCTTTGCATCAAAGGTGATAGTCAACAAATTAGCACATAACACTGAATCTGTGCCGGTACTAAAGATTGAATCAGATGAGGTGGTATATGCAATTGAAAAAACTGAAACCAGGTAAATCCCTGGAACAAGACATGCAGATTCGACTCCATCTTGCCCAACAAGCGATGGAGTGAAGAACATTGTTGATCTCCATACATGACCAAATCCGCAACGTACAGATCAGATGTTGAACTTCCTTCACTGACATCATAGATATCACATTGTTACAAAAATACAGATGAGTCAGCCATGTGGTGTGCGTGCCAGATAACAGATGGACACGTAGAGTGCTGTCCTGGTACCCTACAACTTCAGGCCGAGGTTGAGGTAGACACACAGACTGAAGGAGGCCTCGAGTCCAACATGGTACACTAAGGCAAAAGAGTGAAATGAATTTACTCAACATTTGGCTACCTGGCATCAGATCAGACACATATGCCTAGTTGAATGGTACCAGGATTTAGAGAGATTTATAGATTAGTCCTGAAGATTTTATGTTACAGGACTAAACTTAAAAACTGCAGTCTTCTAAACCAGTATAAAGACGTTAAGATAAGTTTAGGACATCCATCTGTTCATTTAGGGATTTGTTTTGAGCTTATCATGGACTGTGTTAGATTTAAGAAGAAAAAAGATTAGTTCTTACAATATCTATTTCAACACCTTTATAGTTGAATAAGGGCATTCTATTTTTAATTAATTTTGTTGTTTATTTTTTCTTCTATCATTCCTGTTTACTCTATACTGTTGAATAGTTTTTACATGGAGGCTTCAAATGAAAACATTAAAAGTGGGATAGAAATTAGAAAGACCATGCCTTTGTATTGTAACTTGTTAATATGGTTCCTAAGAATGTTAAGCATGTCCTGCACATGCCATCGCGGTGCAGACAAACAGCATGACGTCATAATTGCAGTTAAAAGATGGCTGCCCCACTTTTGACATGTACCAAAGAGAAGCAGCATTCTGTTATCCGTTTTTTGAGCAGCGAAGAGTTGAAACCTATAGAAATTTATCAGTAATTGAAGGTCCAGTACGTTGATGCATACCTTTCACTCACAGTCAGTCAGCGATTTACCTTCACAAGGGGGTAAACAGCTGCAATCGACTCTCAGATCACTACTTGGTATGCCTGACCATGTTGTGAACAATCTGACACAGAACTCACGCTGTTTTGGAACTTCCTTTCTTTCGCTCATATACTTGCTAGAGTGAAAGGCATGTATCACCGTACTGGACCTTCATTTGCAGATGAATTTCTATAGGTTTCACTCCTTTGCTCATAAAAATGTAGATAATAGAACACTGCTCCTCTTTGGTACATGTCAATAGTGGGGTGGCCATCTTTTAACTGCAATTATGATGTCATGTTGTGTGTTTGTCCCGTAATGGCACATGTAGGACATTCTGGACACCCTTAGCAACCATATTAACAAGTTACAATTCAAAGACATTGTTATCTAATTTCTATCCCACATTTATAGTTTTCATTTGAAGCCACTTTATACATCAGGTTCTATTATATTATTTAAATTCATCAGTCCGTTGATCAGACACACAGCTGATACCATTGTGGCTTCATTGATTTGACAGTCACATGACTTGAAGCTTACTAATATTTGGTGTCTCTGCCATTCTTTCTGTCTTCTCCTATTACATATACCATCTTTCAGTTTGGTTATTTGTGTTGTCCTTCACGTGTTAGAAGGCCTTCCCTTTTTTCTTTTTTGTTAGAGTTCCTTATGATAATCTAACATTTTATAAAAATAATTTCTGTACTGTATTTCTTATTTATCTCTACTTTATTTTAGTACTGTTTACTTTGTAAGCACTTCTTTAATTTTGTCATAGCACTCTTCATTTTGGCTTCCTCCTTTCATTCACTTGTAAGATTAATTCTGAAGTAAATGTTTATGAATGTTTTGTGTCAATTGCTTTATTAACCATCCATGTTTCTCCTCAGCACATTTAAAAAGCTATATGATTCATGCTGAAAATAAAAAAAACAATTTATTAATATAGGCAAATTCATTTTCAACTCACTGTTTTGTTGAATGAAATATTTGTTTTTTGTTATGGAAAATTTAATCAAATATTGTATTTTTTTTGGTGCTTGTGCTTCAAAAGAAGCTGTTAGGATTATGTAATACACATAGAGCCATATTTAGATAACTTTATGCAAATTTAATATCTGCTTTAATTTTCACACTTTTAAATATCATCTTAAATATATATAATAAATGAAAATGATTTCCGATAGCTGTTATTCTTCTTCATGCTTTGCTTTCAAATGTTCTACCCATAATCCTATAGTGTATTTTCTACGAAATATGTAATCCTGTTTGCGTTCCTCTTTACTGTCAATTAAATATGAATTAATGTCAATTTTGTAAGCACTAGTCACCAGATCAAGTGATAGTTCAATGATGTGAATATCCCCCGTTCCTAGCCTTTCCCTTCATTATAAAATGCCAAATGGTAAAGGTCAGCTGGTTAAGAACATTCGTTATGGTTTTCCTTAGTATCCAGTATTCTCATGGAATCTTAGCAAAATGTTTTCCTTTGATTAGTTGTATGTTTTTAAAAAGTGGTTAGATCAAACATTTTTTTAAAAATTACATCTTTTCTTCACTGTGCTTAGTTTATTAAAACCCAATTACACTTATTTTCTATCATATAAGTGCACCTTTTAACTTAATAGTTACAACTTGACTGAAATTCTACCATTCTGTTTTAATGTGCTTTAAAGTAGTTTTTGATAAAATGACTATTCTGATATTCTAGCTAGATAACTGCTAGTATAGGTGGTAATTACATACTAGAGACGATGCTACTTTTTGTCAACTTATGCAGTTCAGGTTGTCTCCACTACTGCATACCTTCAGACATAATTTCATGCATTGTTTTCTAAGCAGTGGATGTAGATGGTGTTTCTCACTAGATCACAATGAATAATTTCTCATTTATACTAAGATGTTCTATATATTCAATATGTGACAAGATATATTTTGTATATTTCAAATTCAGATGTTGATAATTTTATTTATGGGTTGTGGAATACAACTGCTTGTGTGCTAACAATTACAGAGAATGCATACATTCAACTGTTTGTTTTTGGTGTGTAACCTTATCAAAATTCCAAGTTCTTTCTATTTGTCTCTTATTCTAGGGACGGCATGGCCTAGTGGTTAAGTGACACAAGTCACAACCCGAAAGTGCTGGATTCGATCCCATCACAGCACTGGCCGTTACCCCATCAAAAGAAATTTGCAAAATTGCTTGACCATTTTGTTTTATATGATCATCTCATATCTTACCAACTCTATCTACGTGTCACATATATCACTACAATCTCCCTGCTTCATTTCATTGGCCATGTCATTTCTTTTTCAATACGAAGGTTAACTGTAAAGTCTCTAATTGCCAAAGTTGTGTCACAACTTTTGCACTGGGCAAAAGCCATTTTAAGGTCACCATCTAAAGTGCTAAAGTTTGTCTCATCTACTATTGGTGTGTAGATGTATTTATGATTAACTTACATTGATCTTTCAGTTAATTTAACAGATAAAGTACTCAACTCAAGAAAAAAACAAAAGCATGAAATGGTGCAAGTTTCAAGCAACACCTGATTTTAAAGTAGTTGAGATCTAACACCTTGTCCTATTGGAGATGGACAGTAAACTCACATGTCCTATTCACATGTTGTGTAGCTGAAAATCGAAAATAGTAGGAAGGTGTTAGCTATTGTTAAGGCATTCATTTAGGATAAAGATTTTGAACTTTCTATCAAATATACTCCCTACATTCCCACAGTCCCAGTAAACCGCAGGAAATAAAATTTGTAACAGAATTTACTATAAATAGCCTCCAGCTACCTAGCAGCAGGCATACATGTACCTGCCTGTTAAAAACCAAAATTTTCAGTTCCAAATACATATTCAGATCTATACACATGATAACTATGAAGAATAAACATATTAAAGATGTTACAATTGATATGATTGCACAAAATATTTACTCAAATCAACATGCTAGATGTTCTCTGTAATTTAAAATTCTAATTAAACTTTGTTTAAAATTAACTACATATTGGTATCTAGGAGATTTAGAAATGATTTGATATGTAAAAGCAGGAAGTGATCGTCAAACTGTATAAAGCTTTAGTTAGACCTAGATTGGAGTACTGTGTACAGGTGTGGAGTCCTTATCATAGAGGGGACATAAACATGCTAGAAAGAATACAAAAAAGAGCAACAAAGATGATAGTGGGATTCCAGAATTACAGTTATGAGGAATGACTCAGAAAAACCGGCCTATAGTGTCTCGAAGAGAGAAGAATTCGTGGTGACTTAATACAGGTTTATAAGATGATAAGAGGAATCGATAAATTAGACTATTACAGCCGCAGACATTTGGTTCCCGTACTAGGCTGATAAGCCAATGGTGCGAGGTGAGGGATTACGGCCGAACGCCTCTAAGCCAAAAATTCCGCCCAAAAGCAGCTCAGCACGAATGCAAAGGGAGGCTTCGACATGGTGGTGACCTGGGGCCCACGCTCCAGCCCCGCCCGGTCAAGCCGCAGAATGAGGTCTCTGCCGTCCGCTGATCAAAGCGGGCGGGAAGCTGCTCGATATTCACCCCATACGGCGATGAGGTATGAAATCATTTGTAGAAAACTTAGTTCTCGGTCGGGGTGCCCTAAGCAGTAGATCAGCTACCTCACTGCGAACTGCTGAGACTCAACCCTTGACCATGAGATATGTCCGCTCCCCAGGCGAACAACATCTCCGTGCAAGACTAGGCTTGTCACCTGGTCAAATGCACTATTTCGAGAGGAATCACAGGTCGCTGACATTTGGCCCACGTGCTTTGGTGATAAGCTACCATCTGAGGGATTACGGCCGAACGCCTCTAAGCCAGAATCCCGCCCAAAATCTCAGCACCGCTGAGATGGGAGGCTACGACATGGCTGGGGCTTGCGTCCCGGCCCGATCGAGCCGCAGAAATGCACCTGGTAAAATGCACTCCTTCCTCGCTCTTTGCATCTGTCTGCTATCAGTCAGTCCAATGGACGCAGAAGAGATGCATTCCAGTGGACATTGCACCTCCTGCCCTATGGTGACAAGCTCCCGGGTGGCGGGGAATGCTAGGCGTACCATCACTGCAGATGAGCCGAGAAAATAAAGCGAGCAAAAGATACCTCACTCATATGCATATGCTACGTTTCTGGCAGGACGTGACGATCCTGGGAAAAAGTCACACTGGACTGCCTCTCTTCCGGGATAGTACAAACTAGTACATAGTCCATCATATCATTGCCAAACGCTATAGACACGAGTAGGGAAGACTCGATAGTCCTGCAAGACAACTTCCTAAGAGAGACAACTCTGACCAAAAACAACTGCTGCCTTGCAGTTAGGCTGGGGACAGCCAAAGGCTAAGGAGGGCAACCCTACAGAAACGCCTGTTGAAATCGGATGCACTGAGCCACTGGCTAACAAATTAAAACAGTGCAACGTAAATATCGCTGTAACCAGCGTACGATGAAGAAGAAGAAGAAGACTATAACAAGTTTTTTTAAAATACAGCCACCTTCAATAACACGAGGGCATAGCTACAAGCTGACTAAAGAGAGGTCCAGGTAAGATATTAGGAAATATTTTTTTAGTCAGAGAGTGGTGTCTGCTTGGAATCCATTGCCAGGGGAGGTAGTGGAGGCAGGGACAGTTAATGCGTTTAAGAATAAACTTGATGCGCATAGCTTTTAGAGCAAGGTAATGTAAATGTAACTGGTTGTATACAAACTCTGCAGGGTCTTCTAAACCAGTATAAAGACGTTAAGTTAAGTTAAGTTAAGTTAAGTTAGGAGCAGGCTGCAGCAGAGACCACATGTTAGTTTACAGATAAAAACTAGTAAAATTGTACAATGTAATTACAAATTGTACAAAAATCAAGCAAGATTTAATGTTACTCACACAAGTATAAATGAATGAAAGACCCACAAAATTACAGAGTAAAAATGCACCAGCAGTAAAATACAAATCACAGAGTATCAATGTGAAAAGCTGGAGGAATCAATGCATCAGAGGATGACAAAGAAGATTATGGATAATTTAACATCATATCACAGAAGATTTAATCACATAATTAATAAGTTTCACTAGGACCAGCAAGTTATGGATGAAGATAGTCTGTTACAACAATCAGTATGACAGAGTATGGGGAAGCATGTGGCCAAGGGGTAACGAGCTTGATTTACAAACTCAACAAACCAGGTTCAAATCAAGTCGCATTTGGTTTGACAGACCAGACATATTGTGGGAGTTTTCATAGTATGACTGCTCCTCTCAGTCGGACTAGCTGTAAATTGGTACCTGACAAAATTTAAGATAAAATTCAGAGCTATGTTTGCATGCCAGTTGGGATGGTTCTGTGCAAGCCTCTCTCAGGAAGTAATGTAAATGTTGAAACTTTTCAAAGATATTTTAAAATAGTTTTTGTAACATATTTTCTGCATCCCCCCCCCTCCCCCACCCCCACCCCCACCCTCCTCGATGAATGACTGGACACACTGTGCGCCAACTGCTTTGAGAGATGTTTATTGGACAACTGTTTTGAGAGATGCTTGTTGGACATGCGAACATGTTCATCTACCATATTTGTGCTCATTATTGAAGCATATGAATGCTCAACAAGTCAGACCTGTTGAGATTTCATAGTTAGGTCTTTTTTCCTGTCAGCCAATTTTGAGCAGCCAGTGGAGACAACTGATATGGAGAGGATGAAGTTGCCTGGCATGTCAGCTATACACTGTTCATTGTTCACAAGCATGAATATGAGTGGTTAACACTGCGGCATAATACACTTTTAACTTGATGACAGCACTGATTCCTTGTCAGTTTCAAATATTCACTTGTAGTCATCCAAATGCAGCACTTGCCTTGGCAATCCTGTTATTGATCTCAGAATCAATATTAGTTGCTCTGGTGAAGGTATTCCTTATGTGTGTATTGACTGCTTGGAGATCTTGGCTTAGTATATTGACCTTAGATTCACTGTAATTCTTCCCAGGAGCAGGCTGGAAGAGTATCTCAGTCTTCTTAGCATTGATTGTCAGACCGCAATTTGTGCCCACCAAAACTTTGTCCTGGTTGCCTGCATATCTTGTTCTTGACAAGTGTTGAGGACACAGTCATCAGAAATAGAGGAAATCCAAGATAGTGGTATCTGTCACCTTGGTATAGGATTTCAAGCATCTTGGATTGAACAGCTCACTATGCATCTACACTCTGATTAAGGTATTTGCAGTATCAGTGCTATGAACATCATCAGATTCAAGCACCTTGGATTGAACAGCACACCATGCATCTAATATCTTATTAGGGTATACCAGTAGCAGTGCTATGAACATCATCAGATTCAAGCATCTTGGATTGAACAGCACACCATGCATCTAAAATCTGATAGGTATGCCAGTAGCAGTGCTATGGACATCATCAGATTCAAGCATCTTGGATTGAACAGCACACCATGCATCTACAATCTGATAGGTATGCCAGTAGCAGTGCTATGGACATCATCAGATTCAAGCATCTTGTATTGAACAGGTAGCATGACTGAAAAAATGATAAAGAGTGTAGGGGCTAGCACACAACCGTGTTTAACACTGTTTATGATTGACAAGGTTGCAGATGGCTCTCCTTTACAGCACTCGAGACATCAAGAAATTGATGGACAACTGTAATGAATCTGCGGTAAACTAAGAATGCAGATTCTTGACAACAATCACAAGCCAAGTATGTATCTGCACTCGAGTAACATACATAATGAACAACAGAAAAGAAAATGAAGTAATAAGTTTCCACTTATCGCCTTCCTGAGCACGTTCTTTTATTGAAGCTACCACTGTCTATGGGGAGGAAGACTAACGTCTGGTCAGGAAAAATATACTGATCAGACATGTTAGGGTCAAGCAAAACCCATGGCCAAGACCATTACCTGTGCTTTCTAATAGCCCTCACTGGAAACGGGCTGATTTTATGGCAGTCTGGCTAACGAGGTGAAGCATCGACATGATTCCGTAGTAGTGAGGGACACACAGATGAAGCCAAGCATAGCACAGCCGCCTTGAGGACCCCGGCCACCTTCATCAGCACACTCGATATGTTAATCGTGAAGCTCAAGGAAAGCTACTGCAACCCGCCACTTAACGTCCTTTTCAGGGTTCACAAAAGAGTACTCATTGTGGGCATTCGCAAACAACAACCATTGTACATTGTTTATCTACCTGCGACACAAACATTTAAGACCTTTATTTGGCCTAGACTTTTATGATTCTTTCATCAACTGTAATTCTGGAATAAAAGTATAAGTTATGTCTTAACCCAACTTAACTTAACATTTTTATACTGGTTTAGAATACTCATCAGAGTCTGTAGACAACCAGTCACATCTGCATTACTCTGCTCTAAAAACTATTCCCATCTATCTATTCTTAAATGCATTAACTGT
The DNA here is from genome assembly GCA_036924085.1 of Ariolimax columbianus. NCBI lineage: Eukaryota > Metazoa > Mollusca > Gastropoda > Stylommatophora > Arionidae > Ariolimax > Ariolimax columbianus. Next base: position 98,684,049 of record JAVGWX010000006.1, on the reverse strand, counting down.
CTCTGCCTGCATCACCTCCGGGGGTAATGCATTCCAAGCATTCACCACTCTCTGACTGAAACAAATATTTCCTAATATCCAATCTGGACCTTTCTTTAGTTATCTGTGTCTTCTTATTCTCGTTGGTGGTTGTATTTTTAAAAACTTGTTATAGTCTAATTTTAACTTTCGTGTGATTATCATATAAACCCGTATTAAGTCACCTCAAATTCTTCTCTTTTCTAGACACTGTAGGCCTCATAACTGTAATTCTGAAATCCCACTATCAGTTTTTGTCACTCTTCTTTCCATCATGTTTATATCTCCTCTACGATAAGGATTACACACTTGTACACAGTACTCCAATCTTGGTCTAACTAATGCTTTATACAGTTTGACAATCCCCTCCTTACTCCTATGTTTAATATTTCTTTTTATTATACCTAACATTGCATTTACCTTATTCACTGCTACCTGGACTCGCTCACTCACATTACCTGTATGATCTATTATAATCCCTAGGTCCCTTTCCTTTTCTATCTCCCTAATATTTCAGCTGGCTTTTTTGAGTACCGGGTTTGCCTTTCCACAGTGATCTCTATCACATAGCCAGACTACACTAGTGCCACCTGTTTCCAGGGCCGCCATTTGAAGGCAGAATAGGATGTTGGTTAGCCGAGGTTCGCCTACCCTAATGCAGTCAGTCAGCTAGGAGTCGGTGGATGCTGTCAGCTCTTTCCCTGCTGCATCTTCGGTCAGTCAACTAGGAGTCGATGGATGCTGTCAGCTCTTTCCCTGCTGCATCTTCGGTCAGTCAGCTAGGAGTCGATGGATGCTGTCAGCTCTTTCCCTGCTGCATCTTCGGTCAGTCAGCTAGGAGTCGATGGATGCTGTCAGCTCTTTCCCTGCTGCATCTTCGGTCAGTCAGCTAGGAGTCGATGGATGCTGTCAGCTCTTTCCCTGCTGCATCTTCGGTCAGTCAGCTAGAAGTCGATGGATGCTGTCAGCTCTTTCCCTGCTGCATCTTCGGTCCCGAATATATTTGAAAATATATGTAGGGAGCCGCGCAGGGCAGTGGTTAGCGCGCTGGCTTCGCATTAGAGTGGTCCTGGGTTCAGTCCGGGAATTAAAAGCGGCGAGGGAGAGGAGATGGCTACCGCCCTCATATAGCCGAGCCTTTGAAATGTGAGATCGCTAACACCTCACACCCCTACGGCAGTAATACTATGTGAAACCAAAAAAAACCCAAAAAAAAACCCAAAGAATGAAAAAGACTACTTTGACAATAAACAGGGGAGAAACAGAGCAAGTATTGAAATAACGCGACTAGACATGGCAAACATGAAAAAGTGCTGGTGAGCTATGTTAATAACATGGACTTTTACCAAAAGATGCATGCTATGCGAGTGATGGTAATTGCAATCCTTCCACAATAGAATAAACGACAGAGATAACAAGCCGATCTTCAATAACAGCAAGATATAGGCATGATGAGAGACATATTTCACAGATCTACTCAACCCAAATACAAAAGACGATGCCCAGACCATGTATGTTACTTGAAACTTGGAATACTTGGAATCCTGGTATTCAAACAGACGTTAATGTCTGTTGCCAGGTATCCGAAGAATATCCGTCTTGTGTATTCTTTTTAAAAAATCCCGCGACTTAGTTAAGTAGGCCTGGGGAAAGGTACACATAATTTTGGGTACCCTTTTCACTAGAATTTTTTATTTTGGTCGGGCAGCAGCAGCTAAACCTACTCTTTTCGATGTCTATCAAGGAATATTTTTACGCACTCGACACTGAACACGGGAGTCAGATCTCACTACCCAGTGATCAAGGGATTTTTTCACCAGAAAATTCACGTGAAAAAAATGCCGGTCTCCCCCGTGATTCGAACCCGCGACCTTCGGCACTCGAGGCTGACACTACATGGAGACCACTAGTTAATGTTTGATAAATGTAAGAGCCACTGAGACCACTAGTTAATGTTTGATAAATGTAAGAGCCACTGAGACCACTAGTTAATGTTTGATAAATGTAAGAGCCACTGACAATTTCGTTTACCACAACAGAACAATCCTAGAACAGAAAGTCAGAGATACTGTTAGGAGATGCATTAAAAACAAGGCCGCACGAGATGACAATATACCGGAAAACGCCATATTTGTATGCCGGTAGGTGGGGAAAGAGTGGCTAAGATATTTCAGCAGGATTGGTAAAAAAAGAAGGTGCCGAGGGAGTGGTAAGGGGCGGTGGAAGACCAAAGGCTGCATAAAAGTCTGCAGTTCATATAGGTGCATATGCCTCCTTATTCACGTAAGTAAAATTTGCGCCAGCGTCTTAAATCAGAGTGTGCGAACTTGGGTAGAGACTTTGCTCAGCAAATCACAATGTGGCTTTAGGTAAGGCATAGCGTGAATGGGCCGGATATTTGAACAAATAGACAGATGAGTGAAAAGCTGAGTGAAAAATCAATAGAGAATAATAAAGAACTAAATGTGGCCTTCATTGACAATTGACCAAGAGAAAACTTTTGATAGAGTGAACAGGAGTCAACTATGGCTTGTGCTGGAGGAATATGGGATTTAAGGGGACATATAGAGAACAATATACGAGCCGCACGCGCCAATAGTGAGGAGGCAATTAGGACAAGCGTTGGACAGACAAACTGGTTCCCAATGAAGAGTAGGGTACGTCAAGGATGTTTCCTAGCCCCTCTCTTGTCCATCATCTAAATGGATACAATCACTCGAATATGGAGTCACGGCGAGAAACCGCTTAAGGAACTGATTTTAGCAGACGACCAGAGCCTCTTCTACAATAGAGAGGAGGATTTACAACAACACCTCACACGCCTCGGCTCAGTCTGCATAGAATGGGACAAGAAGATCAACTGTGATAAGACAGCAACTATGACAATCACACGTCAGCCGATACAGTGCAGAATTCACACTGGTAGCAAAACCCTAAAGCAGGTGCGGAAATTTAGGTACATAGGAAGTGTCTTCACTGCAGACCGCAGATTGGACAGAGAGATAGAAAATAGAATTCAATGACAAATGAGGTGCACTACCGATACTGAAATATCAACATGTAAATATGTCCACTAAACAGACGCTGATAAACGCGTTAATTATACTTACGTAATGTTATCAGTGTCAAACATAGATCTTATTAGATAGGCATAAACGTAAGATCAAGACCTGTAAAGAACGTGTACGAAGTGCAGCAGGAAAGACAATTCGCGACAAAATTCGCAACAGCAGACTATGGAAAATCGTATGGACTGAATCGGCTAACAGAATTGAAGCACAGAAAAAATAAATTGGTTTGATCATATCAACCTGCAGCGAAATCATACTCCATGGAGGTTTCAAGGCCACGAGTAGAAAGTCGACCTCGGTGACGATGAATAGTAGGGGTTTAAGAAACAATCCACAAGTTCAACAAGACAACAACACAAACCTCCCACCTAGCGTAAACCAAAGGTCTTCGATTGCATGCTCTTTGCGATGGCGACGCGCATGACAAGAGCAATAGGACAAAAGAAGAAGATGAGGAATATATGTCTGCATTGCATGGAAGTGTGTATTGCATATGTATATATGATACATATTTAGTAAATGTCTATATTACACATTTTATTTTGTGTATGTTTGACATATTGAAGAAGTAATTCTGTTTTTTTAAATTGCAGATGTTATCAATAAGGTCAACGAGGAACATTATCATAAAGGGCAATTTTAAACGCAGAACTGGGAAAACTAGTTCATTACATGAATAATTGAATAATGTTTGGGAATATTCAGTGATACCACTTTAGAGCGGACTAAGCAATGGAGAAAAGCTTATAAATGGATGTATTGAGAATGGTAAAATAATAATAAACACCATCTTCCAAAGTTGAAAAAGAAAAAAGGCTGCAATCGTCACATATCTGAAAACAATTGGAATAAAAACTAATAAACAATAATAAATTATAGCACGAAATGCCAACCATTTTTAGACATTAAATAGAGAAAAGAAAGACATAAACAGTGAATCTAATGACAGACTGTATAGATTCATTTAATAAGTAATGTAAAAAACAACTTATGACACGGAAAAGAAAGGAAGCAAAGAGCTTTGGATAGAATAAGAAAGAGATGGTCATGTTTACATCCCAATCGACATAATGGGTATATAGTGTTAGGCCCATATTCTCTGAACTAACGGTACACATCACATTACTTTCCAGACTTGTTCTGGTACCAAGATTTTGAGGTTGAATCGTCCCTAAAACAGTTTGCGATCGAAAAAAATAACCCCGTACCAATTTCGATTGAACCTAGATTTCTCGGCTCTACTACTGTTTTTGGTGAAATGCTGAAATTACAGAATTAAGAAAATAAACTAAACTAAAAAGAAACTCTACAAGACACGTATAACGTTCAAGATGTAAGGAGATTATATTACTTACCAAATAGCAAGACAAAATACCAAACGAGCAATCAAAATCGCTATAAAAAATGATGGAAAACAATATATGAACAATTGGCATCCATATGCAAAAATCGTCCGAACGACTTCTTGAAATTTCAAAGCAAAGAAGTTAAGAGTTCAAAGCTTCAATCCTGCTTCAATCATAGAAGACAAAAGTGGATGCCCAATATTTAGCGAACATGTAAGACATTATGGATGGAAAGAATACTTCCAAGAACTTTTCAACCCAACAGGCACTCACGGACAATCAATATTTCTCCCAATAAACAAGGATCATCAGGAACCTGATATATTGATTCAAGAAATATAAAGAGCTATAAAGAACTGCTCTAGAAATACGTGACTGGATTTGAACATTTAAGCTTGTGTGGAGACAAGGAACTAGAGTGGCTAGACAGAATCTTTACAATATCATGGAAAGAAGTGTGCCAGTCGAAACTGTGATACACACAGAGACATATCGCTGATAAGTTATACAAAAGATATGTATGCAAAATACTTGAATGAAAAATAAGATCAGCTGTTGATCCTCAGTCGAGCAAAGCTCACTTTGGATTCCGTAACAGAATGGGATGCACTAATGCCTTATTCCTATTAAGACATGTAAGCCAAAGAACAATAGAATACGACAAGCACTTCCACATTACATTTGTAATTCTGGTGAACGCTTTTGATAGAGTAGATAAGAATGAACTTTAGACAATACTCGAAGACTACAGTTTATAAGAACAACTATTGGATAACGCAAGAGCGCTGTACCATGTGGATACACATGTAATAACAACAATTGATGGAATAAGTGTTTTGAGAAAACCACGGGGGTACGACATGAATGTGTGCTTTTACCATTGCTGTTTAACATTTACATGAGCCAAAAAAACAAAATAAGTCAGCCAAAGTGCAACACCAGAATTGGAACCTAACTAAATACATGACCTACTTTTTGCAAAAGACTAAAGCCGAAAGTACGATGATGAAGATATACGGCAAAATCATATGTTAGATATTTTCCCATCACCAGCGATGATGGCGATATCCTCAGACAGTTTTGCTTTAATGATGTAATTGAGTTTAGATATCATCGGGATGCCCTACTGATCTCAAGAGGTAACTGGATGAACTGAACTGATAATGATAACAGTAATAACAGTCCAAAGCACATGACTGACCAACCTACATGCTAGCAATGACTAAGACGATATAAAATCAGGGTTATACCAATCATCTGAGAGATTTAGCCATTTGGCAGGACAGAAATCGCAATCTGTCTAATGTCCGACATACACACACACACATATATATATATATATATATATATATATATATATTAACATACGAGTATATGTTGCTGTTGAATGGCAACCATGAATATAATAATTTTTACAAATGTCTAATCAGTATGTTTTGGTCAGATAACGGCTAAACACCTATCACATAAGGTGCTTGCACAGAATCCTGGAGGTTGGGTGGCAGGACAAGATCACCAACGCAGAGCTGTTGGAGAGAACAGGCACTGTCACAATATGTTCCATGCTTAATCTTCGAACTCTCCGATGGCTGGAGCACACTCTGAAGATGGATGATAGCAGAATAACAAACGATCTTCTCTGTGGGGAATTGCAGTTGGGAGAAGGTCTCGGGGCCGGCCAGTACTTCGGTACAATGATGCATGCAAGCGTGAAACGAATGATGCTGGCATCGATATATAATCATGGGAACAGGAGGCCATGGATCGTGTTTCATGGAGGGGCAGGATTAAGCATGGAATACAAACAAAGGAGATAATGATTGCGGATAGGTTGAGGACTCAACGTTTAAGAAGACACGTCACACCATGTAATGCTGCAAATGGGCCTGACATTCGCTGAACTCATTGCGGACGACGCTCCGATTGATCTTGGGAGTCACATGCGTCATCGTCATGGACTGCAGTTAAATCCCTTTTTTTTCAAAGCACAATTTAAATCGTCTGCCAAACGGAAAGAGACAGATATATAAATATATATATAAAAGATAAACAGCAGATGGACAACGCATATCACACTCTTCTAAAGACCGATTACCATACCGATACAACGTGGCGTCCGACAGGGTGACACAATATCCTCAAAGCTCTTCACAGCGGCCCTTGAGGAGGTCTTTAAAAATTTGGGATTAAGGAAATAGAGACATAAACATAGACGGATAAATATTTACTCATCTCATATTTGGTGATGACACGGAAGTGAAGAAAATCCTGAATAAACTCAGTAGAGCAAGCGTTACAGTTGGTCTACAAATCAATAGAAAGAAAATCCAGTTCATGCTAAACACCTTTTCCCCAAAAGGAGATATGCCCTTGGAGATCGTCCTACCAAAAATGTAAATTCATATATCTACTTAGGCCAAGAGATCACAAAATCCATTCAATAAATCAGGAGACCTCGCAAAGCATAGCAGGCTGGCTGGCTCAGCTTTAACTGCATTAAGCCCCTACTGCAACAGATGCAAAAAGGCAGTACTAGATCTCACACTCTCAACAATATTTATATATATCGCATAAGTGGGCGGCCATCTGGACCTGGAAAAGGCATACGGCCACCTGAACGTTGTTCTACGTGTCCATCTGATGTCAAACATGTGTATTACCAGTAACGAAGTGTGGTGATAATTTTAGGGAAGGCTTCTTCTTCGTGTGATCGCATCATAGATGTTGGTCCATCAGGCGAGTTTCCGCGAGGAACTCGACCGTTGAATGTAGTTGCTCTTTAGCTCTATACAGCTTTGATTGACGTATCGAATCATTTCGCCAGTGTATTCTCCTGAACTGGTCATACAGAGGACAGTTCTGCAAAACATGCTCGGCAGTTTGCTCGTCTGTCCCACATGTACACAGCGGCGAAGCAGACAGAAGAAGCCTGTACATGTGTTTATTCAGTCTATTATGCCCATTCCTGAGGCGACGAATGATAGTCTGCCCTTGCAGGTATAGGGTGGGGCAGTCATCGTTTGATGGGTTCTGTTGTATTCTGACAGCCAGGACAACTCTCTTTTTCTCAAAATTTGCAAGCCCATATGCCATCTCATTTCCAGGTACGCCACAGTGGGATGGCAGCCACTGCTTTCCAGCAGCTACCCTGAACAGTTCACTTATCAGAAGCGAGAGTTTACCACCGTTAAGAGCTTACAGCACAGATAATGCGTCTGTGAAGCTGACTACTTGGTTGCAATCAGAATTGCTGTTCTGGATCCTGCTGGCAGTCTGTTTGAGAGCTGGAACCTCAGCCTGTTTGAGAGCTTGAACCTCAGCCTGTTTGAGAGCTTGAACCTCAGCCTTTTTGAGGGCTTGAACCTCAGCCTGTTTGAGAGCTTGAACCTCAGCCTGTTTGAGAGCTTAAACCTCAGCCTGTTTGAGAGCTTGAACCTCAGCCTGTTTGAGAGCTTGAACCTCAGCCTGTTTGAGAGCTTGAACCTCAGCCTGTTTGAGAGCTTGAACCTCAGCCTGTTTGAGAGCTTGAACCTCAGCCTGTTTGAGAGCTTGAACCTCAGCCTGTTTGAGAGCTTGAACCTCAGCCTGTTTGAGAGCTTGAACCTCAGCCTGTTTGAGAGCTTGAACCTCAGCCTGTTTGAGAGCTTGAACCTCAGCCTGTTTGAGAGCTTGAACCTCAGCCTGTTTGAGAGCTTGAACCTCAGCCTGTTTGAGAGCTTGAACCTCAGCCTGTTTGAGAGCTTGAACCTCAGCCTTAGTGAGAGCTTGAACCTCAGCTGTATAGCTGGAGCAGAATCTACCAGTGGGAACACTCCTTGTCTCACAATGATCCTCAGGGTATGTTATAAAGATTCCAACGCCTCCATTCTTGCCAGCATTTGTTGCTAATCCATCTGTGTAGGCATGTATCCACGATTGTTGCTGATCCATCTATGTAGGCATGTATCCACGATTGTTTAGGACAATTTTCTACATAATACTCAGTGTAGCAGTTCGCTTTTGCAGTTCGTTATAGTCGTGTCCAGTCGTGAGACCAGTGACTGATGTATTTATCAGTATGATTTCATTGTCCTCTTCCTATAGTATTGAGTATAGGGTGTGCTTCAGAGGTGTTGTCTTCATGGGTAGGTCTGCTTGGTGATGTCTTTTAAATCTCTTTCGCCTGTGTACAAAGCTGCCTCGTTTAAGACGACACAAAGTCAAATGTCCTAGTCTTGCCTTCATTGGGTGCTGTAGCATGCTGTTGTACTTTTCCATCCAGATTATACTTTGTCGGTCTCTTCTATGGGACAGTGTCTGTATACAGTAACTTTCTGCATCTCTAAAAACGGCATAGTTTTCCTAGCTCCTGTAATGAGCTTGAGGGCTTGATTTTGCACCTTGTCCCATGCCTGCAGATGTGTATTGGCAGCTGATGACGAAGCTGTGGATCCGAACTCCAAGTGAGGTCTTATTACTCCATTGTAAACGTGTATGGCAGTTATAACGTTAAAGTGGGACAATAAAGGTTAGAAGACACAGTAAGAAATGTAGGATTTAGAAATTGAAATGACAGAGAATATATATTTATAGAATCGGCTAGAATCAACATTATGATTATCAGTTTTAGGGACAATTCAACCTCAAAATCGTGGTACCAGAACAAGTCTGGAAAGCACTTGAAGGCAATAGCATTCTAGAAGATTATAGACATGGAAAAACTCAAATAAATATATTTAAAAAAACAGACAAATTACACATTCATAATCCCTTGCAAAAACTCTGCATGGCCCCGACTGTGATATTAATCATATACCAGAATTATGAATTAAGATTTGAACTGAAAGTGATTAAAAGAACACTAAATAACATGCACGCAGATCTCGCCAAATTAAACTTAGAGCACTGCACGAGAGAGCTGTTTTAAATCACATTAAAGACAGCTTTTGTGTCTTATAGTATCTTCAGAATATATAGGATCAGTGGGGAGCAATGAGGTCATCAATCTAGGAAACGCTAACAGAGATCAATCCCGCAAAAGATCAAATGAAGAGAAAATAGGTTTCTAGTTAGATTGTATCAACGATAAACAGTAGATGCTTTTTTTAATGGAAAAATAAATATAGTAGCATGTCGTTATCTGCCACATCTATCCAGGGATGATAAACCCGTATATCACTATTTCAAATACATATTTCAGAGTCGCCAGTTAAGTTGGGATTCGCATGTCTTTCCCTTTGTATCCCAATCTTCATGAACAGGGACTGGTTCAGGTGTACTCCTTCCTTTTATGTGTTTGCAAAAATTAGCTTTCTATTACTTTTAATATTCGTTCCATCTAAATAGCAAAGACTATCGCTTGACGGCAGACGAGCAGGAATGTTTGATCTCGCCTACATTTATTTGTTAACTGAAACGTAATTTCCTGTCAATCATCTGTATAATAGTAAAGTAACTTCCCTAGAGAAATTACTCTACCAACATACTATTTCTTACGTTTTATGAAACGATTAATATCAAAATACGTAGGTCCATTTTAACTCGTACAATTTCATGTCATGTATTGTAGGCACGTTGTGAGTATTTATAATGTATCACAGTGTTTAAATAAATTTAATTCCGATCACATTTCTATATTTATTAAAGAAGTGAACATACTGAGAAAAAGAGAAAGAAGATACAGTATATAAATTATTCACAAACAGATGTGAACAAGTAAAGTGTAAAGATCTTGTTTATATGACGTGTGGCATTTCGGGAATATTGTGTTAGATACACTAGGGATGATGTGATCATCATCAGGCCCGCAGACATTCAACTGCAATACCTTGTTGAAATAAAATATAAATGTGATATATCGTTCTAACAGAAAGCAAAGAACAACAACGAGGAAGTTCAGAAAGGAATGTAGCAATCGGTGGGACTGTGTGAAATAAGCATACAAGCAGCAACTGAAGTTCTACCAATACAACAGTTACATATAGAAAGACATTACGGATGAGAGACGACATCTTAGCAAAATGAAAAAAATAAAGAGACCAAAAAGCATTCCAGAATACATGGTGCTGAACATATAGAGGGTAGAAGATTTTAGATGACGGTATACCCTGATGTTCTCACAGGGACAACGCCCTTCTAGTTCTAAATGTGGATTAGTCTTGTATGTTTGACAACATGCGTTAGAAACAATACCTCATATATGAAATAAGACTAACAGTGGGAATATACCGTTTCCCATCGGATTGGAAGAGAAAAACAAAAAGAAAGTAAATTGTCAAAATACGTAATGTTTATTCTCAGGTTCGGTCTTGAAGCCGGCCAGATATTTGCTTTGCTCTATTTGTACCACGCAATTGGCTCAGATCAAGCAACTGCATTGGCAAATCAATGGCATCTCATCAGATTACAGAAGGTACGTTTCGTTTGAGGTGTACTAAAATTTCAGCGTATTGTGAACGTATTGAGAAGTAGGGAATTGTCATCATAAACATGAAAAACTAATAACCCATAAAAGGGTCATATTGCAAGAGTCAGCAACGATTACACAAGCAATAAAATAAAATAGTTCAGTTTGTAAAATAAAATAGGGACAGAAACATTATAAACTTCCCAAGACAGAAAATCTTAATTTGTATGAGTCAGTGCACACATTTCTAATTGACTGTGTCTGGTAGGAAAGACTTGATATTCCAATTCGATAGCTTTCCTATTGGAGATAAATCAGATAACAAACTACCAGGAGCTTGCATGGAAAAGGGACATGCCGGACATCACGGCTAAGGATGCACCCTCAAACAAAAAATAAATGTAATGAATGACAGAGTGGAACCATGTTAATGTATGACAGTGTGGAGTCATACTAATATATGACAGAGTGGAACCATGTTAATGTATGACAGAGTGGAACCATGTTAATGTATGACAGAGTGGAATCGTGTTAATGTATGACAGAGTGGAGTCATACTAATATATAACAGTGGAAACATGCATATACATGACAGAGTGGAGTCGTGTTGAAATATTACAGAGTGAAGTCGTATTAATGTTTGAATATATGACACAGTGGAGTTGTGTTGATTGATATATGACAGACTGGAGTCGTATTAATATATGACAGAGTGGAACCATGCTAATATATAACAGAGTGGAGTCGTGTTGATATATTACCTGGTGGAGTCACATTAATATCATCATCACGTAGCCTGTCCCTTGCAGAATATCTCTCTCACAATAGCCGCTCTATTCTTCTTCTTATGCGTTCGTTCTCAATCTCACACTACCAAGTCTTGAACAGGGCTTTGCAAGAAGCAGGATGTATTCTGGAGAACGGTATGCGTTGTGTTGCTAGTAAGACTCTCAATGTCTGGCCAGAACTCCCGTCTCTATCGTTGTCATCTTCAGACCTCCGTGATGTCTTGTGTCAATCTTCTTCTCTGTCTGGCTCTGCCCTGCTTTTCAGGCACCTTACTATCCAGTACCGTTCTCTCTAGGCCATTATGGCGTTTGATGTGTCAACAAATAGTTAGTTTTCTGCACAAGATATTGTTTACTAGCCAATTTATCTCGATATACAGTTCTTTTAGGATATCTGCATTTTCCTTTTCGCTGTCCATGATATTTTGAAAACTTTCTTGTAGCATTTTAGTTCATAAGATTCAATCTCTTTGTAACGTGTTCATGTGATGGTCCACGTTTCACATCCGGACTTTGCCACCAGGAATATACACGTTCACAGGATTTTCATTTTTGTAATTTTGTTAGTGTTCTGCAATAGGTTTCTAATTTTATTCAACCTCTACATTGTCACAGCCATTCTCTTTCTGCCTGAACTTAACTTAATGTCTTTATACTGGTTTAAAAGACTATGCAACCAGTTTCATTTACATGTCCTTGCTCTGAAAGCTATATGCATCCAATCTATTGTTGAATGCATTAATTTTCCACTACTTCCTGTGGCAATGCATTCCAAGCATTCAGCACTCTTTATCACAATATTTCCTAATATCTAATCTGGACCATTCTTTAGTTAGTTTGCAGTTATGCACACTTGTTCTTGTAGGTGGTTGAATTTTGAAAAAAAACGTGTTATAGTCTAATTTATCCTCTCCGTTCATTCTGTTTTCTAGACACCGTAGGCCGGTTCTTCTGGAATCCATTATCTGCTTTGTCGCTGTTCTTTGCATACTTTCCACCATGTTTGTATCCGCTGTATGACTCCACACCTGTACACGGTACTCCAATCTTGGTCTCTAACTAATGCGTTATACAGTTTGACAATCACTGCTTTACTCCTATGTATCATATTTCTTTTTATTATACCTAACAATGCTTTTGCCTTTTTCACTGCTACCTGGACTTGCTCACTCACTTCATCTCTATGATCTATCTATTTATTAGGTCCCTTTTCTTTTCTATTTTTCTAATATTGTTCACTCCCATACTGTAATTATTTACCATATTGGATCGACCCATGTGGGTGACTGTACATTTATCCACATTAAACTATATTCGCCAGCGCGCAGACTTTTCTCGAATTTTATCTACATTAAACTATATTCGCCAGCGCGCAGACTTTTCTCGAATTTTATCTACAACTTACCTCAATATATCCACTTTTGCTTTAGATAGCTTGTAATCATATTAATGGATGACAGAGTGAAATCATATTAATGGAGGACAGAGTGAAGGCATGTTAATGTATAAAAGAGTGTAATCATGTTAATGTATAAAAGGGTGTAATCGTGTTAATGTATGAGAGAGTGTAATCATGTTAATGTATAAAAGATTGGAATCATGATAATGTGCAAAATAGTGTATTAATGTTAATGTATGAGAGAGTGTAATCATGTTAATGTATAAAAGTGTGGAATCATGCTAATGTATAAATAAGTGTAATCATGTTAATGTATGAGAGAGTGTAATCATTTTAATGTATGAAAGACTGTAATCATGTTAATGTATGAGAGAGTGTAATCATGTTAATGTATGAGAGAGTGTAATCATGTTAATGTATGAGAGACTGTAATCATGTAAATGTATGAGATAGTGTAATCATGTTAATGTATGAGAGAGTGTAATCATGTTAATGTATGAGAGACTGTAATCATGTTAATGTATGAAAGAGTGTAATCGTTTTAATGTTTGAAAGACTGTAATCATGTAAATGTATGAGAGAGTGTAATCATGTTAATGTATGAGAGAGTGTAATCATGTTAATGTATGAGAAAGTGTAATCATGTTAATGTATGAGAAAGTGTAATCATGTTAATGTATGAGAGACTGTAATCATGTTAATGTATGAGAGAGTGTAATCGTTTTAATGTATGAAAGACTGTAATCATGTAAATGTATGAGAGAGTGTAATCATATTAATGTATGAGAGAGTGTAATCATGTTAATGTATGAGAAAGTGTAATCATGTTAATGTATGAGAAAGTGTAATCATGTTAATGTATGAGAAAGTGAAATCATGTTAATATATGAGAGTGTGTATTCTTGTTAATGTATGAGTGAGTATAATCATTCAAATGTATGAGAGAGTGTGACTATGTTAATATAAGGCAGCTGAATTGTGAAAATGGATGAGAGAGTGGAATTATGTTAATGTATGTCAGAGTCAAGTCATGTTAATATATGAGAGGATGGAACCATCATCATCATTTTGTAGGATGTCCTTTACAAAACGTAGCTCTCATAACAGTTTATCTAAAACACTCGATCTTTGGTTAGCTCTTCCACCTATGTTCCGTCATTCTCAGAACCTCTTTAATGTCCTCTGCCCATCTTCTCTTCGGTCTACCTCTGTCTCGTTTGGCAGGTTCCAAATCCACCAGTGTAATTTTTTTCTAGACCGATTATGACATTTAATGTGGTGAAATTGTTTTAGCCTACTAGACGTAAAACCGTTTACTTGCCAATCGTGATATCTATCTCCTTTTGGGATTTCTGTGTTTTTCTTGTTAGCTTACTTACTTACTTTCTGTGTTCAAATACCACGTTATACAATATGCCTCAAGTATTCAAGGACATGGTTGGGGCAGGTCATCAGGTGGTCTGGATACTGCATTGCGCCACAATCACATTTGTCATCATCTGTGCATCCCCATAGTTTCATATTTCTCTTGCGCTGGGATATACCAGTTCGGAGTCTGGTCAGCGACTTCCATGTTGTTTGTGGTAGATGACGTCCGGGGGCTGGTTCCTCCCGAAGTCCCATCTCTGAGGCCTGCATCAGTTCATGCCATCTCTCGATACGGCGACATTCCGGACTTGTCTGTATGGGCTGAATTGATTTTATGAAACTATGTCTGGATTTGTGGCTTGTACCTGATGTCCAAACATTGAGTGTCTTGATTCGTACTCCTGTTTTTTCGTCGATTTCTGCTGCGACGCTTCTTCGAACCTCGGGTGGTGCTTTGCCAATTATGTGGTATATTTTATCAATGTGGGTATGTTTTAGACACCTTATACTATCCGACCCGCCTTATGTGTTGCTGTAACAACTAGTTTCGCATGGGCAGAGTTTTTCTAGACTGGCGCAGCGTGTTCAGCTACCGAAAAACACAAGGCAGGCGCAGATGTCCGAAGGAATTATAGCTGTGCCCCCCCCCCCCCCCCCCAATCATATTGTGCCGGTCAGTTTTCAAATGATATTATTCCTTTGGTGTATCTTACGCTTTGTTTCCTGGCAATGCGTTATTATGTAGAACAATGTGCGGTATAATTTCACGTCTCCTCGTCTGTGACGAGCAGAACCACTTATAGTAATAAATATAATAAAATCCGTTTTTAATTGTAAATTACGTTTTTAATCATTACTACGAGTACATAGCACTCTCTCACGATTAGTAATGATATTAAGTTTTGAATAGATTGTACATAAGCTAGCTTATGATGGTGAATCTTAAAGCATCCACTGCCACAATTTAGACTTACTAAAGCTATCGATAGATGGTACTAAAGTGCTAAAACTATCAAGCATGTTCAAGGACACATTCGCCATGCTTCTGACAGCAGTGCATTTTTTCTAGAAAATAAATAAACTAATACTGTGTAAGTAATACAATGTATTTTGGTTTTGTACGCATTGTTACGTAGAAATAAAAGTGAATTAGTGCCTTGTTTATATTTGTTAACATGAATTGCATGACTGTAGTCTAACCATGCTGTTTGGTGACATTTGTGACTAATTGGCGAGCCATCCTAAAATTATGTCAAGTCCTGAACATGAATGTATAGCCGAGTGCTGTAATATGAAGGTATAGCAAAGTGGAGTAGCATAAAGGTATAACAGAATGGAGTAACATAAAGGTATACCAGAATAGAGTAACATAATGGTACAACAGAGTGGAGTAACATAAAGGTATAACATAATGGAGTAACATAAAGGTATAACAAGAGTGGAGTAACATAAAGGTATAATAGAGTGGAGTAACATCAAGGTATAACAGAGTGGAGTAACATAAAGGTATAACAGAGTGAAGTAACATAAAGGTATAACAGAGTGGAGTAACATAAAGGTACAACAGAGTGGAGTAACATAAAGGTATAACAGAGTGGAGTAACATAAAGGTATAACAGAGTGGAGTAACATAAAGGTATAACAGAGTGGAGTAACATAAATGTATAACATAATGGAGTAACATAAAGGTATAACAAGAGTGGAGTAACATAAAGGTACACTCAAGTGGAGTAACATGATAGTATACTAAAGGTGAGTAACATGAAGAAAACTAGAGTAGAGTAACATGAAGGTAAACTAGAGTGGAGTAACATGAAGGTACACTAATTAGAGTGGAGTAACACGAATTTACACTAGAGTGGAGTAACATGAAGGTGCACTAATTAGAGTGGAGTAACATGAAGGTACACTAATTAGAGTGGAGTAACATGAAGGTACACTAATTAGAGTGGAGTAACACGAAGGTACACTAATTAGAGTGGAGTAACACGAAGGTACACTAATTAGAGTGGAGTAACATGAAAGTACACTAGAGTGGAGTAACATGAAGGTACACTAATTAGAGTGGAGTAACATGAAAGTACACTAGAGTGGAGTAACATGAAGGTACACTAATTAGAGTGGAGTAACATGAAAGTACACTAGAGTGGAGTAACATGAAGGTACACTAATTAGAGTGGAGTAACATGAAGGTACACTAATTAGAGTGGAGTAACATGAAGGTACACTAACTAGAGTGGAGTAACATGAAGGTACACTAACTAGAGTGGAGTAACATGAAGGTACACTAACTAGAGTGGAGTAACATGAAGGTACACTAACTAGAGTGGAGTAACATGAAGGTACACTAACTAGAGTGGAGTAACATGAAGGTACACTAATTAGAGTGGAGTAACATGAAGGTACACTAGAGTGGAGTAACATGAAGGTACACTAATTAGAGTGGAGTAACATGAAGGTACACTAGAGTGGAGTAACATGAAGGTACACTAGAGTGGAGTAACATGAAGGTACACTAGAGTGGAGTAACATGAAGGTACACTAGAGTGGAGTAACATGAAGGTACACTAGAGTGGAGTAACATGAAGGTATATCAGAACAGAATCTCCTTCCAGATGCAGCATCTGTTGTATCATAATCCTGCTGCTTTATATTATTTGTCTTATTTTTTTGGTCAAATATCTTTATTGGTCCTATTGACCTTTTGCTTCACCCGTTGTGAAATTATCGTTCGAGGTTTTAGTCTCTTGGCTGATCGGTTTCTGGAACTTTCAATCAGGTTGGTTTACCTTTTAAGTTCTTGCATGTTTCATGTATTTTCTACATTTAAAAAAAAACAACCTTTCTGAAATGTTGCATTAGAAGAGAGTTTCGCAGATGTAGTAGACATTAATAAGGCAAAGCTCGTCATCCAGAAGGTTAGTCCTGCGGTCAAGTCTTGAAGAGCAGCATAACTGCACTCCTCCGTGGTTATCAGGCTGGTCTGGTGGAAAGAAAATAAGTAACGGATTTCAACTTTGGTTGTATTCTTGTATCTTTGTGTGTGTGTGTTAATTTGTGTGTGTTGTGTATGCGTGTTATGTGTGTGCATGTATGTGTGTGTGCACACATGTATCTGTCTTGTAAATCATTTATTTATCTCACTGACTATGTCTGCACACAAATATTTGTACATGTGTCTGTCTTTGGATGTGTCGAATTCTTTATGGCTGTATAAATCTCTCTATATTCACTTATAACTACGATTTTGTGTACACGAGTCTCTGTATTTTAAATACGCGCGCGCACGCATGCACGCACACACGCATATTATATATATATATGTTATTATAATAATTGGTCCATGGCCGTTAATAAAAAAATGCCAACATCATCCCATGTCCTACTGCAGCCTGAATATTTGGGTGCGCTTGTGACTGATCAAGCCAATACTAGTGCGGAAGGTTATATGGCACGACTGTCAAACATAGTCCGCAGCTGCCATTGGTATTCCCTCTGTTATAGACTTTTTTATTTGCATATTTATCCTGGGTCTCCTGAACATGGAGGACCTCCCTGATTTGAACGTTATTTGTGACCGCACTATTTCAGCTTGAACGATTATGAGCCAGGTTTTCCCATGTGTTAGTGTTTCTTTGACAGCGCTTAAGAGACCTCTTCAGACCATGAAACGCTTTTTTTTTCTCGTTTCTGTGATCGTACTCCTTGAATCAGTTTCATGAACAGGAGCCTATTTGGAAGCCTTTCGTTTGACATTCGAACAAAGTTTATTTGCAAAAGTACATGAATACCTGACGTGTTGGCTCTGAATATCACTTCATTATATGTGATATTGTCCTGCCAACGAATATGCAGCATGCGTCCCAGACAGTTCATGTAGAAATGGTTAAGTCTCTCTTAGTATCACCAGCGTAGACAGCCCTGCTTTCACACGTCTACAGTAGTGTGGTGAGAATTGTGGCATGGTAGACCTTCAGCTTGGTTGTCATACTGTTTCCTCGACGTGTCCACGCCGTTGGGCGCATTAGATCAAAAGCTGTGTTGACCTTTACTGTTCTATTATCCAGCTCATCAGCAATAGTCACTGATCTCGACAGCATACTTTCGAGACAGACACTTATTTCAACACTTTGTAGTTTTGGTCCCATCATTGTAACCACTGGTTGCGTATGCGATGTGATTAAGGCTGGTTGGTACATGGCCTACTATTTCCATCTGCTAATGGTTGTCTAGATGTCACAAGCTGCAAAGATCCAGTTCATACCTTCCATAACTTCGTCCAGAACACAGTCATCCGCAAGCAAGAGTTCAAATATCCTGTCGCGCACTAACTTAGCCTTCGCAGTCAGTCTGCGGCGATTGAATAGACCACCATCTGTGCGGAAGTTTATTGGTACACCACACTCGATATCCTTGAAGGCGTCCGTTAGCATATTTGAAAACATTATGTTGAACAGAGTTGGGGCAAATACACATAACTGTTTCTCACCATTGTTGACTTGGAATGGTGTAGAGGTTTTACAGCTGCCAAGTACAAGTGCATGCATGAGCTGGTTCACCGGGGTTACAAATTTGCCAGGCAACCGAATTTGGATACCGTCTTTTTGGCCATTTGACATGCTTTTTGTCTCTTACGCCCATTTCAACGAGGTCAGGCTTCACATGCCTGGATTGACATACCCTATTTCGATGAGATGACTCTTCCTCAGCTACCAATAACTGGTTCACCTAGCTGGTCAAAAAAGATGTCCCAAAGTGTCTTGCTGCGCATGCTGCAGCTGGTTTGAGCCCCATTTGAAATATGGATGGCAGGTGAGTAGCGGGGGTGGACAAGCTCTTTCCACTGGAAGCATTACGTGTCCACCATCAGGTATACTTTCACTCCCAGACAATTTCGTGCACGGGTGCGACTGTTTTATATATATATATATATGACTGACTGTGTATGTACATCAATAGTTGCACTTCTGTCCGCCTTAGCGCGTGATTATTTGGGAATGTCTTCACGATTACACATGTGTGTGTGTGTGTGTGTCGACCATGTGCATGCAATACATCTTGCTATACATGTATTTTGCATTTCTCATTTCTTCATTTTATTCTCTTCCTCTTATTATAATATTCTTCTCCTTCTGTTTCTTTTTCTTCTTCTTCGTTTTCTTCTTATTCTGCTTGTTCTGTGTATGTGTTGCATAAGTTATGTCTGATGGTTTCTCAACGTTTGATAAGTTAATTAAGACCCTACCAGTTATACTGGTGACTTCTTTTCCACGTGAACAACTGTTAAGCTTATCCGACTATATTGGTAATGAAACGGGTAGCGAATTTACGCCAAATTATATGGCGATGCATGTTTGTTTCCAAGTAAAGCTAAAAAAAGCAGTACTTTAAATCATAGTTATTTTGTTATAGTTATATTGTTTGCTATTATCTGAAATTAGCTATGTTACATGATTGTTTTGAGAAAAAAAATTTTGTTTTAAATTATGACTTTAAAATACCGTTTGACGTATTTGTCAAACTCTTAACATTAATTGATTAATTAACGGTTAAAGGTTGGCGATTAATTGATTACTGTATTCATCGACAACGACCCTCAAGTGCACTTAATATTCGGTAAGGTGTTGCCTCTTTTTGTGATGTATGTTGTTTCAACCACAGACAGTATCTTTGTTTTGTTACATCAGAACGTTTGATCTTTGGTTGTGTTGGATGTAGACCTGAAGAGAACTGATTATTGAACCCTTCTCTAGGGTAGATGACTCTCAAATTGCTTACCTCCTTATTTACAAAGATCAAACTCTTGCTGGGTATCAAGCAGAGTTTTTGGTTTACTTGATAGCAACAAAACAATATCCCGTAAATGAAACTGTAGTAAGAGTAGATATCTCATGTTCCCAAATAAATAAGAAGAAAAAGGATTGATTATCTTTATAAATAAGGCGATTGATGTTTATCGGGTATATGGACTCCTGGAATGAGTTCCATGGAAAAACGTACTTCGGCAGAATATGAATGTCTTGAATTAAATATGCCAGATCTATAATCTATATATTGACTTTTGTCGACGCATCTATTTACTCCCGACAGTACGTGTCAGCGCCATTTTACGACGTTCTGTCCCGATTTGTATCGTAAATATATAATAAACTAATACATTATTGTAAACATTTATTTCTGGAAAACATTGTATTGATTATATTTAATACATTTTGTAATTACTTCAATAAGTAAGGGGCAAACTTATTTTCTAGCTGAGTGCAGTTGTTATCATTTTAATCATGGTAATTAAACTTCGGTTTTTGTTTTTGTTTGTTTGTTTTTTTTTGTTGTTACCATCCGAATCCGCTCCGTTAAGACATAAAATGAAAACAGTTTGAGAATAACAGAAAGAAGGAATGGTCGGTAAAGTCAATACGTTTTGAATTAGGTACCTTTTATATCTTGAAATTTGTTATTTTAAAAAGCAGAAGCATAGTACTTATTTCTAAGAAGAGATCACATGACAATATCCAGACTGACAACAAGGCACTGTAGACTGAACAATTATCTGTTTAATAAAAAAAATACTAGACACGCAAAGATGTGTTTATATAGATATACCAAACAAACGACTTGGAAGATGTTCTTGACCTACCCAGCTCCACGACCCTACAAGAACAAATTGTGGGATAGACCTATGGCGCCGTGGGATGCTTGATATGGACCGTCAAGTTTTGAGGGTCATAGATGTGATTATTTAAGAGCGAGAGAAATAAGGGTATTTAAAAAAACAAAAACATTAGCACATGAAAGATTCAGTTTACAATTTTTAAAAAAAAATATTATTTTCCATTTTAGATTTCAACTGTATTCGTTAGTTTACATTACAATTACATGTTTACAGTAACAAAATGTGCAAATGAAGATGTGAGAAGAATAGTTGAAGCCAGACCCTGTTCTCATTATATTGATGAAGCGAGAATCAATTGGTTCGACATCCTGACCAACTACTCATGTGCGCCTATAATGCACGACGTTCGGGATTTCGCAACCGTGACAGGCTGAGAATTAGTTGGGTGGGAAATGCTGATATTCTAAATCGTCATGGACTGACGACAACTTCAGTGACGCGTCTGGCCCTGGACAGAAAACTACACATCCTTACGACGCCTCACAGTACAATGGATAAGACAAGACAAGTGATTAAAAGCAAATGGGCTTCTTAAAAATAATCGCTTAACCGAGCACACTTCGAAAAGTAACCTAAAAATACAAATAAACACGATGTTTAGAATATTAATACTGGAAATCTGTTTGAAAATAAATATGAACGAAATTTAATATGTTCGTTCACCATTTTAAATAAATCGATACATTAAGAAAAATGTTTTCTTGAAATGCGTGTTTACGTTAATTTTAACAAAATTATGGTCCATTACTATTAGTTAGTAAGTATATTAGAAAATTACTGTTGAAAGTCGGTGAAGATAAAATTTAAGGTACACTTTCAAGACCAAAAAAACAAACATTATCCAGCAGTTAAAAATCTCATTGTGCAACTAAATGGCGATATATATTCAATTTTCACCCCATAACAGCTTACACAAAGAGCCATTCTGGCAGTGACAAACATCACTTGAACTTAATGACCTCGATCTGGATGGCCTACCCGGAAAATATAGACTTTATGAAAGTTTGGTTGCCATCATACGCGAAGATGAAGTAGAATATATTGTATACACAGAGGAATTCATGTATTGTATAATCCAACTCCCCACACAAACTTAGTTTACAATTGTGCATTATAATTATGTGACGTGAATTTAGATATTTCGATAGGAATATGGAATTGGAAGTGACTGACCAATATACGATTACAACATTACATACATGAGGCAAGAGGTATCTACAATTTCATTTGTTTCTTCAAATACAAACATGCCTTTTAAATTTCAAAGAAAACAATTTCCAGTTAGATTATCGTTCGCCATAACCATCAATAAGTTACAAGAACAAACATTTATTAAAATGTGCTTTTACCTAGGGCAACCAATATTTAGCCATGGATAATTGTATGTGGGTCTTACAAGAGTAAAATAATTCAAATCGATAACAATTGTTTCATCAAATCAATACACAAATAATTGTGTTTATTAAGATTGTCTGCAAACGGGTTTTTTTTCCAATATATAAATAGCACTTTCAATGAGTAACTTTACATAACTGATGTGATGATGGTGGTTATTATATGATTTTCCAAAACACATTAGAAATTGGTAGTTTTCGCCAAATACGATTTTACATGTTTACTGTAAATATTTAAGAATAAGTCTATGTGTAGAGTGACCTGTTGGATTATGGTATCCAAATAGTGTCATGATTAATCTAATTTATAAAAATAAATATTTGATATTTAAATGTTTCGTCAATGATAATTTCATTTTCTAATCTGATATGATCTTTTTATGTTTTGGTACAATTTGTTCCCTAGATTAATTTTTTCATGTCGATATTTTTGTCAATGACTAAAAATGTGAAAACTGTGTGTACATTGTATTTGAATTACTTTTTTTTTCTTACAATTTACACAGCTTCGGAAGATGACAGTGATACTTGTTAATAATAATAAAGTACTGTTCCACTACCGAGTTGATGTTCTACATGTGTCAGCTAATATGAAAATAAAAACTGCAAAATAAGGAAGTAATGAAAGTCTGGACAATAGAAACGTCACTCCATAATCAGGCCAGCAACACAGAACTTGACCAAGTTGGATAATTCAGATATCTGTGAAGCATGTTCATGTACTACGGTAGAATGAAGAGCGACACAGAAGCATGAACTGAATTCCAAATTCGGTGATTATACCAGTTATCACAATTACTTAGACGAAAAGGGCAGACATCGCAGTCACGCTGTAAACTACGACACAACATCGCAATGTCCTTTTCAGGACGAGAGCTGAAGAAGAAGAAGAAGAAAAAGGATGAGGAAGAGAAGAAGCAGAAGAAGAAGAAGAAACTCATTACAGCTTGGGCTGAACTAATCTTAGAAAATAAGCTCAGCTAGCACAAGGTCTCTCAACTTACTTATCCAGAACATAGATGAGATTTTGCTCGTGTCGAAAGGCTCTCCATTATCCCATGTCCAGACTCCTGGTGTGTACTTCTTGGAGAGACCTATCCAGGTATTTGAGTTTATCACATTCTTGGTGAGGTAAAGAAAGAACTCGAACCTTTCCATCTGAATGGCCGTAAATAGTCTACTATTTTTTGCTATTAGAGAAACCCAAAAATATCAACGATTATAATAATGTAATACTTTAATTTCTTCGTAGATACACATGATAATAGAGTGTTTTTATCTGTATTTTTACTCCGGCCTACAGAGTCTAGAAAAGAAAATGAACGGAGAGGATAAATTAGACTATAACAAGTTTTTTTTTCAAAATACAACCCACTGAAAGAAAAAGAGGGCATAGCTTCAAATTAACTAAAGAAAGGTCCAGATTAGATATTAAGAAATACCTTTTTAGTCAGAGAGTGGTGAGTGCTTGGAATGCATTGCAACAGGAATTAGTGGAGGCAGGGACAATTACTGCATTTAAGAATATATTTGATGTGCATAGCCTTTAGAGCAAGGAAATGTAAATTAAACTGGTTGTATATAGACTCTGCAGAGTTTTCTAAACCAGTGTAACAACGTTAAGTTAAGTTAAGTTAAGTAGTTAAGTCAAGGTAATAAGGCCACCAAAACGTCGTGCATGTGTCCATTATGTGTCCGTCATGTGTACCACGTAACCAGCCAATCGATATTGGCTAGACAACGCGACCCTCCACAAAGTCCCTAAATAAGGTGTGATGTTGAATTCCTCAATTACGTAATTAATCTGTGATCGAGATCACGAATACACGTCCTTCCATTCACCTTGCGTTTTCTACTTTTCACATCAAAATATCTTCGCATCGATGTCCGTATTAATCTCTAGACCAGCAACTCTGCCATCCTGAGCCAGTTGATTCAATGAGAGGTGAGCCTCACCAATAGTATGGATGATTAACACAATGTCGTCTGTATACTGCTACTAGGCAAGTTTTGCGCCATTTCTATGCATGCCTCTATCGGCATAACTTATTTGCCGGAAGATTTCTTCAAGAGCCGCTGTAAAGAGTTTGGTATCGCTCTACGTGAAAAAAGTAAATGACGGCAGTACCGAGTAATGGCTATTATGTAACACATAATTATCAATCATTTTTGTGGAGTGTCAATTGATCCAAAATCTGGGAGCATTAGCCATGTCATTGGTTTAAATATTGTCCAAGGCTTTTTCATGATCACTAAACACAAGACAGAGACAAACGTACCTCGTGTTCCCCCGGCAGCTGTTTGATTGTGTGGAGTTGGTCCGTTCTAGAGATCTCTCTTCTGAAGCCTAAGGGTTCACGAAACTGATTGAAGTCCTGTTGTCGGTCGATGCTGTTGACAAAAACTTTGGCACATACCTTTTAAATTACTGACTGTAGGTAGATTCGGCGAAAGTGTTCAAGAAATTCGACATCTCAATGTTTGTGGGATATGATACTCTTTTATATTTTCCATTAATCACGTTTAGTTGTCAAACAATATTGTTAAATTGATTAGCAAGCTGAATGTCTCCACTACACTCCACCTCCTCCTTTAGTACGTCTATAGTAGTCCTGAAGCTGACTTCACGTCCTGGATAGCCCAGGTAACTGGCCAGGTCCAATAACAAAGCATGTTGTAGTTCAGTGGATATCGCCAGTGTTTTAGGAATCGACATTTTTGATTAGAATAGGTCAATATAACACTGTTGGCAAACAGTCTCAACATTCCATCATTCCGCAGAGAGGGTGTTACCGGTTATCTTTAGTACGTGAAGATTTGTGTTCTGTGGCATATTTCTATAGCACCGTAGAAAAACTGCCTGGCTTCAGCAATTTTGACAGGTCGGTGTATTCAGTGCTGTTCATAGTTGATTTTGAGCGTAATCTTTCATTCAGTTCACAAACCCTGATCTTATCCAACAACTCGTAGATCTTATGCAGCCTCCGTGTTTCAGGTACGTGTCTTGCTTCTAATCCAATCCAAGAGTCTTTTAGGATTTGAAACATCAGCAGCACGTTAACATTTTTACAAAATAAGGAGATAAAACAGCCCAACAAGCAACTGTGTCCTTTGTAAAAGAAACCGAGACCTTGATCAGATGATGAACGAAGAAGATAACATTTATAGCCTAGTCAGTCCTAGCTGGCATACCATGATTATTAATTCTCACACATTCCTGGCAACTTATGCCAACTTTTTTTAGCAAATGGCCGATACGAATTTCAAACTTTGCGTCACGTTCATGTTGTTTGTTGTTTTGATTCGTTTGGTGTTTCCTTAGATTGTTCTTTATCTCTGACGAAGGCCTTATGGCCTTAACGTAGATTTTGTATCGATTCCATTCTGGTCTGGTATTTGAGTCAGACTTGTTTACATGTCTACAATAGAATGCCAGATGAACAACCTGCTCGACTTCAAATATGGCTCTTTTCGTCTTTACAGACGACTTTAAGCGGGTAAGTCTCATATGGCAGTTCTTTGCTTGGCTAATCTAGCCGATTTCAGACAGGCACAGTTTACCACAGTGGTGCAGGTCTCAGATAAATGGTTACATTTACTTTTGCGCTTTTTCAGCTTGTTTTCCAACTTTTTTTTTAAAGCGTTTCCTTTAAAGTCTCTACACCTCTGTATAATGCTGTTTTCCATGGAAAAGTACTTCCTTGAGGTCTTACATACATCTTTGTATCTTAACATTGGTCTACCTACATGGTCTCTTCCCCATAGAAAGTTCACCGAAAAGCACATGTTTGGGTATGCGGTTGTTTTCCATTTTTGTCACATGTCTCGGCCACCCCAGTCTTCTATTACTGAGTGTCCCCATAATGGGTTGCACCTTGGCTCGATGCAATATCTCAGTGTTGATAATTTTGTCCTGCCACTTGATTTTTGGCTCGAATACATCATTGAAAAGTTTACAATCTAGGCATCTACTTTCTAAAGGCCAACCAAGGTCGTCCAATAGCAATAATCTAGGATGAAGTTTAGAGACTTAATTGCACGAGATCTCAACTTCTGTGAAGTTCAGTGTTTAGGTCTCTCCCTTGATGACTTTCTTTCTCTTAATGTTAGTCCGACCTCCATTTACAGCGGAGTAAGCTGGAGCTTACCAGCACCAATGCACGAAATCAATCCCTTTGTTTCGAGAGACAAAAGCTCAAGCCACTTTGTTACTAAGGCACGTTCATACTGTAAGTTGACAAATAAACAATCTTTACCACTTCTATAGACGGAGAGGAGACTATCGTCTGGTCAGGAAAAACATACGGATCAGACATTATTAGTCAGGGTCAGGTAAACATGTTCACCAGGACAAGTAGTGGAGGCAGGGACAATCAATGCATTTAATAATAAATGTGATGCGCATAGCTTTTAGAGCAAGGTGATGTAAATGAAACTGGTTGTATACAGACTCTGCAGAGTCTTCTAAACCAGTATAAAGACGTTAAGTTAAGTTAAAACCCCACCTCACTTGCATGCAGTTTTCTCAGTCGGACTAACGACGTGATAACCGTAATAGTGAGCGACACGCAAATGAAGTCAAGCATAGCACAACAGCCTGGAGAACTTCAGTCCAACTTCATCAGCACGCTCGAGATGTGAGGAAAGTCACCAATTATCGCCCCATAAAAGAGTAAACATACACATTTACAACAACACCAACAACTTTTATAGTGACAAAACAACTATTACTGAAAGCAATCAACAATTTTGTTTAACTAATGTAAAATTAGAAAAAAACTGAAACACAATTTACCGGCACAAGTTGTCCTCGCAGAATCGTAAACGTCCTTTGTTTGAGATAGGAACAAACATTCAATATTAGATTTGTAGATTACCAGCTGAAATCTTGTTGTGTAGTTGCAGTAGTCACCGTAGTAGAATTCGTCTTGCACAAAGGGACTGAGAGGAGGAACTCCGTACTTTATGATCGATCCTATAATCGTACACAAAATTGGCGGTCTTGTAGCAAACGTTATCAATTTTGGTCTACAAAATGTGTAATATATTTCAGAATTAGGGACACGAAAATGTATTTAATTCCCTCATAAGACTTCCGCGTCTAACGCATTCTAAAAACCCTGTGTTTCTTCGTCGGAAAACTAAATGTACTATAGTTTCTATTGAGATTTTGACAAGAAAGTGAGCGTCGAGAATTTTATAAGATACTTGTCAGGATTTTCCAACTTCTGTAAATGAGTGTATACAAATCATGCCAATGAGATACGAGAAAATTGAGTTGTTCTTTTAACCAGGGGACTACATGGACCAACATATTTTGAGAGCCACTGTTCTTGATTAAAAATACCGACTTTTTATTACATATATGAATCTAACAGGCTCAAACGATTTTAATGAATTATAGTACACCTACTGGACTCGTGTCTAATAATCAGGCATTGACATAACTACTTAAATAATTGTTTAACTGAATTGAAAACGATCGGGTATATACAGAGAACGGCGCTAAAAACAGTGACCTAGTTACAGAGACGAGTCAAAGTATAGTTGACAGTCAAAGCTACAGCAGTAGGTATCAGAGGTTTAGGTCGGTATACGACGATCTGAATAAATCATGCCTGGAAGGACAGTCAATAACAAGAGCAATGAAAGACCTTGGTGAGACAGATGGGAAGGTATAATGCTGACTGCGTAAAAATCGCAATGGACAACGGAACGAAGGATAGTACATTTATATAAATCTTGAAAACTAGTTTCATCACAGTACCAACATAACACAATAGAAAACAACACCAGCATAGCTACCAACAATCAAACAAATGGGAATTATTTATGTCCCGAAATTTGGCAGGTAAGGAAAATAAATAACATGGAGATTACAACTAAAAGAAAAAAAGAAACGAAAGAACAACGACAAATAAGTGGCTGCAGGAGTAAAGTACTTGGCAGTCATGATCCAGCTAGGTCAGCATCCAACAACTTTTACAGTATCACAAAGCCGAAAGAGCCGAACTTGCCCGAAGAGGGGAGTACTTCTGACGATCGGATTACCTCCTATTTCATTGATCTGCATAGAGTTTCCTATCACTTTTCCTCTGTTTGTGTACTTTCTGATATTCTGTTGATGGCATTATTCTTAAAATGTTTGTCAAGTTCGTAAAAATAAATCTTAAGTAGTTCTAAAATATATACTAGGCTTGAGAGTTGCAAATTTGTAAGCCGATTACGTTAGAGAAAGGATAGATAACAAATCACTTCTCGTAACCTAGTTCAAGTAATTTAATAGACATGATGAATAACTTCAGATCAGTATTGATCCTCGATTACGTAAGACTAGTGCCTAACACGGAACATGGTGGAAATCAAGTAAAATGGAGGCAAATTCTAGACTTCTAATTTAGTTGAACTGTATATAAAGAGGATAACATAATATTTCACTATGTAAATCTTATTATCTTATGGTAAACACAAAAAATGGTACTGCGTACAAATAAATGAATCTAACCTGGTGTGCATGAACCTGACCGATTGTTATATGCGATACTGTAACAGGAAATGTATAGTTTCTGACAGGAGACCACACACGAAAACAGGCTTGGTGAGATCCAGGCATGACCAAGTGTCTCAGCACCATATTCAGGACTTGACATCAGAGTAAAATCGGTGACCTCACTGTTAGGCGTCACCTGCACATCTGCTGATAATTTGGGTAGGAAATATTTCTTGATTTTCAATCTTTCTTTCTACCTAAAAAAACAACATGATGTAATAATAAAATTGTAGATAGTTCGTTCATTGTACAAACGAGGTGTGTTCAAAAAGTATCTGATCGTAATTTTTTCCGCAGAAATAAAAAAAACACGAGTGTTGTTCTTCGGCAAGGAGGTAAACACATTCGTGAATTATT
Organism: Ariolimax columbianus; assembly: GCA_036924085.1. NCBI lineage: Eukaryota > Metazoa > Mollusca > Gastropoda > Stylommatophora > Arionidae > Ariolimax > Ariolimax columbianus. Next base: position 98,654,700 of record JAVGWX010000006.1, on the reverse strand, counting down.
CCCGCTCGCAGATTGCATGAGTCACTGACATTCAGTCTTTCAGTGTTGAGTGTAGTGAGCACCGGTCGGGTTTTCATTCACCACGAAATTACGGAAATAATTGAGCAGTAGTGTTGCATCAAATTTTGCAAAAAGCTAGGCGAAACCAAAAGTGGAAATCATTCGGGAGATTCAGCAGACTTTCGGTGACGATGCCATGCGCCTCACACAAATTAAGGATTAGTGCATTCGCTTCAAAGATGGGCGCTCATCGGTGGAGAGTGAATCCCGTTCCGGTAGGCCTCCATCAAACCGAAATGATGAAATCATTGACCAAGAACGGACCTTGCTCTTACAGAACCTTCGTGTCACCATTCAAGAACTAGGGGATGAGATGGTGAAACGTATTGGTTTTATTGTGCTCTCCATTTTGATCTAGGATTTGGCTATGTGGAGAATGATCGCAAAATTCATGCCGAATCTGCTAACGATGGAGCAGAAGCAACTACGTCTGGAAGTCTCCAATTACATGCTAGACGGCGCAAATGGTGTCGACAGCCTCAGGATGATCGCTGCTTTTTTCGAAAAAATACAGGTTGACGTTTGACAGCGTACGACGAAGAAGAAGAAGAAGAAGAAGTCAAATCTATCATATTTTAATTTTTCATCTTGATGTCCCATTCTTACAAAGTATTTTTCCCAAGAAAATGTGTTTGTTTAAGGTCGCTGACAACATACCCGTCGCATTATCGTACATGAACGTCATAAAACCAGAAGCATTAAAATATCATCAGTTTCAAAATTACATACAAAACGTAGATTCCTAGTAAAGCAATCTGCCTTACTGCTGTGTTGTACGCTGGCTTTGCCAAGGGAAAATGTTGAATCGAATCCATTTTATGGACTGAGATCGAACTTGTCATCATAGAATTAACAGCCCCTCTGTAGATCTAAAGCTTACGCATTTAGTTAACGAGCCTGAACATGTGAATTATCTGAAAGTTACAAGAAGGAAGAACAGCTAATACACGAACTTTATGGGAAGGTCAAGGCTATCCAGAATAATCTGGGACTGTGGGGGAGTTACCTACGTGAAGAAAATTCTCATTTCTTTGTGAGACTTGGAGAGAAGAGAACATTTCTTGTTAATTTCACAAGTTCTGCCTTTAACGAAGTTCACAATTGGTTCGTGGAGTATTTCAAAGATGTTGCTTCACAACAAACCAGATGAACGTGTTTCTCAACACCTTTTGATGTCGACTGTAATTCTGCTTCGGCTAACATGTAAATGTCAATTATCGACACTCAAAGATGAGGATATTCTCGAATTTCTCTCTCTCTTTCATTTTCCCTCTCATGCCACTCTAATTTCTGTCCTCTGCTTTCCCCCCAGTGGTGTGATTTATACGTTATTCCAGATTGAACTTACACATTAATTAGTTTGTTGAAAAGTTTCAATAGATAAGAGTATCCTGCCCTCTGCGTCCTCAAATGTTTCTCAGGTCTAGCCTGAGATGTTGTCCCCACAAAGATTGAACAATTAAATTCAAGTGCCATCTCCACAATGAGTGGCTATACATCAGTGGCTGTAATGGATCTCCAACATTTTCTATCTCTCGCCATTGTGATACACACAGACAGACTGCTGCCGATCAGTCGTTTGATGTTATCCTCTAACTTGAAGCTCTGCCTACCTCGTGATCGACTGCCATCCAACCTGTCCCTCTAGTATGGTTCTGAAAAGAGTGTTACGTTTTTAACGTGGCCAAAATATATTATTTGTCGGCTCTTTATGTCTTTCAGAAGTTATATATCTAGTTTCTCAAAGAGTTTTACATGGGTTAGAATTTATTTCCATGAAATGCGACCCATTCTCCTGAACATCCACATCTCCAGGATTTCTATTATATCTTCTAATTGCTTGTTCATTTTCCCAAGTTTCCGAAAAATGCAGTAATGTTCAGTATATGTAACACTTGATTATTCTTATTTTTAGCTTAACTTAATTTAACGTATCTTTACTGGTTTAGAAGACTCTACAGAGTCTATATGCAGCCTGTTTCTTGGAGGTTGATTAACGGATGTGCGAGTCCATCTAAATAGACCCAAACACTAGAGCTAAGTAGATCCATAGCCAGTTAGGTGACATTTATAGCTACTCTTAATTTGTAGATTAGTTCTCTAGATATGAATATATTCCCAATTCTGCTGAAAATCTCCTGGCAATACCTATTTTTCTCTCGCTTTCAGTTTCACATTTGCCATCATCAATTAAATCGATTATACCATCTTGTATGCGTTTAAAGATGAAAAATCTATTGTAGAAGATCGACGACTGTCTGCTCATGGATAACACTTCCAGAGACAGAAGTGGGTTGCTCTTGATGCAGGGGTGCTGGAGAGACTAGCAACGATCACGACATATTTTCTGTCATTGTTTTACATATTTCTAGCCTCTTCAGATGTCATTAAGTCGTTTGTGGTGGATGGGCGTCAAAGAAGCAGCACAGAATTCTATAACATAACATCTGCATTTTTGTTTGCATCAAGGACTCTTTTTGTAATCCCTTTAGTTGAGAACTGGACTGTTGGAACATCTGGCAAGTTACATACCACACGAGAAAAGCACGGAGGCTGGATACACATGAGATACACCAACTCCTGGTCTTAGTAACCCCAGAGAAGGAAACTACCCACAAACGTATTGCAAATAACCTCCACGTTGTGATCATGGATAACAAGCTGCAACAGAGCAGGCTGGCTAAGGAGAAGGGATCGAAGGGAGAAGGCTAGCCCTGTACAGGCTGACTAAGGAGAAAGGATCGAAGGGGAAGGCTAGCCCGGTACAGACTAAGGAGAAGTGATTGAAGGGGGAAGGCTAGCCCGGTACAGACTGACTAAGGAGAAGGGATCGAATGGGGAAGGCTAGCCCTGTACAAACTAAGGCAAAAGGATCGAATGGGGAAGGCTAGCCCGGTACAGACTAAGGAGAAGGGATCGAATGGGGAAGGCTAGCCCGGTACAGACTAAGGAGAAGGGATCGAATGGGGAAGGCTAGCCCTGTACAGGCAGACTAAGGAGAAAGGATCGAATGGGGAAGGCTTGCCCGGTACAGACTAAGGAGAAGGGATCGAATGGGGAAGGCTAGCCCTGTACAGGCAGACTAAGGAGAAAGGATCGAATGGGGAAGGCTTGCCCGGTACAGACTGACTAAGGAGAAGGGATCGAATTGGGAAGGCTTGCCCGGTACAGACTGACTAAGGAGAAAGGATCGAAGGTGGAAGGCTAGCCCGGTACAGACTAACTAAGGAGAAAGGATCGAATGGGAAAGGCTTGCCCGGTACAGACTGACTAAAGAGAGAGGATCGAAGGCGGAAGGCTTGCCCGGTACAGACTAACTAAGGAGAAAGGATCGAATGGGAAAGGCTAGCCCGGTACAGACTAAGGAGAAGGGATCTAAGGGGGAAGGCTAGCCTGGTACTAAAAAAATACCTGCTGCCGAAAACGATATGTCGGACCGAAAGGTGCTTCTATCACAGTCAAGCTGTAAACTAACAACGCATTCAGTTCTCCAGACTACATCCTGTTACTTGCAAAGCTTTGTTCAGGGCTTGGTAGCGGGAGATTGAGAACGAAGGCAGAAGAAGAAGAACTATTAATAACCAAATGTGAGTCCGAAAGGTAAACCGAAGGCAATACGGGATGACCCCCTCCTATTGGCAAACTACGTGGAATTGCAGAACGAAACTTTTGGTTACCTGGCATCGAGCATTGATTTGTCTTATTAATTACCAGTACTCCAGTATTCCATTATTACATTGCCTTGTATAATATACTTCACTTTCTACAGTCAGGTAATTCATGTAGTCTGTGCGACCGAGAAATTCATTACATTTAAATGGTTTTAATACTCGGCCAAAAAGCACTCGATTATTGTGAGATTTGGTTTCAATTTTCTAGAACACTATCCATTTTCGAATGTCGGATCAGTATTAGCAGTTCGCGTAGCAATACAACATTAATTCGTGTGCTGAAAAATGGCATCCATTGAAGAAAACAGAATTGCGATCAAATTGTTTCGACAAAACATACATCATGCGCGAAACGACTGCTTAAAGAGTTTCCAAACATACGATGAACTGAAGGCGTACTGACATATCTTTTGCAAAATATAGATCAAACCACCACTGTTGAAAGTAGGAAAAGCATTGACTGATCATGCACTGCGTTCATCGATGACAATATCAATGCTGTTAACAAGATTATGAAAAGCCAAGAAGGAAGTCCACATACACATCTATTTCAATGTCAAATTACTTGTCAAAAAGGCGCTTCTCAAAGATCCGTGAGGAGAATCATCAAAAATGAACTTGAGTTCAAATGTTTTAAGAAACATCGTGCAACAAAGTTGATTTAACGCAAAAAAGAGTATCAGATTTCCAATGTCAAGATATTTTTCGTCGCTTTCCAAAGCATAAAATGAGCTCCATATTTTACGTCGCCTCCCAAAGCATAAAGTGAGCTCCATATTTTTCGTCGCTTTCCAAAGCATAAAGTGAGCTCCATATTTTTCGTCGCTTTCCAAAGCATAAAGTGAGCTCCTATTTTTCGTCGCCTTCCAAAGCATAAAATGAGCTCCATATTTTTCGTCGCCTCCCAAAGCATAAAGTGAGCTCCATATTTTTCGTCGCTTTCTAAAGCATTAAATGAGCTCCATATTTTTCGTCGCCTCCCAAAGCAAAAATGAGCTCCATATTTTTCATCGCCTCCCAAAGCATAAAATGAGCTCCATATTTTTCATCGCCTCCCAAAGCATAAAATGAGCTCCATATTTTTCATCGCCTCCCAAACCATAAAGTGAGCTCCATATTTTTTACTGATGACAACCATGTTACTGTTGCTCAGCCTACCAATAGACAGAACGATCGTGTGTATGCCCTGGTTGTTGCAATAAAAGAAAATATCTGCTAACCGATTGCCGCGAACAAAAGAGAAGTTCAGTAAATCAGTAAGGGTTTCTGTTAAAGAGTACCTGTTGATGTCTCCACACTGGATTTCAGTTTTGTCAACCCAGTATAAAGATAAATGGCCGGTTCTAGCGCAACAAATTGCTGGGTGCCTTCTTCCTGTCAATATGGAAATGATATAATTCTTCATGTTCCAGTAGGTCTTCTCATCCTGCTAGGGATACAGTCGTAATGCTCACTCAGGTGACATCTGAGTTCATTGAACCCAATTTCTAGCCCCTACATAGTCCAGATCTTATCCCAGTAGATAAAGAAATATATGGCTTTTTGCAAGAGAATAATTACCAAAATAAAACAGGCAACGTGGACGAGTTAATAAAGCAGGAATTGAATGAGATAGAACAGCTCACAATTTTCGCTACAGTGAGAAAGCGGTGCACACTGTGCAGCATGTGACTGTCGTTTTGAACACCATCTGAAATAATGAAAATCTAGGAATAAATGTTCTCAACATTATCGCTATAGTTCACAATAATTTGATCAGTAACAGTCGAGTTTTAAAAAAAAAAGTCTTTAAAGGTCATGGATTTATCGACTTCGCCTTGTATAATATGGTTCATGTCACTTTCTGCAAATCAGTTCATGCAATACGACAAATAAAACATGTCTGATAAACATAATGGTTATCTTAAATATATAAAAGAATACAGAATCCATGTATGTAAGAACGAATACAGCCTTACAGTTTAGACAGATTTAAATATGCGTTTGTGATATGGCCCACATTAAGTTATGAGAATTTAATATCGACTTACCAAAGCATATAATACAGTTACTTAACACAAGCCCCCAAATTAAATCCATCGCCTTCAAACGAATACACCTGAAAAATAAGACCAACATGTAAACGATTATGTTGAAAGATTCACTTTTATAAAACGGATGTCCGTTTGTACAGCTTCGTCGGTAGTTAAGTCCGTCGCGTGAAGGTATTGATATTGAAGATATCCCAGGCAAACAGGACACAACGTCCAAACTCAAGTATTGATTACTTCGGTATAATGATTGTTCCTTATTAGTATCGGGGATGGAAAGAAGAGGCCCACTGTTTCCTTCCGAGAAGCAGTAAAAGGCGACTAAAGAGGTCTTGGCTAATAGCTGGCAACATTAACATGTAAAAACCATTGCTTCGAGACCACTGCTGCAATTTGTTGGATACAGGCTTCCTTAGAGGTAGTTAGGATAAGTGACAAAAAGCAGTGTCGGACACACGATTTGAAAACGAGCGAAATCGCATGAATAAATATAACTATTGCATTTTGAAGAAAAACAAACGTCAGAAACAACTTTTTTAACATTGTTGTCCTCCAGAAACTCTGGAAATAATTATCAGATCTCAAAGAACATCTGCATCTAAACACTTTATCTACAGACCAAGGTACGATTAGTAACTAACAAATGCTATCGTCTAATAGTAATTGTCAGGTGATTACGTTTAAATCTTGATAAAAACGTACACTTTATTGGCAATATTGTATTGAACAGTAAAGTCACAGAAACGAATGTGTACACATTGCGAAGGTACCCTTGTACGCTCCTCTCATTTTCTCTCTCTTTCTGTCTCTCTCTCTCTCTCTCTCGCACACTTTCGCTTCCCTCTTTCTTTCTATATACATATACCTCATTATGTTTACATATTCATCGCTTTCTATATATGTGCCTGCACGTGCATTTGTCTTTCTTTGCGTTTTTACATACACATGTCTATCCACATACATTTACGACTATTGGTGTGTGTGTACTCATTGTTTCATGTAGTGTCATCATCATGTAGCATGTCCTTTGTAGAACGTTGCTCCCATCACAGTCTGTCTGAAAGAAACTCGTTCTCTTGCCAAAACTCCAGCCTCCGCCACAGTCATACTCAGGCATTCCTGGATATCTTGGTGCCATCGTCTTTTTGGTCTACCCCTTCCTCTTTGCCTGGCACCATACCTTCCATCACCGTTCTATCAAGACCGTTGCGTCTCTTGATGTGACCAAAGTATTCGCATTTGCTAGCCAAAATGGAATTGATAAACCAGTTCTCCTCTATGCTCAACTCTTGCCGAATGTCTACATTTGTTTTTTTCTCTGTCCAGGGTATTTTGAGGATCTTTTTGTAACATTTTGACTCGAAGGATTCGATTCTTTGTCTAGAAGTTTTGGTAATCGTCCATGATTCACAACCATAAGCTGCCACAGGAAAAACACAGGCTTTCAAGACTTTTACTTTTATCATTCTGTTCAGTCTCTGCATTGCCATAGCTAGTCTTTTTCTGATTTCTTTCGAGCAGTCGCCATTTTTGTCAATTCTGGAGCCCAGATATTCAAAACGTGTGACCTGATTTATTTCCTCACCACTCAGTGTAAATTTATGCTGACATTGTGTTTTGTCGGTGGTCATTATCTTTGTTTTATTTATGTTTATGAACAGGTTTTGATCGTTACTATGTCCATTAACGGCTGAAAGTAGCTGCTCTAGCCCTTCTGCACTTCTTAACTTAACTTAACTTAACTTAACGTCTTTATACTGGTTTAGAAGACTCTGCAGAGTCTGTATACAACCAGTTCCTTTTACATCACCTTGCTCTAAAAGCTATACGCATCCAATTTATTCTTAAATGCATTAACCGTCCCAGATAGTATCACTGTGTCATCTGCGTATCGTAACTCTGAAATCTCGTAAATGGGTCGAAACTTTCAATGTAGTATATATTCATGTAGTATACAGAATTTAATTTATGCTTATGTGTGAATGTATGTTCTTTTAAAAATAAGATCAAACTAATGCAAAAACTAATTCTCTCTGTTTATTTCTACGCGTGTGAGGCATGGACGCTGAATGCTGGATTTGAGCGAAATACTTCAGTCGGATTCTTGGAATAAGATACAGAAACCGTGTCACAAATGTTAACCTACGCAACCCAATTACACAGTTTATCGGACTTTATCAAATCCTGCTATCAGTGGAAAAAACACAGCTCCGCTGTACGGTCAAGTAATTCGAACGAGTGGACTACCAAGCAAGATACTCAAAGGCAAAATAAATTGGTAAGAGAAAAAAGATATGATGTTCGAAAGTGATCGAACAAAACCTTGAATGGTACCGATGGTATGGCATCGGAAAGACAGAAGTGACGACAAATGGTTCATGAAGCATTATCAAGATGTGGTGCTATGTACGACCTCCTAGGGTTTCAGAGAAGGCCAGACGAGACGAATCTTAATGGCCATCTGTTGTTTTGTCTATTCTTTCTGACTGGGATACAGTACATCACATGTTCCTGACCACTTTCTGGGTAATGACTGCCAAAGCAAGACGGATTGTATCGTTGCCGTGTCAATTTCTTTAGTTCTTGTGAAACATTATTTGCTCTCGTTTGTTATGTGTCCCGGATGATTATCTTGTGTCCGTAACGTGAGTTTCCTTTTGTTTCTGTCCCGGTAGATTACTGAGCCATGCCTCTTCATTTTGTAAACAGACAATTGGCCTTCAGTACCGTCGCAGCTTCGTTTGATTTGTTCGGCAGATTCGGGACCACAGCGCTGGGGAATTGCGAAAATTAGCCAATGACGAAGTCGTCTTTATTTAGCATGGAAATGCATTTTGGCGATAGCAAAAAAGTAAATAAAGCACTGGACCTACCTTGCAAGTAATTACTAGTTAAATGAATAAAAGATTAGATCGACATTTACAAAACTACAGTACATCAATGAACAAAGGCTTACCTTGAAATATTGTTACTCTTAGAAATGAAGATATTATGTGGAAACATCCATCTGCCCACTTCAGTGTGTTGGTGGCAAGTCACCCCATCAATTCTGCAGACCATGAATGAGAAAGAATAAATGATCCTGTGATCTCAGAAAATCCATTTGTCCGTTCCGACGTGACGACTAACACTTCTACAGTGCAGGTTGTGTAACATTTTTAGTTCTCAAGGTCCTAATTGGGAAGAATAGATGTTGTGATGTATTGTAGAAAGTCGTCAGCACAATTGTCAATATTGCACACAATTCATATAAGATCTTCACCGAGCCACTTCTGAAAACACTGATAGGAAAAGATGGCGCAGTCGGTATCGGCGCCGCGGCGATTAATGACTAACTAGCGACTCAATCTGCAAATGAAAATTGGATTGCTACAATTGAAAAGTGATAGCAGAGTGAAGTGATGAAACGCGAGCAACCAGTTATCCCGATGAACTGTCATAGGACATTTTGAATCGCACCAAGGACCTTCAGCTGATAGATGCAGTCCCACAAGAATTCATGGGTTAGAAGATTTGGTCCAATTGACACAGATGATGTAAAAACTATTTTTTTAAGAAATCAGGAGGAAGTGGAATCTTTTTCAACAATTCAAGATAAAGTAAAAACTAAAAATGAAGATATTTCATTGTTCAAACTAATATGAAAAGCTTCATCCATGGTTGTAAATTCAAAGAACAGCGAAAACATTTTAAAAAATGGAAATATACGCTACACCATTCATAGACATTGTGAAAGTATATCTAGAAATTATAATGAAGCAGAGGAGGCACGTCCCTCCCCTTTAGTAGATTACCCTTTGGATATTAACAAAGTGAAGATCCCGTACACTATGTTGCGTACATGAAATATGGTGTTAGACCCATATTATTTGGTGACCCACGGCACATAGTGGATGATGTGGTTAGCATCACGCCTTTACTCCCCAGATTTTTTCTGGTACACAATTTTTGTGGCTAAGTCGACCACAGGAGCCGGTTTGCGATCGGAAAAAAAATCATGCACCCTCCTCAGTATATCTTACATGATTTGCATTCAACTTATCTATAGACTCATTTTCTTCCAGTGCTTCATCTTTAATCGAAACAAAAAAAATTCCATTTTCCCGACTTTCTCTTTACCAGGGAATGCAATATCTTTCCGAGTATTCAGACTTTGGTTTTTTTTAATTGCAAAAACAATACGAACTCAATTGCACAATTATTGCTCCTGAAGTATTTGTTTTTTCTAAATACAGTATTACTGTCCGCCCAAATTTAATTATCCGGATGTGTGAACAGCTAACAGCTGATTCTTCTGGGCAATCGTTAAAAACGAAGGTCGTTATGCTTAATCACCAGCGGTTTATTGACAAAGTAAGAATCAATATAATTTTTCAGTGATGTGTTCACAATAATACATAAAAACTGCTATTCATGAAGTGGTTGCCATACAAGAATATATTATTGTATAGAACCACGAAGTGTTTAGTCTTTTGTCTGAAATACGGACGTCAATTCCACAGCATGATAAACGGAAAGTCAATAGAGCAGAGCTACTATACTACTGCTTAAGATGTGATACTGTATTTATTTTATGATGACATCTTTCAGAAAGGCATCAATCTACTTCGGACAGAACTATGGGTGCTCTGTGTCGTTTAGCAAATGCAAGGCGTCTATACACTGATGACCTTTGTGGCTCACCAGCTATACACTTTCCTGCTGCATCTTCCCAATCTTCTTTCTTCTTGTTCTCCATCTGATATTCACACCAATAACTGTAATGAACCAACTGTCGGTTCAAGACTTCTCATGTAAACTTACAGTATCTTGGACTCAAATGAGATACATACCCTGGCATAATTTTCGATGAGTCATTTCTGTCTTTTTGATTTGTACTCTGCGTCCGTAGGCATGCCTTTTTTTAGGAACTGCTGCCTTTTTTTAAGCTGTCCAATGCCCATCTGCAATGTAGCAGCTATTTCTTGCAAATATGTTATCTCCTATGAAAGCAGTCTTCTCTACCCGATGTCTTCACATTCACCCTCTCCTGCCAAACATGCCATTTAAGGAAGGCCATCACTCCTTTGGTTGCTGAATGCTAGCAGGCGATCATTGATTGTTTGATCAATTAATCAATCAATCAATCCACGATGTTTTAAGTTGGGTATTAATATATCACCGGAGGAACGATACATCGTGTTCATATATAACTGAATATCACCACCGTGACACGTCTAGGAAGGAATTTGCCATTAACTTCCCTGATAAACTAATGCTAGTAAGTCCTGCTTTGAGAATAATATGACCAAATGTTTGGGGCAGACACAAACCAGTGTTTCCATTAAGATCACAGTTTATAATGTGATGCAGCCTGAACTGAACTATTTATAGCAGACATGTAAGAAGACTCGACCATTTCTACGTGAGCTGTCTCTGAATGCTGCTCATGATCAACTGGTCAGATAACGTATCTAACTTTGAAATCCTCAACAAAGCCAGTCTATATAGTAGCCATAGGCTGCCGCAGACAGCCCAAATAAGATGAACGGGGATTGTTATATGCACGATCAACAACGTATACCAAAGTAGCATCTGCAAAGATAGCTCAGAACAGGCAACGGGTCATCAGGACTGCAGAAGAGTTGCTACAAAAACTCGTTGAAAGTGTTTATAGCCAGTTTTAACAGTGATGTAATCTCATATGAGATGTTTGCACAATACCTCATGCCTGGTGCATATTCCTCACACAGAGTGCTTATGTCGTTGTGCGAAACATAATCACTAATGTTCAGAAAAACAGCAATGCCCGAAAGCACAGGGTGTGCAGCACTACAACTTCATAATCCACCCATGTGTGTTCCACGTGCGGTTGGACCTATCACGTCAGGATAAAACTTTAAGTTATATGCGTTCACATATCACAACACAAGGCTGATGATGCTGTCACCGTTTTTGCTTGCGATGAGCAACTGAAATCGACACTCTCCTCATCATGACTAATTGATTTCCATAGTAACAACCGTCACAAGTCTGGTCAGGATTTTACTTTCCATTTTCATAACACGCCAACAAACATAGTAAGGAACTGTTCATTTATTTTAAAAGTAGACTAACTAGCATGGACAGGTATTGACCATTTATTTCAATAATAGACTAACTAGCCCGGTCAGGAATTGTCCACTTATTTTAATAGTTGATTAGTTAGCCTGGTCAGGATTTTCCAGTTATTATTCTAGTAGACTATCTGGCCTGGTCAGAAATTGTCCACTTATTTCAATAGGAAACTAAGTAGCTTTGTCAGAAATTGGCCAATTATTTCAATAGTTGACTAGCTAGTCTGATCAGGAATTGTCCATTTATTTCAATATCGGACTAGTAAGCCTAGTCAAGAATTGTCCATTTTTTTCATAATAAACTAATACGCCTTTTGAGGATTGTCCATAAATTTGCATGATAAACTAATACGCCTGATTAGAAATTGTCCACTTATTTAAAAAATAGACTGACACGCCTGTTCAGGAATTACCATAAAGTTTTCATTAACAGACTGAAAAGCTCAGACATGAATTGTCTTACTTTTGATAATAAACTGACAAACCTAGTCAGCAATTCCCCATTTGTTTTTACAACAGACTAATAAATAATTTCCAAGCAGGTCGTGCACACCAACCAAGGACGGTGCGCAATCCGTAGTGACGTCCTATCCAACAACGCGTATTCTATTACACATGAAGAACAGATCGTGTATCTCCGAATTTCGATGACATTTACATATTTAGGCTTCCTGTGAATAGCGTAGGACGTGCTAGAAAATGATCGTCACACAACACCGCGCCCCACACATGAAGTGGAACGAACAAACCACACGAATATCGCAGACCATGAGACTTTGGAAATTGCGTGCCATGACCGGAAGGTGTAAGGTGTGCTCATGCTTGGCGCCGCATTCCAGTGGCGCTGAGGTCGACTAGATCTTTCCTGGAAGAGTGAAAAGTGAATTTAGTAGCCTGCCGATTAAAGTGAGCTCACAAGCCAACCTCACCTCCTCAGGGTACACACTGGGCAACTAGAACCGTGGGGCTCTAGGCTAACGAGGCAATGGCTCGCCTTGGGGGGGGGGGACGGGCTCTTTCAGATTACTTGCAGATGTTGGCCCACCTCAGCTTGGAGAGGAGATGGGCGCCGCCAGGTGATTTCATGCCTAAAAATCACACATGAGGACAAAAACGAAATCTATTTTACCGGATCGGTCGCAGCCCGGGTCAGAGAGAGAGGATTGGCGTGGGATTTTCATGTCTTCATATGTGCCCCAACGACCTGATGGGTTACGGGATGAACTGAACTGAATAAATAAACTCTTGTGGATGCCAGGGTCTAATATAAAGGAGCAAAGAGTAGGTTCACTTGTCCAGCACGCCCAAGGGGCAGGTCTGGATAGTTATGCTAGGTGAAAGCGATCTCATAAGGTTAAATAAATTATTACGTAAACTACTACAACATTGATGGATTCTTCATGAGCTTGGTATATTCAAACCTGCCTGCTTGTCCTCCTTGATTATTTCTAATTCTCCTATTCGTTCCCAAGGAAGCAAAAGACAACCACTATAAATGACTTCTTTACTATAGCCCGTATTTGAGTATTTCAGTAGCAAATGTTTTACATGATGAGGATTCTAACTGTATTCACAATCCTCTTTAGTCCCCTCTAACAACATGCTGGCAAAGAACGAGGGGTTCTATTATTTTCATCCCAGATTCCACTCGGATGACATCCTTCTTATGGATGGAGCAATATAACGAGCAAGATGGCAACGAAAATGTATGAAACAAAGAAACATGAAAAGACTAAAAACACGACTATAAAAAACAGAGTACCGTTTAAATTGCCTCGTTTCATAATATAATTTAACTAATTTAAGCACGTTCGGGATGTGAGAAAAGCTACTGCAACCTTCCACATAATGTCCTTTTCAGGACACATAAGAGTAAACCTACTCATTGTGGGAATTTGAAACAACAGCAAAAGCTAATTTAAAATATGACTGCATCTGTAGTCAATAATGGTGAATATGGACAAAAAGAAACCATTATCAAAAGTAAAATCTTTAAGCTAGTGAAGATCTTTTAGAACATTTATTTATAAATATAATGGGACATAACGTCGCCCAAAACGTGAGGAGGGTTTTATTTACGTGCTTAATGCCCCTTGATTCAGCTCTGTCTCTTACAATTCGACTAAATTTGGTCGCTGTAAATTGGTACCAGACATGCAATTAGTTTAGACAAAGCAGCAAACAAATAGTTGAGATCTCGTCCAAAATAGTCTCTAACATCTCATCCTTTATGTTAACGCCTGCGGACTACTTTTACCACTCGTTCACACATTTGGAGATACTAAATATATGGTTTAAATAAAAACAGATGAATCTAGACAGAAGATGTGCCAAATATAAACAGAAGACAAGAGATTGATCATGACAAAAACAAATAACGTTCAATAAACTAAATTTATAGTTCAACTGTGGGAAATTGGAGCAGGGTTGACCAGGTCATAGTGACATACAGCTTCAATGACATTGACCTCGATGCCGGATGGGCGCACGACGTAGGCGTTGGGCAGGATGAAATTAATTAAGTGTCAGGAATTCTACTTCTTCTTCTTCTGCGTTCGTTCTCAATCTCCTGCTACGAAAACCTGAACATTGCTTTGCAAGCAGCAGGATGTAGTCCGGAGAACGGATTGCGTTGTGTCGTAAGTTTACAGTTTGACTGTGATATTTGCACCTTTCGGTCCGACACATCCGTCTTCGGCAGGTAAATGTCAGAAATAACTTGCATACCGTATAATGAGCAAATTTGTGAATTCCGATGCGGAAATCCATTTTGAATAGGGTCATCGAGTGATGGTATGTCATGAAAATACTGTGCACATTCCTTTCAAGTGGCTAAAGCATAACGAGCGTTTACTTCTACACTGTTGACCTCAATGTCTGCACGCTCATCAGTTTAATTTTTTTAATAAAATGAAGCAAAATATTTGGTTCGATGTAGTTAAAAAACACAGCACAATGATAGAAATTAGTCACAGAACTGATTCTAATATGGTCCTTTATGGTGGCTTGCAATACATATAGTATTTTGAATCAAAATCAAGCGACGGAAGCATAACGAATAACACAGACAACTGTACTAAAAGTGTCAGCAGTCTGCTAGACGCTTGATGTGAAACCAGGGATTGACATACAGTAGATATTGCTTCAACTACTAGAATGCCTGTCTCTCACAGAAAATCTGACGAATCTATACCCTAGTCGTACCCCAACTGTTGATTGACATTTTGACAAGTCTTGTCTCTCACAGAAAATCTGACTAATTTATACCCTGATCGCACTCCAACTGTTGATTGACATCTTGAGAAGTCTTGTCTCTCACAGAAAATGGGACAGAACTCATGACATAGTCTAACTAGTTTCTTCTCCTTCTTATCCACATCGCTCCTACCGAATGGCAGGATCACGACTGAAGATGGCCCAATGTACAAAATACGTGCCATTGTGTTTATACCATGTCCTTGATAGTCTCATTTCAACATTTTTAGACACCTTTTACAGCAGACACGAAGATTAAGTAATTCCATTCTGTTTTCTCCTGTTACTGGCATGTGATTCAGATAAGTAATTTTGTAGTTTATCGAGCTATAAATGGGAATTCTATTGGTTGCAATGTTACAGACTAAAGTTGAGAATATAGCGTAATGAAGGGAATTGTTGAGAAATTAGCGTAATGAAGGGAATTGTTGAGATTTTAGCGTAATGAAGGAAATTGTTGAGAAATTAGCGTAATGAAGGGAATTGTTGAGAAATTAGCGTAATGAAGGGAATTGTTGAGAAATTAGCGTAATGAAGGGAATTGTTGAGAAATTAGCGTAATGAAGAAAATTGTTGAGAAATTAGCGTAATGAAGGGAATTGTTGAGAAATTAGCGTAATGAAGGAAATTGTTGAGAAATTAGCGTAATGAAGGGAATTGTTGAGAAATTAGCGTAATGAAGGGAATTGTTGAGAAATTAGCGTAATGAAGGAAATTGTTGAGAAATTAGCGTAATGAAGAAAATTGTTGAGAAATTAGCGTAATGAAGGGAATTGTTGAGAAATTAGCGTAATGAAGGGAATTGTTGAGAAATTAGCGTAATGAAGAAAATTGTTGAGAAATTAGCGTAATGAAGAAAATTGTTGAGAAATTAGCGTAATGAAGGGAATTGTTGAGAAATTAGCGTAATGAAGGGAATTGTTGAGAAATTAGCGTTGTTGTTGTTTGTTTGCGAATGCCCACAATGAGTTGGTTACGCTTTTGTGCACATTGAAAAGGACGTTAAGTGGTGGGTTGCAGTATCTTTCCTCACATTCAGAGCGTGCTGATAAAGGTGTACCGGGGACCTCCAGGCGATTGCGCTATTCTTGGCTTCATCTGCCTGTCACTCACTATTACGGGGATCACGTCGATCCCTCACCTCGTTAGCCAGGCTGCTTGAAAACAGCCCGTTTCCAGGGAGGGCTATTAGGAAGTAGTGGCCTGTATGTTTTGCGTGACCCTGACTAACATGTCTGATCAATATATTTTGTCTAACTAGACGTTAGTTTTCCTCCCCTAGAATATAGCGTAACAAAGGGAATTGTTGAGAATATAGCGTAATAAAGGGAACTTACTTGTAATACTTGGAAACCTGGTATTCAAACAGGCATGTTAATGTCTGTTGCCAGGTAGCCAAATGCTTCGGCAATACGTAGTAGCTATTTTACAACTTCCTGCGGCTTACTAGGCCTGGTGGAAGTTACATATAATTTGGGTAGATTTTTAACAAGATTTTTTTGTCTGGGCAGTGGCCGTTAAGCCTCCTTTTTCGATTTCTAAACTGCCAAGATATTTTTAATGTGGCGATACTAAACACGGGAATTCGATCTCCCTACCCAGAGATCCCGATCTCACTACCCAGAGATCCCGATCTCACCACCCAGAGATCCCGATCTCACTACCTAGAGATCCCGATCTCACTACCAAGAGAACCCGATCTCACTACCCAGAGATCCCGATCTCACTATCCAGAGATCCCGATCTCACAACCTAGAGATCCCGATCTCACTACCCAGAGATCAGGAGAATTGTTACCAGAATATTCATGTGAAAAAATCAGTCTCCACCTTGATTCAAACCCGCGACCTCCGGCACTCGAGTGGACACCTTACCTCGAGACCACGAATAGGGCGTAATGAAGGGAACTGTTGAGAATATATAATAATGAAGGGAACAGGTAACCTACTCACATAGCATCAGAATATAACGAAATAAAGTCTCGATTACTTTGTCCATTACGGCAGTAGCTTCCATGCTTCCAATTTCATAAATGGAAATATGAACTGCATTACATGTGTTTTACACGGGTCTGTATATCAAACAATCAAAGGAAAACCTTAGCTGCTCCCAGTATAGGACAGACCTTCAGCAAAAACACTACAAGACCCTCATGCTTTGGTAAATTCTTCAAGTTCTGACTATGTCGTTCCATATATTTTTATGCTAATGGCATTCAATTTATTTACGCCATGTGTGTTTTGCTCTGCCCCGACGTCTCTTACTCGTTGGTCCATAGTAAAGCCTGCTTGTTAATGCTACCAACCAGACGCTAATACGTATGACGTAACCAGTGTCATCGCATTTAGTCTGCACTTCTTGGTCACTTCTTCTTTTTCTTCGTTGTTCGTTCTCAAATTCAGGCTACAAGTCCTAAACAGGGCTTTGTAAGTAGCAGGATGTTGTCGGGAGAACGAAATGCTTTGTGTTGTAGTTTACAGCTTGACTGCTATATTTTTACCTTTCGGTCCGACACATCCAACTTCAGTAGATTTTTGTGGGTATCGAGTTAACCTTCCTTCTTCGATCCGTTCTCATTAGCCAGTCTGCTACAGAGCCAGCCTGTTAACCGGGATCACCACATGGAGGGGTAAAAATGTCTTGTCAGCTCTGGTTCGCTGGCCTTGACATTGGCAGCCAGCTCTGGTTCGCTGGCCCTGACGGTAGCAATCAGTTCTTGTTCGCTGGCCCTGGCGCTAGAATTCAACTCTGGTTCGCTGGTACCGAAGCTAGCGGTCAGCTCTGGTTCGCTGCCCTAACGCTAGCAGTCAGCTGTGGTTCGCTGGCTCTGACTCTAATAGTCAGATTTGGGTCGCTGGCACTTACGCTGGCGGTCAGCTGTGGTTTGTTGGCCCTTACGCTAGCATTCAGCTCTGGTTTGCTAGCCCTGACGCTAGCATTCAGCTTTGGTTCATTGGCGCTACGACTAGCGCCAGTTCTGGTTCACTGGCTCTGACGCTAGCAGCCAGATTTGAGTAGCTGACACCTGCAGCTTCCTTGGTCCACTAATAAGTGACCTGTTCTGTACAAAAGTTCCGCTTTTCAAATCTTATCATACCACTTAAATCGCGCCCAGACACCCATTTACGAACGTACGAATTTCTTTCACAATCCTTTCCGCCATACACTAATACTCTGAACGACACAAAAGAACCGACTTCACATTTTGAATGACGATTTTTAGTTACACGCCGGATACGTTATTCTTAAACTGCCATACGTTTCTTCAACGCAATGAAGGCACCTCTAAGCTTCTGTAATTGCAACAATGATATTTTTCTCTGCACCCGTTGCCCTGCCCATATTACTACCGATATATATTTATATAAATATATATATATATATTTATATATATATATATATATATATATATATATATATATATATATATATATATATATAAGAATACACATCAAGTAAGGATTTAGGACCCGGCACAATTAATCTGTCTATAGACGCATTTATTCGCAAAACCATTTATAGTTATTGTATTATGTATTATACATATGTATGTATACCGTGATGATAAATATCCATGAATCTGGGCATATTAATTTTATTTAGCAAGAAGAGACAAGCCAGCTAAACCACATTCTATTTACTTTTGGGAAATGTGTTATTGAGAAAATGATGTCCCGTGAAGCCAGTGTGTAAATGAGGCTTGTTTCACTTACCCGACATAAACATTTGTCTACTTGCCATCAGAAACAAAAATATGCTTAAATGATTACCAGGGTTGCAAATTAGAGAAAGAAACTGTTCCAGTTTTGCGAAAATATTATTAGATATGGAAACATGGGCGCAGAAGAGAGAAGAATTCGTGGTGACTTAATTAAGGTGTATAAGATGATCAGAGGAATGGATAAAGTAGACTATAACAAGTTTTTTTAATAATACAGCCACCAACAAGAACAAGAGGGCACAGCTACAAGTTGACTAAGGAGAGGTCAAGATTCGATATTAGGAAGTATTTTTTTAGCCAGAGAGTTGTGAATGCATTGCCAAAGGAGGTGGGGGAGGCTGGGACGGTTAATGCATTTAAGAATAGATTGGATTCGTACAGCCTCTAGAGCAAGGTGATGTAAATGGAATTGGTTGTATACAGACTTTGCAGTCTTCTAAACCAGTATAAAGACGTTACGTTTAAGTTTTAGGTTGTGACAAGAGCTTGCAATTTGTTGCTGTTTTGCATTTTTTTCGTTTGGGAAAGTAGTAACCTAAATAGTTTCACTACAAACCGGATATTGTGGAGAGACAATTGTTTTCACTTGAGCTGTCTGTGTAGTTTGCTCGAGATCAGGTGGCAGGACAAAGTGCATAACTCTAAAATTCTTAGCAATATAAAGATGTTGAGCATCGATACAATTCTGAAATTGTCTCAGCTAAGATGGATCAGACATGTTGTTTACATGCTAGATGAGCGCTTCCCCAAGCAGCTGTTAAACAGTGAGCTCACAACAAGCACACGCTCGCAAGGGAAGCAGAAGAAATACTAGAGACTCCTTGAACCACTTCAATATTGATGTCATCTCCTGGAAGATGCTTGCACAAGACCGTGCCGTGTGGCGAGTTAAATCCCCGATGGTGCTCAGATAGTAGAGAGTATAGCCACCATGGATGCTCAGCGCAAGAGTGCTGCCCGAAAAAATAATACAACGAATCAACAGGCGGCTCCTCCAATGTGTGCCCTGCATGTGACAGTGTGTGCCGTTCCAGGATTGGTCTTTACAGCCATCAGAGAACACATTTTGCAGCAATAGTCTGATGCTGTCCCCGTCTTTGCTTGCGATGAGCAACTGTTACTATTATTATTATTAATAGTATTTGTATTATTATACAATGTTGACGAAGAAGTGTTGGGAGAAGTATTAATAGTAATATTATCAATATTTATTGTGGAAGACAGTTAGAAAAAAAAAACAATGTAGATGTAGATTAGATTCTAAATAAAAACTGCATATTATCTATATAAAAAAAACGTCCTATGCACAAGGGCTGTATCTTAGAAAATACATAATTGCAAAGGAACCATTGAATTATGAAGCGTTTGCACCTGTATATCCCCATTCGTTGATCTTTTTTCTTCAGTTTGCTACGTGTCAATAATTTTAGCCTGCAAAAAGCCTAAACTTGTGTGTGTGTAGCTGACAAGCACGTTATTTAAACATCGCCTGAAAAGTATGGTGTATCGTGCCTCGATATATGAGCCGGTTCTACTGGTTATTTTGTAGCTATGTGTGCAAGGAGTTGAGAATCCTTATATCTCATCTCATTTCATCTCATCTCATATTAACTCATCCCATTGATCTACATAGATCTCTTTTGGAAACTGCTTTCATGTACTATACGTATCTATTTTCAATCCATGCATATTTGATGGTTCTTTAACACCCTCAATTCACATTTCTCTTGGTCCTGCTCTTGCCATAAAGCCTGGCTGTCTTGTGTTATAAACTTGAGCGAGGGGTAAGTTTGAAAACATTCTTGTCATGTTATCATCGCATTAAGTTCTTTATTTCTCTATATAAATAAAGGAAACCGTTTCTCCTCCTTTCTCCCTGACTTCTTCAGCTCTCCCTCTCCCTTCCAAAGTTGCCATGGCCACTTATTGCAAGTACAAACCTTTACATGTTGCATTCATTGTGTATTGCACATTAGTGCTTGTCATTGTACGGCCCTGAAAACATATTCATGCACATAACTGTTTTGTTATTTAAAATATGTTCCTCCCTCTTCCATTACTAACAACTAGCACCAACTGTTGTTAAACAAACTGTATGGCCTGCGACGGGGTGGAGTAGCTACAAAATAAATAGATGGGAACATTCGTGATGGCACGGCCTGCTAGCATACATTTGGATCTTGCGAGCATGGAGGCAAGAATTTGGAAAGTAAATAATCTGGAACAGAGTGCGTGAAATATGGTAGAGGAATGTTTGTGTTTTGAGTACCAAAATGATGACGGATAGTGTAGAATTGTAGATGGAGATATCATACGCAAAATTTGAATTATTTCATTCTTAATATTAATTTTTAAAAGCGTTTGTCTCGCAGTTTACAGCGCGGCTGCGACAGTGGCCCGACACATCCGGTTTTAGTTCGGCATTTTTAGGACCAGGTTTGCCTGCCATCTCTTAGCCAGACTACGGGAGTGTGGCATGTTTAGAGGGTCGCTATGTGGACTATGAAAATTATCTTGGGCTTCGCTGACGCTGGTGCAAGCAGCCAGCTATGAGTCGTTGCTAACCGGCAGCACATTTAGCGCTGCATCTTCGGCCCTATTAATTAAATTTGAATAACGACACACGAGTGGAGAGGTGTGAATGTTTGAGATGGGTGCGTCCGTAAGCCTGTTGTTTATATGTAGATCTATGCATTAAAGAATGGTTTGTCGGTGAAACTGTTCTTGAGCATCGTGGATGTCTTAGTGCAACGGAACTGAAAGTACATCTATTTATATTTGAGGATGATCCCTCTGTAAACCTAAATAGTTGTATATGTTGTGAAATCCCACAATGAGTAGGTTGACTCTTGTGCGCGCCCTGAAAAGACGTTTAGTGGCGGAATGCGGCAGCTTTTCTCCCATCCCTAGCGTGCTGATGAAGGGGGACCGAGGTCCTTCAAGCGGCTGTAATATGCTTGGCTTCATCTGCGTGTCGCTCACTACTACGTGGATGATGTCTATTCCCCCACCTTGTTAGCCAGACTGCCAAGTCCGTTACCTGGTAGGACAACGTGGAAGTTGAGGTGTGAATCTTGGCCAGTATATTTTCCCTGACACTGACTAACATGTCTGATTAGTATGTTGTGCCAGACCAGACGTTAGTCTTCCTCCCCAAAATTGCACAGTAAATGTGTGTGCACTTGAGGCTGACATATAAATAAAAACATATAAATATGAGCAATGGCGTCACATTTACCTAAGTGAAACTTTTCCATCGCGAATACTCCGAGCGCGCATCCAAATAACCCTGACATACATGTTCTTACGATATTAATTTTTTAGTAAGTAATAAGCAGTTTTATAGAGCTCTGCCGATTATTATCTGTTGTTTTGTTGTTGTTGTTGTTGTTGCTTACAATGTTTTCAGAAAATGTTTGCTTAATTTGTGCCAAAGAGTTCCTTACAAGGCAGTTATGTGGGACTGATCTGTCATTTATGTTGTGTGAAATGTGCCCATGTGAACCGAGAAAGTAAACATTTCGTTTGAGCGTCTTCCACAGCTCATTTGTCCATGCATTGTATTATAGCTTTTCAGCTCAGGATTAGCATTTTAACATAGTAATCCTTCAAACCAGTATAATGTCTTTTCGAGTCCACCTTTCTGGGACTTGAAATGGTCAGGACTACAGCAAAAGCACCAAAATGAACGTTTCAAACAAAAATTATTCGGTTTGACAGTTCGTCCTCTATGAAATTTATATTCAGCCTTTTTCAACACTCTGTGACTGTCTGTTAAATGTATATTTACACAAGACATAAAGGGAATTGTCATCATGCGCCTAACTATACGATTCTACCTCCAGGTTCACGTTTAACAAATCCCCAAATAGGCAGCGAGAACAATTTTACGGTTTGATCAAAAGTGGGACGGGGATATATCTTTTTAGTTCATTCATCACCATCACACGTCATGCTGACTGTCGTAGGCACTACTGCTTGATTACGAGTGTTGATGATCAGTTCTGCGGTTGATCGTATTCCAACAAACAATGACGTTTAAAAGATCAGCGTTTTCTAATGCTGTTGACGTTTATCTCCCTTTTCATGTATTGTGAATGTTGTTTCATAGTACTCCAGCCTTGACTTTCTCATAACATTTCCCATCCCAAAAATGTATATTCTGTTCTGACGCGTGTACCACCAATCTATCAATTAATCAAAACTGTTTCAGCTAAGCACACGTCGTGTACAAATGCACACAATGCGATAAATCTTGGCTCCTTGATGTCTGTTTCAGTTTTTGTGGCTTACATTTGCTATAGGGCTGAGCCTCATGCTCAACTCTCCATAGTGCCTTTTACAATATTCCTGGTAGGTTACAGCATAACCGCGTTTGCTCCATTTTTCGGTCCCGTGGTCGTGAATGATGTGGATACATGTGATAACATTATAGATAGAAAAACCACAGAGAAAAACCTGGATTCTGCCACACCATACTTTTCGCGGACGGCCTTTTCTGCGCCTCTAGCCAGTCGGGGAAAGATTTTTGGCGCCGAGAAACAACTTGTGTAGTATTTTGTGGGCATGGGTTTCCTGGTCTAGCTGCACAACATCACCGAACAAAGAAACTCGGCATCGGTCAAGTGTTTCTGAGATTGGGTAGAAACCTGTTTTAGCAGAGACCTCCACGTTGCGGATGTAGTCATGCCATCGGGCGTCCAGGATACGCCGCTGCTTGCGCATGTGAAAGGCTTCCAGTCTCGACATGTCATGTTTCACCAATGACCAGGTTTCGGAGCCGTAAAGAAGGTCTGGGACCACGCAGTACTGGTAAATGCGGATTTTTGTTCCAATGGAGATCTTTCCATTACTCCATGCGCGTTAGAGGTCGTGCATAGCGGACGCAGCTAGTCCGATCCGCCTTGACATATCGGTACCGCTGCGTCCATCAAATGATATCGTGCTACCGAGATAGGTGAATTCGTTGGTGCCCACCGCAGTGTGACATTGAGTTTCGATACCCTGGGGTGCTGTGTCGGGAATGACGTTCTGAACGTTGGTCTTGGCCCATGATATAGACAGGCCTAGAGAGACCGTTTCATCGCCTAACATTTCCAGAGAGTGCTGTAGCGCAGATCTGTCTGTGCTGAACAGGACAATGTCGTCCGCGTAAACGAGATCAGTAAAGATTGCCTGATCAATAGCTATACCCACCTGATGTGCGCTGAGGCGGTCAAGAGGCCAGTCGACTGTCTGGCAGAATAGTTCGGGGGCAAGAACACATCCCTGTCTGACACCAGAAGTCGTGGGGAATCTGTCAGATAGAGTGCCACCCAATCCAATTCTGGCGCAGTTGTCCTTGCGTAGTTCATTGATCAGATTCAATAAGGGGCCCAAGGTACCTATTCCATGGAGGACTTTCCATAAAGCCGGCCGATCAACCGAGTCGCAGGCGGACTTCGAGTCCACGTATTCAACGTACTAGGGGCGATTGACGGCCCGGTGCAGGTTGACGAGGAGACGCAGAGCAAGGATAGCGTCGGTTGTAGAACGATCCTGGGTGAAGCCAGACTGTTGTGGGCGACGTTTTTGTGCTCAAGAGAGGCTTGAGTCTAGCCAGAAGCACGTGGGCAAACACCTTCTCCGGTACCGAGAGTAGTGTTATAGACATGTAATTACTGCAGTCTTTGCTACTCCCTTTACCTTTGTACAAGGAGACGACCATTCCATCGCGCCAATTGGCCGGGACGTGTCCCGTCCTTCATACTTCCAGGAATAAATGATGGAGGCCAGAGCTGATCGGGTCGATGACGTGTTGAATATTTTACTGATATGAGTGTAATAAGTTGTCTATATTTGGCTGTCATGCGTGCAATAAGCTATGTACATTTCTCTGTTATGCGTCTAATAAGCTGTCTATATTTCTCTCTTATGCGTGTAATTAGCAATCAATATTTCTCTGTTATGCGTGCAATAAGCTGTCTATATTTCTCTGTTATGCGTGCAATAAGCTATCTATATTTCTCTGTTATGCGTGCAATAAGCTATCTATATTTCTCTGTTATGCGTGCAATAAGCTGTCTATATTTCTCTGTTATGCGTGCAATAAGCTGTCAATATTTCTCTGTTATGCGTGTAAAAAGTTGGGTCATCTCTTTCTGCTTCAGCATTTTTTAAGTAGTGTTCTTTGATGTTCATGTGACTTTTAGCATTCTTCTATTAAAACCACATTCTTGGGGCCTCAATTAAACTGTTTGTTTGTTTGTTTGATTACCATTCACTGAACCAACTTTTTCCCCTCACATATGGCAGTTAATTTTTTTAAATTTGTCTTCGTTTGTTTTGAAAAGTTGTGACGCGGTTTCGCAGTTTACAGCTTGTTTTTCTTTATCAATGCTATGCTGCTAGTCCGGTGAGGTTCCCGAAGGAGACTGCGTTTCAGACATTTTCGAGCATGGTCGTTTCCCCAGATCAGACTGCCTTTCTTTCGTCTGCATAGGTAGGGCATTCTTGCAGAATATGTTCTGGTGTTTGGGTGCTCCACAATCGCATGTGTCAGTGTCTCTGAGACCCATTCTGTGGAAGTGGGCCTTGAGTATACAGTGTCCCGTTTGTCTATGCTGTCATTTTCTGGCTTGTAGTCTCTGTGCTGTTTCCTCCATTCTGTCTTCATGGATCTTTTGATGAGTGTCTTTGTTTCTTTATATCTATGTGGATGGGGAATCTGCTTGCCGGCACTTTCGGCTTTTGCGAGCTCATTTGCTTTCTCGTTTCCAGAGATCCAGGGATAGTATTGTTGAGGCTTCATGAATTGTAAATAACTTAACTTAACTTAATTTAACGTAAAATTATTAGTATTGTTGAGGCTTCATAAATGTAAATAACTTAATTTAATGTCTTTATACTGGATTAGAAGGCTCTTCAGAGTCTATATACAACCAGCTTCTGGCAGGGTGGTTAGCCGATGAGTAAGTTCATCTTAATAGACTCAAACACTACAGCGAAGTAGACCCGCAGCCTGCTAGGCGCCATCTATGCTGCTCTTAACAAACCACCTAACCATGCCCGGTGTTATGTTGTGTCACACAATTAGTCGTCTCTTACTACATGCTATATGTTGGGCAGTGGTGCTATTCTTGTCAATGTCATACACAAAGACCCGGCACACAACTCTGGTATAAACATATATATATATATATATATATATATATATATATATATATATTTGTGTACATTTTATGGTGCATGTTATGTTTCAATGTTATTAGCAGTAGAGGACATGCTTTTCACGACAAAAGTATCAGGTTCGCCTCCGTGTTCGGGCAGTCCAGGATCGAGGCGCAAACAGGAAATCTAGAGCAGATGAAATGCTCGCGACAGCTGCTGATCATGTGTGGCACAGAACTTTCCACAGATAACACAGTTTGGCTTGGCTTGGCTTAGTTCGTTCTCAATCTCTCACTAACAAAGCCTGAAAAGGCTTAAGTAGGAGAATGTAGTCCAGAGAACGGAATGCGTTGTGTCGTAGTTTACAGCTTGACTGCGATACTTGCACCTTTCGGTGCATTTTTTGAGTACCGGGTTAGCATTCCCTCTTTGATCCCTTCTCCTTAGCCAGTCTGCCCTGCTGCAGCCTGTTATCCAGGATCACCGCTTGGAGGTGTAGAAGGGTCTTGGCAGCTCTGGTTCGCTGGCCCTGACGCTAGCTATCAGACATGGGTCGCTGACCACTGCAACTCTAACACAGTTTGAAGATCAATGTTTAATTTTCCTTTAGGCGATGACTTTGAAAGGAATTTAATGTTCGCCACCTCTACGAAAAGATGGATGTTCGTCCCCTCTACGAAAAGATAGATGCTCGCCACCTCTACGAGAAGATGGATGCTCGCCACCTCTACGAAAAGATGGATGCTCGCCACCTCTACGAAAAGGTGGATGTTCGCCACCTCTAGGCGAAGATGGATGGTTACATAAAAACACGCCGCTGGATAATAGAAGATGAGTGTTTAATTTGTTGTGACAAGTCCATTCAGGAAGTGGTCTTCCCATCGGTTTCTAGAACCTCCTAGCATTCGTTTGCCCTGTGCTATGTATGCCCTGTAACAGATTAGTCCTCGAGACGTGGTCATACCAAGTCAGCTTTCGTCTTTTGATCGTTGTGAGGAGGTAGTCCTACAGTCAACTTGCATTCTCGATTCTTCGTCGTACATCATTTGTGATACGGTCTTTGTAGGTGATATTTAAAAGTCTTCTGAATCATCCCATTTCTGTGACCTGAATTCTTCTCTGGAGGTCTGCTGTATTAGTCCATGTTTCGCAGGCGAGGAGGAATATTGAAAGAACCAGTGAGCGCATTAGTCTGACTTTTATAGTGAAGGAGAGTCGTTTATCTTTCCATTTGTTTCAGTCGTGCAAGCGCTGCTTTTGTTTGTGACTTTCTGGCCAGGACCTATGGTTTTGATCCCTCATCACTGATTGTTGAGCCTAGACACCTGTAACGGTTCACTGTTCCAAGATCCTCTCCATTTGCTTTGATCCCAGCGTTGATTCCTTTAGTGTTGTTGGTCATCAACTTTGTCTTTTCTGCGTTTATTTTCATGCATAACTCTGTGCTGTTACACCTAGTCTTCAGATCATTCTCGAAGTTCTGTCCCCTATTCTTATGGTGCCGACATGGTCATAAAGGACATCACTCTTAATTCGTTCTAGGAATATATTGAAGAGTGTCGGATGAGATTATACATCCTTGTCTTACGCCGACGGATGTGCGGAACCATTGACCCATTTTTCCATACACAAAGACTGCGCTTGTTGCCTTATCATACAGATAGATCCTCGATAACGATCACAATGTTTCTGTTGATGTTATATATCTTTATTGTTGCCTATAGAGCATCATATCGGACTCTACGAAACGCTTTGTTAAAGTTAACAAACACATGGTATAGGTGTTGTTGATGTTCCAAATATTTCTCTTTAGTACTCGTACATTGAAGATCTGCTCCATTGTGCCTCTTCCGGTTCGAAAACCCATCTGTTCTTCGGCAGTGTTGTTCTCGGCTTGAAGTTTCAGTCTGTCAAGAATTACTCTGAGTAGGACTTTGCTAAGGTGGCAAATGAGGTTGATTGTTTTATAGTTTTGACAAAGCTTTAAGATTCCTGAGAGCACCATCGATTTTGACCAGGCTTCCGGTCATTTTTCTGTCTGCCATATTCTATTGCAGAGGGATGTCACTTATTTACCACCCGCCTATATGGGCTT
Organism: Ariolimax columbianus; assembly: GCA_036924085.1. Classification (NCBI taxonomy): domain Eukaryota; kingdom Metazoa; phylum Mollusca; class Gastropoda; order Stylommatophora; family Arionidae; genus Ariolimax; species Ariolimax columbianus. Next base: position 98,626,624 of record JAVGWX010000006.1, on the reverse strand, counting down.
TGCTGGTATATTATCCACTCCAGCAGATTTCCTTTTCTTCAGTATCTTCACCGCTATAGCTACCGCTTCTTTAGTTATCGGTTGATTTTTGCCAGCTTTAGGAGGTACGGGGGCGATTGCTTTTTTTCTGGCTCACCCCGGCACTCGTGATTGTATAGTTCTGAGCAATACTCTGTCCAGCGTGTCATTATCTCTTGATTTTCTCTAAGACATTTTCCAGTCTTATCCTGTTTGTCATACTGCGACTTTGTATAGGCATTCTAGACCTTTGATAATCGTAAATGCTCTTTGACATAATTTCTGCCCAGTATATCCTCCATATCTATACACTGCTCAGTGATGAATCCGCGTCTTTTGCCTCTTTCCTCTTGAACCGTATTTCTGCATTTATTAATCCATACTTTCTGGACCCTTCTGGAGTGTTCTTTGGGCTCTTTAATTTCCTTCTCTTATCTCACAGATCAAGTATTTCTTTTGTACTACAGGGCGGTCTTTTTGTCTGTTGTTCCAAAGGATCTCTGTTGCTGTGTCTATTATCGCTACAATAAAAGCACCTGTAATCATATCTATGTCTGGGTCTTCCCGTAGGACAGTAAGCGGTGCAAATCGTCCTTCTATCATGGCATCAAACGTTTCTACAATTTCCGGCTGTTTCAATTTGTCAAGGTCAAATTTTATTCTAGTTGTTTCCTTGCTCCTGACTTCCCTTAGACGAAGACGCATAGCCGTCATCAGTAAGTCATGGTCACTTCCTATATCTGCACCTGGGAAGCTTCTTGTCTGAGCGATGTTAATGCTGAATCTGAATAGTTTCTGGACCAATATGTAGTAAATTTTACTATGTACCTCTCTACTCGGGCTGTTCCATGATAAACATATATACGATTTATGTGGCCCCCAATGTGTTTGTAACCAGTTGCTTGTTGTAGCGTACACATTCCAGGAGTCTCAGACTTCGGTCATTTGTCTCCGTGTTTTCATGTGGTCCGCAGATTCCTCGCCAATCTATCATTGCCCCTTGTACAACCAGTATGTCTTTCTTCGGTGAGTCATTAACCAGTTCTTGAAGTTATTCATAATAATAGCTGTCCATCGTTGTCGATGAGGACCGCCGACATCATCCTTGTCACAGACTTCCCTGTGGGTGCGCATGTGGCTGAACAGGCCAATGCGGGCACGAAAACATCTGCTACATATCGGGCACACGAGATTTGTAGAAGATGTTCCCGCTGCTCAGGATTTCCGCGTCTCGCGTCTGCTCTGGGCTTTCACAACACGGTCGTCTTCACCGGCAGCTACACCCGATTTGACTGCGCCTCTCCAGTCAGATCTGTTTTGCGCAAGACATTCCCAGGTGTCGATGTTTATCTGGCAACTTTTTAGTGAGTCCTTCAGACCGTCTTTAAAACGTTTCTTTGGGCGCCCTCTCTCGCGCCATCCCTCTCTCAGCTCGCCGTAGAGAAGCTTCTTTGGGAGCCGCTCGTCTGACATCTCTAAAACGTTTCTAGTATCAATCTCTAAAACGTTTCTAGTATCAAAGTTATTCATAGAATGTGGCAATTTCACATTCATCATAACCTGAAATGTGTGCGTAATATTTATTGTATAGCGGTGATGTTAAAGGGCGTTGCTTTGAGTCGTATTCTAATAAATCCGCCAGATCTTTGTCGACAGCCCACCACACATCTAACAGTGTTTTTACTTGTTGCTGGTGAATACATTTGTTACTATACTGCCCTCTGGCTGGTTTGAGTTTGATAACGTTCAGAATAGTCCGCTTCGACTCAAATTAACGTGTTAGAAATGGAAAAATGCACCCACAAAAATTGCATTATTTAAAAGAAAACAACTAACTAAAATATACGAATACTAGTAAATGACATAGATAACAACTTTAAGATCTAATTATGTGACAGTATTCAATTCTTTGACGATGAAAGACAATACTAAAAGATGTGTTTTAAATCATCACAAACAAGCAACAGTGTGTGTAAAAATACCACACCAAAAAAAGAAGTATATATAAATACAAACTTCAATGAAAATCGACTTGTTACCATTTCAGTCAATACATCAGTGACAACGCAAGCTGTAGACGTCATTATGAACTTGTGATTGCTCAATACCTGCAATCTATCATGCACAATCGATTATAGAAATTGATTTTCTCTAGGGAAAAACAATTATTTTTCTCACGCGGTTACTTGAACACCGTCGTATTTCATTTTCATTTTCCCTTCTTCCTTTTTGTTTCTCTTTCTAGTCCTCTTTTTATAATGTAGATACTCAAATCATTTCTTTATTCGATTCGATCTGTGTTTATTTCATGACTGTACTTATTTGTATAGTCAGTAACATTCTTGCTTGGACATTGTTTATTTTCCTTGCTTTACATCTAGTCAGTTTCTAATGTCAGGTTAGTCTTTGTTTGTCCAGTTCTTTTGAGTAGAAATATGAAAAGTTTTTCAACTTTAAAAAAAGTCACAATTGTTATTCCATATTACTGGAATCAGTGTAATATTTTTATTTGGCTTACTTTTTCATAATGTTAAAACGTAAATTATCCAAATCTTCACGATGTGTCTCTGAGTTTCTCTTGCAAACGTGCCTGTTATCATGATTTTCAGTTTTCTTAACTTATATTAAAGTAATTGTGTGATATTATACATTTTGGCTATGGATTTTATGCAACCATTTCCCGCATCAATTTCCCTTACTTAAGTTTCTGGCGTCATTTTAGTTCTTGTAATCAGATATTTCTTGAATGTAGCTTTCCTTAAAAGGTTTAAAATTTAAATAAAATATTTACCTGTGGGATTTGAAGGTGCTAAATTATGCCATAAAAGTGCTCATCTGCCAGAAACAAAGCAAAAGGAAAGGTTATGAATTAACGTAACTTCTTTATGGTGGTTTAGAAGGCTCTGCAGCGTCTATAAGCAACCAATTTCTTCTTCTTAACTTTCTCTAAAAATAGTTAAATGTCTCCAGTCTAATTTGTTATGCATTAACTTAACCCTACCTCCACAATTTCCTATAGCAATGTATTCCAAGCATTCACCATTCTCTAACTAAAAAATGTTTTATAATATTTAATCTAGACCTTCCTTTAATTGACTTGAAGCTGTGCCCTCTTGTTTTTAGCCTGTTGTACTTTGAAAAATTTGTTATAGTCTAGTTTATCAGTTACTTTGTTTAACTTATACACCTGAATTAAATCGCATCGAATTCGTCTCTTTTCTGGGTTCTGTAGGCCGGTTTGCACAATGCTACTTGTTCAGAACGGGAGACAAGACTTTTATGCCAGGGCCAAGTGAAGCATACTGACCAAAATCATATTTGTAATTCTCGTCTCGCTCCTGGAAACAGGCTATCTTTTACCCGTCTGGCCAACGATGTATGAATCGACACTGTGAACCCCTTAGTGGTGTGCATACTGATACGCCTTACATTGAACTACTGTGAGAACGATTCAGGTCTACCTTTTTTAGTACGGGTCGGGATATAAGAGGAGCCACTGTAACCCGCTACAAATGAAACGTCAGGAATGAAAAATTCTGCACGATTAGCTTCGAACAACAACAAGTTTAGCACAAATTGTTTGTACATTTAGTTAAATCGCGTATACCTCTACTGTTTAATCATGTAAACCTTACTCGTGAATCATGTATACCTCGCTCGTTAATCATGTATTCCTTACTCGTGAGTCATGAATACCTCACTCGTTAATCGTATATACCTCACTCGTTAATCGTGCATACCTCACTCGTTAATCAAGCATACCTCACTCGTTAATCGCGTATACATCACTCGTTAATCGCGTATACCTCACTCGTTAATTGTGTATACCTCACTCGTTAATCGCGTATACCTCACTAGTTAAATTGTATACTTCACTCGTTAAAAATATATACATTACTCGTTAAACACGTATACCTCACTCGTTAATTATGTATATATTACTCGTTAATTATGTGTACATTACTCTTTAATCATGTATACATTACTCGTTAATTATGTGTACATTACTCGTTAATTATGTATGCCTCATTCGTGGATCATTCATCACTAGAAGAGAACTTCTTATATGTCCAAGAATATCGGACTATGCTAGCTTGTTTTGCAGTTCATTGTCTTAATAATTCAGAGCACACAGTCATATAAATTAGCCTGTAATATTCAACTCAGAACTTAGAGATGTTTATCTATGATTATTTCTATTTCAGTACAAGCTGCGCAGTATTTTTATAGAGAAACGTGTATCGCTATAGGAGAAATGAAGGAAGAACGAACATTGTATATTCATTCCCCTTCTCGCTCTTCTTCGTTTGCCTGCTAACTTTGACATATATGGCTCTTATAGAAGCAAAAATAGGTTTCAGGTTCAAGATACCACAATACAGTTTCTCGTGGAAGGAAGCAGGCCACTACTAAGTGTCACCTTATATCATCAAAGTGAAATGGACAGTTCTATAACAAGTGTTCAGCTGGAATGTGGTAGAAAATAGTTTCAATAGTAACAGGGGGAACAGACGTATTTGTACACACATTTATGTAAAAAAGATAAGTGTGGGGCATTGGGTGATTCTTTGGTCTCCTTGCGATTTTATTCCCCATGAAATTGAAATATTGACTCCTATATTCATGTATAATACATTAAGTATTGTTTCTAGAGCTTTCTTTCAAACTCAAAATTACTACTTCGCAATGGCAGACGTTCTGATCCTATGAATTATATATTTGAATTATATATTGAGTTAAGTGATGTATTGTGTCGTATTGATTCTGGATTTATCGTTATATTTGGCAACGCTAGCAGTAGTACGAGATTCAGCATAACGACCACTTCGTTTCCAATAATCGAACATCAATTATTTCCTCCTGCATGACCCCGACCTTTAATAAAACATCGTTTGCTTTTGTTTGTAGCCTGATCCATTGGCTTTCGTTGGTTGTGCCTAAAAGAAAATGTGGAGCATGGTCAAAATATGTAATTACCTGAAAAACGCAGAGAATTGCGCACAATCACCGATCACATAATTATTTGTTATAAATATCGATCTCACTTACTGCAACAACTAGTTAAGAATGTCTCACTTTGCAGTATCTACCCACATATTAGACAAGGTAAATAACGAAAGAATTTCAAAAGCAGCAAATACAAAAATTTTGGAAGAAATTAGTAGCGTTTAAAATGAACAGAGGATGTCCAAACCCATCAATGAACAGAGGATGTCCGAACCCTTTTTCTCCTTCAGAAACATAATAGAACAATGCCCAACATGGTAGAGAGAAATATACATACAATAGTTTCAGTCTTTAACAAATTTAATATTTGACATATAACATGCAGCAGAGTAATCAAAACTTTTGCAGTGAAAACAGGAGTGCTACAAGGATGTACTTTATGTATCACTCTCTTCCTATCACAAACTGGGTAATGCACCATACAACAGACAACAGTCTAGTAGAACTTGATAGATCTATATATTACGCTATGGACTAGAAGATCTTAAATACACAGGTGACATTCCACACCTCTTGCAATCAAACCAACACACTAACGAGAGCGCTGATTGAATACTGAATATTTTGTCCCAAGAAAATAGAAGTAAAAAAACTGAATGTACAACAATCTCACACACATTAACATATGAAGTAAACACAAATCAAAGACGGATATATTTGCATAGCAGGAAAGCACACGTGCAAAGCTCACATTCTTCTACAAGTACCAAACTAGTAATACACAAGACTTGTTTACTTTCCGTGTTTCCGAGTGTAGCATTCTTTTTGTCGTTGTCTTGTCTACTTTCTACACAAATCGCTTTAAGAAAATTTCACCGAATTTTCTGACCACTACATCGGTATCACCAAACAAAAAACCACCAGTTTGAAGCAACCAAGAACATATGCGCACTATCGCAAATAACAGACGTTGCAATAGTATCGGTGTATCAGCTATACCTTAGAAAAAGACATGATACCATCACCAGAAGTGCCAAGCTATTAGCCCAGAAGCAAGACGAAAGTCAGGCTGATATAAAATACCTTGGCAGAGAACCACAGAAGTCCGAGAGAAAGTAATATTGCAAAGTTTTTTTTAGATGATATTAGAGCAATAATATTTGATATTTAGTATAAGTAAGAGTTTGAGAAAGATACATTAACAATTTCAGACGTAACATTCATTAGAGCCAATGGTTAACCACAGATAAGTAAGAGTTACGAACATATCCATGTAGAACATCTCCCTGCCGATGCAGCTGTATTGCAATTAATGGTTAACACCCACTCACCCTTTGCTGGGCCCATCCCATGTCTAACATACTCCCCTTCCTCCAACCTGTGCATCTTCTCCCTTCTCTCCCCCACCCCTTCCCGCTTCAGCCCCTCTCAATCGCCCGTCAATTCCTCCTTTAGACTGTCCGTCACCCTGTACATCTTCTTATTTGAAACATGTTTATGTCCTTTCCTCTTAAACCCTTCAACCATATACATTTTAACTCTACCTATTCCCTGCCTTAGTCATCCCGCCTCTTCTCGCCATCTCAACTCACCCATTCTTGCTTCAGATTATACAGATATTGACCTTTGGCAGACTTAGTTTTCATAATGCATCTACGGTTACATCCCCTACTAGTGATGCCATTAATCGATCGACCAATAAAATATTTCCCGCTATTGTCGGATAGACATTAGTGAATTAATGTAAATAGACAGGCATCAAGACGGACAGACTGACGGACAAACCGACGGACAGACGGACAAATATATAGATAGATGGATAGATTAATAGATATATAGTTAGACAAATATAAATATAAATAGAAAGATAGATAGATAGAGAGGGAAAGAGAGAGAGAGAGAGAGAGAGAGAGAGAGAGAGAGAGATATGGCCATGTCTTCAAATTGACATTGAATTTCGCTTACTGGTTCTATAATCGATCATGCAAAGGAGCTTATTGATTTCCTGCCCCGGAGATCCATTTCAGTCTCAATAGCAGTGACGCTCAGCACAAGAACTTCGGCTCCCATGTTTGCTTACATTAACATATGATAGAAATATTGAATATTAATAGCAGCATGACTGACTTCCACAAGGTGCAAATAAAATGGCAAATTTTATTATTCAAAGAAAGTTACAGTTACTAGAAATGAAAGTAACTAAAGACCAGGCTCAATGTATTGGCATACCGTCGTCGTCGTGCGACTATATTCCCATTCCTGAGGTAGTCGAGGGGTTCAAAAGACTGAGAGCTACATTTCGCTTTCCACTGCTGTCGCCACGACGTGTGCTGGCTATGTCAGGCTAGACATGCATCAAATCCATCCTGTCAGGCACTCTTCTGGAACACTGCAATATTGGTATTCAGTCAGGCAGATCATTGCTTGAAGTCTGGTAGCCATAAACAATTCTTTAATTCTGCAGCCCATCAGTCCTGGTTTGACTTAATGACTTTCATTCATCTATGAGTAATTAGTCTGTGTGTGATTTCATTTCTTCGACATACTAGGCCCGGTGAAAGTGCAGCTCTGATGTGTCCAGTCTCAGACTGTTTACCGGGATCATAGTGATGAGCAATGCATGAGCTGTAGCGATCAGAGACTGGAAACTGACTGATATCGTCAGGGCCAGCGAACCCGAGGTCACTTCTCCACCTTCAGGTGGTGATCCTGGATAACACGCTGCAGCACGGCAAACTGGCAAAGAAGAAGGGATCAAAGAGGGAAGGCTAACCTAGTACCCAAAAATGCCATGATAAAGTCGGATGTGTCGGACCGAAATGTGTACGAGTCGCAGTAAAGCTGTAAAACTACGACACAACGCATTCCATCCTTAACTTAATTTATCGTTTTTATACAGGTTTAGAAGACTATTCGTTTCATTTACATTTCCTTGCTCTAATGTGCATCCAATTTATTCTTAAATGTATTAATTGTTCCTGCCTCCCCTACTTCCCGTGGCAATGCATTCCAAGCATTCACCACTCTCTGACAAAAAAAAATTTCCTAATATGTATCTGGACTTTTCTTTAGTTAATTTGTAGCTATGCCCTCTTGTTCTTGTAAAAGTAAAAGTAAAAGCTATTCCTCTGATCATCTTATAAACCTTTATCGTCATCTCGAATTATTCTCTTTTCTAAACACTGGAGGCCGATTTTTCTGATTCTTTCCTATTAACTGTAGCTCTGGAATCCCACTATCAGCTTTTTCTATCATTCTAATATTGTTCTTCCCCCATTTTGTGATTATGTTCCATATTTTATCTACCCAACTGGGTGACTGTACATTTATGTACATTAAACTCCATTTACCAGCTCACAGACCATTCTCGAATTGTATATAAGCCCAACCTCAATATATCCACTTTTGCTTTAGATGAGATACTACTGCATAGTTTTGTGTCATTTTGCAATGATGGATCCCAAATCAATGTCTAAATCGTTTATATATATATCAAGAACAAATTTGGTCCCAAAATTTAGCACTATGGCACTCCACTTTTTACTTCACACCACTCAGAGTACTCCTTATTAATGCCCACTCTCTGCCTTTTTCCAGTTAACCACCTATTTCATCAGAGTTTAACTTTCGAAATAATCTTTGATGAGGTACTCTATTAAAGGCCTTATCAAAATCAAGATAAATAACATCCACCGACTCCCCTTTATCTATCATTTTAATAACCTCCTCCATGAATTATAATAGATTTGTTAAGCACGATCTTCCTTTAGTAAACCCATGCTGACTATTTCTAATTAGATTAAACTTATCTAAATGCACTGTGGTTTTTATTTTGCGCCTGTCGTCCCAGTGCATCCTACTTCAGCATTCATTTTATGCAAGGGTCAGCTTCCTCCTGCATTTTCTAAGGGTTCGCTTCCCCGGGGTAACGGCCGGTGTTGTGATGGGAATCTGTGATGGGTATCGAACCCAGCACCTTCCGGCTGTGAGCCGTGTCACTAAGCCACTATCCCACGCCTTCCCCCTATGCATTACAATGTTTTCTTTGATTACTAACTCTAACGACTATGCTCGCTAAACTGACCGGTCTATCATTTTGTGGATCTGATTTTTTGCCTTTTTTTTAAAAAGGGGATCACTCCTGCATCTTTCCAATCCCCTTTGCAAGTGATTGAGAATATAATATAGTTTACAACGTAGTTTATAACATTCTCCGGACTATATCCTGTTGTTTGCAAATCCCTTTTCGGGACTTGGTAGAAGTAGTTTGAGAATGAACGATAAAGAAGTTGAAGAAAACTGTTATGCCCATAGTACAATATTTGAAACTAGTGTATTGTTTTTGTTCGCACAATTTCTAGTACTTGAAGAAAATATGTTTTTGTTTCCAGAATGTAAAGAGTTCGGTATTGTAGGCTGCTGCCATTTCTAGAGATGCATTATGTAGCATGTCCTTTGCAGAACATTGCTCCCATCACAGCCCATCTGAAAGAAACTCGATCTCTTGCCAAATCCCCAGTATGCTTTAGAGTCATGAACCAGCATTCCTTCACATCTTGGTGCCATCGCTATCTTGCTCTGCCTCTGCCTCTCTTGCCCGGAACCATACCTTCCATTACCGTTCTCTCAAGACCGTTGTGTCTTTTGAAGTATTAAAAATATTTCAATTTTCTGTTCATAATGGAATTTATGAACCAGTTCTCCTCTATGCCCAACTCGTGTCGAATGTCTGAATTCTTCTTTTTTTCGGTCAATTATATTTTGAGGATCTTTCTATAACATTTTGACTCAAAGGACTCGATTCTCTTTCTCAGTGTTTTGGGTTACTGTCCCTATTTCGCATCCGCATGCTGCCACGGGAAAACACAGGTTCTAAAAATGTTCACTTTTGTGGATTGCTGGTACTCTGCCATATTTTCCCTCAGGTTGTGTAGCCTCTGCATATTGGCATCCTTTTACGAAATGTATGACATGTTACAGTGTTACTATGTTATGTTTCCTTTTCAGACTCTTGTAACACTAAATACGAGGTAAAGTCAGTACGTAGGTAACAAACTTATATGGACTAGCTGAAAAATGTAATTGGTAGCTTCTTAAAATGTCATAAGGTGGAAGCAGCATATAGTTTTATTATTTTTATAGGCTGCAGACGATAGGTGTCACATGCATGTGCGCAGGATACAAGATGACGTCCACGTTCATAGAGTGGACAATCAAAGAACAGCGTGCTGTTGTGCGTTTTTATGGACAAAATTATTTTCTGCATACGTCATTCATAAGTAAATGGTAACTTTTTACGGCGAGAAGGGTTTGTCGCGTAAAATGGTGGGTTACTGGGTCGATACATTTTCCCAAGTACCCTCAATATTTGCTGATGAAGTCAGACCTGGGAGATTGCACCAGACGCATCTTTGCGATTGGAGGGAGACACGAATCGAGCTGACAGGCGCGTAGTGTAAACTGCATGGTTTAGCTTACATCATAATGCATGATCGATTGAATTTCCAGAAAATGGGCTCACTGTTGATACTCAGACAACTGACTGACGAACACACAACTAACCAAATGAATATGTACTTGCACTGCCAGAGCGGTGAGATAAGTGTGAACGAATATGTCCCTGTACTGCCAGAGCGGTGAGATAAGTGTGAACGAATATGTCCTTGCACATGACAGAGTGGTGAGATAAGTGTGAACGTATATGTCTCTGCACTGACAGAGCGGTGGGATAAGTGTGAACGTATGTCTCTGCACTGACAGAGCGGTGAGATAAGTGTGAACGTATGTCTCTGCACTGACAGAGCGGTGAGATAAGTGTGAACGTATGTCTCTGCACTGACAGAGCGGTGAGATAAGTGTGAACGTATGTCTCTGCACTGACAGAGCGGTGAGATAAGTGTGAACGTATGTCTCTGCACTGACAGAGCGGTGAGATAAGTGTGAGCGAATATGTCCCTGTACTGACAGAGCGGTGAGATAAGTGTGAGCGAATATGTCCCTGTACTGACAGAGCGGTGGGATAAGTGTGAGCGAATATGTCCTTGCACTTACAGAGCGGGAGTTGCGTAGCGCAGTGGTTAGCGAGCTGGCGGAAATGTTATTTCAGACCGCAACGGCTTCCGGGTCGACCCAGCCTTAAATGGGTAGCGGTTCAGTCGGGAAAGTAAAAGCAGTGAGGTAGAGGACATGGCTACCGCCCTCATATAGCCAACATAGATCGCTAACACCTCACAGCAGTAATGCTATGGGTTACTTTACTTTTTTACTGACAGTCCGGTGGAATAAGTGTGAACGAATATGTCCTTGCATCGATTAAGCGATAGAGTAAGTGTATTATTGTTGGAAATTAAATTTAGAAATTAGGGACAATGTAAACGCAATGATACATGGTTTTTAAGTTCCTATCTCATTTAGATGTTTAAAAAAAAACACATAGTGATGTGTTACATATTTACTTACGTGCCCTCATATATAGAGCAAGATACGTTGTTCATTGCAGGTTATGAAGTGTCTTACGTTGAACTGTTAGTTTGTGCATATTTTAAATGTAGGATAAATTATGGTTAATGTACGAAGCAGCGACATTGTGAACGACGTACAACTTGAAGTTACTATGACTGAAAATGAAATCACTTGCTAGTGTAAACGTCCCATGTGGATTCTGTGTAGTGGAGAATATAACAACTGCATCGTTCCAACCATGGCGTCAACGCCTTCAACGAGGTTTGAACATGTTGTTCCGCAGTTTTATAATGTTTTCAAATTGAGGCAGAAACAATCACTGCAAAAGAATATTTTGTACTTGGGCGCAGGCCAGCTGTAATGGTATCGTTATGCTTCGCGTGGGGCTAAACGGGAGACAAAATGGAAGAAAACAGAGGAACCAAATGTATACCTGCTTATTGTTATCAATTCGCGATCAAATCAAATTAATTTATAAAATAAAAACAATTAGAAAAGGGAAAATACAACTTAATAGGCTTCTGAAAATTCCCAGTTCCTATATATTGATTGTTCTAAGCAAAAGTATTTTTTTGCAATTTTCAAGTCGAAACCTGCCGACTTCCCCTGTACATAATCTGTTATTTCGTTCTGTAAATAAAATAATGTTTCTGGCAGATTAATGAAATTGCAGTTGAAAAACGTAGCTATGTACCGACAAATTGGCCCAAAGATCTTACAGACCAGTTTCAGCAGGGCGTCGAAAGAGTAAATAGTTTTGTATGCAATTTCAAAACACTCGTTTCAGCTCGTGTGACGACTGCTCATAGCAAGCCTCGTCGATACAAGGTTCTTATCTGTGGGATTGGAGTGGCACACGGGAACAGACATTCCAGTCTAACTTTCACGAGCCGGAGAAACTTAATACTTGAAGAAAATGTCCCTGGCAATGTTTAAGAGGTAGGCAAATATGATGTCATTATTACTGGTGCAACCATTACGTTTGTTAAGGACTTATCCAACGTGGTGATTGATAATTAAAGGTAATTATATGCATGATAAAGCAGAAAATTTGTATCGTGTGGTCGAACGCGTTGACTACAGGTCTCTGACTATTATGGCATAGCTTTAATACCCCGTGCAAAGCCTGCTCTTTTTTTCAAACTCTTATTTGTTTTATTTACTTGTTTTCTATTGAATGTAAAATTAAGGCCTGGCTTGCAAATTGTAGAGATGCACATTTTACATGCCATTCTAGAACATCATAAGGCAACTCAAAACTTAAGCTAAATTATGTGGCACTTAAAAAGTATAAGATATTGATGGCAGAATCTTTAAATAACGTTGTTTGATTATTGTAGTTGTAGAACATTCGTTTCTCACGGCAAATGTACAGGGTTGAACGCTTGCTACCGCCACGCGCCAGTTGACCCAGCTGTAAAGATATTAATTTATAAATGGATACCTGTCCTACTGTTAAGGAAGGAACGGCAAGGAGGAAGGGAACTGGCCACTCCATCTCATATATGCTATCACTTAGTACAATCATCTCAAACATTTCATCCCAGACGGCAGTGACTGATTTAAAAAAAATTCTCATTACCTCACTAACCAGTGGTACGTCAGGGTACTGGGACACTAAACATATGTTTGACTTCTTAACTGTTTACAGCAATGATCTGTGCCCATTATATAGTATGGTCCCGGGCACTAGCAAAGATAAATGAACATGGCGTAGATGTAATTATTTACAGTACATCTATCTTAATATGAAATCAGCTATTGGCACAAATAGTTTTATCAGAAGTTTGAATATAAGATACACGAGATGTTCAAAAAGTATCCGACCATAATTTTTTCCGCGAAAACAAAGGAAGCATTGGTGTTGTCCTTCGTCAAGGAGGTATAGGGGGCCGTCATGCGCATGTATGCCCGTTTTCCGCCCGCAGATTGCGTCAGTCGACGGAAATCAAACTTTTAGTGAGGAGAGTAGTGATCACCCGTTGTTTTCATTCACCACGAAATGACGCAATATCCAAGTCATGTGGGAATCTCAAAGGAGAGTACTTTGAATGGGATTATGGTTTCAAACATCCAGGAGAGTAATTGTATTTTTTCGGACCCAAAGGTCGGATACTTTTTGAACACACATTGTATGTAATTTTCTGCGTGTCCTTTGTTTACTTTATAGGTCCTAGTTTTTGTTTAGCTGTATGTCACGTTTTCCATGTTTGTTTATACTTGTGACAAATTTAAGTATGGGGGCGAGAAATGTCTGTAGAGTGACCTACAGCGTCTCAAGGAAAGACATTGAGGACCTAGGACATTCGCAAAATGGTCGCCTGTACCTTACGCTTCGAATACACCTCCAGACAGGTGCGAAAAGTCGGTCGTCTCCTGAAGAATGCTCCCTGATAGCTTCTCCTGCGAGCGTGCAGTGCGCGAAGATCCAGCTTCTGAACTAAAGGTTCACAGGGGTGAAAGTGGGTGAACCACGAGTTTCTAGCGACATGGGTTGACGTCATACGTGACGCATCTGGTTCAGGAAAGTCGACTTAAGACTCCTTATGACGCTCATCGTGGTACAATTGGACTGATATCTGTAATGGAATGTGTGATAATGCCGATATAATTTTGACAACATATATTTTCAAGAAATATTTTTGTAATATCCTCAGTTAGTAACTGCCAAAGCGGCCAGTGATCATCACACCTGGTGGTATTTATCAGGCTAGAAACAAGCTCCCTCCATTTCACCCGGTCTGCAACCATCATTTGTACAGTGCTCAAACTCCGATATGTGACTATTTTGTCTTTAAAAGTTGTTCGCCTTCCCTTATGGGATTCATACCACGACGATTCTGGTGATAGTCAGATTCTGTTCTTAGAACTTGGCCAATCTAATTTCTTTGTCGACCGGTTAGGATGGTGTGTATATCTTGATTGCTCTATACAAACAGTTTTCAATTGGTGGAGGTCTCCGGTCAGAAGATTTGTCTTACCCATAGCAGTAGTGTAGGACATAAATTGTATAGATGCACTTAACAACCTGTTCTTACTTTCTGATAGAAATATGGAGCACTACATTAATGGTGGGAAAGATTACAGAAATATATTGAGCACTGTATTAATGGTGGACACGATTTTATACATAATTGAGCACTATATTTATGGGGTGGTAAATATTACATAAATAATAGAGCACTTTATTAATGGTGGAAAAGATTACATAAATAATGGTGCATTACACTAATGGTGGGAAGGAATACAGAAATATATGAAGCACAATAGGAATGAGGGAAAGGTCTACTTAAATAATGAAGTATATTAACTTTATTACATAAAGACTGAGAAATCAGTGACTGGCAAATATAAATGGGTTAAATAGTAGTTTTGTGTTTGAACAGAAACATACATGAGTAAACCTTTCAATGACTAAATGTCTTTATAAAAAAAAAACAACAAAGCAAAAACAGTGCATCAAACTAGTTTAATTGAATAACGTAGTGCAGCACAAACAATAAAAAGCCTGATAGCAAGTATCTTTCTTGTAACGTATGGATGCGAAGCATGGACCATCACACAAATACTAAAGAAAATGTAATCAAGCTAAAAAGTTGTAAAATACCATGGATAGCAAAATATAAAACTTTAGATTGTCTTAAAGAACATGTATATAGAATTTAAAAAGGCTGTTAAACAGCATTACGTCTAGGAAACTGAAACACTTGCCACATCTAACGAGAAATTGCTTTGAGAAACTGATAACGTAAGGCATGGTATCTGAAAAACGGGGCAGAGAGAGGCCGTGAGCAGTTAAACACATCAAAGCCATTCTAAAAATCAGTGACGGGGACAGGATAACTGACCAAACAAACATCATGTCTTACATAGCGGCTGTGATGAGAGCGACATTCAGCAAAGGACAAACACCTAGCTACAAGTGGTGACCGCAGACCATTCACCATACCATACAGCAAGCCTTCAACGGACACAAGCATACATTAAATACACTAAAACTCTTCTGGGTAGTCATTGTCAGAATATTGGAAGCAATGGCATCCAACATAAATACGCTGTAAGGCGTAGCTGAGAGGGACATAATCTGCAAATTCGAATACCTGGTACAGGAGAAAGAAGTCTGCTAATTGGGCATTCTAGTAACACTAGTGCAGCCAACCAGGGTCGACGCTAAGAGGCGGAATAAGGTCTTGGTCATCTCTTTTTCTGACCATGATGCAAGTAGCCAGCTTTGGGTCATTGACCCTGATGCAAGCAGCCAGCTTTGGGTCGTTGACCCTGATGCAAGCAGCCAGCTTTGGGTCGTTGATCCTGATGCAAGCAGCCAGCTTTGGGTCGTTGACCCTGATGCAAGTAGCCAGCTTTGGGTCGTTGACCCTGATGCAAGTAGCCAGCTTTGGGTCGTTGATCCTGATGCAAGCAGCCAGCTTTGGGTCGTTGACCCTGATGCAAGCAGCCAGCTTTGGGTCGTTGATCCTGATGCAAGCAGCCAGCTTTGGGTCGTTGATCCTGATGCAAGCAGCCAGCTTTGGGTCGTTGACCCTGATGCAAGTAGCCAGCTTTGGGTCGTTGACCCTGATGCAAGTAGCCAGCTTTGGGTCGTTGATCCTGATGCAAGCAGCCAGCTTTGGGTCGTTGACCCTGATGCAAGCAGCCAGCTTTGGGTCGTTGACCCTGATGCAAGCAGCCAGCTTTGGGTCGTTGATCCTGATGCAAGCAGCCAGCTTTGGGTCGTTGACCCTGATGCAAGCAGCCAGCTTTGGGTCGTTGATCCTGATGCAAGCAGCCAGCTTTGGGTCGTTGACCCTGATGCAAGCAGCCAGCTTTTAAGTCACTGGCTGCTATAAGTTGATTCACTGCTGCATTTTTCGCCCCAGAAACATCACTGCTGCATTTTTCGCCCCAGAAACAAGAGTGAGAACTCATTATCCCAGAAGTAAAAAGTCAGCCTGCAAAGGAATTGTTTCATGAAGATGATAATGGTGGTATAACATAGTAAGCAATTAAACCAAGTAATGTTTTCAACAAAGCATTATATTCATAAATCTAATACGTTAAACAGGCAATGGCATGAATTGACAACTGACCTAAAAACCTCGATGCTTCGGGACATCATACTGATCAACAGTTATGGTTATGCTAGGGTATACGAGTATGACTAGGGATTATGGGTATGAAAAAATGAAGAAAAACACACCTTGACCTCAAAGGCACATATAGTAGAACCATTGGAAATTGATAGTTGATACATTTTGAAGTTGATCAACGTATAACACTGCAAATTGATGAGCCAGCAAACCACACATTGCAAATCAGATGTTGGTTCGGCAGCGGAGAGGGACCCCTGACAGAACGGAACAGGAGTGTACAATCAGTGAGTTATGGGAACAATGTCTTTATAACCCCCGCTCTTTGCTGGCACGAGTAGAACAACTGTAGGTCTACATGGAGTGCAGGAAGTAGATTCAGAACGGAAAATAGCTACTATTAACAAAGCAGATAGTCTTGAACACCGAGACGTGGTACTTGAGCTCTGATAGCTGAATGTAACAACTCTTTTTACTGATTTAGAAGAATCTGCAGAGTCTGTATACAATCGGTGTCTTTTACATTTCCTTGGTCTAAAAACTATGCGTATTCTATATATTCTTAAATGCATTAATACGTCTTGCCTCCATTATTTCTCATTGCAATGCATTCCAAGCATTCACCACTCTGACTAAAAATATATTTCCTAATATCTAATCTGGACCTTTCTTTAAATTATTTGTAGCTGAGCTCTTGTTCTTGTAGGCTGCTGTTTTTCGAGAAAAAAAACTTGTTAGTCTAATTGATCCTTTCCATTGATTATCTTATGTGTACGACCAGTGTGCTTCGTGGAGGACAGTCAGCTTTGTTGATCCTAGCATTGATATTCTAACTCGATATACCATCGGTGTTGACGTTGTTTTCCTATCAATACAAATGAGCACTTTATTGATCTGATTGTTAGCTTTCTCAGATTACATAGAAACGTTAATTGAATGCTTTGTTTTTCCCCCCATAGATGTATAGATATATCATTATCTTCAGCAAAATGTTAAACGTAATGACTTCAGTGATTAATTCCCTCACACCAATGTATTTTCAGCGCTCATTTATATTTCGTAATTGTATGAGAATAAGTAAGTTGAACTGTTGTTTACATAAGATAGTGGAGACAATAATCAATCAAAACCTTTCGGATTCCCACAGAACTTAGCTCTACAACAAACAATAGCCAAGTTTGACCTTTACCAACTGCCCTAACAAAGACCCTGACTGCCCCAAGTCTCTCACATTTGATTTCAGTTCACCTCGTGTACGTCTCTTAACATTTGGGTTGCAGAAGTTTTGTTTTTGTTTATCTTGCATTGGTTGCAGATTTTTTTTTTGGTTATCTTGCAATGGCATGTTCGTTGCCCAGTGTGTTCTATCCAGCGTCAACGTCCTCTCTTTATTTGGCGTTCTTCTAATAATCATTCCGATCTTTGCCAATGAAAGGACCTGGAAATGGTGACAATTTCAAACCAAGTATTGTGAACCGCCATGAATATGTTGAAGCAAATATGCTGAGAAAATAGTTATGTAAACATTACACGATCGCCTTTCTATATACATCTAAAAGAGTGATAATATAGAAAAGAGAGGAAATTCATACAACAGTTCATCTCACATATTGGGCGGGGGGGGGGGGGGGGGTGTGGTGGTGTTATGCCATGGCCTTTTTTTTGTGTCAATGCACTTTTCAATTTTTGATGTACATGTGAAATGATGCATGTCAAGAAGCCTTTTGTATTGTATATCCTACGGTTAAACGACCTGCACATAAATCAAATCCTTAGACACGCTGTTCAGTGTTTTAATATAATTTGCAGCTCAAGAGCAGGCAGCACATCTAACAAAGACGATCTGTTTGTCTAGTTCATGTCTGTAATTATAAAGCCTCTCATATTACAGTCCTCTAAACGTCTCGTGTTAGTCCTCTAAACGTCTCGTGTTACACTCCTCTTAACGTCTCGTGTTACAGTCCTAACGTCTCGTGTTACAGTCCTCTTAACGTCTCGTGTTACAGTCCTCTTAACGTCTCGTGTTAGAGTCCTCTTAACGTCTCGTGTTAGTCCTCTAAACGTCTCGTGTCACACTCCTCTAAACGTCTCGTGTTACAGTCCTCTAAACGTCTCGTGTTAAGTCCTCTAAACGTCTCGTGTTATAGTCCTCTAAACATCTCGTGTTAGTCCTCTGAACGTCTCGTGTTACAGTCCTCTGAACGTCTCATATTACAGTCCTCTAAATGTCTCGTATAACAGTCCTCTAAACGTCTCATATTACAGTCATCTAAACGTCTCGTATTACAGTCCTCTGAACGTCTAGTATTACAGACCTCTGAACGTCTCGTATTTCAGTCCTCTGAACGTCTAGTATTACAGACCTCTGAACGTCTCGTATTTCAGTCCTCTGAACGTCTCGTATTTCAGTCCTCTGAACGTCTCGTATTTCAGTCCTCTGAACGTCTCGTATTTCAGTCCTCTGAACGTCTCGTATTTCAGTCCTCTGAACGTCTCGTATTTCAGTCCTCTCAACGTCTCGTATTTCAGTCCTCTGAACGTCTCGTATTTCAGTCCTCTGAACGTCTCGTATTTCAGTCCTCTGAACGTCTCGTATTTCAGTCCTCTGAACGTCTCGTATTTCAGTCCTCTGAACGTCTCGTATTTCAGTCCTCTAAACGTGTCGAATTTCAGTCCTCTAAACGTGTCGAATTTCAGTCCTCTAAACGTGTCGAATTTCAGTCCTCTAAACGTGTCGAATTTCAGTCCTCTAAACCTCTCATGTAACAGTTCTCTAAACCTCTAATGTTAGTCCTCTAAACCTCTCGTGTTAGTCCTCTAAACCTCTCGTGTTACAGTCCTCTAAACCTCTCGTGTTACAGTCCTCTAAACCTCTCGTGTTACAGTCCTCTAAACCTCTCGTGTTACAGTCCTCTAAAAATCTCGTGTTACAGTCCTCTAAACCTCTCGTGTTACAGTCCTCTAAACCTCTCGTGTTACAGTCCTCTAAACCTCTCGTGTTACAGTCCTCTAAACCTCTCGTGTTACAGTCCTCTAAACCTCTCATCTTAGTCACAAGAGAAATATCACAACGGCGTATGTAAAGTCGTCCGTGTAACCAGGATCATGAATAAATAGAAAAAGAAACTATGACATTAGAAAATGTCGAGAATTACTCCTTGTATCGAATGCATATTCGAGAAAGAAAATAAAACGATGCGCAACAAGATCAACTACCCTTCGCGCATATAGCACAAGAAGATCTGGTTAGAAGGCTCAAGAAAGACCACCTGGTAAATGGATAGATGGCATAACAAAAACCGTACAGAAGCACGGACATTACAATGACCGATGTATCACGCTTGGAAACAAATGATGAAACAAGCTTCTCACGGATCTCAACGGATGGACAGAAAAATAAAGGCGTTAAAGTAACCTCATTATTTCCAATAGCATTTCCAGAACTTGCTTTTAAACACAGCAGATAAGAGGTACTCGACGAATTACGTGTTTCCAAATGTTGGAACACTTGACTACTTTTGACCAATGAAACGTTTAAGCATGTGAATGCATTAAAAACAGACTATCGCAATGTGTCCTATTGCAATGAACATAACTTATTGCTATTTCGTCATAGCAATAAGAAGTAGTGACATGGGGCTACTACTGCCTATTGATATGACGAAATGACTGAACTAGAGGGAGAAAAGACTTGATATGACGAAATGACTGAACTAGAGGGAGAAAAGACATCACGGTTTATCTTTATGAAGCAATTAGTAATTTCGGTTGGTCACTCTTTTACTCTCTGGTCCCGACGACAACCACACACTTGACCGACTGGAACATGACAGTTTTTCGCCTCAGTACAGAACATAACAAACTGAACAAACCAGTTCGAATGTCTGCATCGTCACTGTGTACATGTGAGCTGAACGAACAAACTGCTGATCATGTATTATAGGACTGCCTCCTACATGGCCAGTTAGAAAATATAACACTCGCCTAACGATTCAAAGCAAAACATAAAACTTTATTGAGCGAAAGAACAACGTTCGAGTTATTTACAGAAACTCGCGTGGTACTGTAAACCGTATAAAATTCGCGCAGAAGAAGAAAAGGAAAGGGAGGATACCAGTACCATAAAATCGTTCATGCATTACCGAGGTCCAAAAGGTAAATAAAAAATAACCTGTAACCTTTTGACATACATGTTGTAAAAAAACAGGAAATGCCATCCCTATCCCGTAGAACATGAATGCCACACGAAACAAGAACAAGAAAACGGTACACCCAATGGTAGAAGAATACAGTAAAGAGCACGTCAAAGACCACCCAACATCAGAAAAGATCTGTTCTAGATGTGTTATTCAAACCAAGCAACATTCTGTGTGATATGCAATTGAGGTTGGGGAGGGGGAAGTGATATAGAGAGATAAAATAGTATATTCTAGGTATCAACGCTTTGGTCAAATAAATGATATTACGAAATGACAAAACAAATCTGCAAGATTAAAGGACATGGACAAGATTAAAGGACGTGGACAAGATTAAAGGAAGTGGACAAGATTAAAGGACGTGGACAAGATTAAAGGACATGTACAAGATTAAAGGAAGTGGACAAGATTAAAGGACCTGGACAAGATTAAAGGACATGGACAAGATTAAAGGACATGGACAAGATTAAAGGACGTGGACAAGATTAAAGGACATGGACAAGATTAAAGGACGTGGACAAGATTAAAAGACGTGGACAAGATTAAAGGACGTGGACAAGATTAAAGGACGTGGACAAGATTAAAGGAAGTGGACAAGATTAAAGGACGTGGACAAGATTAAAGGACATGGACAAGATTAAAGGACATGGACAAGATTAAAGGACGTGGACAAGATTATAGGACGTGGACAAGATTAAAGGACGTGGACAAGATTAAAGGACATGGACAAGATTAAAGGACATGGACAAGATTAAAGGACGTGGACAAGATTAAAGGACATGGACAAGATTAAAGGACGTGGACAAGATTAAAGGACATGGACAAGATTAAAGGACATGGACAAGATTAAAGGACGTGGACAAGATTAAAGGACATGGACAAGATTAAAGGACGTGGACAAGATTAAAGGACGTGGACAAGATTAAAGGACGTGGACAAGATTAAAAGACGTGGACAAGATTAAAGGACGTGGACAAGATTAAAGGACGTGGACAAGATTAAAGGACGTGGACAAGATTAAAGGACATGGACAAGATTAAAGGACATGGACAAGATAAGAGGAAATGGGCGAGGAAAGAGGAAATGGGCGAGGAAAGAGGAAATAGGCGAGAAATGAGGATCTCAAGCTTCAATGATTTCTCTTTTTGTCATAGAGCAATAAACTAATTTAAATATAGCCACGTGACTTTACTCTCGGGGTGGCCGCGAGATGTTGATCAATAAAAGAATAACTGAAGCTTTTGTTTTCCTGACCAACCAGAAGATCTATTTCTCAATAATTCAAGATCTTTTTTATAAAACTACTGCCTGCTGTTACCGTTAAAAGAGATTCACTGGACTAGAAAACGTAGGAAGACCTGAGTGTTTGTTGTCCATCACTGTTAAATATTTCAGAGGTTTCACCGTGTCCCCTCATAACTTTATTCATCTTGTGCTTTGTCTCCTTATTAACATACATGCACACCAATGCCATGCCGCCATTGAACTAGTAGGACTCGGCTAGTCCCTAGACATTTTAGTTATGGGATTTTGAATTTAATTTCTACGGTACATAAAATATAAATATTGAACAAATAGCATTAGTATTAATTACTATCTGAGTCTCAATTTGCGTCTTAATACTCAACGATCCTACCTTTTTTGCACGTACCTCAATAACGACACTCTGGCATTGGAAGCATATGAGTCCTACAGGCTCTCCCCGGGTAGAAGACCAGATGAAACCATCCTAGCCCCTCTGTGCAATACGAAATATGCTAACGCTTTGCGTTCTGTCATAATTAAAAATTATTTTGTTTACTTTTTAAGAGGGGTTGTGTTGTGGTCATTAAACTTATCTAATTGTTTCCGTTAGAGGAAGAGATTTAGTGAAGTGTTAGTGTTCGATTGTCGAGATACGTAGTTTTACAGTGTTTCAAGGGATGAAATATGGATGGATTTGGAAACTGTTCCCTCACAACAAAGCTTGTCACAGACAAGTAACAGGGTTGGTGTAAATAGGTCAGTGGGATGTAACCGATCAGGTATCACAATGCTGTGTTCTCGATTCCAAGTTTCGTTTGGAACCCTCAGTTTTGTAGAAAAACAACGTAAGGGAAACCATACATTTCAGTTTAAACAAAAAATGAAAGACTATACACGTCATTTCAAAATAAAAGATTATACTTCTAAAAAATGGTTAACAAAACAAAAACTGTCGTACATTTTTCTCATTGCTGGGGTAGTCGAGGAGATTTAAAGGGGCTGAGGACTACAAGCCGCTTCGCCGCGCTGTGTGTTGCCTATGTTTATTTCATCCCCAGCAGAAAAAATCACTGTCTTACCGTGGATTCGATCAGCTGCCCTCCTTGTCGGCAGGCTGGCATCAAACAATTCGGCCACGCTCTCCACATGTTAATTCAAAGTAACTGAAAAACACATGTCTTACCGGGGATTCGATCAGCTGCCCTCCTTGTTGGCAGGCAGGCAGGCATCAAAACAATTCGTCCACGCCATGTTTTCTCAAGGTGATTGATTGCCTAAAAATAAAGAAAGAGACTGTATTGTTGGCCTTGTGTGAAGTTCCATACAGTTCCGGCTGTGTGGAATAATAATGGCTTTTATATCATTAATTCTGCTGAAGTCGGATGTGTTTGACCGAAAGGTGCAAATATCGCAGCCAAGCTGCAAACTACGACACAACACATTCCGTTCTCTGGACTACATTCTGCTACTTAAGCCCTTTCAGGGTTTGGTAGCAGGAGGTTGAGAACGAACGAAGCCAGGCCATGATAGAGCACAACATAAATCCAGTCAACATGCTGCTGCCCGCGCGATACAGCCCGACGTGCTGCCGCCCGCGCGATATAGCCCGACGTGCTGCCGCCCGCGCGATACAGCCCGACGTGCTGCCGCCCGCGCGATACAGCCCGACGTGCTGCCGACCGCGCGATACAGCCCGACGTTCTGCCGCCCGCGCGATGCAGCCCGACGTGCTGCCGCCCGCGCGATGCAGCCCGACGTGCTGCCGCCCGCGCGATGCAGCCCAACGTGCTCGCGCCCGCGCGATGCAGCCCGACGTGCTGCCGCCCGCGCGATGCAGCCCGACGTGCTGCCGCCCACGCGATGCAGCCCGACGTGCTGCGGCCCGCGCGTGCAGCCCGACGTGCTGCCGCCCGCGCGATGCAGCCCAACGTGCTGCCGCCCGCGCGATGCAGCCCGACGTGCTGCCGCCCGCGCGATGCAGCCCGACGTGCTGCCGCCCGCGCGATGCAGCCCGACGTGCTGCCGTCGCGCGATGCAGCCCGACGTGCTGCCGCCTGCGCGATGCAGCCCGACGTGCTGCTGCCCGCGCGATGCAGCCCAACGTGCTGCCGCCCGCGCGATGCAGCCCAACGTGCTGCCGCCCGCGCGATGCAGTCCGACGTTCTGCCGCCCGCGCGATGCAGCCCGACGTGCTGCCGCCCGCGCGATGCAGCCCGACGTGCTGCCGCCCGCGCGATGCAGCCCGACGTGCTGCCGCCCGCACGATGCAGCCCAACGTGCTCGCGCCCGAGCGATGCAGCCCGACGTGCTGCCGCCCGCGCGATGCATTCGACGTGCAGCCGCCCGCGCGATGCAGCCCGACGTACTGCCGCCCGTGCGATGCAGCCCGACGTGCTGCCGCCCGCGCGTGCAGCCCGACGTGCTGCCGCCCTCGCGATGCAGCCCAACATGCTGCCGCCTGCGCGATGCAACCCGACGTGCTGCCGCCCGCGCGATGCAGCCCGACGTGCTGCCGCCCGCGCGATGCAGCCCGACGTGCTGCCGCCCGCGCGATGCAGCCCGACGTGCTATATCCCGCGCGATGCAGCCCGACGGGCTGCCGCCCGCGCGATGCAGCCCGACGTGCTGCCGCCCGCGCGATGCAGCCCAACGTGCTGCCGCCTGCGCGATGCAGCCCGAAGTGTTGCCGCCCGCGCCATGCAGCCCGACGTGCTACCGCCCGCGCCATGCAGCCCGACGTGCTGCCGCCCACGCGATGCAGCCCGACGTGCTGCCGCCCGCGCGATGCAGCCCGACGTGCTGCCGCCGCGCGATGCAGCCCGACGTGCTTCCGCCCGCGCGATGCAGCCCGACGTGCTGCCGCCCGCGCGATGCAGCCCGACGTGCTGCCGCCCGCGCGATGCAGCCCGACGTGCTGCCGCCCGCGCGATGCAGCCCGACGTGCTGCCGCCCGCGCGATGCAGCCCGACGTGCTGCCGCCCGCGCGATGCAGCCCGACGTGCTGCCGCCCGCGCGATGCAGCCCGACGTGCTGCCGCCCGCGCGATGCAGTCCGACGTGCTGCCGCCCGCGCGATGCAGCCCGACGTGCTGCCGCCCGCGCGATGCACAGACTCAATGGACGATCGTGGAATATTGTTTTAGATTTAGATTTGAAAAGGCGGAAAAAGGAAAGTTTACCGCCCTGAAAGATGTAAAAGTAGGCGGTAAGTAACATTTACCGTCGCGAAATTGGTAAAAGTGGTCTCCAGGTTTTACAACGTAGAAGAGCACTGTGTTAACGTATCCAGTAAGTTGCCCCCAGATCCAACA